>OU744791.1:3031551-3778431 GCA_916614155.1 Mesoligia furuncula | reverse complement strand
AAATATAACTTTATTACAGATGATAGAGGGTGTCCCTCAGAAGGCACCTGATACCATCGTATCGCGGCAATAGTCATGCCGTGTCATCAAATTCAATACAAACTGTATAAGCACTCTCCACACGGCGATATCATTGCGGCAACAGTTTGATGGCTCGGCGAGACTATCGCCGTGATTCTCTCGCCCATGGCAGTGGCGCCTAATCGTCTAAATCGCCTAATCTTTAGTCCCAAACCTTCGAACCACTACCAAATGAGGTCATCACCCTGAAAATAATAATTACAAAAATAATTGAACTAGCATTCACTTGTCTATTCTAAAATATCAAATTCCCAATGAAGCGAGAAGGCCCGAGAGTTTTTAAAGCAGCCACAAGATTGGAGGGAAAAACCATAAATATGGTGCCTTCAGTTTTGTCGTATCGTAATTAATCTTGTTTGAGAAATGAGCCCGAAGATACAGGCCGATACTTTGATAAATAGATTTTTGCTTCTTACCAACTCGTTCGTACAGTTTGACGAGGACCATGATTTGGTTGTCTGGAAGTGACAACGAAATATCAGAAAGTGCGGTTGTGAATCTAGAGATTATAATATCTATCTTACATAACGTTACTTACATAATACCCCGAATGAATAAAATATGAAGCAAATGATGTAATAAATGAGAATTTATATTAGCAGCATTAAAACTAGATCAGAGAGATTCGAAAATATTCTTTTGAAGATACTCTATCCAGTATTCAGTGGAGTACCTATAATAAAATTTTTGTATTTCATGTGATTATCTGATAATGGCTAAGATAGCTGATTGCATGCTGATTGATGAAGAAGCATCTTCAAGACAGCCTAAATGAATATGTTCACGAGGCCAATGACGCTGATTTTAAGATCAAAAAACCCTATAATTTTTTTCTGAAATCGTGCTCAACTTTTGATAGTCGCTCTATGTAAAACACTGGTATTCTGGAAGATAGTTTTTCTATTAACGTACAAGGGAAAATGAGGGGCCCGTGGCTAAATAATAACAGCCACACAGGTCGATCGAGCTCATGGCTCCCTTGTCCTTTCGCCGATATTAAAGAAGACAAAAATCTTGATTTTTCATGTAGCGACAAAGTTTTACATCTTTGTATTTTCCAATTTTGCTCCTAAGTATGCGGGTCGCGGCGGAAAAAAGCGCCAAGGCCAATTTCTGTGAATGATTACAGATATTTGGGGTCACACTATAAGTGCGTGGAAATATCGATAGGTACTTTAATTCCTATCGGTAGGGTAGGCATGTCGCCTTTTATTTCGTCACCTCGGAGTGAGGTTTGATTTCGAGATATTTTGGTGTGAGAACGCATATTGGAAATTTATAGTTCTGGCTTGTCCTCAGTATTGGAGTTAATAACACCCGTAGTAGATTTAGAAAAGATATTTATTAAATTTAGTACTTAGCTAGTCTAAATAGTCAGTTGTAAATGTAATATGCTTTATAGTGTAATATGTTTTATAAATCTAAGGTCTGATTTTTCTATCGCCAGATAACTTTTATTCGAGGATTAAAATAGACGTTTGACTGTTTTTGTATGAAATAACTGTCAAAATTTTAAAATTATTCCTCAAACAAAGTTATCAGATTAAATCATCTGATGAATCGGCCCTAAATTAGATAAACGTACTTACCACCTGTCAAAATTGCGTCTGATGAGTCCGGGACGTAAGCCGCAGTGACTGTTTTTCTTTTTTTAAAGGGAATAAAGCTAATTTCAAACAAAAACAGACTGCTTCTGCAATTTCCTCGCTCAGTGAGGCATTCACTTTGTTGTTATTGAAAATTGATAAGCAATTAAATATGCCTTCTAAGATCTTAACGGAAATAGGAAGATTATTGTCTGACACAACACACTACACTGATTCAGCAACTAGGTGTAGCTTTATTGTAGCAGTTCTAAAAAAAATAAGTAGAAGTCAAAACAGGTAAGTTCGTTCACTCACAATATAAAGTCCTCCAGGCCGTATTTCAGCCAAGGCGGTCAATCTAAACGGAGACTAGCCTTCGGCGCGGGAGATATTATAGCGCACAAGTGTGTGCGCAGACGCAGGTGCACTCTCTCATCCCTCACTCTCATAGTCCGATGGGACGGCAATCCTCCACGACCGGAGAGACATCAGGCGTAAGATCAACGGCTTAATTAATGTGCTTTCTGAGGCACGGGGGTGTCACACCGCTAACTTCCAAACCTGGGCTGTTACTGTGAATATCCTAATGGAAAAACCCAATGACACTTTGCACGACCTAGGAATCGAACCCAGGACCCCACGCTCAGCAGTCGCGCTTGCGACCACGAGACCAACGGGGCTGTCACACAATATGATTACATATTTTAATGTTTAACTTTTTAAGCGCTTGGCTAAATATCAATTGCCGTGCCCCTAGCGCGCGGCTACAAATCGATAAAATAATCATCATCATCTGCCTAGCCTTTTCCCAACCATGTTGGGGTCGGCTTAGCTGAATACCTAAATCGATAAAATAATACCTACAACAAATATGGGAGGAGCAATCGTTGAATAGAACGAAAAAATCATGCATGTTCTCTGTCGCAAAATACGACACGAGCGGTAAGGGGCACGGAAATATGTGTCGCATAAATGCGACACAAGCGGTTAAAAGGTTAAAGGCGAGCTGAACACCACCATTTAATGGGTAAATTAATGCAGAAAAAAAAACGCAGAGGCGCCAGCCAGCACATCAAGTTACTACAATCTGTCAAACTTCTTTAATAGATGTTCAACTTTATCGCTAAAGCATAAGGTTCAAAGTTGGGGTGGTTTGTGTTTGCAAATTTATGTTTTGGCTTTCAACAACACGCTTCGCTTGCTTACTTGCTTGGCTTGGTTTTGTAGACGCAAACTTACCTTGCTTCCTCCTTCAGAGGCGGCAGGGTGGCGTGGTCTTGAGGGAGAGCGCAACGGTCGTGTAGATCCTCAAGGCAAGTCTGGTGATGTTCCTTCTCGAGGTTGCTCCCCGTTTTTGGTCTAGTTCCATATGAAATAGACGTAACAGAAATCACCGGGCGATTTACCTCAGGGGTGGCGAGGTCATGCCCCGGAGTGTCCACCATCAAACAAGAACAGATGATGGACAGCAATGACCTCCCGCGTGTTTGTGCCGTGCGCGGGGACCCGAACGGGGGGATGAAGGAATCCTGGTTGAGTGGAGCAGGGTGCACACAACACACCACTTTGGCCTGGATTTCCTCTTACACGGGAGGTAGTGGGGTAGCTACCCACTATCAACAGGCTGAGGCATCCCATAAGCGAGATGTCAAGCGAAGATCGGCATAGTTGGGCAGCCGGCGTGGCGTGGGGTCTTGGGATGAGTTGCGGCATAGTCTCGTGTCGTGTACAGTCCCTTGATCTTCCGTCGCGTGCGGGCTCGTCCATTTTCTACTAGGTTGATCCTATACCGAAGCCTTCGATAAAACTAACTTCATCAGCATCGAGCAGGCACTTGCCACGCACGGTGTTGCGCGAACACTCATAGAATGGATTAATAACATGTTAAAATACCGAGCTATTCAATTTACCGTGAACACCACCACACGAGGTAACGTGAGTAGAGGCTGCCCACAGGGTGGGGTGCTGTCACCACTGTTGTAGAATTTAGTGGTAAATGAGCTCATTGCGGAGCTCAACGCCAGCAGTCTGTTCTCGGTGGGATACGCGGACGATATAGCAATTTTGATCTCGGGGAAATTTGAGGGCATCTTATGCGATCTCATGAGAAAGGCCTTTAAAATAATCGAGAGTTGGTGCACGAAGCACGAACTATCGGTTAACCCCTCCAAAACAGAACAAATAATGTTCACCAACAAGAGAACGCTTGGACCGCATAGGCTTCCAAAACTTTTCAATACAGAACTAACACTAAAAGACGATGTCAAGTACTTGGGGGTAATCCTTGATAGCAAACTGCTCTGGAACAAGCATCTTGACTACAAACTTAATAAAAGCACAATTACACTCTACCAATGTAAAAAAATGTTAGGGAAAACATGGGGGCTGTCTCCGAAGATTACTCTGTGGATATATAAAGCGCTGATCAGGCCAATGCTGGCTTATGGCGCTCTGGTTTGGTGGACGAGGACTGAACTCTCGACCACCATCACCAGACTACAGCGCTTCCAACGACTGGCCTGTTCAGCTACCACTGGCTGCATGAGAACCACCCCAACAGCAGCGATGGAGATAGCCCTTCAACTAACCCCCCTTGACTTGTACATACAGCAGGAGGCGGCGCTAGCTGCCATCAGGCTGATGCATCTGGGCATATGGGGCAAAAACCTTACCAGCCCACACGCTAAAATCCTGGACCGGGCGATTGAGTACCAGCCTCTCATCGCTGCCCCGTGTGATAGAATACCAAACCAACCGATGTTCAACAAAAACTACATTATACAAACAGTTCAGGAAGAAAGGGATCAGTCAGGAGCCAATGAAGTGCGAATCTACACAGACGGCTCAAAGACACAAAACGGTTCAGGTGCTGGCGTACACTCCCTTGACCTCAATATTAACTTTCACATACCACTAGGCACACACAGTTCGATCTTTCAATGTGAATGTGTTGCCATAACACAAGCCGCAACAGCAGTAAAGCGCTTAGGCATCCGGAACTACGGCATTAAATTCCTATCCGACAGCCTATCTGTGCTCAAAGCTTTAGGAAACAAACAAACTAACAATAAACTAATTTTTGAGTGCCATCTGGCTCTGGAGAGTTTATCGACGTTCAATCGTATTACTCTCCAGTGGATCAGAGGGCACATTGGATCCTTGGGCAATGATGCTGCTGACGAACTTGCGAAGAGAGGCTCGGATATGAAGGTGCTAGGCCCGTACCCACTTCTCCCCCTGCCTTTCTCACAATTCCGTACGTGGATTCGCCAAAGATCGACCGAACTCCATAACAACAGATGGTCACGGGCAACAGACTGTAGACAGTCAAAACTGGCTTTACCAATGATACACCCGCGGCTAACCAAAAAACTTCTCAGTTTGAGTAGAAATAACCTTAGAGTAATAATAGGGACAATTACGGGCCATAACCCCCATAACAAACATCTTTTTAACATAAGCGCCAAAGACAGCCCCCTCAGCAGGGCTAGCATGGCCGGAGACATTTTATCCACGGGGAGAGGAGAAAATACTATTCCCCTCTGTCAATTTTGTCCACCCTCCGAGCACGGCGACATGGGTGGATAAACTATTCACGGTGGACAAACCAGCAGGGCTAGCATGGCCGGAGACATTTTATCCACGGGAGAGGAGAAAATACTATTCCCCTCAGTCAATTTTGTCCACCCTCCGAGCATGGCGACAAAAGTAGATAAACTATTCACGGTGGCAGTAAGCACGAGACATTTTTATAGTACAATTAAATATATTTTCTCCAAGAGATATACTTAAACCCACCATCTAAAGACGAGGACAAATTTCTCCCTTTGTTATGTCAAAATATCTGTAATTTTTCTCTTGCACTAGTCGCCATGCTATAGACGGGGGGTGAGAATCCACGTCAAATGTCAAAAAGTGATATAATTCTCTTTTCCCCTGTTGCCGTGCTTTGGCAGGTGGATCAAATAATTATATCTCTTGTCAGTGGAAATAACCGGTGGAGAAAAGTATGTGCGTGTGGTGTGAGGGCCACTTTGTTAAAACTCCTTGAAAATGTGCTTAGGATTTAGTGAACATTCCCAAAGAATTGTGAAAGTTGGAATCAGATTTTGTGAAAGTCGAATAACCGAGTTATAGACTGTAAAGTTGGGCCCTCAGTTCTCACATAGAGGATTGAGGGCCCACCTGAAACTGATAAACTATGGACACTACAGAAAAAGTCTTTATGCCAAAATCTGAGCTAATGCCAAACAAAATTTGTGAAAACAAGATATTATCTCAAAACACTGTCCTACTTTGTATATCTTCGTACAAAATGGGCCCTCAATTCTCATACACGTAAAAGTTTATTACGCAAATAAAATGAAATCATTAACTTACAGCTACTGTTTGAAATTCTATATGCTATTAAATAAATTGTGAAAATTTATGAAAGCAAGAACAGGTCACCACTTTTTGTTGTTTGAAAGTTATCCCTCAGTCCTCCATTTCTTTTGTTTTCGATCTAATACGCTTATCGTATGAAAGATAAGACAAATACAAAATTGTCTCTGTATGTGAAAAAAATTGTGCAACAAATGCGATACCAGAAAGAAATTAAAAGACCCTTTATTGTATAAGAAAATCGAGTTTTATTTTTATTCTCTGAATTAGCAAATAGGGTGACCACAATTTCTTTTACATTGCAGTAAAGATTAGTAAATATAGAGTATAGGTTTTAATAAACTTTCTTAGATTGTTCGCTTATTATCGTCATAGCATTTGTACTCGAGTTTCGTGATAAAAAAAAATATAATTTCGGAATTCGAATGGTCACAAAAAAAAATACTGTTACCCAAATCATTTTTGCTTCAAATATCGTTCGTTCTGAAATATCTAATGACAATAATCAAATAATTTATTTATTATATTTATAAAGGCTTTTGCCCAGCCATGGGACAATGTAGGCTAAATATAATCCTAACTAATATTATAAATGTATTATATAATTGTTGTTTACATATATGTACAATATTATAGTTGTAATATTTAGTGTAATTACTAAACAATATCTTATGATAGTGCAGCGGAAGTTGTAGGTAATATAAAGCATTTAGGCGAGTTTTATGAAACAGTTGTAGTGAAGAATAAACATAATAATATTTTTTTAATACGCAAATACATCTTCGGTCTAGACACTCGATCGTCTTCGGTCAAGATATCCAACATTCAAGGTAAGTTTGTTTTGATATATAGCTAAATAGTACTTAGATAGTCAGTCTAAGAATTGTTTAATTCAATTTCACCTATTTATAAATTGTAAAGTTTTTAAAATAAAATATAATTATTTCATACTCCAGAAAACATCTTTGTTATAGTGCAAGTACCTACCTAGAATTAAAAAAATCATCCAGGAACGCACTCCTTTATTAGGTACTAGCTTCTGCCCGCGACTTCGTCCGCGTGAAATTCGAAAGTCACATGGCTCCATCTATTATCATAATAACGTTATTGTTGTTTTCCTCGGGAACAGCACTTTTTTTCGGGATGAAAGGTTCAGTGGTTTAGGCGTGAAAGCTAGCAAACAAACTTACTTTCGCATTTATAATATTAGTTAGGATTATATTTAGCCTACATTGTCCCATTGCTGGGCACGAGCCTTTATAAAAATAATAAATAAATTATTTGACTATTGTCATTAGTTTTCTCGGAACGAACGATATTTCAAGCAAAAATGATATGGGTTACAGTATTTTTCTATTTGATCATTTGATTTCCAAAATTATTATTTTTTTATCACTTAACTTAAGTACAAATGCTATGACGATAATAAGCGAAAAATCGAAGAAAGTTTATTAAAACCCATGACTCTACATTTACTAATCTTTACTGCTATCTAAAACAAATTGTGGTCACCCTAATTCCTAATTCATAGAATAAAAATAAAACTCGATTTTCTTATACAATAATGGGTATTTTAATTTCTTTCTGGTATCGCATTTGTTGCACAATTTTTTTCACAAAAAGAGACAATTTTGTATTTGTCTTACCTTTCATACGATAAGCGTAATAAATCGAAAACAAAAGAAATGGAGGACTGAGGGCCCGAACTTTATCAAGGTCCTAACTTTCAAACAACAAAAAGTGGTGACCTGTTCTTGCTTTCATAAATTTTCACAATTTATTTAGTAGCATATAGGATTTCAAACAGTAGCTGTAAGTTAATGATTTCATTTTATTTGCGTAATAAACTTTTACGTGTATGAGAATTGAGGGCCCAATTTGTACGAAGATATACAAAGTAGGACAGTGTTTTGAGATAATATCTTGTTTTCACAAATTTTGTTTGGCATTAGCTTAGATTTTGGCATAAAGACTTTTTCTGTAATGTCCATAGTTTATCAGTTTCAGGTGGGCCCTCAATCCTCTATGTGAGAACTGAGGGCCCAACTTTACAGTCTATAACTCGGTTATTAGACATTCACAAAATCTGATTCCAACTTTCACAATTCTTTGGGAATGTTCACTAAATCCTAAGCACATTTTCAAAGAGTTTTAACAAAGTGGCCCTCACACCACACGCACATAGAAAAGTTTTATCCCCAGCCCATGCTAGCCCTGCTGCAGGGGCTGCCTTGACGCCGAGGAATCAGCCGCCCACGTCATCCTGGAATGCGAGGCCGTGGCTTCTCAACGTGCAGAAATCCTCGGAACAATGAGGTCGCTCCGTGAAGCCTGTGAAGCTCCCAGGAAGCTTCTGTGCTTTTGGGCGAAGCTAGGCTGGCTTTGCTAGCCAGAATCCCCACCCACAACGGACCGAATGGGAGTCTAAGTGCGGAAAAGGGAGCCCCATCATCATCATCATCAAGGTTCAAAGTTGATTGGGAAAATTTGACAGTTTCGGCTAGTTTGATGTGCTGGCGTCTGTACCTAAATATCCAATATTTATTCATTTATTTAATACTTTAGGCACATAAATGTACAGAGGCGGACTTAATGCCATAGGCATTTTCTACCAGTCAACCTTTGGGTGATGCAGAGACAAACGGTGGCAGTCATGAAAATTGAGGAATAAATATTTTATACGCATAAACCTATTAAAACTATAAATATACCTAATATATACCTAATTATATACAAATATAAGCAAAAATGCAGCGTTCTCTATGCATTCCACCACCATACCATACTGCGATCGCCAACCCACCTGCCAAGCGTGGCGATAATGGCAAACCCCCCTTTTTGGGGGAGGCCTGTGTCCAGCAGTGGACGTCTTTCGGCTGAAATGATGATGATAAGCAAAAATAAATATATATGAATATACTAAAAAGAAATAAGACAAACAATGAGAAAACACATACACACACTTTTTATTTGTTAAAAAATAATAGCCACCATCATGGTAAAACAAAATATTCACACAATCAAAAAGCGTGCCATAATAGTTGTGGTTTACCCAAACGATGGTTTCGACATTTTTATTTCAACAACAGCTAAGCCAGTTAGTTAACAGACAGGTAAAAAAATATGAGAACTATGCTTGATTCGTTTAACCTAACAATTTTTGGCTCCACTAAAACAATATAGGAAATTCAATTCAAACAATCATGTCATACAAATATGTACAATATTCACGGCTGGTTGTCCACTGAGCGTTGCTTTGTGTTCCCTACCCGACTGTCAATGGAGTTCGTTTCAATAGACCGAATAGATTTGATTTACGTATGTCAATACCCGTTGTGTTGGACACGGTCCTAAGGGGTTGCGTAGACGTGGAGACATGATTCTGGGATGTGTGTACTGGCATAATTTGGTGGGATGATTTAGAATGGATTTTAGAATGGTCTATGTATGGACCTGTGGATTTTGGCAACGAATAGGATATGCTACCATCAGGATTTTTGTAGCCTAACATTATCACAGCTGGAAAATATACTGCAATACTTATACAAAGCCAGATACGCTTCTGTGAGCTGAAAGTGTTGACAATATTTCCTTCTAGTTCCGTGCCTAAAGGATGCCAACGGAACCCTATTGCTATGTTACGAAGTCTTTACCTTTATCTCTTCACTCCATCGTCAACGTGTTTTGAAGAAAACGGTTGCTTTCTGTTATCTCTTATTGCCCATTCAGAAGTCAACTTCATCATCATCGTCTGCCTAGCCTTTCACTAACTATGTTAGGGTCGGCTTTCAGTTTAACCATTTGCAGTTGAATACCAGTACTTTACATCGAGCGGCTGCTTAGAGGCTTAGAGAGAGGGGGTACATGATACCCCATGGTAAGACAGGTTGTCAGTATATATATTCTGCTTCTGACTACCCGTAAAGACTGTCAAAGATCTACGAATAACAGCCGGGATCAACGTTCTAACGTGCTTTCCGAGGCGCAGAGGGGTCTCGACATCTAATGGATAGTCACCCATCCAAGAACCGACCGCGGTAAGCATAGCTTAACCTACAATCGACTCATGTGTCTGTTATTGTGAGCCACGAGCGCCTCAAAAGCTTAAGATTATAGATGAAAGGAATATTAATCGTCTAAGTTCTAAAGTCGTAGTGTGTAAAACTAGGACAAGAGACTTGCTCGAGACAATATAACTCGTTAGTTAACAAGGTGGCTAACTAGGTCCTTGTTGATAGAATCTTGATGTGGGCTAGATTATCATAAATTATGTTTTTACCAGCAGCCGGTCGGTACTGGAAAGTTATACGTTTGAGGGCTGATTTTTCCAACGCCAGACAATTTTATCGGAGGAATAATTTTGAATTGACAGTTCTTTCATACAAAAACTGTCAAGACGTCAATTTTATTCCTCGAATAAAAGTTATTTGGCGATGTATAAATCAGCCCTCAGCCCTCAGGGCTGATTTTTCATTGCCAGATAACATAGAATAAATGGATAGATAAGATAGGTTTTTTTTTCCGAGGAATAATTTTGAATTGACAGTCCTTCCATACAAAAACTGACTTCAATTTTATTCCTCGAATAAAAATAATCTGTTGATTGAAAAATCAGCCCTTAGGCAAATTGATTCACTTTATTTATATATTTTTTTATCGTTGCTTATCGACGTCTAAAATCCGCCGTTTTGATTTTATAAACAAAAAACTTAAGTATAAGTAACTAAAGCCTACTTATAACCATCGCGCTATATGAACAAATCTATGGACACCTCATGAAAACCAATCCAGCTGTTGAGGTGTTTCGAGGCAGATGGGGTTGCCATGGCGTTGCAGTGCGTCAGGGATGTTTGCGGCAACGCGCGCAGACTGTTTTTACAAATAATGCGCAAACGCGCAGCATCCATGGTGGCTCGAGTCATGGCCAGCCCCAACAGCACGCGTAGCATGACCGCCGCAGAAACGGGTTTTGTCGACGGAAGAATAGACAAAATGACAGATTGTAGAAAAACTTGTACGCATTCTACGCGTCTAAGCATGGCAATGTGTGATTTTGTCTATTCTTCCGTCGACAAACGTTGTCATGCTACGCGCGCAGGGTTCTCAAAATGATTGCTGACAGACTGGACTGTCCATGAATAATTCACTGCTGTCAGTGACATGTGCCATCGTATCGTGTTGTTTACTAACACTTAGTTATAAGAACAGTGTTACTAACCCTCTAAGAGTCTTCGGTCGAATTAAAGTTTTTGAATTGAATTGAATAAAGAATCCCACATACAAAGTGCAACATTAACAAATCCTGCATTATTTTTTTTTTGTCATCAAGCCTTCTTGGAGTTGATATTCAACCTCGTTTTTAATACAGGCCATGTATTACTTAGTTTTTTTTTCATATTACGAATCGTTGATACGTCAGATGGCATTTTTTTTATGGTGCTAAACTTCACTTGAAAGAAATCTGTTGACGTGAAAGATTATATTTTTTTCTTCTCGATCTAAACGCCTAAATCTCTGATTTTTATTTACTTATCTGAAAGTGTTTTGTATTGTAATCTTGGTGCGTATTTACTATTTTTTGGGTTATTCATTGTTTTATTTTTTTCATATCGCAATATTTTTAATCGCTTTCGTTCTTTACTAAAGGTTCCTCGCTAGAAGACGTTTTTGAAAGAGTCTCCACTGCTGATGGAAAATTAAAAGTTCTTTTTCTCCTTAATTGGTACGTAATAATTATGGTTCTATGATCCTTCTTTTGGGTATATGAGATTCTGCTTGCTTCACGGGTTCTTATGGATAAATTTTACTCCAGGTTAAGGCCCGAACTCAAAGCAAGCCGATACACTCGGCTCCACCCCGGCACCCAGTCGCTTGCCAATAAGTTATCCATCCTGAAATTCCCCGGAGCAACAGCCGATTCGTAGGTACCGAATACGGAAGAGCTGAGCCGTGCTGAGCCAGTTTCGCCGGTCGTGTTAGCCAACGGACAGGAGCCTGCGTTAAACAGATATTTTTATTTCTCCCCTATTCTTATATTATGTAGTATGTTGTAGGTAGTTTGACTTTTTTTATTTTAACTGAAATACGGCGGGTGTGTGATACCTTACCTATTTTTGCGGACCTTTTTAAGCACGCGTACGGATTAAAATTGATTGCAATCACGTTTTAAATTCGTCGCGTTTTCAAATTTTTATTTTTTTTGGTACAATCCCTAGGTATTCCTTCCAATTTTCACGTCACGGATTCCCAAAATATTTTGTCATCAATTTTACCTGTATCTATATTTTTATCCTTTTTTTATAATCAATATTTGGATTTTAAAGACAAATTAAACGTATTAGTTAGCGAAAAGTGTTTCTTTCCGTCTATTTTCGCTACAAAAGATACATAGATACGCATGAAAAAACATAACCCTGTCTTTGCTGTCAAAACAAACAGATGTTTTTGTGGTTTTTAATATTTTTCGTGTTGAAAATAACTAAAAGCTATAATGGTGTGACATTTAATAAAAATTAAACTACAATCAAACAAACAAGTGAAATTTCAATGATAAGTAGCTGTTAATTAATTAATTGGCTAAACGAAACCAACTTAAAAATAAATTTATCCAATACAAAATTCATTAAAGGAAATTGCCCAATAA
The DNA here is from genome assembly GCA_916614155.1 of Mesoligia furuncula. NCBI lineage: Eukaryota > Metazoa > Arthropoda > Insecta > Lepidoptera > Noctuidae > Mesoligia > Mesoligia furuncula. Next base: position 3,765,738 of record OU744791.1, on the reverse strand, counting down.
CCAGTACCGCTTTAAAGCAATAGAGTATGGCCATAAAAATATACTTATAAATTATAAAATATTTTTTTATCTTTTCTGAGTTCAGTTGATTGAAATCGTATGTGCGGTTAATATTCTGTATTTAATTAGTTGTTAATTCGATTTTATTGCATACTTTTTTAAATGGAGTATTTTTGTAAAAGCAGTGTTGCCAATTTTAAGAACCTCCCCATAATCGGTCTTAACGCTTAGTATAAAGACAGACGCTGAGTTTTAAAAATAATTTCAACTATGACATTCTTCCTGGGTCTTTGATTCCGTTTTAGTCATTATCTGGCAGTTGGAGTACCTAATTTATACGGCCTACCCAAATGTCCCTTCTTTGGTATTGTTCGTCGAATCGTTGAGCTCCTTAAGTTCTGCGTTGAGCTGCACGTTTACTGACAAATGGGAGCACTGACTGGACAGATCCACTCAATCTGTGTGGTTCTTTTCTCAAAAGAACATTTCAGACACCTTTATACATGGTCTGCACATGATCTGACCAAGATTATGTCTAGGCTTTAAAAGAGATTGTGACCTTTGAGTTTCTTTCGGCCTTTCTTCTCAGAGTTGTCAGATAGGAAACGCCCTTCTCATCTAGTTTAAAAAAATATGTTTGACGTTTAAAAGTGTTTTTTTATCATTTGTCCTCCTTATTATTTTTTAATTAACATAATCAACTTAATATATTTATATATTTTTAACATCTTTAAAATAATATTAAATTAAATCCATTTATTTCAGACTAATTATTTGTCCATACTTGTTAGTGTAGTTACATTACTTTACTAATTAAAACTATTTCTATTATTGACAAATCACATGGTCAGGGTGATTAAGATTAACTGTTGGTAACACTATCACGGGCAATGTGAAAGGTGACCTGCCAAAAGTGTCAAAAGTGTCACTCACTGTCAATAATTATTTGTCAAACAAAGCATCTCATGTCGGCCGACCTGCCGACCAGCACTCCGCAGCGAACATTGTTTTTACTTGTGTATTGATAGTTGTCGAGTTTGTTGTGCTAAAAAATAACTTATCATTGCGTTAACATCGTGTCCAGTTGAGTCTTCAGATTTCTGCACGATCAAGAATAATTCTTATAGAGACCATTGTACTGTTTCTGTGCTGTGGATTGTGTAGAACGTTTTTACAACTATGGCCTGTGTTCTCAGTGCAGTAAATCACCAACGATTTCGTTAAAAATGTCACGCTGTGGGAGCTGTGTCTACCCCGTCATCAAGTCGGAGAGGCAACGGATATAATGGAAGTCTTTCAGCACATTTGTATTTTGTTGTTTACAGCTAATACTAGAAGCTGTTTAACTATGTTAGAAAAATATACATTTAAATGCATCATGATGAGAAAAGTGGGGAAGTGTGTTGTACCACTCACTTGCGAACGATCACAATAAAGACTGAAGCTGTGGCGACACAGTGCTTCCTTACCCAAACCATTCGTTCCACCGGCTGAAGAGCTCCTACCAGGACATGAGTTACCTTGGGTAACCTTCGGACCACGGTTGGCCGAAGTAAGGAAAACCTGTTCAGGTGGAGATTCAGAGACGACTCCGCTTTGGAGTGTAAATGTTGTGCTGTTCCACAAACGATGGGACACTTAATATCGTGTCCCGTCTGCTGCACGTTACTGGAACTGAAGGACGCTGGTGATGGCGGCAAACAAGTAGCTGGATTCTGGGCCGAGTCCATTTAGATTGCTATCGACACGCTAAGAGGAAGATGATGAGATGAGAATTAAGAACCACCAGTTATACTTTTCTTAGTTTGATTTGATTTTGTTTGTGACTTTTGCCTGTCTGTGACAATATGAGTATTTTCTATTAAACTAATACAATATGTATATTTTCTATTAAACTAATGCTAAGATCATTTTCTTTACTGAATATGATATATCTATTATATTTATTTTTAGATGTTAGTCGTATTATTGGGAGCATGTGAGTAGGAACGAAATATGCGAAATTGAACTAGCAAACGACATTGAGGTTGACTTGCCGTTGGTACTGGGAACGGACACGTATTTAGTAAGGGGAAGAATTAAGTCACGATATGTCAGCAGAAAGGTTACACTTACATTTTAATTAATAAGTAGCTCAGTAGGTGATATTAATAGCTATTATTGCAATTGTTTGGTGGGTAATCAGACAATGGGATGATGTACTCTCATTATGACCATTTTGTGGTATCTTAGTTGGGCTCCATTTAGGTCTGTGGAGTCACCGGCTCCGCTTTTAGACGACATATTTTATGAATATGATGATAATAATTATGGACCAATTAAACTATTGCATTCCTATATTCAAGCATTTTTATTTTCTATTTCCTATCAAAACCTACATTTAGCATGACCTACCTTTGCAATATAATTTAATTGGGATAATTAATTGATTTATTGTAATTATTTTCTGTTGTTTTTTGTGAAACAAATCATATTGTTGTAAAATACTGTTTTTTTGGTGGAAAATTTGTTACAAATTTGTTACAAAACTAACCTCAAAACAGCAGAAAATCAAAGTAGGGGAAGCCCGGGCAAGACGAATATGTTAAGGGGTACTGTAAATAAAACCACAATGTAATAATCAATAGAACTCTTTGTACTTTTAATTTGTACTATGTTTAATCATCTTTGAAAAATAACCAGTAAATATCAAAAACTTAAATAATTTCTATAATAATTTTGAGCATTAACAAAAGGTATCAATTATTCGTTTTGCCCGGTGGGGTCGGGCAAAAAGGATAAGTAGAACTAGTTTAGATCAGTCTTCGCATTCGTCACAGAAGTAGCTGCCAACTCCTACATAAGAAAGTACAGTCTTCATGTGCCCAAATGCACTGATTACACTGAATCCAATCTTCTGCTGGTGGTTCAGTGTATTTGTCAACGCACACTAAACCGTAAAAATTTGATTTCAGATTTTTGTTTTGTTGTTTGACTGAGGATATTTTAGTTTTAGTTTTGCTGGGGCCTGCTAACTCAGAAATGATATATGTAATGGTAGTGGTAACTAATACTAATAATATGCTTGCTCTGAGCATAACGGAATACCTATCCGTTTTGCCCATATCCATTTTGCCCAACACTCTAATATTAGAAACAAGTCAAGACTTGAAATGTTTTTAGTAGGTAAACAAAAAGTAACGATCACAAATAATACCTAAATAAACGTGCAATTGATTATACAAAACATATTTATAGGCAACTGATGACTAATACAAAAAGTTTGTGTACAAACTTCTAAAAAAATCGTAACAAAACAACGATAATCCTTTTTTTTCCCTTCCACAACAGATGCACTCGTGTATTGTTTGGGTTGAACTGTCATGGCGTTGCCGATCGTACGTGTCACGACTTGAGCAAGTGTTAATAGCGCTATCTGTTATATATTTATGGAAAAATCAGTTATTCTTCTTACCCGCACTATGCTTCTTGCCCGGGCTTCCCCTACAACAAAAAACCTACCAAATAAATGGATAATTTTAATTTCCTATGAAAGTACGACATTACCCCGCTTTTATATCCAATTTATGGTAGCATACAAAATTGTTTGATGCGCAACGGCGGTCAGTAGAGAAATGGGCAATTTCCTTTGCAAACTACAAACAAAACCCCCCAAAAAATATTGTAAATCACATATTAGCCAAAGAATTAATACAGGAAATACTATAACATTTTTGGTCAAACACTAGATGAAAATTGTAATTGGGGAATACACATTGAAACTCTATGTAAAAAAATAAACAGATTTGTATACGCACTAAGAGAACTAAGCAAAACAGCGGATGAAGAAGCTGCACTCAACGCCTATCACGGCTACGTAGCGTCTGTATTGAGGTACGGCTAACTCATCACACATACAAAGAGCTTTCATATCGCAAAAAAATCCTTGCGAGCAGTAACTGGGGCACCTCCATACGAGTTTAAAAAACTAAAGTATCTAACGATATATTCTACTTACATTTTTGAAATAGCAATTTTTGTCAAGAAAAACTCTCACTTCTTCTCCACAGTAGCCGAAAACAATATTAGATTTGCAAAAAGAGACCCCACCAAGATAAAAAACCAATTATGTAATAGCACTCCCCACTACAGAAACAGCTACCTTATGTCCATTAAAATGTATAACTATATTCCAATTATTCCGTATTATGAGAGCTACCATTTAATTTATACAAAAACAAAATCTAATAATTATCTTCTCCAAAATAATTTTCAAGGACACTATTTTTTGTATATTAGTGTATAAAATGTCCATAGTATAAGTGCTTTGTATTGTTTATTAGAGTATAAGTAGTATACCTAATATAAGTTAGGTTTTATACCCACGTGTACATGTAGGTTCACATTGTAAATATTCGTATGCCGCTTTTAGCGGCGGATGTGTTGAACTTATCCATATATACCAACCAACTTTGTATGTACCATATCCGACGTACATACCATGTCAGTCGTAGACCATAACCTAAGTTATAGGTACTTATCGTGTTTTTTTTTTCGTGTAATTAAACTTACTCGATATTATTTGTGAAACTTTATCCAATTGACAATGTCGGATATTGAACGGTCATACAACAGATCTACAGAACAATTTCTGTAAAAAAATGAATTTTTAATAATTTCTTTACTTTAATTTTCTTGGAAACTTAACTTATTAATATTTTTTATTGATAAAATATATTGATTGGTATACTTGATCTCAAACAATTAACTGAGCATTTCCTTTATTTGACTCCCATGTTTGTTTTCCAACTATATGGACACAGAACGAGCTACCGCCAAGACCGACCAATCAAGGTCGGTTCAAAATTTTACGAGTGATATAATTGGATAGATTGTGAACTCTGTCGGTAAGTGCAAGTTCATTCACAATTTGACGGTTTGGCATGGATAGATCAACTATCGAAAATTTAATAACTATGAAATATTCTAAGCAGAGATCTAATGGTCTTCACAATCTTACGGTGACATAATATGTTAATATTATTTCAATAATATTATAAATATAGTATAGATTTCACTGTTATGTTTATGCGGTTTAACAATAGCCCGTGGTTGCCATATTATATCATAGTCACTGAAAAAAGGTAAGACAAAAATAGCCCAAAAGATTATCGCATTGTGATTTCTGGAAGACAAAATTGTGCTCTCATGCATAACAGCGTTAAGAACAGAGGCGTCTAACAATGTTTGTTCCAAGACGGAGTTAGCTCTTACGTAAGCCAATCTTAAGCCCAGCCTTAACCGAGACAAAAGCGGAACGGATGTGGTCCGGTCCTAGCCGCACTTCCGGCAAAATGGCCGCTCTATTGTGTTAAACAAACTTGTTATTGAGATGTTTAGATTACGCAATTGTAGTGTAAATTAGGACCCTCTGATTATAATATATTGGAAGAGAAATAGTGCTCTAGGGTATTTTGTTTATAGCGTTATGGTTGTCTGTGTGGTGCCGGACTTAAAGAATAGCACCACCCCATACTTCCCGTGGGTGTGTAGAATGGGCAGCAGCATTCTCTATGCATTCCACACCATACCATACTGCGATCGCCAACCCGCCTGCCAAGCGTGGCGATTATGGCAAACCCTGTGGGAGCCCTATGTCCAGCAGTGGGTGTCTTTCGGCTGAAATAATGATGATGATGATGTTATGGTTGAACCTCTGTCCTGCGTAACACACTAGCAGAGCAATGGGTTTCATTTTGATAGTTTAACAACATACCTACATTGCGTTATTTACGTTGTTGAGTAGACACATTATTTTAACAAACTAAGCAATGGATTAACAATATCCTTCAAAGTGATTCAGATTGAGATGGATATTGTGTTACGCAATTAGGGTGCTGATACAGAGGAAAAGAGAGGTCTTTTAATTTTTTCATGAAAAGAAAATTATGAAACGCGTTATTCAATTACGCAGAGCGGGAGGCGCTCCGGGCGTCGGAAGCCGCGTGACGATTCCCGGCCACTGTAGGCGCGGTCCTGCGGACGAGAGTAATGTGTAGCTCACCGTCCGATCAGGACCAGGCCCGTGCCGGACGGCGCGTAAGTGTTCTACGCGCGCCTCAAAGAGATGTCAGCATCAATGAAGGGGCCTGCCGGGTCAGCGGGATTGTCTGAAAGGGTTACCGCTGCCCCGGAACATAAAAGGCTAAGGAAGGAACACGGGTGGGTTTTAGTCAGTAAGAGACTGACACTCCCTTCCGCTCCACCCAGAGCGGGAGGGGTCATTTGATGATTTTTCATCCTCAAAAAGGGTTGGCAGAATTACTTACCTATACTACATCCACATTTCGCCAGTTGTGTTCAAGTCCCATTTAATAGGGGCGAACCTATTGCAAACAACCCGGCACCGGGCTGTTCAATTACATCCACTGTTATCTAAGAATTACTTACATCGCTTTTCGGAAAATGGCTTGCAACACAAGAACACTAGTAGTACTAACACAGAACAAGTTGCAGAAAACAATTGCATCGGAGTAGTCACCTGGTGACTATGTGCAATCGGCTAGAAAGGTTCGTCACATTGCACTTGCGATATTTGAATCAAATTGGATTTAAGAAGGACTCGGAATACTTGGAAAAGTCTGGAAGATGTTAACGAGACCGACGGAACTAGTCGTGGAAGTATAGGGAATGATAGAGAATTGGGAATTCTTTGAGGTTAATTGTTTACCTACATGTGAGGACTATGTGGATCATTTTTTTCTTTCTCAGTTAGTTTAATGATGTTCTGGCGCTGTTTGAGTAGGTACTTTTTGCGGTCTACTCAAATGTCTTTTATTTGGTACTAGCTGGGCCCCGCGGTTTCGCCCGCGTAAATGTCGTTCCCGTTGGGAATATCGGGATAAAAAGTAGCCTATATGTTAATCCAGGGTGTCAGCTACCTCAGAAGTAACAAACATATAAACACACATACACACGCACACACTCACAAACTTTCGCCTTTACAATATTAGTGTGATTGTTCGTCCGAGTAGTTGAGCTCCTTAAGTTTTTAGTTACGCTACACGATTATTGACAAACGCTTGGCAAGTGCTGGCACTGGTCAGGTCCATTCAACTCTGTGTGGTGCTTTTTCCTCAAAATTCCATTTCAGACACTAATCTACATGTTTCTCACATGATCTGGTCAAGATTATGTGTAGACTTTAAAAGAGACCCCTGAGTTTGTTTCGCCATTTAAAAATAAATTAAAAATAAATTCATCATCATCATGATTTCAGCTGGAAGACGTCCACTGCTGGACACAGGCAAAAGGGGGGGTTTGCCATAATCGCCACGCTTGGCAGGCGGGTTGGCGATCGCAGTATGGTATGGTGGTGGAATGCATAGAGAACGCTGCTGCCCGTTCTCCGGTACGCCCCTTAGTCGCCTTTTACGACACCCACGGGAAGTATGGGGTGGTGCTATTCTTTAAGTCCGGCACCACACAGACCAAAAAAAAAATATATTGAAATAATATTAGGTTTACAAAAAGTGTACAATGGTTCAGTAGTATATAATTATTAATCTAGGCCTATAATAGGATTATAATAATCTGGATATAGACTATGGCATAAGAAATATGAGATTACAGTCAAAAATAGAACTATAGTTACATACGAAATATCGACTTCTAAATAGTAAGCTAGATGCTCGTTATTTTTAACATGATGTGTTAAAGTGAGCCTGAAGTCCTATTTACGGAATAAGCAATTTCATTGCAGTGGTGATGATGAGAAAATACATGATGAAGCTTCTGTTTAATTTAAAAGCCTTCTCCACAATTTACTTGACTTTTTGTAGCCAAGTTTTAGTTTTAAAAAGCGTGCTGAAGGACTAAATACACCTAATTAACCAGTCTTATTAGTGGATGCGGAAAATCTCATGCGGAATAGGAACATATATTAGCCAATACGGTTGAAAATTATGATTCTAACATTTATAGGGTTCGACTAGATTCAGTACCTACTTTTCAGCAACCAGCTTTTCTTCCAATAATCAAATGAATTGCTTGTTAACCTCAACATTTAACTTTTTGACCGCCACAGGTCAAAAAATTAAATCGCGCCCTCGGCGTCAAAGTCTGTGATGTAGTTGAACCGTGGCGTGCTGACTTTTTTTTTGCATCTCGCTGTTCAACCTGAGGGATTGTCGACTGCTTAACCGGGCTTTCTTCTGGATGCCTCAATAAATTAAGGCCTCCAGCCAGGGCATAAATAAACTTAAAAACTAAGCGACTACACGCTAAGGGCACCCCCTGGAGGGCAGCAAGGGAAAGGCTGGATCGGAATTATTATTATTTTTTGTGGACGAATTTAAGACTACAGGCTCAGCGGTACGGGCTGGCTCGAGCAAGGGTCGGGGCGGACATGGTACGGGGTGTCGCGACGGGCCTCGACGGCGATGGTGGAAGGACGGATGATGGGTCTTGTGTTTTCTAAGTGTGCTGGTGGTCTTTCTACTCTCCTGGAGGACGGTAGTGGCGTCATCGGGGGTGGGCGTGCTGGGTACATTTTGGTTTGTCATCTATCAAATATCATCTATAAAATAAAGAATAAAAAATTAATAACCAGTTATAAGAAAAGAATAGGTTGTAACCGCAGAGGTCACGCACATGATGCATCATGTACAGACGCCAGTAAAGCACAGCAAGCTACCCGAAACTGTCAAATTTTTCCAATCAACTTTGAACCTTAAGCTTTAGCGATAAAGTTGAAATCTGTTAAAGAAATTTGACAAATTGTAGTAGGTTGATGTGCTGGCGTCTGTATAAAGTTATATTCAAGAAAACGTGTTTAGTACCTGCAACTTAGTCCACTGATGTTCCCATAAAACAAGTCTAGACAAGCTACAAAGTGTATCTATTTAAATTCAAATAGCCAAGTACTTTTGTTATGGGCTGTTACTGCTAAATATTGTGATAACTGCGCGACCGTCGCAAAGGAAACTTACGGTTGGTACACGTCAGGATGCCCCGCTGACATCACGGCAAAAAGTCAGAACTATGAACTCAAACTCAAAGCATTTATTTCAATTAAACCTTGTACAGGCGCTTTTGAATTGTCAAAATTAAATAATCTGTCAGTTAGTCAGAATTAAAATTGTCAAAATTAAATAGTCTGTCAGTTAGTCAGAAAGTTGAAGCCCATTCCAAAACGTAGAACTATATGGAGAAGAAGTATATGGCCATGGTTTAATCCATACTTCCAAACTAATATTATAAATTTGAAAGTATGTATGTATGTTACCGTTTTACGTCTAATCCACTGAACGGATTTCGATAAAATTTGGCAAAGAGATAGATGGCATCGGGGCAAAACATAGGCTAATTTTTGTCCCGTTAGATATTTTCCTAAAATGGTTATGTCCATAATCATAAAATGGTTTTCAAGAAAAGGCATCAATTTAAATCTGACAAATATCATAATGATTGAATCAGAGTAGACAGCGCAGTGTTGTCTTGTCAAAAGAAAACAGTTTTCTTGCAACTGTGAGAGGTCTGTCTAAAGACAAGACAGGACTGACTCTGGTCGTCGGTCAACCTAGCCTGAAGGCGATGACGTCGAGGAGCGAACCTAGATGGAAAAATCTTCGGTAGGTTTTAAAGCATTCTTTTAAAGGACAGTTATTCAGTGGGTCGGTTCAAAATATGCATACCTGTGTTACTTCAAGCTATCGTCTGGACGGTCGTGTGGTAATAAAAAGTAACCACGGCGATAAGTGTGATCCTCCTTCCAAGCTCCTTGCTCAACAATACTTTGTAAAGAGCATGTATCAACATCTAGGCTACTTTATTATTGAATTAGTATTAGGTCCCATTTTTGCACTTTGGGTACGGAACCCTAATAATAGCCAAGCGATAGGTATTTAAAATCAAACAGACATAAAAACTGAAACTATAAAATGAGATTTATTACTTATTTGATTAAGGACTGATTTTTCAATCATCTGATAACTTTATTCGAGGAATAAATTTGAGATTTTGACAGTAGAGATTTATAAATTTATTTATGGAAACAATTTTAAAAACCAACAGTATTAAAATAATAATAATATGTACAAGTATGTAAAAGGAGGGGAAATAATCAAAGGGCATCAAAAAATTCATCCGCATCGCTGTCAACAGGAAACGTGCCCAAAAGACTGGCAGCATTGCCACGTTGTATGGCAATGCTGATTCTTTGGCCAAAAAATAGGCCAGCCCTCTGGTCACGTGAAGAGTCGACCAACCGCTTGGCGATGTCGCGAAATACTAAGTGGGCACTCGGGCCCCATGGCCCTAGAGTTTCAACCCCAAACGGCTCAAACATATAAGTTCCGCACCTGCAGCAGCCACCCCTGCACAGCTCACCGTGCTTGGAAGATGGGATGGCGCAAGGGTGTCGACAACTCGACACACGTTGCATCCCACACCAAAGGCCTACCAACCTTCCAAGGCATTATGGTCATTCCGTCTGGTCTCTTCCCATCGTCGCGTGCCAAGCCATTGGATTCTAAAACAGCTGGCACCCCGGCGGTGACAAGAGCACGACGGATGATGTCATTGATGCTGGCATGCCGTGCTATCCGGCCTGCGCTTTTACTGCAGGATAAGCCATGGTGTCCGAGGCAGTCGACATCTTCACCGCATTTGCAACGATGCGGAGCCACGCAAGGGGCGCCCAGACGCAGACAAGTAGCGAGCCGGAAAGTGGAATCACCCAGCAAAGTGCCTATGTTGGGTGACGGTAGCCAGTAGGCGGGCACGCTCAGCAGTATTGGTGGACGTATTAATAAGATTATTCCGTACCAACCTGCAGAGCGGCTCATCCCACTGCCTCTGAGAAGAAGGGTTCACGGGCCGATCTGTATCCGGGCAAGCCATTTTCCAGGCGTTCACCACGTCGGCCAAGCACGGCACTTCAGAGTCAACCAGGGAGGGGGCTAAAATCTTCCCGATCAACTCTTCAGTGCTGTGGACAGAGGACAGGAACGCCGGTAAGCTAATACTGGTAATTTTTTGACAGTTATTTCATACAAAAATGTGTCAGAGATCAATTTTATTGTACGAATAAAAATTATCTGTCGATTGAAAAATCAGCGCTTAATATAACTAAGCGATAGTTGTATACAGTCAAACTTAAATCATATAAGTCATTCAATAAAACATTTGCATTTAAAAGAAAAAAAAATAGAAAAGAGAAGTGACATTACAAAATGTTTGAAATGGAAAAGAATCTGAGGCTGAAACTCCAGGGTAATTTAAAAACATAATAGTTTTACAATATTTTGAGTTAAGTAATTAGATAAGTTGATGTGAAGACGATGTAGAATAATATAATATGTAGATGGGGATTTCGTTGTCTTTTTTACACAATAACAAGACGTCCCAACTCAAGCAAAAGTTCCAAAAGATCAAACTTATCCTGATAAAAAAATTATGGTTAGTGTAGACAATCATCATAACAATTAAGAAAAGAGTAAAAATTGCTCATAATTATAGCATAATCAGCATATTATAGGTAATGCTCCCACTGCTGGGACACTGGCAGACTCCTCTCTATGAGAGGGAGTGGGCCGTCCCCCACACGGGCCCAGTGCGGGTTTGGTAGATGTCACCTGTCTTAGAATTTTTGGTTCTCACAATAGCTAATGTGCAAAATTTATCGCGCGCTTTTCGTTTAATACAAGAACTAGTAATCCTGCATGGCAGCTAATTGCCGAATTAGCTGGTGCCAAGTAAGCAATGTGCGCTTTATCTAAGCCTAGCATTGGCTTACATTGCGAGTTAGCGCGCAGTCCATTCTGTTGACGCTGTCCCCTCGAGTCGGCACATGAAATAATAATTATTTCTCTGCACTGCGAATGAACAAGGAGTTCCAACTTTAGTGCTGGATATGTATAATACGTTTTAAGGATTCTTTCTATGTAGGTAATGGTCACAAACTTTACGTACATAATAGAATAATCCTTTACTAGTGATTAAAAAGATTACCTATCCTACCTAACAACTTCCTTCAGCCGGTATTTGCAACAATGTTGTGTAACTTTTGTCTACCACGAATGGTGAAAATAGAGGCTAAAGACGTTACCGAAAAGCATAACTAGTCTGGTTGCCTTTAGGTACTTATCTATCGTGTGTACAACACTGTAATCATGAAATATTGTAAAAGCAAACAGCCAGTTGAAACCGTCCATCTAGCTTATGACGTTTCATGAGTGCCCATTTAGGTTTGCCTAAGTGAAGTGAAATAAAATTATTTGATATGATTTGTGAGTTACACCGGTATTACGAGTCCGTTTGAAGGAATTTCCTCGACTCAGGTCGTCTTGACAACGGCCACGTAAGCATGTTCCGTGCTTCTTTAATCAATGTTAAATATGTTATATTACGTTCAGTAGCCAAAAACTTGCATGGGAACGGAGCAACTGAAGATCTCGACAGAATTTAACTCGCGCGTAAGTTATCAAATGTTAATCTTAACATTGGCAGACAGTTTCTATACCTACTTATGTTTGGTTTAGTTAACGTAATGAACGGCATCCACTGCTTCTATTAGAGAACCGAATTCCCTAAGAAATTGCTGAAATAATTTAACTAAAGAAAAAGAGTATCTTTGCGCAAGAAAAAGGGAGAGAATGGGGACTAGAGGTGTCACTTATCTCGGTTCAGTGACCTCGCAAAGTGAGACTCCGTAAGCTAGTAGTTGAAGATGCACTGATGGAGTCCACCGTCAATCAGGTTAAGGTTCACCACGATACAATGCTGCCTGACGAAACTCTTACGGTACACAGAAATTCTTCTGGAAATGCGCCCGCTAGAAGTGATACACACGGTCGATGGCACAATCGTCATCTCTTACCACTCAATAGGTACTACATACGTCATACATACGTCAGCGCCAGCGCCATCACAACTGCCTCAAACATTATAGGCCGATAATGATGTGTGTAATGTGAATGGCTCAACAGTGGCATCGAATTTAAAACCTTTTAATTTTACTCATTCGTCAGTTGCATAGTCCCATGTAATGCGACTTTACATGTAGGGTGACTTTTGCCATCAATCGGGTCAAGTCCATACTCCGGGCTGATACTAAAAAAAAATTTAATAGAAAAATGTTATGCATGGTCATATATAAAAAAAAAAATAAAAAAAAATATATGCGTCGACTTGAGAACCTCCTCCGTGTTTGCGTCGGTTAAAAACTAAGCAACAAGCTATAACTGTCAATGTGGTTGGAAGGCGAAGTGGAGGACATCACTAAGAATATAGATGTTAGTCCTGCGAAAGTGGAGCAAGACCCGAATAATTGCAATCCTTCACAATTCACAACAGAGCAAACCCTCTGCAACGTACAATTCTACCCACAATCTTGGGGGCTCGCCCGGGATGATAGTTGACAAATTAGGCAAGCCATAGCCGAATATGGTGTTTTGTTTTATGCGAAAGGTGATGCGTAACCAAAAAAATATATTTAAAAGTGACCTTGTATGGTGGTGGTGTAAATTGAGGTGCACATATAAAGAGTGGAAGTGGAAAACTGAGATGAAAAAAAAAATGTTCCGAACTTGGAGAAGATGTCGTGATCGACAGAAACGGTGGCGGTTCCAGCTGCTGCACTGTCGGTGTATGACGGTCTAATAGGATAAATTTGACACCATAGAGAAGACGCTCCCGTCCAGCGAATAAGTCCAAGATATAATGCAGTGGACGCTAACCTAAGCACTAATCTTGCGCTCGCTTACTGGCGGCGCGGCTTTGTGAATTGGTTTCATTTCAAGACGATGATGTGAAAAGTCGGGTGTACTTTTCTTTCTACCTAATGTTAGAAAAATATATTAGTTTATGTTGTACAGACGCCAGCACACCAAGCTACCCCAAACTGTAAAATTTTCCCAAACAACTTTGAACCTTATGCTTTAGCGATAAAGTTGAAAATCTATTAAATAAATTTGAAAGATTCTAGAAGCTTGATATTCTGGCGTCTGTACATACTGATTTGTATTTGCCCTACCGTCCCACAATTTTGGAATATAGTAGCTTAACGACTGCTTGAATCCTGCCGTGTTGTTCACAAGTTATGTGCATGTTAAGCAAGTTTTTTCGAAAGGAACATAAACAAAAACTGAAAAGCTAGAGGACAATTTATTTATTGATGAGCACATAAAGGTCTTGATTTACTTTTCTTAGTGAAACTAATCTACTTTTAATAACTTATTAAGAATCGCCATTTTGGAGAAAAACTCTTTACAGAATCAGGGCGACTTCCATGTCTGTACCTCCTTGTCACGTTCATATAAATGCACTAGTGTAGTCGGAGCAGGCGTAATGCACGTAATTCTAACGCATGTCCAACATTTGCATGCAAATAAGATGTTTGTCCACTTTTCGCTCGCACACCGTCGCATTTAATTAGTTACGGCATCTCGGACAGGTTACATTCCCTCGCTAAATGGAAATGCTTGCTAAGCTAGGATTTTGAGTTCTGGAAATTACGCCAGTTGTTATATTTGTTTAAGTAGGACCTAAAATTACTCGTCTAATCTAGCAACATCAACGCATTCTGCCACTCGATTGAAGATTTTTTAAATAATTATCATCATAATAAATAGAACATTAGGTAGGTATAAATGATCATGTTCTCATTTAATAGGTACCTTGGCAATGAATTACAATTCGGTCTGAATAAAGTCAATATCGATTCAACATCGCTAAAATAATGACTAATTAATTGACTACCAAGATTAATTGAGTATCTTTGTGAGCAAATTAGTTATTCGTGATTCTGAATTGAAAGGTGAACTGAGGCCGAACTTCTATCGAAACAGAAGAAAAAAAAGTGTAATTTTTTTCTCAAAATATCTCGCAAGAACCACTTATATTTATTTAAAACTTTAAGTAGGTACACAAATGTACAGAGGCGGACTTAATGCCATAGATAGGCATTTTCTACCAGTCAACCTTTGGGTGATGCAGAGACAAACAGTGGTAGTGGCAATAAAAAAAATCGATTGATTGAAAATTGAGGAATACATACACACATCAAAAGTGTCTAGGGATCAAGCATTTTTATACGGATTTCTTGAGATTGAGATGTGGCTTTGTAATAAATTTATGATTTTATAAATTTATATGGATCCTTTTTGGTGCATTTCATAATTTGAATCAGGAACTGTGAATCAAATTCGAGTAAAAGATGAAAATCAGCTGTCAATATTTTCCCTATAAAAACATACAACGCATTGAAGACATTATTAGTGCTACTGTTTCCCTACTACTGATTAAAACCAACGTTATTATGGAGCGGCGACGTCATTTAAGCAGGGAAGAAATGCTCAGAGCCGTGGGAATGATAGAAGCTGGTTCCCGGCAACGTACTGTGGCTTTAGCTCTGAATACAAGTCAGAGTGTTATCAGTCGACTTTGGACACGTTACCGAAGCACTGGTACCGTGGCTGAGCGCCATGGAGGACGGTATCGCTGCACCACACGGAGACAAGACCGATACATTCAAATCTTAACTCGAAGAGCTCCAACAATAACCGCCATGATGTTAGCCGTGAGGCTTCATCACTCTTCAGGGAACTTAATTAGCGACCAAACAGTCAGAAACCGCTTGCATGAAGTGAACCTTCATTCCCGAAGACTGCTACGGGTACCACCTATAGCCATGCACAATCGTAGGATTCGATATCAATGGGCTCTTGAACACAGAAATTGGGCAGAAGAACAATGGCGTTTCGTGTGCTTTTCTGATGAGTCTCGTTTTGGTATGAGACCGGATACAAGACGTATACGACACTGGAGAACCCCTGGACGCCAACAGCGATTAAAATCCTGCCAGGAAGTCCATCCTTATAGTGGTGGAACCATCATGGTATGGGCGGGTATTTGGATCGGCGGAAGAACTGAGTTGATTTGGATCAGAGGCAACCTCAACGCTCAAATTTATGCTGAGACGATTGTATCAGACGTCATCGTTCCTCTACAAGTGCAAATCGGTCCCTTATTTCAGTTAATGCATGATAATGCACGACCGCACACCGCAAGAGTTGTAAGACAGACTCTCGCCGCAGCTAACATCAATGTCCTGCCCTGGCCTGCTCAGTCGCCAGACTTGAACCCGATTGAGCATGCATGGGATATGCTACAGAGAAGAGCTCTGCCGAATATGGAGGGTATCCAGTCGCAAGAAGACCTTTTTTTGTTGTTGCAACGAACATGGGCGGCCATTCCACAGCGTGATTTGGATGAACTCATTTTGAGTATGCCGAACCGATGTTCTTGTGTTGTTAGTGTTCGCGGTAGAAACACGGATTATTAATTGTTTAAGTTACCCAATAAAATTTTAAAGAAAACTGTTATTTCAGTCTTTTTTTCGAACTTTTGTGTTAGTGGTTCAAATGTCAAAAATCCCTTTATTAGGAAAATGGCAAATTTCTTTATTAATGCAAAGGTGACTTGGTTTATCGTTACTGTGACAAACGAAAACACTTTATTTGATGAATCCTTAAAGAAAATTTTAATTAATATCAATCAGGAGAAAAGTTATTGCAAAAATATATGTTGATCCCTAGACACTTTTGATGTGTGTATTTTTAACGGTAACGGTGTACGCATAAACCTATTAAAAACTATAAATATATAATTATTTATATATAATTATTAATTATTACATATAAAAATACATAAATACACGAATATAATGAAAAGAAATGAGACAAATAATGAGAAAACATTACCGTTGTGATGATAATACTGCCAGCTCCTTGCGAATGTGCTCGGTTACGGTAGACCCATCCCGGTCGTGCTTGCTAAAAAATCGAATTTATCCCAAAAGGATACTTACTAAGTACATATTTATTCATTTGTGAATACATTTGCACGTCATGTTATGTCAGGATATGCTGAAATAAATGTAATGTAACACCTTAACTATTATGTACAGTCTGCCAGCATATCAAGCTACCCGAAACTGTCAACTTTATACCATAATATGCTTTAGAGATAAAGTTGAAAATCTATTAAAAAAATTTGACAGATTGTAGTAGCTCGATGTGCTGTCGTCTGTACCATATTCTAGCAAATAAATATTATTGATTTGATTGTCTTCGTGTATCTTGCAAAATAACTTGATTTTCCAGCTTCATTACTTTTCAACTTTCCCCTCCGTACTTCAAAAAAAGGTTCCAGCGTCAATTAAGAACTTGGACGTAACCCAATTCAAGGCTCTTTCCGAGTGGACAAGCACCAGAAAGGAGTTGGCCAGACTGGAGGAGGAGGCAAAAAGAAAAAGAGAGAAAATCAAAGAACTCGAGAGGAACAACCCGTTCCTCGGAAACGTGAAGAGAATGGTCTCAAAGAAGATAAAGAAGAAGCCAATTTCTTCCAGAGGGGAGAAGCAATCCGGGGGAACGGAGAGGGCTGGGACCTCTAAAGAGGGCCCAAGCGCTTCAAAGAAACGAAATTCTGATGAACCCCCGACCGCCAAAAAGACTTCCCAGAAAACCACTCTGAGTCCGAAGATGGGACCTCCCCCTTCTGGCCGAAGGAGGCTTTCCACCGAATCGGCGGAGAGTGACAAATTTCTGAAGACCCTTACCAGCCAGGTGAGGGATCCCAGATATAGGCAACAACTGCGTCGGCTCATCGATGAGGAAGATCAACGGGGCAGGGGCTTGTGGGATACCTCGATGGAAAGTCTGGAGACGAACCCTGAGCCATATCAAGCTTAAAATTTTTCGAATACATGTCTAGATTCTTGATTACACTCAGATTCATAGTGCAATATATGACACATGGTGTCACCGAGGTAGGTACCTGGCAACATTAATTTCCTGCTAGCCGATCGCTGTGACATGTTGCAACCATGCTGTGAATAATAACAGGAATGAAGGGAAAATTATGTGGTCATTTCGGTACAATCCTTTGAATATTTTAATGTTGTTTGTTTTAATTTAGTTCGTTGCGTTATAACCATTTTGAGTATAATGGTTTCGTTATTTTTGGGTGTTTCAGCAGAATAAATGATCTATTGGTAAAAGTAGAGTCTTATAGAGTCAGATATTTTCACTGTCCTTTGATTGCCAGTTGTTTAGGGTTGCCGTACCCAAAGGGTAAAAACGGGACCCTATTACTAAGACTCCACTGTTCGTCCGTATGTCTGTCTGTCACCAGGCTATATCTCATGAACCGTAATAGCTAGACAGTTGAAATTTACACAGATGGTGTCTTTCTGGTGCCGCTTTATCAACAAATACTAAAAACAGAATAAAATAAATATTTAAGGGGGCTCCTATACAACAAACGTGTTTTTTCGGCGTTTTTGCCTTGTGGTACGGAACCCTTCGTGCACTCGCATTTGCCAGTTTTTATAAAACAACTTTTCTATTTCAGTTTGAAAGCAGTGCTACTATCAACTGTAAAGTGATTTACTGTACACCCTTCAGTTACCGAAAGAAATAAAGCAAAGTAGAAAACCTACATTTTATTTACGACTTCTCAAATACACTTTGACCCCTTGCACTTACGAGGACGTTATTTAATTTCGTACTAGTGCTACAAAGTAGCAATAAAATGTTTTTTACACTTCACTCTCCATTAAAATAAATCGAAGCACATAATTCGATGGGGTACAAATTGTCCCCGGTGAAAGGTCGCCGACTCGAAGGGTTAACAATGAGGCGCCATTATTTCGTGTGAATTGAATTGGCATAGACGATTTAACTTGCTTAAGCTACGCGGATTTGTCGCTTCAATGACCTCCGGTCGATTCGACCCTCGACTTCAAAAAGCCTACTGGAATTTGTATAGCCTTAAAGTATAATCAGCCTTAATGTTACCACTGCTGGGACTCAGGCCTCCTCTCATCGGGAGGGAGTGGGCTGTAATCCACCATGCGGGCCCAGTGCGAGTTGGTATAAATGTCGCAGCCAACTGGTTTAATTAGCCGCCAAGTCTTTGACAACCTGCACTCTTTGAGCCACCCAGGAGCCAACGCCAGTGCCAAGCTGGTATCAGAGCGTTATGTATGGCCCGAAGTGAAGAAGGACTGTAGAGAATGGACAAGAAGTTGTTTGCCATGTCAGCGTGCGAAAATCACTCGCCATACCTCCGCACCCCTGGGCAACTTCAAACTGCCACGATCGCGGTTTATGCACATCCATATAGATATGATTGGGCCACTACCAATATCTCACGGATTCCGGTATTGCCTTACCGCTGTAGATCGCTTCACACGATGGCCTGAGGCAATACCGATCAAGGATATCACAGCCGAAACAGTGGCCAATGCTCTTCTATATGGATGGATTGCACGCTTCGGCTGCCCTACAAAAATAGTGACGGATTGTGGCAGACAATTTGAGTCGGCCCTCGCTAAAAACAGCCATTACCTGCTACGGGAATCAAAACTGGGTAGAATCACTACCACTAGTTCTTTTAGGTATCCGAAGCGCGTATAAAGAAGATGTACAGGCAACACCGGCTGAACTGGTATAAGGTGACACATTGCGTCTGCCAGGAGATTTCTATGAACCAGAAGCGGTTAGCAACACATATTACGATATGACCGACTACGTATCAAGATTACGCATGTTTGACAGAAACATTCAGCCGTCTCCAGCATCGCGACATTCTAATAGTCGGGCCATATTCGCCTTGCCACCGCAACGCACGTTTTTTTAAAAGACAACGCGGTATCCGGTTCATTTCAACCAACATACACAGGGCCGCATAAAGTGTTAGAGAGAGGTGACAAAGTATTCAAACTCCTCCTTAAAGGTAAGACAGTCTCAGTATCGGTAGACCAAGTGAAACCGGCCTACATACTTCAAGACTCACACACCACAATAACACACAACACTGCACACCATAACGAACATAGAACAGAACAGACTCCACAGGATACACCAGTCATCAATCCAACGCCGACGACCGAAGATGACAATATCAAACGGACCCGGTCGGGCCGTGAGTGCGTTTTCCTGACTACTATCGCCCTTGACTGTCTCAAGAGGGGGGTGGTGTAGCGTTGGAACCTTTTTATTTACTTTATTCTACTGAATGCTCTGTGGTGTCATGTCATGTCAGTTGGGTTTGATATACGTCTAATACGTCAATCTGAAAAATATATGACAAAACAAATATATTAAATATTTTATTACACCTCCTTCAGAAGTACCAGTCGGAGAAGATCGTGCTCCAGAAGATCAAGTTCCAATTACAGGAAATGGCCAAGCTGCTGGTACCATTTTAAGTTTGGCGACAAGGCAACTAGGTGCGACCACGCGGGAAAAGCCACGGGCAGTCGATAATGGCGACCGGCGACTGTCGTAGCACTGGTCGCTTATTCGTGACGGACCACAGTACGAAGATGCAGTTCCTCGTCGATACCGGTAGTGACGTCTGCGTCTTCCCAAGGTCGGCCATGACAGAGCGCCGTACCAAAACAAACTATGAACTATGTGCGGCTAACGGTAGTGCGATTAATACTTACGGGTACGCGTATTTAAAATTAAGTATAGGCTTGCGCCGTGACTTTGCCTGGCGATTTATTGTGGCGGACGTAACAAAGCCAATTATAGGTGTTGATTTTTTGTCACACTATAACTTGATAGTGGATGTTAGAATGCAGCGCCTTATCGACGCTAACACTATGCTCACGACCCCTGCTTCGCCTGCTCGTCCTTCTGATGTTGTTTCTTCGGTGAAGGTAAGAATTGGTGACACTACATATCACCACATACTCCGGGAGTTTCCTGACATAACCCGGCCGTCGGGTATACACCGTACACCTACACACAACACCTTACACTATATACATATTCCTGGATCGTATTATCATCAACTTGATTATAGCTTTGGATTTTAATTCTTGTATAGATAGAACTGTCATTTCGGGGTTATTACTACTAAGTAATAAAATATGGAGAACAGAACAGATTTCAAATTGGTGTCACCTACAATTGGTGGTAGGTGACACCAATTTGTAATGGAATTAAACTCTGGTACGAACGTCTTGTTGAGATTTTGAATTCAATCAGCGAAAATTGATACGATAAGGAAAACACGTCGTAGCGCCTCCGTTACTGACGTGAATATAACTACAACTACTCCTCGTCCATCAAGAAAGGTTTCTGGCAAGATACCTCGTAAAGTAAGAGACACTTCTGAAGAATTGTCTGAAGGAGCAATAGAACAGATTACTAACCAATCTAGCTTGGGACAATTTACTGAATTTGCCACAACTAGAGCCAAATCGCGAAAGCAAAAGACAACACAACCTTTGGAACCAACAAGTCAACTCATTGTGACTCAACAAGCGGTTAGTGTTAATCTAGTAACAACAATGTCATCTTCATACACTAATTGGGCTTTTGAAGTCAAATTAATTTCATATCAAAGTTTTGTTGGTCTGGTCGATTTGGTCCGTTGTCTGGGATTAGCACATCGTATCCCCTTTGCTATAAAAGCACGTAGAGACGAAGCCAGGGAAATTATAAACAACTTAATTGCCGCTGGTTTTCAGCGATTCTCTAATACAATCCGCTTTCCTGAAGAACCACATGTCAATACTATGACTGGAATCGTAGTAGACCTGTTGGATAAAATAATGTCGGCTCTAGATTAAGGCGAAAAATGTTGTGCTGATTCTGGAACACAACAGGCTCAAGTTAAATTTGGTTCCCTCGACGATGCTAAACAGGCGTATTATAAGGGTATCCAGCGTACTTTGGACATTCTTCTTAAAACTAAACCTGAAGCACGTGTCTTGTTTGGTATTTACGATAGAGTCAACTTTGAAACCACTAACGCGTTAGTTTGGGTTTAGGTGGGTTTGGTTCGTCTATTGTTAGATTAAATTAGACTTAGGTTATATTCGTCTTTCTATCATAAATGATTAAAATATTTAATATATTTGTTTTGTCATATATTTTTCACATTGACGTATTAGACGTATATCAAACCCAACTGACATGACATGACACCACAGAGCATTCAGTAGAATAAAGTAAATAAAAAGGTTCCAACGCTACAAACCGCCTAGCCTTTTAACTAAACGGCGGCCGTTCAACTAACGGCCTGAATGGTATTCAATGTTATAGTTTAGGTTGGAATTGTAACCAATCACACGCGAGCCGAATTGGTCGCAGTAACTAAGCCAGGGCATCCCGACCCCGACGATCAGGTTAGGTTAAGACTGCCCTGGCTTAATGGATTAGGTTAGGTTAGAACTGTGATCAACCGCGTGCGAGCCGAGAGACTGAAGCGAGGCGAGCATTACTTCTAAAAGCCAGGCGGTTAACTAAACGGCACCAAATGGATTAGGTTAGGTTAGGACTGTGATCCCTCCCCCCCGGTGGGTTCCCGCATTGTCGAGGCGGGGGGGCTCAGTAGCCGTGGCTTGGACACCCACGGTGAAGCGAAGAGGAACCCGAGGAGGGGCCGCTCGTCAGGGCTTTTCCCTGTAAGCCGACGACGTAGCGGCCAACGAGTAGGTTGCGGTGCCGCTTCGGCGACATCGCAACTGAGGCGGGCCGCGATGTCGTTGTAACGGAGGCATCACGGCTGAGGGTTGAAGGCCGCGGCGGGAGAGGAGTGCCGGTATTGCGGTGCGCCGCTCTCCCTACCTTCCGCGGCCTTGACGGGGTCGCCACCGTTCGATGGCGGACGCGGTGGGGCCGCAGGGGAGGAGGAGTGTCGGTATGACGTTGGCCGCTCTCCCTATTCTCTGCGGCCGAAAATTGGCAGGCGGCGGGGCCAATGTCCTGACCCGTCGCAGGGGGACCAAGGGTGCCCAGACACGGGGTCGTCTGGCGCCCATGTGCTGGTTTGGTCCCTGGGGTGGTCACGGCGTGCCATGTGTTCTGGTGCGCCGGTGATGGGGAGTACTCCCCAGAGGAGGGTCCGGTAACGGACAGCCGCGGCGGGTTCACGGATGAGTGCTAACGCGTGCCCGTGTTCCCGCCGTAAGCGGCAGAGGAGGACACCGTGGAGTTTTAGTGGGTAAGAGTCCCACATAACTGCACTATCTCCCCGTGGTAGTGCAGAATGCATGAGCATTTCTCCACGTTAAAAAAAAAAAAAAAAAAAAAAAAAAAGGACTGTGATCCCTCCCCCCCCCCCCCCCCCCGGTGGGTTCCCGCATTGTCGAGGCGGGGGGGCTCAGTAGCCGTGGCTTGGACACCCACGGTGAAGCGAAGAGGAACCCGAGGAGGGGCCGCTAGTCAGGGCTTTTGCCTGTAAGCCGACGACGTAGCGGCCAACAAGTAGGTTGCGGTGCCGCTTCGGCGACATCGCAACTGAGGCGGGCCGCGATGTCGTATGAGAGGCATCGCGGCTGAGGGTTGGAGGCCGCGGCGGGAGAGGAGTGCCGGTATTGCTGTGCGCCGCTCTCCCTACCTTCCGCGGCCTTGACGGGGTCGCCACCGTTCGATGGCGGACGCGGTGGGGCCGCAGGGGAGGAGGAGTGTCGGTATGACGTTGGCCGCTCTCCCTATCCTCTGCGGCCGAAAATTGGCAGGCGGCGGGGCCAATGATCTGACCCGTCGCAGGGGGACCAAGGGTGCCCAGACACGGGGTCGTCTGGCGCCCATGTGCTGGTTTGGTCCCTGGGGTGGTCACGGCGTGCTATGTGTTCTGGTGCGCCGGTGATGGGGAGTACTCCCCAGAGGAGGGTCCGGTGACGGACAGCCGCGGCGGGTTCACGGATGAGTGCTAACGCGTGCCCGTGTTCCCGCCGTAAGCGGCAGAGGAGGACACCGTGGAGTTTTAGTGGGTTAGAGTCCCACATAACTGCACTATCTCCCCGTGGTAGTGCAGAATGCATGAGCATTTCTCCACGTTAAAAAAAAAAAAAAAAAAAAAGCGACTGTGATCCCCCGGTGGGTTCCCGCTTTGTCGAGGCGGGGGGGCTCAGTAGCCGTGACTTGGACAACACGGTGAAGCGAAGAGGAACCTGAGGAGGGGCCGCTCGTCAGGGCTTTTGCCTGTAAGCCGACGACGTAGCGGCCAACAAGTAGGTTGCGGTGCCGCTTCGGCGACATCGCAACTGAGGCGGGCCGCGATGTCGTATGAGAGGCATCGCGGCTGAGGGTTGGAGGCCGCGGCGGGAGAGGAGTGCTGGTGTTGCGGTGCGCCGCTCTCCCTACCTTCCGCGGCCTTGACGGGGTCGCCACCGTTCGATGGCGGACGCGGTGGGGCCGCAGGGGAGGAGGAGTGTCGGTATGACGTTGGCCGCTCTCCCTATCCTCTGCGGCCGAAAATTGGCAGGCGGCGGGGCCAATGACCTGACCCGTCGCAGGGGGACCAAGGGTGCCCAGACACGGGGTCGTCTGGCGCCCATGTGCTGGTTTGGTCCCTGGGGTGGTCACGGCGTGCCATGTGTTCTGGTGCGCCGGTGATGACTGTCCGTCACCGGACCCTCCTCTGGGGAGTACGATGGGGAGTACTCCCCAGAGGAGGGTCCGGTGACGGACAGTCGCGGCGGGTTCACGGGTGAGTGCTAACGCGTGCCCGTGTTCCCGCCGTAAGCGGCAGAGGAGGACACACCGTGGAGTTTTAGTGGGTTAGAGTCCCACATAACCGCACTATCTCCCCGTGGTAGTGCAGAATGCATGAGCATTTCTCCACGTTAAAAAAAAAAAAAGGTTAGGACTGTGATCAACCGCGTGCGAACCGAGAGAGTGAAGCGAGGCGAGCATTACTTCTAAAGGCCAGGCGGTTAACTAAACGGCTAAGGGTTAAATTATTTTTCTGTCAAATAAAATAATTGAACCTCTGTTCTGCGGGCACCGGTTACATTATTCGGAAAATCAAATATTTTTATCGAGATGAAAAAATCAGAAGCTTATTTGATTATCTAGCACAAAAATTCGATTCAGTGCATTGTTTCGTTTTTGTTCACGTACACAATGGCCTTTGTTGGATGTTTATCCACATAATTTGCTTTTTTCAATGAAAGGGGTTGTTTTTTATTAAAGAATATTAAAATATGTTAAATGACTCATACATCATTCATACATCTGCAACGATATTGACTATTCATCTATCTATGTATTTAAACCGCTTTCCGGAAGTATTGTTGGAGCAATATGATATTAGTCATCTGCAAAGCGTGTCTTTAAAAAAAACGTTCTGATACCTCTTAAAACGGCAATAACAACAATACATGGCAGACAACCAGCAATCGATAATCCCAATCATTTCAAACAACCAACCTGTTACTTCGACAGAAATAATAGAAAAAAATAAAATAATGATAAAACTGGGATCCGGCGACCGCCATTTATCAGGGCGAGTGTCAAAAATATCAACGTGAAAGTTTCCCTTAGTGGTTGGGAGGGCCACCAAGATTTATGCGTTGGCCCTCGGATACTCGTCCTAGATACTCCTTAGGGAGGAGTGACGAATGTATCTCTCGCAGACTTCAATTGTTTGCTGAAGCGGCTGTTGTAATTTGTGGATCAATAGTTTTGGTAGACCTGTACTTTTTCTTTTTGGGATAGATTAGTATCTACTAACAAAGACCAAAGTCGAAATTATAGATATCAATTCGGCAATGAAAAATTGTTTCGAAACGAGAATTTTCGATTTGTTTAACGCCTACTTATAAATATTAGCTTCCGCCCGCGCCTTCGCCCGCGAGGTATGTCGATAAAAACTATCCTATGTCCTTCCCCAGCACGCGTAGCATGAACACTTCTATCTCTACGAAGAGAAGACACATTGCTTTCTATACAAAGTGATTCCTTTTCTTCATTTTTGACATATCGCCTAGAAATCTTTGTACAATCTGCAATTTTGTCTTTAGTTTCTAAAGATCTTTGTCTAGGTCCTTTTTTATGTAGACTATTTCAGAAGAAAGTTTTCTATCTCAAATGTCAAAATCACACTGACAACTGACACTTGTCTAAGGTAGTGAAGAGATTTTGTAATCGCTAATAACAGTAGAAAACTTTCTATTCGACGGCCACAAAATCCCACAAAAAAAAAAAACAAAACTCCCAAAATTCCACTGTCCTAAGGATCTATGACAGTGGAATTTTGGGAGTTTTGTTTTCCAAGCCATTGGTCCCGAATGTCATTCGTGGATACGAATGACATTCGGGACCAATGGCTTAACGTGCTTTCCGAGGCACGGAGGGGTCTCGGTATGTAAAGATGGTCACCCATCCACTGAGCAACTGATCGATCCACTTGTGCGGCTGTTATTATTTGGCCCCGGATCCCTCCTTATAATGTGACTATATATCATTAAAAATGAAAAATCAAAAAGAAAAAAAAATCGTATGACAAAACAAAAAATTCTGAGTCAAATTAAGTAAAAGAGTGAATTTCGTAAAAAGTGCAGTTGACTCTTTCTACTTTGCTGCCGTCGTAGGTACTGTCTACACGGAACGTCATCTTTGTCTACTCTTCCGTCGACATACCGGTGCTCATGCTACGCGTGCTGGATGCAATCAATCTCTCTGCCAAATTTTATCGAAATCCGTTCAGTGGTTTAGGCGTGAAAAGGTAACTAACAGACAGACAGACAGACAGAGTAACTTTCGAATTTATAATATTAGTATGGATTTTTTAAGGACAAAAAAAAATGAAACTGTATAAACTCCTAGCAGTAACGAGTGTCGAGTTTTCGTAACAGACGCTGAGTTTATGAGGTACGGAAACAACGCTCGCGCTCTACCAAGCCAAACTTTTTCTTGTATGTTACGCGCATGTACCGAGGAGACCGAGCCTGGTTAACTAACTTTTCACTTAGGGTTGATTTCAATATTCAGATAACTTTTATCTTTTTTTTTTTCCGTACGCAAAATACGCGCATTGTCGTGGAGTTACGGACACCAGGGACACCAGCCCGTATTACCCTATTACCAGTTATATTTTATACCAGTTATTTTTTTTTTAGTTATGTTTTGTTGTAATATTTTCTATACCAAAGTTGACAAACGTCAACCATTATTCCTCAGACTAAAGTAAATAGCTCAACTGTGGCTAATGAGACACAATTGAATTTCTGTTGACCACCATCGAAAAATCACCACCATTCGACAGTCCAGTTCCAGTCGACCATTGAAAAATCAGCCCATGAGGAAATGCGGGTGAGTAGGGTAGAATTGGGGGTTCTGGATCACTTGTTCCTCGCTCCGCTCGGAATGTGATCCAAAACCCCCAATTCTCCACACATATGATCCAGAACCCCCAATTTTCTGCACATACACGAATCGGTCTACAATACAGTTGTAGATTGAATATTGTATTTTATTCTACAGCGTCAAACCGATACAGTGGAACAATATCGCTTATAATCAGATTCCAAGCGAGGCAGAAATGATCCAGAACCCCCAATTCTCCACACACAAAATATGATCCAGAACCCCCAATTTTCTGCACATACACGAATCGGTCTACAATACAGTTGTAGATTGAATATTGTATTTTATTCTACAGCGTCAAACCGATACAGTGGAACAATATCGCTTAAGGCAAGTTTAACCACGAATCACACCGATTTCTCTCTTTCAGTCGTCAGTAATTAGACTTTCGAAAAAAGAAGACAAAGCCCTGTGTAACTATACAGACGCTATACAACCTTTATTAGTAAGGGGGTGAATATTGCATTTCATTCTACGATGTCGAACTGGTACAGTGGAACAATATCGCTTGATCTTTGGGTGTAAGTATGTTTTTTAAACAAGTTTTTATATAAAGTCTATTCAAACTTATGTTATGATTCAAATTAATATTACCTAATACAAGTTACACAAATATCAACTTTAATCTAATGACAATTAAGTTGATTTCAGAGTGACTAGCACTAATGAAAAAGTTATAAAAGTTAAATATTTGAAGATGGGTCTAAACTGAACTTTATTGTGTAGGATTTAAAGTTATTTTTCCATAAACTCATATTTGTTCACATTTTTGGCAAATAAATCGCGAATGCAGATTAGTTTGTTTATTAGGATTTTATGATGTTAATTAAAGATCTATGTATAATGGATTATATTAATAAATTCAATTTTAAGTTAAATTACGTCTTACATTAATATTTAATTTACTAGCGAGTAGGTACATACGTTTACCTTATAAAAATTTCGTCACAAATTGCAGCGACAGCTGCAAGGCGTCGAATTACCGCGGCCACCCGCGGCGTCGCGTCGCCACCCGCCCGAAAACGGAATTTGGAGACTGTGTGCATAGTGTCTAATAAAGAACAAATGATTATAGACCTTATTTAAGCAGTGCTGTAAATATAATTTACAGCAAACATATCAAAATCGCTTTCTCACTTTGCTCGCGATTAGTTACTGTAACCACCGCTTTAAAAATGTAATCTATAAATATGACTGCATTCAATAATTTCATTTTAATTAGCGCCCATCCCGGGTACTTGTGACTTTTCTTTCTTTTTCAATATTATTGCAAACAATAAAACAACAAGTATGTACGTATAACTCTACAATTATTAGATTTTATATCGAATAATAGTTAATTAAACTTATGAGTGAAAATAATTAATAATGATGTTCTTAATATTTTAGGTCAACTAATCCCTTCGATTCTGATTGTGAAATACCAGCATCTCAGCCAGGACCGTCGGTAGAGAAAAAGAAGGCGAGGAAAAAGACTGCTGGCAAAACAAATAAACCTGCATTAAAGAAAATTGCCAGTGCTCGGGTGGTAAAATCTAGCTTTTTTGGGTCCGACACGGAGTCGGACGTTGATTTGCCGACGCCATCAAGATCGGCCAAAAAAAGGAAACTATCGGATTCAGAGGTACGCTGAAGTTTTTTTATTTATAAACATAGGTCCTTTTTGAACTCTTCCTATTTAATTCACAACGAATTTCATTTTTAAACTACTTCGAAAAAGGAGTAGGTTATCAATTCGGTTGTATTTTTTTTATTTTTCCTTTTTTTTTTTACATATTACTTAGTTCCCATACCTACTGACTAAGATATTCTAAATACTTACGATTCATGTGTCACTTAAAACTTATGGGTCAGTATATTTTTAACGGACTTCAAAAAAGGGGAGGTTATCAATTCGGTTGAATATTTTTTTTTATGTGTGTTACCTAAGAACTCCGTTATTTATAAGCTGATTTGCAAAATTCTTTTTTTGAAGGTTCTTTCATGCTTATTCTTTTTAATTTTCTAATGATAATGATTTTAATTTCAGAACGACCACGAACTTGACGGTGAACCCATCCAAGCGGCTGCGCTGCGGAGCTTCTTGTCAAGACGTAGCGGTTCCGGTTACACACTCCAGCGGGATCCGACCCGGCAGGGCAACTACTACGTGGAACTGCGTGTTTACAACGCTCGGGAAGCGGAGGCGCTCAGCACCGACCGCTGGAAACGGGCACTATTTACCTTCAAATCGGCTGTTGATGACAACAGCCCGGTATGGAAAGCAGTCACAAAAGTTGTGACCGCTGCTAAAGAAGAGTATCGGAAGATACGACCGATACTCTATCAGTCTAACGTATTTTAAAATTAGGTAAGCGTCCTACTGTAAAGGACCCTTAATATTTTTTGCTCTTTTTGATAATTATACCTTTAACCTATAATATAATGGCATAGGTAACTATATTTTTTAATGTTTTCCTTTTTTTTTAATGCTCTTTTGATTATTATAATATTTTGTTTGTTACATTTTTTATAGACAAACATTTTTAACGATCACTTTATCAGTCTAATCTATATTTTTGAATTTGAGTAAGTACATAATGCATGAAGTCTACAATAATTGATCTTTCTTTTTAATTTTTGTTCCCTAAGATAATTGTAATGAAATATAATCTTGCATAAGTACTTACTTATTTATATTTTTTTAATCATAATTTGTGTGATTTCTTTCAGTAAACCAAAAACCAAAAGCCAAAAAACTAAAAACCAAAAGCCAATAAACTCGAATTAATGAATCTCAAAGCTTAAAATCAAAGACCAGTAATTATGGCCTTGAATCTTATCCTTTAAGTAAATACTTAAAAAATCCAGATCAGTAATTCTGACCTTGAACCTTAATCTTGAAGTACATAGTTAAAAATTCTAGACCAGTAATTTTGACCTTGAAGTACTTAAGTCAAAACTTAAAACAACTTTATGACAAAATAAATATATAAAAGATTTGTTTCGGTGAATCTATTTTTTACATTTATGGATTATTGCTAACTTTGTTGTATTCAATATAACCAAACATGAAATTTTGTCCAGATTGTAAGGTTTATGTCCAAAAATATTCATCACATAAGAAAAGTAATATACATAAATCAAACTGTTTGTTGAATACTGAATTTGATAATGTGCAAATAATAGCTACTGCTTTCAAAAATAGAATTGCTAGCTACAGATTTGTTGATCCAATAAGTTCAGATAACATATCACCAGAGATATTTTTATCAAATATTTCTAGCACGATTTACAAGATTATTGAGACATTGCGACTAAAACATCGAGCGATTAAGATTCAATTTGAGCTTTTTGTATTGTACAAGTTACCTAAAAATGAAGAATTGTCTTTGAAATCTTTCAATACAAAGTATTATGTGATAGTTCAGAATACTAATATAAAATTATTTTTTGAAGAATGCATCCAAATAATGCTGTATAAGTGCACAGAATTTGAATTATCAGAGTCTGGTTGGGCTATAGAGTCGATTAATCATTTGGAAATGAATATAGTTAAGTATAATCCCTTAAAAGCTGGCAGTTACATATCTTTACCGATAAAAATTCTTAAAACAAAGTCATGTCTTAACATTTGCAACAAAGATAGACATTGCTTTCTCTGGTGTATTGTAGCACATATGTATCCAGCACGGTATAACAGTAATAGAGTTTCATCATATCCACATTACTCTCAATTATTAAATATAAATGGTATATCTTTCCCACCAACATTTGATGACATAAAACAATTCGAAAAAGAAAATCCGCATATAAGTGTAAATGTTTATGGTTTAGAAAAAAAAAACACTGTTACTGGACCATTATACAAAACTTTACAACGGAAACTGACCCACGTTAATTTATTATTGATTGAAAGAGGAGACAAAAATCATTTCTGTTTAATAAAAAATTTTGCGCGACTAGTTCATGATCAACTAACAAAACACAAATCTAAAATTCACTTATGTGATGAATGTTTTATATACTTTGATTCAGAGGCAAAATTAGATAATCATAATTGTGCACGAATGCAAACAGTGCTCCCAGAAGAGAATAGCAAACTGCGGTTTTCTAATTATATAAGGACTCAAAGAATTCCTATTGTTATTTATGGAGACTTTGAAAGCTTACTTCGAGAATATTCAGATAAAAATAAAAGTCAATATGTCGAAAATATTCAAATTCATGAAGCAACTTGTTTCGCCTATTATATATGCTGCGAGACTAATCCAGAACTTAATAATTTAGTATCTTATCGAGGCCCAAATTGTTCGAAAAAATTTGTAGAATCTATTGCTAAAGATTTAGAAAGTTTGTATGACATTTTATCTTTGCCTAGAGACATGTCCCCGTTGAATGATGAAGAGTTACTTTCATTTAAGACTGCTACAGTATGTCATATTTGTAAAGAAAAATTTTCTAATAATGACCGCATCGTTTATGACCACGATCATTTCACAGGTAAATATCGCGGTCCAGCTCATAATTCATGCAACTTAAATAATAAGTCTGTAAAATTTATTCCCATAATATTTCATAATCTTTCAGGATATGACTGTCATTTATTTATAAAAGAACTTTCAAGTGTTTGCGGTCGAATCAATTTAATTCCAAGAACCAAGGAAAAATATATTTCTTTTACAAAATTTTTCCCATTTAATTCTCAGAAAGTAGCCCAATTAAAATTTATAGATTCTTTTAATTTCTTAAGTTCGAGCTTAGACAACTTAGTAAAGACGTTGGACTCCAATGATTTAAAGCATTTACAATCATTTTTCACTGATGAAAATTTATTTCGACTATGCCTTAGGAAAGGTGTGTATTGCTATGATTATATAGACTCCTGGGAACGATATGCGGAAACTCGGTTACCAGATCGTTCAAATTTTTATAATAAACTCACATCCGCTACAGCGTCTACTGACGATTACAATCACGCTTTAAATGTGTGGGCTAAATTTGGTATTAAGAATTTAGGCGAATATACTGATTTATATTTGAAATGTGATGTCTTACTATTGTGTGACATATTTGAGAAATTCAGATCTATGAGTTTATGTCATTATGAACTTGACCCTTGTCATTATGTTTCATCACCGTCATTAAGCTGGGACGCTATGCTCTTGTTAACTAAAGTAGAATTAGATTTAATATCTGATATAGAAATATATCAAATGCTAGAAAAAGGTATCAGAGGAGGTCTTGCTCAATGTTCGCTGCGATATGCAAAGGCTAATAATAAATATATGTCAGACTACAACGAAAAAGAACCCAGCACATTTTTAGTTTACTTAGATTGTGTAAATTTATATGGTCATGCTATGACACAAAGACTTCCCACTGGAAATTTTAGATTTTTAACAAAGTCTGAAATGGCTTTATTTGAAATTGCATCCGTTTCCGCTGATAGTGACGAAGGGTACATACTTGAAGTTGATATTCATTATCCTCCTGATATACATGACGGACATTCTGATTTGCCATTTGCGCCAGAAAAATTATCCGTTCCTATTCCATGTGATAGCAAAAACACAAAACTAATTGCTAATCTGTATGATAAATATAGATATGTCATCCACTTTGTTCACTTACAAGAATGTTTAAAGAATGGTCTTATATTATTGAATATCCACAAAATTCTAGCATTTACCCAAAAAAATATCTTAGAACCATACATAAATCTTAATACAGTACTCAGACAAAAAGCTAACTCAGATTTCGAAAGAGATTTTTTCAAAAAGCAAAATAATTCAATATTTGGTAAAACGATTGAAAACAAAAGGAAACAAGTGGATGTTAAATTAGTTAATGTGTGGAAAGATTGCTTTAATAAGACCAATAAAATAAAAGGGGCAGAAAAATATGTGAGCGCCCCTAATTTTAAAAATATGGCTATTATTTCAGAGAACCTTGTTGCTATTCAATTAAAGCCTGCTAAAGTTGTTTTAGATCGACCAATATACATTGGTTTTACAATTCTGGAATTAGCAAAGTGTCATTTATATCAATTTCACTATTCTGTTATGAAGAAAATATATAAAGATGGCATAAACCTTTGTTATACTGATACTGATAGTCTCTTGTATTTAATACATACTGATGATTTTTATAAAGACATGAAACAAAATATAAAATATTTTGATACTAGCAACTTTGAAGAAAATAATATTTATGGTATTCCGAAAGCGAATAAACAAATACCTGGCTATTTTAAGGATGAGATGAGTGGAGATGTCATTACTGAGTTTATTGGTTTGAGGGCTAAATTATACTGTATAAATAGTTTAAGCAATACAATTAAAAAAGCTAAAGGAGTTAAAAAGTCTGTTTCTAATAAACTCACAATTGAAAAATATAAAAATACTTTGAATAATGACATAAATCTCAGAGATACTATGTATGTCATTCGATCCAAAAATCATAAGTTGTATACACAGAAAATTAATAAATTAGTACTTAATGGAAATGATGACAAACGTCAAATTAAAAAAAATAATAATTGTACTGCGCCTTGGGGTCATCATCGTACTATGTTTTAAGCTGTTATTTTGACTATGTACCTACCTAATTTTATTATTAATTATATTATTAATTTGAGAAATGTTATTATTAATTATATTGTTCTTAATATTGTTGTTCTTATTATATTGGTGTTCTTAATATAACTATTTTTAATATTTATATTTTACTTTCTTTTATGTTTATAATTGTTGCGGCGCAGCGCCTGACAGTTTCCAAATATCAAATTCACGTCTACATGTTTACGCACAACGATGGTTTTGCTAGGCGTTAGCTAATTACTCGTTTAAAGATTTGATGTGTCATACATTCAGTCTACCGACCATCTTCATATTGTACGCACGATATTTTTTATTAAACCTTTTTTAATTGTAATTGGACTTTAAATTAGCCCCAGTGTATAGTCAAAATATACATAATGGTGGCCCATGAGGGGAACTAATCAGCAAGAAAATCAAAATAAGAAGAAAAGATAAGAAAAATTCGGATGAAAATCTCGTCAAGGAGGAGCCGGCTGATTGGAGAGCGATGTCCATTGGCCTGATTGAAGAGTGAAGAAAGGGGTTCAAGAACCAAGGTGCAGCCAGGATCATCTACGAGTTCGGGCTGGAGCGACCAGTGATTCAGCGAAAGTTTCACATCGCGCATTGATGTTCTACGAAATCAGATAAGTGCCCTTTCCTTCCCAGTTGTTTCCAATCTCCCAAATATTCATCCAAATTCTTATCATAATCCTTAATACATCGTTCCTAAAGCTATTGGGAATTAAATCCATTTGCGCAAATCAAAGATTTTAATGCAAAAATCGTTAAGAAAAGTTGCATCATCTTTTTATTTTTTGTCAACCTACCTACAGGTTGGAACAAATAATTTTCTTTGTTCAAAACTTAATGTTGTTTCTTTAAAATCGAGCTCAATAAGTAATAACTAACGCTTAAATAGATTACTTTTGTGCTGTAGTATAATTAATGTTCAGTTATTTCGTTCAAATTGCCTAAATAATTTTGAATCGTAATTAGTTGCAAAGAAATATTATTTTAAAATCCAAAGCAGAGGCTTCTACTGTTGTCAACGCTATTTCGCGTTCGATTATTGTTATAAAGCATACATACTTAGACGTCACCGCCGATAATTTCAGGTTGACACCACCACGCCGAGTGCATTATCTCACCGGCCGCAATCAGCTGAGCGGGCGGAACCGGTTTCCTGTTCGCCAGGGGTCGTCGAATCGAGGAGCGTGAGCCGTTCTTTGTTTGCTTAATAGATTAGTCAGTCTTTAGTTTGTGTTAATATTTCGTTTTTGAACTAATACTTTATTGACTCACAATGCCTAACGAATCATTAGATAAAAATAGTTTAAAAGATTTAATAACTAAAAGATCGTCTGCTAAAGGGCAGATAACAAAGTTTAAGAATTATATAAATAGCATTACTACTCTAACGGTGTTAAATAACATACAATTAACCGAGTTAAGCTTGAAACTTGCAAAATTCGAAGCATTGTCAGTAAGAGTTGATGAACTGCAAAATGAGATCGAGGTTTTAAACCCAGGTAACTTATCAGCCGAAATTGATGAACGTGATAACATTGAGCGTGATATTTTCGTCAACATAGCCACTGCAAAAACTTTATTAGACAAATTTTCGAAATTAGAATGTGGACACAGGCGTGCTTCTGTTCATGATAGTTCTTGTTGTTCGGATCACCAAGCGGTAGGTTTAAAACTTCCTCAAATCCAAATAGCCAAATTTGACGGTGCTTATTTTCGATGGCTGGAATTCCGCGACACGTTTGAGAGTTTGATACACAAAAATGAACGTATAACATC
Organism: Mesoligia furuncula; assembly: GCA_916614155.1. Classification (NCBI taxonomy): domain Eukaryota; kingdom Metazoa; phylum Arthropoda; class Insecta; order Lepidoptera; family Noctuidae; genus Mesoligia; species Mesoligia furuncula. The sequence continues at coordinate 3,730,211 of OU744791.1, read as the reverse complement.
AATCCACAAGTTTCATTATCTTATGTCTTATCTAGAAGGCGATGCTGCGAGAATTATTTCAAATCTTGAGGTTTCTTCCGCAAATTACTCTGAGGCATGGAACTTGCTTTGTAGTCGTTATAACAACAAACGAATTTTAATTAATCGCCACTTAAATTCACTGTTTAACATAAAGCAGATTTCACGTGAATCAGAGAAGTCATTAAGATTCTTAGTAGACCATATCACTAAAAACTTGCGTGCTCTGGCCAGCCTGGGACAGCCCACGGACAAATGGGACGTTCTCATAATTTTTATGGTATCCGCAAAGTTAGATAACCATACCTTATCTAAGTGGGAGGAATACAGAAATAATGTTGATGGTGATACGCCAACATTAGAGCAGTTCTATAAATTCATGATAGACCGTGCGGATGTGCTGGAGGCATTAAATCGTAATAAACCCGATAGTAATCCGTCTAAGAGTCAAACAGCTAGTTCACGTAATGGTTCTGGCACAAATAATCATAAACACAGTTCAAATAATACTACAAAATCGTTCGCTGCTTCTAACTCTAAAGGTGACAAATCTAACAATTCTAATGTTTTTTTATGCATTATTTGTAATGAAAATCATAGGATTTTTGATTGTCCCTCTTTCAAAGCAAAGGGGATAGAGGATAGGTTGAAGGATGTCAATAAATATAAGCTGTGTGTCAACTGCCTTAGGCAGGGACACCACCTAGATGCATGTCGCATGGGACCGTGCCGTGAGTGCAAGAAAAAGCACCACACATTGTTGCATATCCCTGCTGCATTATCTAATAGCAATAATCTGATAATGGTAGATGAACCGTGTGATAATAGTTGCGAAACCATTGCTAGTTTTTCAAAACGAAATGCAAGTCAAATTCTGTTGTCAACGGCTATAATAGAAGTCTTGAATCCATTGACCCAACAAAGGGCGAAGGTTCGAGCATTGCTAGACTGCGGTAGCCAGTCGTCCTTTATTTCTAAAGCATTACAGGATACTATTTCATTAAAAACATTCCCAATTGACTCGCTAAAGGTCATAGGAATTGGTAATACAGTTTCTTCTCATATTGCCGAAAGTTGTAATATTAAAATTATCTCGCTTAATAATAAGTACAGTGCAAATTGCTCATGTCTTGTATTAAAAGAATTAACCGGTTTAATACCAAAGCACCCGGTTGATATTAATTCATTAAATTTACCTAAAGACATTGTATTAGCTGATCCAACATTTAATCAGCCAGCACCCGTGGACGTCTTAATAGGCGCTGATTTATTTTGGGACATATTGGGAAACGAGCAGCGTTCTCTTGGCCCACAAAATACAAATTTAAGAAATACGCATCTAGGCTGGATAATATCTGGTCCTATATTTTCAACCGCTGTCAATGAAACTACTCATTGCAATCAAGCAATTGTAAATGACGTGTCAAACCAGATTGATATTGAAAGGTCAATTGCCAAATTCTGGGAATTCGAAGAGGTTCCCACTAAACGTATAATGAGTGAAAGTGAAATAGCTTGCGAATCCCACTTTATCACGCACACACGTAGAGAAATAACTGGTAGGTTTTGTGTAAAACTGCCACTTAAGGACACTCCAGACTGCCTGGGTGACACTTATAAAATTGCTAAAAAACGATTGTGTTATTTGGAAAAGCGGTTTAGGAAAAATCCATTATTAAAAATCGAATATTCAAAATTTGTTAGCGAATACGCTGAATTGGGGCATTGCTCGTTAGTCAAAGACGAGCGAAGCATGACTTATTATTTATGTCACCACGCGGTACTAAAGCAAGAAAGTGAATCCACTAAATTGCGTGTCGTTTTCGATGGGTCTGCAGTTTCTACGTCAGGTTATGCATTAAATGACATCCTAATGGTAGGTCCGACCATTCAAGATTCTCTTTTTGCTATGTTAATACGTGCCAGACAATACAAGTTTCTGTTAACTGGGGACATAGAAAAAATGTACCGCCAGGTCCTAGTAAACAAAGAAGATCGTGGTTTGCAACGTATTCTATGGCGAGAAGACGAGTCACAACCCATCCAAACTTATGAGTTAAATACACTCACTTACGGTACCGCAAGTGCCAGTTTTCTTAGCACACGTTGCCTTTGGCAGCTTGGCGAGGAACAAAATGACGAAGGTATTAAAAATATAATCCAAAAGGATTTTTACGTAGATGACCTCATCACTGGTGCGAATGATGAACAGGAATTACGTTTTATACAAAAGGGAGTTTCCGAAGCGTTAAGAAATGGTTGTTTTAATTTAAGGAAATATAAAAGCAACAATCCATCAATTTTTGAAAATTTGAATATAAATCATGAAGATAATTTAACAATCAGTGAGTCTTCAAACACTCTTGGTCTTGGATGGATTCCCTCCAGTGACACGTTATATTTTCCCATTAAAAATTTTGTACTTGGCCAGGATGCAGTCATCACAAAGCGATTTGTTATGTCTAATTCATTTAAAATATTCGACCCGTTAGGTATTCTAAGTCCAGTGATAATTCAGCCTAAAATCATATTGCAAAAAATGTGGCAGCAAAAATTAGATTGGGACGAACCAGTTACAAAAAATTTGAGTGACGATTGGATAAGATTTACTGATAATTTATTGTGGCTAAATAAATTTCAAATTCCTAGATTAGTTCTATGTGACAAACCTAAATTAGTAGAATTACACTCATTTAGTGATGCGTCTCAATGTGCATATGGTGCATGTATTTATTTAAAATCAGTAAATTGCGATGGTGAAAGTACTGTCAAGCTGCTATGTGCCAAGTCCAGGGTTTCGCCTCTAAAACCCACCACAATACCACGCCTCGAATTATGCGCTGCATTATTATCTGCTAAGCTTTGTAAATCTGTTAGAGATGCTCTCCGATATAGGCCAGAAAATATCGTACACTGGAGCGACTCCAGTGTGGTTCTAAGTTGGATAAATAGTGATCCTACAAAATTAAAAATGTTTGTAGCTAATCGTGTATGTGAAATACTTGAGTTAACTAAAGCTTGTTCTTGGCGCTACGTTCCTACTGCCATGAACCCAGCTGATTTAATTTCTAGGGGAGTGGATGCAAAAAACTTATTGCCTATGGACTTGTGGTGGTCCGGCCCTAGCTTTTTGCATAAAAATGAAAGCTATTGGCCCGTGCTAAATGATTCAAAATTGGACAAATTACCTGAGATGAAGGCACACACGTCAATAATTCAGGATTACTTTATAAATTTTGACAATTTCTCATCATATCAAAAACTTCAGAAAGTTGTTGCATATGTGCGAAGGTTTATATTTAATATGAAGCACCCCTATAAGAAACGGGTAGGCATACTTTCACCAGAAGAGTTATTGGAGTCATTTCATTCACTGTGTTTTATTGCCCAGCGTGAGTCATTTTCTATCGAGTACGAATTGCTTGCAAAAGGTAAGCAACTACCGGCTAGGAGTAAAATTTTATCCTTGTCTCCGTTTATAGATAACAACAACTTGATTCGCGTCGGTGGCCGCATAGATGCGTCCACATGTAGCTTTGAAGCAAAACATCCAATACTCCTGCACGCCTCTCATAGATTAACAAAACTATACTTTACAAATGAGCACTTTTTGAACCTACATGCAGGTCCGAATTTGTTGCTAGCGACAGTTAGGCAAACAGTCTGGCCTGTAAATGGCAGGCATCTTGCTAGGCGCACAGTCAGCAACTGTGTGCGATGCCGTCGAATAAATGGCAAAACGTTATGCCCAAAAATGGGTAACTTGCCATCTCAGCGTGTAAACCCGGATTTCCCATTTTTGTCCGTCGGTTTAGACTTCGCTGGCCCTTTTTTTATTTTAAATCGAAAAGGACGTGGAAGTCGCGTTATAAAATGCTATATGTGTATTTTTGTGTGTTTACGTTATAAATGTATTCATCTAGAGGCAGTTAGTGATTTGACCAAGGATGCATTTGTAATGACTCTCAGGCGTTTTATTGCGCGTAGAGGAAAACCAATTGAAATATTTAGTGACAACGGCCGTAATTTTGTCGCCGCCGCAAATGAGATAGGTATCTTTCTAAAACAAGGTGATGAACTTATATCTGATTTTGCTGGTCAACAAGGTATTACGTTTAAATTCATACCAACTTACGCTCCTCACTTCGGCGGCATCTGGGAAGCCGGTGTAAAGTCAGCTAAACACCATATCAAACGAGTCATTGGCAATACTCATTTAACATTTGAGGAAATTACAACTTTGTTTGCGCAAGTGGAGGCGATACTCAATAGCCGTCCCTTGTGCCCCTTATCATCCTGTCCTAACGACCTACTCTCCTTATCCCCAGGGCACTTCATCATTGGTCGACCATTAACTGCACTACCGTCGCCAGCCCTGAAAGATAATGATACCAATCAGATAAATAAATATAAACGCCTTGAACAAATAAGGCGTCACTTCTGGCAGAGATGGCAGAAAGAGTACTTGTCAGAGCTTCAACAAAGGATAAAATGGCGCAAAGGCAACGCTCAGCTCAACATAGGTGACATGGTGCTTCTGGCTGAAGATAACACTCCTCCGCTAAACTGGCGTTTGGGACGAGTTCTTCGGCTATTTCCTGGACCTGATGGAGTTGCAAGAGTTGCAGAGATCAAAACCTCACGAGGCTGCGTGCGACGCCCTTTTACCCGTCTCTGCCCGCTGCCAACTGCTGCAGAACTGAAGGGTTGAAAAACAAGTTTTCAACGGCCGGGAATATGTTGCGGCGCAGCGCCTGACAGTTTCCAAATATCAAATTCACGTCTACATGTTTACGCACAACGATGGTTTTGCTAGGCGTTAGCTAATTACTCGTTTAAAGATTTGATGTGTCATACATTCAGTCTACCGACCATCTTCATATTGTACGCACGATATTTTTTATTAAACCTTTTTTAATTGTAATTGGACTTTAAATTAGCCCCAGTGTATAGTCAAAATATACAATAATATAAAATATTATTGCTTGAACAATAAAATCTCACGATACGACAATCTTGTTTCATTTTTTACTTTATGTCCCTCTGTAATAAATATAGGTACCTACTCATTTGTCTAAAGAAGTACCTATAACCGGAGTCTGAGTTCAATTCTCAGCCCAATTAAATTTCCAAATTTTCCTCTGAAATCCTTAGTAAAGTTATTATTTTATGAAGTAGTGATAATAGACCAATCATCATAATGTGATAATATTTTCAGAGGACCGATAACCTAGTACAGTATCTGAATTAAGTGTTGCCTTAAAAAGATTACAATGCATTAATTTAAGGTGTCTATTTAAGCAAAAATGAATAAAGTAAAATGTATTGAAATCACACTAATATTCTAAAGGCGAAAGTTTGTGAGTGTGTGACGGGGCGTGTGTGTGTGTGTGTGTGTGTGTTAAATAGTAAAAAAAACTCCAGAATAGTTGATAGTCATAATATTTATTTACAGAAACGTAATCTTGTGATTGTTTTACATCATAATTATTTTTAGAATATTTTTACAGTCGACCATACATATATGCGTATAAAATAATAAAATCAAATCTTGAAACAGTTATAAAACAATAAGCAATAAAATATAATTATTATTATTGACTTATTAAATCTAGAACCTATACATTTTTGACAGTACAAACTACGACTATTTATTATTAACTAAGTATACAAAAATTACCTAAAACTGCTCCGGCTCACTCAACTTCTTCCCAATTTTTTTAATAAGTGTCTCTGCTGCTTCCATCACTTCGTCATAAGTTTCACGCACCACATATTGTACACTTACACATGCATTGTCACTATCTCTATAATCATTTTCATTCTTAGAGTTTTTAATTTTATGCACTTCTAATTTAATTAGATGACCTCCGTTACTGCTTTCCCCTCGGCGAGCAATGTATGATGTTGATGATGATTTTATTGTACATTTTCTCTTTTTTGAAGAATGTTTAGTGGTTGGAGCTTGATCGTTTTCATTGAGCAGCTTTTCAATATTAGCATTCTGATTTAAACCTCCGAAATATGGTTCATAGTTGCCCTGGGAGTAGAAAAATGAGCTCATTACAGGATTGCCATTGAGGACCTCAGAGCTCCACTGAAAAAAACAAAATTTGCATGTAAAAAATAATAACAGCATGAGAAAAAAAATCTACCCGTATAAAATATAAAAAGAAAGATTACCTCACGTAATCTGGATTGTTCCTGTTCTACAGAAACCACATTTTCACTGTCCAAAATGCTGGGGCTGTAGGATGGTGACGGTGCTCGAGACATGATTCTGAAAAAAACAAAACCAAGTAATTTAAAAAAAAATAAAAAACGCTCTTAGGATGACCTACTACCTAAACATTAAACGAATATTTAATTTATTATTATTATTTGATTGGTTATTATTCATACACTTACCTTTAGACTGAAAATATTATTTAAATCGCGACCAACGGCGTAAGGTCCTACTTCGATCAGCTACTGCAATGAAGTGTGATGTTTAATTACTTTGACCTACCGACAATATGTACTCCTTTCAGTTATTAGTCACAAATACATTTATGCAGATAATCATAATAAGGACAGGTCCAAACCTGCTCTTTGAATACTGCGCTCGCATATTCATATATAAAGGATAGTAAGTAATGAAAATAAATAATAGGCAAGATGAAGTTGATCAAACAACCCATATCCCTAAACGTAAATAATATCAATTTCAATGACTCTGTTCGGCAGATTAGACACAGTGCTTTATTGCCTAATACGATTCGCTGCATAATATGCGGACCCTCCAACTGCGGCAAAACAAACGTTATGATCAGTTTATTGTTGCATGAAAATGGTCTTAAATTTCAAAATCTTTATCTTTACTCGAAAACTACTTTCCAACCAAAATATCGTTTCTTAAGTGAAGTATTAAGAAGAGTGCCTCAGATTAACTTCAACGAGTTCAATGACGATAAAGAAGTCATATCTCCCAGTGAAGCTTTACCAAATTCTATATTTATATTTGATGATGTTGCATGTGAGAAACAAATAAATATTCGTAATTATTTCTCTATGGGTAGACATAAACAAATTGATTGCTTTTACTTATCGCAAACCTACTCAAAAATACCAAAACAGCTGTTACGTGATAACGCCAACTTTCTTATAATATTTAAACAAGATGATGTAAACTTAAAGCATATCTATGGAGAACATGTCAACTCCGATCTATCATGGAATCAGTTCAAAGATATTTGTAAAACTGTTTGGAGTAATCCGCACCAATTTCTTCTTATTAACAAAGAGTCACCATTAAATAATGGAAGGTACAGACAGAATTTTGATATTTTTTTTAAATTTGACTGAAGGTATATAAATATAAGGAAATAACACGCAAAGACAAGATTAGTATTGTTTGTTCTTCAACTGAACACAGTTGTTACAACATGGAGAAAAATATTAAATTAGAATTAGTGAAGTCTGTAGACTCTATAAAGAATAAAATAAAACAAATGAAGAACCAGGAACACTCAATGAACTTGTCACTCGACAAAATGCTAAAACCTGTCACAGATCCACTTAAAACCATAATTGATTCGAATATGTCCATGGAAAAAATAAAACATTTAGAAAATACAACCCTCACTAATTCTGAAGACATTGACTTGAACGAAATCAATACTAGCTCATCTACAAAGTTTGAAGACTGCTACGATCCAAAACTAAATTCTGCCAAAACACCTACAAAGTGTAATAAAATTGAATCACCAATTGATTTAGAAATTTCATTAGAGGGTCGTGATATCCATGATATTTATGATGGTGTAAATATACCATTTGGAATAAGAAGTGTAAACAAAACTTTATTGTTGGGTAATTCAGTAGTATCATTTTCTAAAATTGATAGTTTAAATGATGATAATAACATTTTAGTTAAAGTCGATGACAAAGCCTATAATTTAACCCCTGGCCTGAAAGAACTTTTGCTTCGAAGAAAACCTGATTTAAAATTAATTTCGAGTAAAGATAAACTTGTCTATAAGGATATGCTACATTTTACAAATGCTCATAAGAGAGATTTTAATCCTAATGGGCAAATAAGAGGCGATAAAGGAATAAAATATCGTGAAATAATCAAACCACTGTTTTCCTATGATGATAAACTTGCTCACACTAAACTTGGAGGAAACTTGCCAACACTAAAAAAATATAAAAACAACACTGACTTTGTATATTGGGATGACCCTAATGAATTAGTTGACAGATTGAAACTATTAGTTGCTTCAAGAGATGCTGGCAATACCAACCATGACAATGAAATTTTATCGATAATTGAAGAATTAAAAGAAGCTGACATAATTAAGAATAAATAGTCGTAATAATATGCTTTACATTCAGTATTATACAAAGATTCAAGACAAATGTACTGAATTCTGAACATGAGCAAAGCCGACGTGGTAAACGAAATTCATAAAAATGCGAGGGTGAACTTTCCGCGAAGACATGTTATTATGAAAGATATAGACGACCTGTGGCAAGCAGATTTAATTGATATGCAATCAATTTCAAAAGAAAATAAAAATTACAGATTTATTCTTGCTGTTATTGACACATTTTCGAAATATGCTTGGGCCTTTCCTCTGAAAAGTAAAACCAAAGATGATGTATGTAACTCTTTCAAAATTTTGTTGACTATAGGACGTGTTCCTAAAAATGTGCAAACGGATAATGGAGCAGAATTTTATAATAATAAATTCCAAAAGCTTATGAAATCTAATCAAATTAACCACTATTCAACCTTCTCAACAAAAAAGGCTTCAATAGTTGAACGATTTATCAGAACATTGAAATCTAAACTTTATAAGGAATTTAGTTTAAAAGGCAACTATAATTGGGTAGATAATACCCTTGATGATGTTATTTATAAATACAATCACACTTACCATCGGACGATTGATGAAATCCCCGCTAACGTGGATAACATTAATAAAAAACGAATATTAGAAAGATACGTACGGTTGGTAAAAAATTATAATAAAAGAAGCAAGTTTAAAGTAGGTGATTATGTACGTATCAGTAAGTACAAAGGAACATTTGAAAAAGGGTATACCCCCAACTGGTCATCGGAAATATTTAAAATTAGAAAAATACAAAATACAACTCCTATCACCTACTTAATTGAAGATACAATCAGAGGTGAACCTATTTTAGGAGCATTTTATGTGCAAGAGCTTCAAAAGACAAAACATCACAATGTATATTTAGTCGAGAAAGTTCTTAGAAGAAAAGGAAACAGGGTTTTAGTAAAATGGTTAGGTTTGTCTTCTGCTGAAAACAGTTGGATTGATAAATCGAATATATTATTTTAAATAAAAATAACACTAACTCAACAACAAAGTCATTGATGAAGCTTTTAAGTATTTATTATAGCGCTCGGTTCAGATTCATTAGTCTTATGATGTGTATTGGAGAGAGTAGTCTTCTCAATTGGCTTATAAACAATTTACGAGTTGAATTACACTTACCAGGATACAATTATTGTGGTCCTGGCACAAAATTAATTAAAAGACTTTCACATGGTGATAAAGGTATTAATAAATTAGACGAATATTGCAAAGAACACGATATTGCCTATCATAAATCATCAAACTTAAAGGATCGACACAAAGCTGATTTAATTTTGTTAAAAATGGCAAAAGAGCGAGCAGTTGCCTCGGACGCAAGTGTATGTGAAAAAATCATGGCACGATTAGTAAGCAAGGCAATGTCTACAAAAATTAAAACTGGCTCTGGCCTGAAAAAAAGCAGCAAAAAGTGCTCTCGGAAAGTTACATCGGGAAAAGGGTTAAAAAATAAATTCAAAAATGTTATTAGTAAAACGAAAAGACACATGAAAAAATTAAAACCAAAATGCAAAAAAGTGGCAATAGAATTAGCTATGGCTGCAGCCAGAGAATTAGCTGATGATTCATCCATTAAACTTCCTCGGGTTATTCCTATACCAAAAACTGGTGGTGTATTACCTTTGATTCCTATTTTTGCTGGATTATCAGCGGCGGGAGCGTTAGCAGGCGGTGCAGCTGGTAAGATCATCTACTAAGATATCGGCTACCCAAACGAGCCTTAACTAACTTTGACATTTTGAAGTATGGAAATAATATTCCTTATTTTCGAGGTGTATTTATGAGAGATGAGCTCCCTAAACAACCTTTTAAAAAAGAGTGTGGAGTTGTTAATTTAGATAGTTCTAAAAATCCAGGTTCTCATTGGGTAGCCTATGCAAAATACAATGATTATATTGAATATTTTGATAGTTATGGAAATCTTAAACCGCCAAAGGAATTTATAAAATACTTAGGTGCTAAAGTACATTATAATTATGACAATATACAACGCGACCACCCTTTCAATTGCGGACACCTATGTTTACATTTTTTAAAGAATTTTTGGTGTAGTAAAGGAATAAAATAAGCAGGATGTTCCAGGAACGTTCAGTATACAAGCATGTCTATTACGGTCACCATCTCTGGAAATAAATCAGAATTAGTTTCATACTTTCAACCACCTCTGCATTTATCCGATCAGTATGAGTGTGGTTTGTTATACTTTTCAGTATTAAATTCTATACCAAATCTGTACGTTAACGATAGCATTCCGCCTGTGATCAGAATCGAATGTGATCTAGTGCATGGTTCATATTCCAACGGATTACCAACTCATATTATACACGAATTTGTGTCAAATACTGATACAGGTCATCGGTACATAGAAATACCACAAAACATTATTTACTTTCCAGTGAACAAAAATATAATTCCATCTATACTTGTTAAGATTGTTGATCAATTTGGTTACTGTATTAACTTTGGAGAAGAACATAATATTCAACTACGACTTCATTTAAGAAAAACACAATGATTTTGTTTTATAAAAACCCTACCGTCAACATAAAGCGTCCTATTTCTTATACGACCGCTAAGGTGCAAAGACGTAAGAATAAGCTTAAGAAATTGACCAAAACGAATAAAGATTTTCTTAAAGCTCTTGGTTTTATACTATGAATATGCTACAAATTGCTGAATCACCACACTTCGATACTTCGATTGAAAGCTACGAAGTCCATTCTTACAATCCCTACAATAACAGCTTTAGAGAAAACGATGAAATCAGAATTCCCATACACCAGCAAGATATATACGTGTTACCGTCAGGCAGTTCAATTTATGTCGAAGGTCAAGCAAAGTTCTTCGACAAAGATGGAAAAGCAATTAAGAAAACTATTACGTTCAGTAACAACCCTATTATGTTTTTGTTTCAAGATATCAGATACGAAATGAATGGTATTGAAATAGATCGTATTAAAAATTCTGGAATAACATCGACAATAAAATCATACGTTTCCATGAATGATGGAGATAATAAGGTCGCCGCTTTGTGGGGTTGGAATATAGGCGGATTTAAAAACGATGGATATTTTAGTGCTATTGTACCCCTTAATAAGATTTTAGGATTTGCTGAAGATTACAGCAAAATTGTAATAAATTGTAAACATGAACTTATACTGAATAGGAGTAACTCTAACTTAAACAGTATCTTAGTAACTGATGACGTTACATATTTTCAAATAGATATACAAAAAGTGCAATGGCGTGTACCGCATATAAAAGTATCAGATCGCGAACGGTTGACTCTCCTTAAACATTTAGAAAGAGATAAACCTATTCAAATGGCGTTCAGAAATTGGGATTTATATGAGTATCCGTTACTCCCTAAAACCACAAAACATTCTTGGTCAGTTAAGACTGCATCACAATTAGAGAAACCTCGCTATTTAATATTTTGTTTACAAACTAATAGAAAAAATAATAAAACCAAAGATAGTTCTCTGTTCGATCACTGTGGAGTTACAAACATAACGCTGTTTTTGAATTCACAGTATTATCCGTATGAGCCTCTTTGCTTAAATTTTGCCGAGAACAAATACAATATATTATACGAAATGTATGTGAAATTTCGTCAGTCGTATTACAACTGCCCTGCGGACCCCTTACTTGATTTAGCTAGTTTCAAGGAGAAGGCGCCTCTCTTTATTATAGACTGTTCAAGACAAAATGATAGTTTAAAGACAGGTCCCGTAGATGTGCGTCTTGAGATTGAATTCTTAGAACCAATACCAGATAACACGACTGGATATTGCTTAATTATTAACGATAGACTTCTGGAATATAAACCTTTGAGCAACATAGTGCGCAGGCTATCATGACTGCCATTGTAGATGTTCAAGGTTTTAAAACAGAAGCAAATGAATTTATCTTAAAAGAAATCGCTGTATTATACAATAAAAAAATTCAAGTGTTTTTAATTAAACCACCATTTCCATTTTATAATTTGACGAGACCAGAAAGACGCCAAGTTAGTTGGATTGAGCGTAATAGAAATATATACTGGTGTGAAGGAATTGTGCCTTATTCAAATCATCGGAATTTGATTGCAGATATTTTAAGAGATAAATATGTTTACACTAAAGGTATTGAAAAAGTGTTATGGTTAAAAGATATTCTAAATAATGATAATGTAAATAATTTAGAAGATAAAGGCTGTCCCAGTTTATTAAGTTTGCACAAAAAATATGAACATTCTCATGAAATGTATAGTTGTATTTATCATGACTCAATATGTGCTTTAAAAAATGTTTTATGTATAAATAAATGGTGCTTTGAAAATAAAGTTTTGCATTAAATATTTTACTATTTTATTTATTAAATTTAACGTCCCATCCCCAGCCACCCCTCCAACTCATCCACATTTACATGTTTATAAGTTGCTAGCAACGCCTATGTGACTTCATTATACTTTCATAAACATCAATATCAAGAACTCGAGCGTATATAATATGTCTCAAAATAAATACAATCCTCGTTATGACACATATCATAGATATAAAGTGCGCTTACTTTCATTCAACCATTATTGGGCGACAGCTGATTCAAAGAAAGCCGTGGTAACGGAAATGGCTGATGCCGGATTCTTCTATTGTGGAAATAGTATAAATGATAAGGCAGCATGTTTTTCATGTGGAGGTGTTATCGAAGATTGGGAGACTTACGATGATCCTTGGATGCAACATGCAATATATTTTCCTCGATGTTTTTATTTGAATGCTGTGAGAGGGAGAGATTATATTAATAAGTGTCTGAAACAGTACACAGATTTTTATTAGTTAGAAACTGATGGCAGCAGTGATCAATCGTTAAACTTGCCTTAAGCGATATTGTTCCACTGTATCAGTTCGACGCTTTAGAATAAAATATAATATTCAATCTACAACTGTATTGTAGACCGATTCGTTTATGTGTAGAACATTGGGGGTTCTGGATCATATTTTGTATGTGTGGAGAATTGGGGGTTCTGGATCACTTCTGCCTCGCTTGGAATCTGATTATAAGCGATATTGTTTCACTGTATCAGTTCGACACTGTATAATGAAATACAATATTCAATCTACAACTGTATTGTAGACCGATTCGTGTATGTGTAGAAAATTGGGGGTTCTGGATCATATGTGTGGAGAATTGGGGGTTTTGGATCACATTCCGAGCGGAGCGAGGAACAAGTGATCCAGAACCCCCAATTCTACCCTACTCGGGTGGTCATTTTTCCATAGAAACGCTCTTGCCTTTTTAACATAATAATGAATATTAAGTACTTGTATGTCCCTGTTTTCCTTTTTGATGATACATTATTTTTTTAAGCACTAGGATCCTCAAAAATGCCGATTCAAACCACTGTTAACAGAGGCTAATTTGGCTAGTGTGCAAATTTGACAACTATTCATGAAAACACTATTAGCCTAATATAATAATTAACATCTATATACTAATTTATAGAGTTATTGGAACGAAGTTCTTTAACGCTGCTTGTGGTAGGAGTAAACAGGTAGAAATCGTCACGTAACGGAAAGGCGTTATGCCTATGCGACTTTTTATCTATTAATATATTTTTATTGATATTTTAATATATAAAACAAAGTCGGGTTAGTTACACCACTTATAGTTAACTCAAGAACGGCTGGACCGATTGTTATGATCTTTGATTTGTTGAATTTGTCTCCGCTCCGAAAGCAGAATAACTATTAAAACACGGGGAAAATTCACGAAAAAAAATGTAGGTTCATTTTCTCATACATTTTGTATGGAATGGCTTTTTTGATGATATCTTGAGAAAGGATTGTCAGATTTTGTATGTGGAAGTTCGTCGGGTCTGGTAGTTATATATAGGTAATAGAAAGAAACAGAGAGAGAGAGAGGTAGTTTTCATGGTTTTCGAGGGTGCTAAAGCCTTTGGTAGATGGTGGAAGTTCGTCGGGTCAGCTAGTTATATATAGATAATAGAAAGAGACAGAGAGAGAGGTAGTTTTCATGGTTTTCGAGGGTGCTGAAGCCTTTGGTTGATTGGTGGAAGTTCGTCGGTTCAGCTAGTTATATATACGAGTAGGTAATAGAAAGAGACAGAGAGAGAGAGGTAGTTTTCATGGTTTTCGAGGGTGCTGAAGCTGATAGTGAGGACAACATAAAAATCCAAGATGGCGGCTGCGAAGTTTTTCTAATTTTCGTAATCGGTGTCGTTTTCATGGTTTGCGAAGGTGCTGAAGCCGATAGTGAAGTCAAAGTGGAAATCCAAGATGGCAGCTGCGAAATTTTTTCGTAATTTTAAAATTTTGTATCTGTTATTTGCTCCTGCCGGTGTCCCCCGACCCCCTGTTTTTTTTTGTTATTTACTGGACTGCGGTAGGTTGACCAGAGGCCTGGGGTAGGTTAACTAGTACGATGATTAAGTAAAAAGTAATCGTGTAAGTGAGAAGTGATCATGAGAAGGGATTTAACAATATTTTTATCCAATATGCCTGAAAAAAACCATACCTACAACTTAACCCGATACTTCTGTTAGAACGTAAGGAGAAAGAAAATGAGGCAAGTAAATATTTTTGTTGTGCCCAAAAAAAAAAAACTTATTAATTTGGACGTATGGCATCCAACTTTTGGGGCTGTACTCTAAACGAAGCAACGTTAAAATAATCCAACTATTCCAAAATAAAGTACTC
This sequence comes from Mesoligia furuncula, assembly GCA_916614155.1. NCBI lineage: Eukaryota > Metazoa > Arthropoda > Insecta > Lepidoptera > Noctuidae > Mesoligia > Mesoligia furuncula. Next base: position 3,715,114 of record OU744791.1, on the reverse strand, counting down.
AGGGATGCTGTAAATGCTCCATGGTACATTAGAAACGACGACTTCCACCGTCACCTTAAAATGGAACTCGTCACAACCATCATTCAAAAATTTGCTGAAGCCCACGAACACAGACTGCACCGACATGTGAATGTCGAGGCAATTCAGCTGCTAGACAACACGGACATAGTGCGTAGGCCAAAGAGAACTAAACCATTTGAGATAGTGTAGTATTTATAATAGTGAATGAATAATAGTGCGGTGCTAATGGTGCTATATCTAATCGTAACACATGAACAAAGTGTTTTACCAATTTATCAATATACCATATTTATTAATTTATTAGAGTTAAATTGCTTATTAGTCAATTAGGCTAGATTGTAATCAATTACTAAGAACTTGTTCTTATTACCTAATAAAGAAAAAAAATTAAATATTATCTAGTTTTTTTTTTTAATTCTATCACGTTTCTATATTTAAAGTCTTATAATGAATGTGAAACGCTGATGCCACCCTGCTTTAACGTTAAAGTGTATTGCTTATTAGTCAATTAGGCTAGATTGTAATCAATTACTAAGAACTTGTTCTTATTACCTAATCATCATCTGCCTAGCCTTTTCCCAACTATGTTGGGGTCGGCTTCCAGTCTAACCGGATGCAGCTGAATACCAGTATTTTACATGGAGCGACTGCCTATCTGACCTCCACAACCCAGCTACTGGATAATATGATACCCCATGGTAAGACTGGTTGTCAGGACTTTCGGGCTTCTGACTACCCGTAACGACTGTCAAAGATCCACGAATGACAGCCGGGACCAACGGCTTAACGTGCTTTCCGAGGCACGGAGGGGTCTCGGTATGTAAAGATGGTCACCCATCCACAGACCAACCGCGGCAAGCGTAGCTTAACCTGAGCGATCGACCTGGGCGGCTGTTATTATTTCTTTATTCTTATTACCTAATAAAGAAAGAAAAAAAAAATATTATCTAGTTTTTTTTTAAATTCTATCACCTTTCTATATTTAAAGTCTTATAATGAATGTGAAACGCTTATGCCACCCTGCTTTAACGTTGAAGTGTCACATATAAGCCAACCTACCCCGCAAAAAATTAGTCAACCAGTCCCAAACGCCATTTTTCTTTTTGACGACCTGGCTAACCCAAACACTGACTTTTTGAAAATAACACTTTGTTTTAAGGTTCATAAATCTTATGCAACCTTTTGTATTATTAGGAAAGTAGTTTACCATGTGTAGGCTCTTTACAACAAAAAAATATTATACGATAGTGAAATTTCAAACTATTAATTCAAACTACTAAACAGTGACGTGCGACTGTAATGCCGAGATAGAAGCTACATTCACATAAGTGTAAGGTGAAAAAGTCTCATACTGTTAATGGTTCTTGTAGTAACGAAACGGCCAAGCCATATGTTTTGACTAAGGTGTAGAGTTTGCGAAGTTAGGCCTTGTTGAGTTAGGGCGTGTAGAGTTAGAAGCTTGTCTCTACATGAGATCTGATTACTTTTTGACAGTGCGAGCTACATGGTCTCGTCTTGGCAACATTTAACATGAAATGTTTTTGTGGGATGAAGTTTAATAGATAGATATCACATTACGTTTTCTTTATGTTTCGTTAATTTTTTTTCGTTTTCCGATGTTTTAAGCAACAAACGTATTGCACCGTTACCTCTGCTAGTAAAACCTTGGATAATTAGCAGAGACATCACATTTGATAAAAAATACCAAAAATATTTGATCTAACTGCAAAATGGCAAACTTAGTCTTAAAAGCTTTTTCACAAAGATTATATATATTTCTTCGTCTTACATTGTTTAAGCGTTGATGTTAAAATAAAGGGTGTCTCAGTAAGAGTGCACTTTTTAAATTTAGAATATTTTTTTTTTCGTGCAAGTGGCACCTCTGAAATTTGACAGCTGTCACCTATGTTTATTCCGATTATTAAAAATGGAGCGCTTTTTGAAAGAACAACGCGTTATAATTGTGAAAACTCATTACAATGGAGCAAAGTGAAGTCGATGCTTTTTTTTAGAAAAAAGTCATCTTCTCCGATGAAGCGCATTTCCACCTAAATGGCTACGTAAATACACAAAATTTTCGAATTTGGGGCTCAGAAAATCCTCATGCAATGCCATGAGAAACAAATGCACCCACAACGAGCAACTGTCTGGTGCGGATTTTGGTCAGGCGGCGTGATTAGGCCTTACTTTTTGAAGATGAGGCCGAAATTGCAGTGACTGTGAACGGCATTCGTTACAGGAATATGATAACCGAGTTCTTGTGGCCTCAACTGGACGGCATGGATCTGGACAACATGTGGTTTCAGCAGGACAGCGCCACCTGCCACACCGCACATGAACAATCGACTTATTGCAGCAACGATTTCCAGAACACATTATCTCACGAAATTCTGATGTCAACTGGCCAACAAGATCGTGCGATTTTACGCCGTGCGATTTTTTCTTTGGGGTTTTGTGACATGTCGGGTTTATGCGAATAAACCAGAAACAATTCCTGAGCTCAAATCAGAGATCCAACACGTCATCGGTGAGATACAGCCACATCTCTGTGTAAAAGTCATGGAAAATTTCATGAAAAGTGTAATGGGCTGTCATCAGAGCCGTGGGGGCCATTTGCCTGATATTTTATTCTATACTTAATCGGAACATGTCTTCTTTACAATCCAATAAAAATATCATAACTCTCTCATAAAATACATGCTTTTATTTTAAAATGAAAAAGTGCACTCTTACTGAGACACCCTTTACATCTTTATTTCTAGATAGGCACTAGGTACCCATAGGTAATTATGATGATTCCATTTAAAAAAATACTTATGACTGACATTACGTGATTTTTTAAAGACTGAAATCACCAACCCGTCTTGAGTAAGAGTGGTGTTTTTTTTGTTCTTAATTAATAGCGATGTTATGATTTATCACCCCAAATTAATTTGTGATTTTTTTGAAATAAAAGAGTTGATCATAAATAATAAAAAACAAGTAATTAAAAAAACTAAAAAACCCGACTGCGGTAAAAAAATTAAGTTAAAAAAAAACTGAAAAGCTAAAAACAAGGCCATTTTAAATTAAATAAAAGTTGGAAGCAGGCGGGACCCATTTGAGTTTGAAAATATAATAAGAAAATGGTATGGGTCCCGCCTGCTTCCAACTTTTATTTAATTTAAAATGGCCTTGTTTTTAGCTTTTCATTTTTTTTAACTTAATTTTTTTACCGCAGTCGGGTTTTTTTAGTTTTTTTAATTACTTGTTTTTTATTTCCAGCTTTTTAGTTTACAAATTCGTAAGATTTCGCAGACGATTTAGTTCTTGGTACGTGTTTTTTTACGTTTTGTCACTTCGAATTACTTTTAACCATATAAGTTGAATATATTTTTGTAATCACCTTTAAAAACCCTTTATTTTGATACCCCACTCGATAGGTTTCGAGAAAAATAAATTTTTTTGAAGACATAATTTGCGCCAAAAATTGGCCATTTTATATTTTTTCAATTTTTATATACCCAGTGACATTTGCGCTACCAAGAAAAATCTAAAGACGTATAATTTATCCAAATCCGTCCATTCGTTTAGAAGTTACGATACATACATACATACATACAGGTCAAACACATAACCCTCCTTTTGGGCTTCGCCGCAGTCGGGTAAAAATATGCATTTTTACTTCGAGCCGAATCTCACCCAATTCCACGTGGGGGTCATGTCAAAAAATGCCTCTCGTAATCAAGGACGCCCTATAATTGCGAACTGGACCAATTGAGAATAGGACTAATTGCGAACTGGACCAATTGAGAATAGGACTAATTGCGAACTGGATCAATTGAGAAGAGGACTAATTGCGAACTGGACCAATTGAGAATAGGACTAATTGCGAACTGAACCAATTGCGAACTAGACCAATTGCGATTTAGACCAATTGCGAACTGGAACAATTACGAACAGGACCAATTGCGAACTGGACCAATTGAGAATTGGACGGTTGAGACATTTTGCGAATTAGACATAATGCGCCCAAAGGGCCCCGGTCTTCCCTACTGTATTATTGTTAGTAATAGACTATACTATACGTTTTTAAAGTTGCCGCACTACATTAAAATCGGGAGCCCGTTTAGCTGTCTATCGGTGGTCACGTTGTGGCGACGCGGTTTACTAAGTAGCGGTTAAAGGGTTAATCCGAGCTAATGAAACTGACCAATTGACGTCGATTATGTTCGACATAATATCAATACTGGAATGTGTATTGTGTAGAGTATTAATAATATAAAACACAAGCATAAAGTTTCTTAATCTAGGTAGGTGCCGTACTGCTCTCTTAGATAGGTTACAAAATAACCTGACTTTAGGAGAAACAGTTCCGATCCCCGTTATAAATGGTTGACTTAATCATCATCATCTGCCTAGCCTTTTCCCAACTATGTTGGGGTCAGCTTCCAGTCTAACCGGATGCAGCTGAATACCAGTATTTTACATGGAGCGACTGCCTATCTGACCTCCACAACCCAGTTACTGGGTAATACGATACCCCTGTTAAGACTGATTGTCAGATTTTCGGTTGACTTAATAGCACGTGTTAAATATGTATATTATGCACATGTAATCATTACAGCAAGCTACACAATAAGTGACCAAAATTAGATTATTAAGCAACAAAAAAAAAATCAAATCTAAAAATAGCAATTTCAGAATAAAATATACAACTTTAAAAAATGTCCAGTATGTTTATTTTTTTGTTATTTTTTAAAAAAAAAAACGTTGCCCCGCACTAGGAATTTCTCCTGTATTGTGGATGCGTTTACAAACATTTAAACTCACATACACAAACAGCCAGACCCAGATATGTTGGTGTGGTGTGTATACTGTTAGTGTGGTGAGTATTTAATGTTTCTCAACATGTCAAACGAAAAGTAAAATCGACTAAGTATTGCAATTATGAAGAAAGAAATAAATCTTCATTTGTTACTTATGCAGTCGTAGAGTTGCTTATTAATAAACGCATGTATCAGGCGAATAGTTACACACTGATTTGTCTCTTTCAGTCGTCAGTAATTTGACTTTCGAAAGAAGAACAAACGCTATACAACGTTTATTAGTAAGGGGATTTGTCTTTAAAAAAGTACATTGTTTTTAAAATTATTTAATTAAATAGGCATCGATCGATTCTGAGAGAAAAAAATTGGTAGTAACTTTGGTGTAGGTATAAAGTAGTACCTATCTACTTGCTAGTACAACTCAATTTTGATAATTCAACATTCCTACTTCTGCAAGCAGTCAGACACTCGTGTGATCCGGTTAGAAAGGTATAGCGTACAAACATATTGAGACTTTCAGGTATGTTTCTATGGATTGACAATCCTGCAAGCAGTCGGCCTCTGCTGCGGTCCGATTCGGAATGTGTAGCGTACAGACATATTGTGACTTTCAGGTTTGTTTCTATGTATTGACAATCCTGCAAGCAGTCAGGCACTGCTGCGGCCCGATTTGAAAGGTATAGTGTACAGACATATTAAGACGTTCAGGTTTGTTTCTATGGATTGACAATCTTGCAAGCAGACGGGCACTGCTGCGGTCCGGTTCGAAATGTGTAGCGTACAGACATATTGTGACTTTCAGGTTTGTTTCTATGTATTGACAATCCTGCAAGCAGTCAGGCACTGCTGCGGCCCGATTTGAAAGGTATAGTGTACAGACATATTAAGACGTTCAGGTTTGTTTCTATGGATTGACAATCTTGCAAGCAGACGGGCACTGCTGCGGTCCGGTTCGAAATGTGTAGCGTACAGACATATTGAGACTTTTAGGTTTGTTTCTATGGATTGACAATCTTGCAAGCAGACGGGCACTGCTGCGGTCCGGTTCGAAATGTGTAGCGTACAGACATATTGAGACTTTCAGGTTTGTTTCTATGGATTGACAATCACAGTAACGGTGTGACTTTGGCCGATATAACTTTTCAGTGAGGTCGCTAGCCAAGATCACACGTGTAGACGTATGACCTTGGTTGGGTACAGACGTGCACATACTTCGCACCTGAATAGGAATATAGGACCTGAATAGTACGCATATATATGTACCTATACCCCTCCTTTCTAACTCCAAACAAATTCAATTCGTACTCCACAATTTTTCAAACTTGCTTACAAACATCTGATACGGTTTACCAACTCAATATTTGTCCATTGCTCCAGAGACGAGACCAGGCCAACTTGTTAGAATAAACCACGAAATACTTTGATATTTCATATATTTTCCATGTGATGCATTGTTTCCATGTATGGGAGCATATTCGATATCAATTTGGCAAGAAACCAGCGTCATCTGTGTTACGATGCCGCAGTTGTAAATCAAACACATTATTTATCTTTAAAGGACGCTTCAGGAAGTGTGGGGTCCAAGTTATAAACGCGCTAGAACATAATCAAGAAGGTACGTAATTCCTTTCATGTAGGATATTAAAAAATAGGTCTAACTTAGATTCGGGCCCTATACCACAAAACTTTAGAGTTTAAATTCTACAAACTTGTTAAATTGTAGAAAAAATTGCAGAAATTACAAATATGTACGAGTATGACTTACAATATTGTAGACTTTGTTACTACAATTTACATAATTTGTAAAGTTTTTCCGTTACTTAGTGTCATGGCTTACGAGTTTTGTGGTACACGCTCTTGTAATATATATACTTTGTAAATTGTGAGTTGTAAATTGTAAAGTTTTGTAGTAAGGGCCCAAATCTAAGTTAGACCTAATACCATTTTTCAATATCCTACATGACAGGTGGATTAAGTAAGTTAAGGCTTTGTTGGAAATTAAATAAAAAAAAAAAAATACTGAAATCTGTTAGAAAAAATTACAGTTTTCTTATATCCACTTGACCGTCCAAGTTTGACAGCTGCCGCGCCTTGAACGTCCACCCGCGCGTTCCCTCCTCGCCATGCACCCCGGCCATTTCTAACTTACAGGGGTGTAAATTGTAATTGTAATGTTTTGTGCTATAGGGCCAAGACTTTGTTGGAAATTAAATTAAAAAGGATTTTTAAATAAATCTGGTAGAAAAAAAAAAATACTACCAAGACAATTTTTCCATATTTAGCCACTCATGAATTTCCAAAATAAAACTTTTAGAAGCCTAGCCCCATTCCGCGATTTTCCGCGGTGCGCGCCGGGTGTCGTGGAACGAAAAAAATGACATCCGCGGCGAAAGGGCTAGGAGTAGCAGTCAGTTTTTTTTCTCATATGTTTATCCGATTCGCGTGCTCCTATGACTTTGACCTCCTCGCAAAGGGACGAAACACCTAAATCTTCCGGACAATAATGTTTCCAGATAAAAACGAGCCTGATAACGAGTGTTATACTGGCCCTCTAATGTACACAGAAGGCCGTTTTATAAACGTTTTAAATACTCACAATAGGTCCGGTTTTGTTACGCATTTAGATTTTTTGTGTTAAAAATTGTCTGAATTTGTTATAGCATTTCGTGGATGGGTCTTTTGTTGTAGGAAATTTGCAAAAATCGCTTTTATTGTCTATGTGAAAATGTAGTCTCGTCATTATGAAATGGCCAAATTCCATGGTTAAAATCAATTTTATCTCAAGAGATCAAAAGTATATAGAAGATGTAGAATAGCTAGCTAAGCTAAACCTTTTAGGGGCAGAAATGTATCTTAATGAGTCTCAGAACCTGAAAAGTGCTCAGATAGTCGGCTGCCTGAATGTAACTTGATAAGTATCCTCCGTACCAACTAGGTACTAATTAGGGTGGAAAACATATGAATGGATACTTATCTCTGTCTACCATCAGTGCGTTATTTCGTAGAAAAATAAAATGTGTTAAATGCACTTTACAGAAAAAGTCAGTAACATATTTTTGTTCTCTATCTTCGTATGTGTTAGAAAGTCAAAGTCAAAGCATTTATTTCAAATAGGCACATAAAAGGTACTTTCGAACGTCAAAATGTAAGATAAAATAGAATTGATTCTAGTCGCCCCTTCCAAAAGGTAGTTTTCGTATGGAGAAGAATGGGCAACAAACTTCACCGCTACTATTTTAAAACATTTTGTATACATTAATTATATAATTAAATATATGTGAAGACGATCAAACTAGAATAAAATTACTGTACCATAAGAGGTAAAAATGAAGCCATGGCTGATAAATTAATTATGTGATAGATACATGGTGCTCACATTTTTACAAAAATTGTAAAGATAGACGATTTTCATAAAAAAATAACAAGTAGTAAGTCAGTGTGTGAGTTACAGAATGTAAATTAATTTCAAAAAAGTAATAAATCAAATAAATAAATTAATAATTCATAAAATTTAATTAACGATTAAATTAGCAACCAGTTTAATTTTGTCTAGACTATAAATTTGTCGTATAGAGCAGGTTCAGCATGTTTCAAAGCGTTCTTATCTTGGATTTAATCTCTAATTTGTAATATGCTTGTTTACAGAGTACATAAAACCACTATATTTCATGGAGGTCTACTATTAATAATAATTTCAGTAAAGGTTGAAATATTGTAAAGATTTCACCACAGTCTGCGTCGGAAAACTTAACCGCTTGATAACCTTTGGTTTCTTTTCAGATTCCATTCAACTCGACATTTACTTATTTTATTTTCGTAAGAGCTAAAATATTTATTTAAATAAGACTCCCATTATTCTTTGAAACTTGAACGTAAAAGATTTATGTGCACATGCTTATCTAACAAAGCATAGCATTTTATTTTGCAAGGTATCTCAAAAGCATTTTTAAGTATTTTAATGGCCCTATGAAAGTTTACGTAATTTGTTTTTAAATGAATTTATTGTGTGCTTTGATAAGAATTTTATAAGAATAAAAAGCAACTTCTCAGTTTTACATTGTAATGGGAGGCCAAGTGAAACATTTCATTATGTTTTAGTTTGCTAGCGAGTTTTGCTTCACCAGGTGACTCTCTTACGTCCAGTTTCTTCATGAACAACAGCTAAAGTCATCAGTCAAAGTATTGACTTTCACTTGACCATTACTTATACTCCGGCACATGTGTTTCTTCATTCAAGTAATAGCTAAAATAGTGAAGAAACTAATTTAGCTGTTGTTTTGACTTTTGTGACGTTACTTTGGCTGTTACTATTGATGAAGACACTGGCCGTTAGTGTCGTGTCGTTCGTGTGTATATGCACGAACGACACGCGTCCACGAAAGAGGCAGTTGCAACCGTCGACAACATCATGCCTACGGTGCTACCGTAGTACCTGCGGTGCTCAAATGAGGAGTGACGGAACTAAAGCCGTTATTAACCAGGATATGATTTCTTTTTAATTTTTTTTTCGCTTCTCAAAATTGAAAAACACATCCCAATACTAACAAACCGCTTCAAAAACCATTAATTCCAACTAAAAAAAAATTTTAAAAGTCGATGGTTTGATCAAAATCCAACAAATACATCACGTTGAAACACTATGCTATAAGGTTTTTATCATGTTCTGAAAAAAAAAAAACTTTTTACAAAAAAAAAACAACCGACTTCCGAAAAACACTATAAAGTGAAAAATAACTTTAATTTTGGAAGTCGGTGTCTTTGGATTTGTTTTTTAGTTTTTTGCCACCGACTTCCGAAATTAAAGTTATTTTTCACTTTAAGTAGTGTTTTTCGAAAGTCGGTTGTTTTTTTTTTGTAAAAAAGTTTTTATATTTCACTTTTTAGTGGGTCAGTTTGTAATTTATCTAAGTTACAATAGCCTAATGTCATCTGCTCATCACCTTTTACAAAATATTGCTTTGCCCGATGCAGGGACGTTAATTGTTGAGGAGTTCTCCTAATAAGAGCCGGGAGAACTGGAGCTGTTTGAGAATTCACTATCAGCTCCATTTCACCATATGCATTGTAACGAGCATAAATTGCTTAGCAACCATATTAAAGTAATCGAATCGCAATCCGTGAAATATTTGTCATTGAGTAGTTCCGATAGCCATCTGTGGTCTTTATCATCAGCTCCAGTTTACCAAATGATGATTTCCGAGAGCAAATGCTCAAAAAAGTATTTTCCAAATCGGTTCGTAAATGACGGAGTTATGAAATATGAAAAGATCGTTAATGTAGATAAATTTTTAGGTTTTTGTTGATTTTTCAAAAACTGCTTGTCCGATTTCGATAAAATTTTCATGGGACCATTTGGGAAGCATTCCCTTTCCAAATAAAAAAATTTTTTTAAATCGGTTGGCAGGCGACGGAGTTATGCGCGAACAACCATAAAAAAAAAAAAAAACAAACATCCGAATTGAGAATCTCCTCCTTTTTTAGAAGTCGGTTAAAAATACAAAATGGATTTAACGGTTTTTGAATAGCTACCCCTCAAATACACGAGCGACACGTTGTCGACGCCTGCCGACGACACGCGTTGACGGTTTCAGTGGCCACTGCCTTTGATGCGTGTCACTCGTGTCTATGCACATTAATATGACAAATGCCATACGTATATCAGCTGCGGTAGGTACGGAAGACTGTGCCCAGGTGGACCGAAAAAAATCATTATCTTTTTTCTATTCTGTAAAAATCTCAATGTGAAAAGTTAGATGAAATGAGCTGTCAATAGTGTCAATCCCTAGCATTAGGTGGAATGCCAGCTCACTTCACCCTAGATTTCACGGTGAGATGTTACAGAATAGACCGGTTAAGCCATTTTTACCCCACTACCCCATTATGGAGGGTATATGATTTTAACCGGTACGTATGTATGTTCATCTGTTTCCCCTCATAACTTCAAAAGTACTTATAATAATTTGACAAGTGAGGTATCGTCAGAGGCGTCTTGACCGTCTGCTGGTTATAGGCTATGTGACGACACACTGGATTCAATATGGCGCCCTCTAGAGGACATAAAGTAATGAATTTAAAAATAATTATTTTGGGATGGTGCCTTGTTGCGTATTAAATGAAAGGGCCTAATTATAGCACATTTCAAAAATATATATTACTGAAATAAGCCACAAAATAATTAAATAAAAAATAAGTTTAAAAACTAAAACCCGACTACTGAAAATGATGAAACAAGAAAGTACCTTCCCGTGGTCGCATGCTAGTTGCTGCCATAGCTTATAAGTATGTTAGTACAGGAAACAATGCGACCACGGGAAGGTACTTTCTTGTTTAATCCTTTTCAGTAGTCGGGTTTTAGTTTTTAAACTTATTTTTAGTAGTAGCTGAAGGCAGAATCTGAAAAAAAAGCAATTTATCATTCTCGGTCCATTAACCAAGCAATGTAAATTAACAACCACGTCCTAATCAACCCAGAATGAATTCACAGAAATTATTCATGCCACACATTCATTCAAACGAAGTTATGCCGTTCAACCTCTCGATCTAACGCCAGCAAATCATTATATTACATAATCTGTGAATACTAATCAGGGAGGACATCCCGGGACAGATGTAACAAAATTAATATGTATCGCGGTTCGTGGATTTCCCCTGTGATGTCGTGTCAAATATACCTTATTAGAATAGCGGGTGGGGATGTCAGGTATTTGACTGAATTGTTTTGTTTCATCGACTAATGGCCGAACAAAATAACCTATTTTTAGTTAAAGACAGATCGCTACTGATAGTAGCCGGAATAATCATTAACTATTATAATCATACAGATCGCTACTGATATAGATTGGGACTAATGTCCCAATAAATAACCAGAGATAGATAGGTTTTTCTACCTCCAGTATGCCAAAACTGGTAATAGATAGGTAATTGGGTTCGGCCGGTAAGGAGAATCGATTAATATTATGTATTTTTTATATTAAATCGAATAGGTTTTAGGTTCTATACATTAATTCTGTCACTGTCTGTGTATTCTGTCTGATAGTCTGTGTGGTGCCGGACTTAAAGAATAGCACCACCCCTTACTTCCCATGGGTGTCTTAAAAGGCGACTAAGGGTCGTACCGGAGAATGGGCAGCAGCGTTCTCTATGTATTCCACCATCATACCATACTGCGATCGCCAACCCGCCTGCCAAGCGGGGCGATTATGGCAAATCCTCCCAAAATTGGGGGAGGCCTATGTCCAGCAGTGGACGTCTATCGGCTGAAACGACGACACTAATTCTGACTAATGTATAATTTTAAGATATATTTATTTCATTCGAATAAACTAGTGCGGGGCATTTGGATAATTATTTTTTAAATTTTAACAAAAATAATAATAATTAAATAGTAAAAAAAAAGGAATTAGACAAGTATTTTTCTCAGCATCTAAGCGAGAACGTGGAGTGAATTGGTTACGTATTGGGAATTAATGAACGAAGGAATTAGCCAGACACATTGTTATTGTGAGTAATAAATCAGTTTGTCTGAAAGTTAGCTTGGACTTATTTCGCCGAATACAGATTCTGCGAATAAAGTTATTATTTTAGTAGAAAATATAATAATACGATTTTTCCCACAACTAATAAAAATGTGATTCGAATAATAACGATAGTAGGAATAGAACATTGGTGAATGCATGTGAATAATGCTTGATTGTGTGAAAGAGCTGAATGCTAAAAGGTGTAAGTGAGACAGATGACGTAAAGATGTATGAAAGCGTTGAATGCTAAGGTAAAAGGTGTAAGTGAGACAAATGACGTAAAGCTGTATGAAAGCGCTGAATGCTAAGGTGTTAGTGAGACAGATGACGTATGCCAAAGACGTATGAAAGAGCCGAATGTTGAGGTTTAAGTGAGGCAGATGACGTATGCTTGGGATGACGTGGAGGGTATTTAGAAAGGTAGAATGACAGTTAGCTTTTGAATGACGGAGTTCTTCAATATTTTTATGTGTTTTACAAGTTTATATAAGAATAAACCAAGTATACCGAATTAATTTTTCTTTTCCTCTGACCTCAGCCCTTTTATTCCCACAAATATATGAAAGATTTATTTCCATTTTATCTAATCAAGCCACGCTTTCCCCATGCAGTCTCTCACAATTGAATAAATCGACTATACAAATTTTTTTAATTTGACTCGCGCATCTCTTGTGACACATGTCCGGATACAGTTAACTCTGAACGGGTATCGCGATGAACCGAAACCCTTTGAACGCCGAATGGTGTCAAAATTAATTTGTTCACATTTAAATATGTGGATACAGCGAAGAATTAGGTTACACGAAATTTTGTATATTAATTGAATTTTATGCAAGTTGTTAAAACAAAAATATTTGAAAGGATATTTAGAGCGGATTTTAAAATAGATTGATTAACTTCCGAGTTGTAAGAATGGACAACGAATTATGGTCGAAATTGCATTTAAAATAATGTGAAAAGTGTATTATTTCTTATATTGACGAATCGGCAAAGGATGATGCTTACTTTGGCTCCAATAGCCATTTGTAATACACCGTTGGATAGCTCTTTTAAAACTGAATCAAGTAATTATGGTGCCTAATTCCAAATCCTTGTCCGTTCAGAGTTATACTGTGCCAAACAATGCAGTTTTAGCAATACTAAATTATGTTATTTTTGTATTACATAATTCACTGCCCTTTTGAGCATCATAAGGAATGCGTAGATATCACAAGCTACCCAGTAACCGATCCTGGGTTCACCCCCCTCCCCCTCCTTATAAGATTCTATCGGTAAGGGAAAAGTTTTGTGCCATTTTAGCCTTTTCTAGTATTCTAACCTCAGTTGGCCCATAATAATGTTTAAATTCCTTATACGAAACTGCTTAGATTAGAAACATAAAAATAAAATGTAAGAATTATCATTTTTCTAGCCGACTGTATTTTTTTTTTCAAACAGTTAACAATACAGTTGGCAATTACTCAAGAAGTTAAAGACTGTCTCCTATGAACGTTTTTCTGTAGCTATAACGGTTAAGGTTTGTCTCAACTTCTACTGTCTGAATCAAGACAATGGTCATTCAATTCTTGTACCTTTCTAATAACTTATAATTTATTCCTTTTGGAGCGGGTACCAGCTTTCATACATTTTGTGGCATCATTTAGGATGCTGTCCGCTGTCCACAACCATAGTGCAGTGTTCTTGAAATACGCTTGAATACCTTTATCGTAGCCCTTTCTACTAACAGAGAAGGCAAAATTAAGCGAAAGTGTAATAGTTTCAAGTGTCGCAAGAAACAGCTACCATAAAAGAAGTAATTTTTAAAGAAACGGTTTTGTTGTAGTTTTACCGGGAACAATATGTAGGTATCGACATTCCAAGGTAGCTGAGAGCTGAGAATCAATTGTAGGAAGTAGGTCACTGCGGTTCTAGTAAGCGTTTATTCACTATAGCGATAGGTCACACCTACATCCAGGAAAGTGGAGGTTCCCAAGAGCGAGTATTTTGAGGTCGTAACAAAGAAACGAAGAAAAATTGTTTATTATGCACAAACAAGACGCACATTACAAAAAAAGGACAAAAAGCACTACAAAGTAGTCAAAAGCCTCGTATTCAAAATCTTAAAAGTTAAAAGTTTGACAATGTTGTCCATCGCTTGATGTCAGGGCAGGTCACAATTTAATGGTCTACAGTTAACACCAAGACCAAAGACAAAACACATTACGTAATTAGGTACAGTCGCCAGCACATCAAGCTACTACAATCTGTCAAATTTCTTTAATAGATTTTCAACTTTATCGCTAAAGCCTAAGGTTCAATGTTGATTGGGAAAATTTGACAGTTTCGGGTAGCTTGATGTGCTGGCGTCTGTACTATGTGTTGCGACACTGGCAAATGACAACACACAAACTAAACAAAATTCCGGTTGCCCGATTGCAGAGTGGAAATGATCTACTTTCGTAACAAACAGCAATTACAAGTAAGATTAGGACGTGGTCACATCTGTGCAAGACGACCTGAGAGGCAATTATAGTAATTCTAAGAACGTTCACAGTCCGATCTGTCTCAATCTGCCAAAAGACGATCCACATGATCACACATCTGCCTAGCCTTTTTCCAACCATGTTGGGATCGGCTTCCAGTCTAACCAGATGTATTTTACAACCTAGTTACTGGGTAATACGATTCCTCTTGGTAAGACTGATTGTCAGACTTTCGATCCACATGATTAATATTTTTTAATTCTTTGTTGCCTAAAGAGAACTTTCAGAATTGGATGCGAGGGCCTCGATTAATTGAACAATCTAGATGACGTGTTAAGCTTCCCTACGGATGTTTTAGTACCTAATTGTCATCATCGGTACACCATCTTGTTTGCCATCGAAGTGTCAATTACTGAACACATTTGGCATGCTCCCCTAGGGGCGGAGAGGGTACCGCGACACTAATTCAATCAATTTGGCGGATTGATACATCGTGTACCGTATAACATCCATCGAAGGTAATGCAGTGGTTAGTTGACGCCCTTAGGGAAATTACCATTACAAATGTGATGATTCAATATACATAAAGGTGTTTGTATATTACATTAGTCGGAATACTAGTTGGTAAATGTACAGGTACACGATCTTTTGAAAAGAGGTCATAGCTTTGATTTTTGTTCCAATCTAAGTCATTTTGTATGCCATAACATACATAATGTGGTTATTCCGGATATCATGGCTGTTTAAGAAAGTGGCTTGCACAAATTGGAACTTCACGCATGGTATGTTGATGTGAATTCAGCTGATTACACGTAATTAACATACACCTATGTGTGTATTCAATTTTTTAAATCATATAATATCCTACCAACATTACCATATCGAACACAGAAGAAACTTATAAATAACGGTGGCCGATGCAAAGTTTTTCGAAAATTAATATCAGCATCGATTCGAACCCTCGGCCACGCTTTGCCGGTGTCGCAAATTCTTGTATGGTCAAAGTCTCGAACGCCAAGAAGGTAAATAACTTAACTAATACAAGAATCACAATTCTCAAGAATTAGACAACCAATGCCCACCCAATTTTCACAAATGGATAGGGAGCTGAAGAAAATATTGTTAGAAACGGTCTGCTAGCAGTTGCCTACACTATGGTTCATATTAAGGAACGGTAGGTCAAAACTTGCAATAAAAAGAGTAAATGTTATCGCGTAGAATTGGCAACACCGTATCATTAAGACGTCTTATTTTCTAATTTTTATAATTTTTACAGTAAAAGTAATTTTGACCCAGATCTGCAAATAGTTGTGTATTTGAAACCAAGCCAGACATTGACACAAAAAAGAGACAGAAAACATAGAAACAGTAAATCAAAAACTGCCGAATCGGAGGTGACATGATAGATGTCACCCCCGATAGTTGCGTCGAGCTCGAGCGACGAGTATTTCTCTCCGCCCACGACCCCACCACCTGCTGGTCGACGGGGAGGACGCCGGCTGCCGGACGGCTTAGGACCTCTAGATACCCCACCGGCCTATGATAGTGACCCAGCTCTCGGCGCAAGTGTGCAGCGCATGAGATGGACACGATCTATCAATGAGAATGTCATGCGCTCATACTATGGGGCTACAGAGGGGGGAAATAATCTGACCGCGTACATTGTTCGCATGCTCTTTCTTTTTGGGGTTGAAACACTAAGGCCTTGGAAATGAAACACTAAGGCCATGGGGGTCCGACTGCCCACTTGGTTTTTTGAGATATCGCCAAGCGGTTAGTCGAATCTTCACGTGACCAGAGGGCTGGCCTGCTATTTATTTGCCAAAGAATTAGCATCGCCATACAAGGTGGCAATGCTGCCAGCCTTGTGGGGACTGTTCCTGTTGACAGCGATGCGGACGAATTTTTTGATGGCCTGTGATTCTTTTGCTTCTGCCGTATGATTTTTTTTACAAGCAATGCAAGCTAAATAAAAATTTAGCTTGCAGTTTTTTCATATACATGTACATATTATTATTTTAAGTTTTAGCTTGTATTATGTAAATATAGCGTAGCATATGAATTCCTCTGTCGTTGAACATCAAGATGGAATCTGACATAATATGTAATATCTGACTTGCCAAAGGCTCCGTAACGTGTATATAATATTGTTTTATGTATGGCAATAATTTAGGAAGTTTTATCCTTGAAAAAGTTGTCGCTTCACTTGGCTAATGTGCCATCGGTGTAGTGGCAGTGTGGAGGTGGTGCTTTGTTTCGAAATTACTACGATACCAAAAAAAACCTAAGGCACGACGTCAGTTTTAAAAAAAAGGGAACATCGCTCGTAACTTGTGGCACGTCACAATTTGCAAGTTTCGTGCTTACAGCAAGTTGTACGGAACCCGAGCCGGGGGCATTGCTTTCTTTGTAGTGTTTATTTAGATCCACCATTTTTCAAACCCCTGCCGTTTCTTACGAGGTTTGCCAAGACTTTCGTGACAACAGTTGTTTCAAAATGCTGGTATGGTAAAGACTTCTTTCATTGAGGAAAACATGTCAAGTGTACTTTAAAATTGCAGGTAATTACGTAATATGATTACAAATAAAAAACAAGTAATTAAAAAAACTAAATGAGATGAACCCCATTTGAGTTTGAAAATGTAATAAAAAAAACTGGCCAAGTGCGAGTACTCGCACACGAAGGGTTCCGTACCACAAGGCAAAAACGCCGAAAAAAACATGTTTGTTGTATGGGAGTCCCCCTTTGACATACCCAGTGACACTCGCGCTACCAAGACAAATCTAAAGACGTATAATTTATCAAAATCCGTTCATTAGTTTAGAAGTTACGAGGGAACAGAAACAGACATACATACATACAGGTCAAACACATTACCCTCTTTTTGGGCTTCGCCGCAGTCGGGTAAAAAGAGGGGGCGTTTTCATGAAAAAACCTGTTTTTTATTTATTAATCTGATATCCATTTACTAGCTTTTGCCCGCGACCCAGCCGCGTGAAATTTTTTGTTCCCTCGACCCACCCCGTCGCATCGCATTGCCCGCGCTTATACCTCGGTTTCGTTCAACGTTCTTTCTGAGTTTTTTGCTTTTGCTCGGCTCCTAAGAGTCCTAGCGTGATGATAAGATAGATATAGATGAGACTGTGAAACGAAGACGTTTGTTTTAATTGTTACCGAGAGAGACGTAACACACACAGTCAAAAAACTTACATCTGTGAAGTTCATTGATAAGAGCTCATTGTTATTATTTTCAAATTTCTCGGTATTAAGAATCAGTTCATCGCAGTATACTATCTATCATGCTTAGACTAACGTATGTATGTGTAAATAATAATTGATTTCAAGGAGTGGTCTTAAATAAAGTGACAATTAAATCTAATTCTGAACCCAAACAAACGAGTCTCAATTCGTTTGTCAGACAAGGTCAGGACACCTTGTCTGACAAACTAATTGAATGTCTCCTTCAGGAGTTGCGCTTCAGTATTTTGTTTTGGCATTTTTTCTAGTCTTCAATTTTAGTACTGATACCGATCCTTTCGATTACGTGATCATCTCATCTTAAGGCTCTCTCCCACAGGTGCGTTATTAACGGTCGATAATATCTGATGCTTTATTGCGATATCTGTTTTCAGTACATTTTGTATTAGGACGGCCATGAAGTTACACATTATAATAACGACGCAATAGAAGTAGGACGCTTTCGTTCCTCCGTCCTGCGATATTCCGATATGAGTTCTTAGAACATTTTGTATTAGGACGCATACGATCTTACACACACCTGCGTTAATAGCGTAGTAACGTGTAGGGCAGGCGGGGAGCCTGTAGTGTTAGTTACTCGCACGCGTTAGAAATATCGGACGATAAAAACGCAGCTGTGTGGCAAGGAATCGGGACGCATTATGGCAATAACGCATCCGATATTATCGGCCGATATTATCGCACCTGTGGGGGGTGAGCCTTAATTCGTATTTATTAGAATATCGTTTCATAATTCTGGGGATTATAAGGCCGTATGGTGTTATGTAACCTAATTAATCAAATAAATCTCCATACCAGTATTGCCGAGATTAAACTAGCGAACCAGCCCTGCTTCCAAAAATGTTAAGTATTAAGTCATCATCTGCCTAGCCTTTTCCCAACTATGTTGGGGTCGGCTTCCAGTCTAACCGGATGCAGCTGAATACCAGTTAGACTTTCGGGCTCCTGACGATCCGTAACGACTGTCAAAGATGCACGAATGACAGCCGGGACCAACGGCTTAACGTGCTTTCCGGGGCACGGAGAGGTCTTGACATGTAAAGATTGTCACCCATCCACGGACCAACCGCGGCAAGCGTAGCTTAACCTGATCAATCGACCCGAGCGGCTGTATGTTATTTATTTTTATTTTAACGAAATACGGTCAGGCTATGCCTAAGATGTTATGGAGACACTGGAAATATTCAGCGAAATCGTCCAGGAGCAAAACCCATGTTGTATAGTCCCCAATCTACTGCCGATTGTGTGAATTGCCTATCCAAACATAGTTATATACTTCGTCCAAGATAACTCCTCCATCCACCGTGTAAGACAGTTAATCTAAAAGTCCTGATTTGAATCCGATAGAAAACCTATGTGGTCCAATGGTTTTAAAATGGGGACACATGTGAAGTGCGCGTTAAAAACAATATGGTTGAGATCGTGTCATCGTTGTGTCAGTGGCGGTGTTTGTGTGTGTGTGTGGTGGGAAGGCCTATGACCAGTAGTGGACGTCTTTCGGCTGAAATGATGATAATGTGTCATCGACATGGGAGCACATGAGAGAAAAAGATTTGTGTTGAAATTGTAACATGGTGTGCGATATTCGTACCCGCTTACAGCAACTAAAGGAAGGAGACGGTGCGCCACTCCGCTACTAACTAATCTATTGGTCGACCGCTTAACTGAGACGTTGCCTGAGGTAGCAGCGCGGTGCGGGAGGGGTGTGGTGACGTGATGCGAGGAGCTCAGTGATTCGTCAACTTAAGACAACTATCACCCATCACTCGTCTCAGTTAAGCGGTCGGCCTATACCTATAAGTATTTTTAAACACATTAATTAAATGCTAAATTCAATGAATGCTAAACCATTAAAATGTTGCAAATTCTGTGGTTGTTAGTGTTATAAATGGAAATCCATTTTTCTATTTGAATAATAAATAATCCATGATTCACTAAATATGACTACACAGTGAAATATTTTCACAAATTAATCCATACAAAATTCCAAGCATTAGGTACCATGCCTTTTTAAAGTGTTATTAAACGGTTAGTTTTGAATATTATATTATAAAAGTATGTATATTTTGAACTGTGAGCAATTACTTAAGTATATTTTAATGAAATACTAAACATTTTCATTACTTGCAATGCTTTTGTTTCATTCTTATACAAACAACCCATTTATAAACTCATTTTTCGGCTTTGTTATTTACAGAAAAGTAAAAAAAAAGACGATTAAGAACAAAACATCGTGAACAAAAAGATGCAATTGGGAAGCAACAATGCATATCGATCTGTCTTAATTAATGACCATGAGACCAAGTTGCGGTTAAGGTAAAAGTTTTCTTGATTCGCAACTGGTTGCGAACAAATGAATGAATGAATGAATTGCACCGATCCCAGCGTGGTTAAACCAGACTCGATTAATCGAATGAACCCCAAGATTCGCACTAGCTCCTGTAGCCTCATGTTCATGGTGCTCCAGCGACCATTGCATATCAAGGAATAGACCGGGGGGCGCGGTAATGGTAGGGAAGACGTGCCCGTAGGATAGGTAAGGATTTAAGAGCCTACCGGATATGCATCCTAGAGCAAGCATTGGACTAGTGGAGAGATGGGTAATTATTGTCTGTGGATGGGCATCCTTTATCGACCTTGCCGCCAGGTTGGTTCAGGTCGAGCTTCCTCGGTGCGTCTTTTGGCGGGCTTCTCCTGCTTTCTCGGTTCTTTTGTATGTCATTGCTCTGCTGTGTTGTGTTAGATGTTGCTGTTTTCAATGTCTTCGTCGGAAGTTTCGCTACTATCCGTTTCCAGTTTTTTGTAAATCTCACTAGCAGCTATCTTGATCTTACTTCTATCTTCCGCTGTATCCATCGAAAAATTGATTCCCTTGTCGAAGTACTTCATGTCCTGTTTTAGATTGTCGTTCCATGTGTAAATAGGTCGGCCGACCTTCTTGGATTTGGCCTTGTACTGCATTGCTGCATGCAGTAGGTGTGGTTTGCGGCAACTGGTTGCGAACAAAGAATAAAAATTCCTAATTCGCAACTGGTTGGATTCAACTTTTATGATATATCTTGAAATTTAAAAAAATGTATATCACGGAAAACACAGTCAAAGTTAAATAATTTATTTTAAATATGCACAAGAAAGGCGCTTGAACGTCAAAATTTGCAAAAAAAAAAAATTATGGATTCAGTCACCCCTTCCAAAATGTAGTTAATTATGGAGAAGATTCGACAAGAAACTTCACCGTTACTCTTTTCAAAATGTTTTGCAATATTTTATACACATTCAATTATATAATTATTATGTGAAGACGATGCACCTACAATAAAATGACTATACTGTATTGTACAGACGTGGCGCACATGAAGCTACTGCAATCTGTCAAATATCTTTAATAGATTTTAAACTTTATCGCTAAAGTATAAGGTTCAAAGTTGATTGGGAAAATTTGACAGTTTCGGGTAGCTTGATGTGCTGGCGTCTTTACTATACCTACCACCTACCTACGTTTTTACCTATTGTGTTTTTGTTTTATTTACCTTCCATCACAGGTAAATATTAATTATGTGATAGATACCATGGTGCTCACATATTTACAAATATTGTAAAAGTAGATGATTTTCCTAAAACTGTAACAAGTAATAATTTAGTGTGCGAGTTAAAGTAATCACAGAATGTAAAATAATGTCATACAAAATAATCCTATCCTAATTAATATTATAAATGCGAAAGTAAGTTTGTTACCTTTTCACGCCTAAACCACTGAACCGATCATCCTCAAATTTTGCATATACCTTGTCAGATGTACAGAAACGGACATAGGGTATCTTTCATCCCGAAAAAAAGTGCTGTTCCTGAGGAAAACAACAATATCGTTATTATGATAATAGATGGCGCCACGTGTCTTTCGAACGGGATCGATACTTATGCGGGTGAAACCGCGGGGCGCTGCCAGTACAAACAACAACAATTAATACAATTTAATTAGCAACCAGTTTGATTTTGTCTAGAGTTCTCATTAGCAACTGTGCAAAGTATTCAATTATTATTATTATTCAAGTATTCAATTCAACGAAAAAGCTTTCAGCTTATAGTTTCATTTGTATCAAAGGCTTACTTTTTCCGCTATTTCTCAATTTCCCGCGTGGTGGGATCAAGATAGCACATACACGTATGTTTTTTTTAGTTTCGGAACGGCGTGAGAGCCCTATCTAAATTAGTTTTCTCAGTTTAGTAGTTTTTACGGGGTGGATGTGTAAAAAGTGCCTGATAAAAGCAATGGCGAAAATGTAGAACGAATTTCTTTCAGATATATGTGCGCGTATTGTTTACATATAGGTAGTCAGTTAGTTTGTTAACATTTTCCTTAGTATTGTCTGATTCTTTGTTTCTTAGAAACATTTGCCTAACAGTTTTCCTTATTTATTTATTTGTGCAATACACATCTACAGCCTAATCATTCTCTTGAGTTGTCAGTTTTGACTTATTTCTGGTGATCGTGGTTGCCATTTCGTCACGAGGCCCTAGTTTACATGATGCTCGACTTTGTATTTCATCATCATCTGCCTAGCCTTTTCCCAACTATGTTGGGGTCGGCTTCCAGTCTAACCGGATTCAGCTGAATACCAGTATTTTACATGGAGCGACTGCCTATCTGACCTCCACAACCCAGTTACTGGTTAATACGATACCCCTTGGTAAGATTACTGTCAAAGATCCACAAATGACAGACTTTGCTCGACTTTGTATATATCTATGTATATTACTTTCTGCCTTCAGCATTTAGTTGGAACAGTTGACATAACCAGGTTAGCTAGGAGCAGTCGTAAATAATGTCAATTCAACGTGGCCGGACCAAGTGGAGCGCTAAAATGTTTGTTTACAGAAAACTGCGCTTGCCGAAAATTGTTCTTGTACGCGGAAAAAATACGCGAAAATGTAATGTTAGTGCGCGCAATGGTTTGCTATTTATAAAACTGATTTAAAAGAAACATGTGGGTGTTACTTGAGTGGTTGTTTTTTTTTTAATTTAGGGGCCTTGGGCCATGAGAACTACAACTTTATTTTGAGTTCTAAAGAGCACCTAGTTTGGAACGAGGATCGAACAGATTACTGTCATTAAAGCTGCAAGTTTTAGGGCTTTAAGCTATCAAAACATATTATGCTATGACGTCCAAGCTCTAACGTTTACACCTGTAGTGGGCATGATAGTGGGCAGACTTCTGGTTGATGTAACAAGACCTTTGTTTACCTGCCGCAAAAACGTGCTGAATGTCAGTCGTGAACTGAAAAATAAAAAAGTTTATTTGGACACAGTTCGTGAAACACAAAATAGGTACCAAATTAACAATATAAAAATAATGTTTCAAGAACAATAGTGTGTGCCACACGGCTGCGCCAAAAAGGTTCATTTCAGCATTAATGCCAGACAGATGCTGTCTGACGCTGGTTTTCTAATGAACCTTTAGGGAAAAGTGACGGTATTAATACAGTTGATTGATCTATCTTGGTGAAACTTGTTGGTCTTTTTTTAGGGTTCCGTACCCAAAGGGTAAAAACGGGACCCTATTACTAAGACTTCGCTGTCTGTCCGTCTGTCTGTCTGTCTGTCACCAGGCTGTATCTCAAGATCCGCGATAGCTAGAGTTGAAATTTTCACAGATGATGTATTTCTGTTGCCGCTATAACAACAAATACTAAAAACAAAATAAAATAAATATTTAAGGGGGGCTCCCATACAACAAACGCGATTTTTTTGCTCTTTTTTGCTCGATATAAAAAATGGCAACAGGGAGGCACTTGAAATATTCACAAAATACTCAATTGTATTTTAACTTTAATAATAAATAATAAAATTAAAATAAAATAAATATTTAAGGGGGGCTACCATACAACAAACATGTTTTTTTTCGGCGTTTTTGCCTTGTGGTACGGAACCCTTCGTGTGCGAGTCCGACTCGCACTTAACCAGTTTTTTTTTCTTTAAATGCACTTGTTAGCGGTTTATGATCGGTATAGACAATGCAATGACGTGCTTTTGCCATGTGCCGAAAATGTTGGTAGCCTCGTACATTGCAAGGAGTTCGCAATCATATTAAGGGCTATACACAGGTGACTGGTAACCGTACGATTTTCGCAGCACCGTGAAAATCGACTGTCTAAATGGAAATTCGGCTAGGGAGCATTTTATGAGTATATTCACAGTCAGCTCAACCAAGTGCTTCATTTAGACCTAAAGTGAAAACATACAAAGGATTACCGCTACCCCGGAACATAAAGGGCTAAGGAAGGAACACGGGTGGGTTTTAGTCAGTAAGAGTCTGACACTCCCTCCCGCTCCACCCAGAGCGGGAGGGGTCATTTGATGATTTCTGATGGGGTTATTTGATTTTTTTTTTAATAAATGTATTTTCTTTTTTTCTTTCTATTTACCAACCTCAAAAAAAAAAACCGACCAAGTGCGTGTCGGGCCACGCACAGTGTAGGGTTCCGTGGTAGCCCGTTATCACAATGTAGTACGATTCTGTTGTTCTTTATTCTGAATAGGTAAAAAAAAAATATTTTGGTTTTCAATGTACTTGCATTGAAAACCAAAATATGTTTTTTTTTTACCCATTATAAACAAGCAACTACTTTATCTTAGTCACTTTAAAGGATTAATGCTAAGGATTTTGTATTTGGTACAAAATTATCCAACACCCAAGTTCAACGACTATTACTGCTAAACTAATAAAGTTATCTTAACCGCTATACTTTTCCTTTAAAGTTCATGAAATGAACTATCATCTAGAATTTTTCCAGATTTTTCAAGCCCGTAGTTTAGCTTTTAGAGGGGGGGGGGGGGGGACGCCCTACTGGAACAAAAATTTTCACTTTAAACTTTAATATTTCGTAATTTTTTTTTTTTATATTTTGCATTAAATCGAAAAATAATTTTAGCAACCCCTAAGCCATTTTAGAAGACCTATGCAACGATACCCCACACGATCGGGTAGATGATGAAAAAAATATTCATCCCCACTTCACATGTAGGGGAGCTACCCTAAAAAAAATATTTTCCACAATTTTATTTTACCACTTTGTCAGCGTAACTGAAATACGTACTCCTACAAAATTTCAGCTTTCTAGTGCTAACGGTCACAGAGATTAAGCGAGGACGGACAGACAGACAGACAGACGGACGGACAGACAGACATGGCGAAACTATAAGGGTTCCTAGTTGACTACGGAACCCTAAAAAGTGACAACATAAATTAAGTTAATTTAATTGTTATGGACCAATTTATTAGAAGAAGGGAAAAATAATCGGTGCTAATTCTTCTAACTTATTAGGGCTGATTTTTCAATCATCTGATAATTTTATTCGAGGAATAATATTGAAATTTTGACAGTTATTTCATACAAAATATGTCAAACGTAAATTTTATTCCTTGAATAAAAGCTATCTGGCCTTGGAAAAATCAGCCCTAAGTAGATTAATTTGTATTATCTAGATGTAGTTTATTAGTAGAGTTACATTTTATTGTTTTATTTCTACAGTGCCACTAGTTCTAAATGATCACGTCAGGGCCACCTTATTAATAAATGTGAGTCAGATAATTTCATGCTAATACACATTATCGCTTTAATAAATTATTCATCGTATTTCACACATCAACGATTAAAAGATTTTCGATTTTGTCTGCAGTGATTAAACGCTGGGTGTAAAATAAAATCATTGTTTAAGGTTGCATTTATTCAACGATGTTGGATAGCCTTATCGCAATATTTGCTATCGCGAAGTCGTCATCAACGCATCCTGTACAAAAAACACATCAGCTTATTACGTATTTTTGGTGTGAAATTCGCTCGTGTTTGCGGTAGTGCGCAATGCAACGCGCGCAAAACATTGTACAATGCGTTTCAAATAAGAATAGGATCGACATAGCGCCATGTTGTGACGTCATAGCTGTCAAATCGAATAAATTGGGTAGGGTGAGCAAACAAGATATTTTTTTAATAAAATTAATTATTTAAGAATCATGATTTCATGAACGAAGAATTTTTAATCTGAACATGTCTGCATCACTGTTTGAGTGGTCATCGTTAACAAATTACAACAATAACAAATTTAACAGGAAACAAATGTAACATACAGAATTAACGAAAGAAACAGTAACATGTTCACATGCAATCAGTCTCACGAAGAAGCACACCAACAACCACAGAGCATGTAACACCCAACAACGACAAGATGGCGGCTGGCATCTTCGTTACTTTCTGGTGAATTGTTGTCAACAATGAAAATAAGAAAGAAATTAGCATAATTAAAAAAAAAACTAATTATGACTAATTTTTTGATGTTTATTTTACTTTGATTTATCTAAGACTCGGTTAAACAAAAAAAAAAAAGTTATAAAGGTACGGTTTGCAAAGAAAACTTATTTGCGTATGCAAATAAGTTTTCTTTGCAAACCGTACTTTTCAATCAACATTTCACAGATAGAGGTCATTGACGTTCCTATTCTTATTTGAATCGCATTGTACTAATGGGTGCATGTAACGGAACAAGGATCGTGGCAGTATTATACTTTAAAGTTAAGGGCTTACATACCTAAAGCGCGGTCACTGTCGGACTGCATAGAAAAGAAAGAGAAGCGCGATGACACAACACTGGTAACTCATTGCAAGATATGATCCAATTATCTATTAACAAAAAATCTATTGTTTGGACTAAAAAAATTAAAAAATTAAAACACTAGAATACTAGTGCTTTAGTATGTTGCTTGTAGAATAATCTGACAAAAATCTGAATGATTGTATGTATATGATTTTTTTCTATCGTATCAAATTAGTTGTACCTATTATGTTTTCAACACACTATTTACCTAGCATATATCCTAAAGAATATCATATATTTTTCTGATTTTGTTTACTGTAGTCGATCATATACTTTTATTGCTTCTAAAACTTGCGTTTTTTGCGTCCTGTAATCCCCGTAAGTAGGTAATAACATTGATCATTTGTTTTCGTCAAGAAAAGTTAAACAAAAGTTGTAATTTTGACCTTCAATGTCTTCGTAACCATGGTTGAGTACAAAAAAAATCATAATAACGGCCAAACAACTGTCTTTCGACTTTGTCAAAGGTATTTTTACATCCATTATTAAAGCTTTCAGAAACTTGGGATACGTACAGACGCCAGCACATCAAGCTAATACAATCTGTCAAATTTCTTTAATAGATTTTCAACTTTATCGCTAAAGCATAGGGCTCAAAGTTGATTAATAAAATTTGACAGTTTCGGGTAGCTGGCGTCTGTACCTAACGTCTTTTAGATGATGCTAGCTGACCCGGCGAACATCGCACCGCCTCAGTATTGATTCTGAGGCGGTGCGATGTTCGCCGGGTAATAAAAAAAGCCGTTCCATACGAAATGTCTCAAAAAATTAATTACTTTATTTTTTTGTTTTCGTGAATTTGTCCCCTGTTTTAATAGTTATTCTGCTATTCGGGGCGGAGACGAATCCAACAAATCAAAGGTCATAAAAATCGGTCAAGCCGTTCTTGAGTTATAAATGGTATAACTAACCCGACTTTGTTTATGTCATCATTAATCACACTAATATTATAAAGGCGAAACTTTGTGAGTGTGTGTGTGTGTGTTTATATGTTTGTTACTTTTTCACGCTCAAACGGCTGGACCAATTTTGATAGAATTTTATATGGAGGTAGCTGACACCCTGGATTAACATATAGGCTACTTTTTATCCCGATATTCCCACGGAATCGACATTTACGTGGGTGAAACTAGTAAATAATAAGAATGACTGTTTTCCCCGTTAGGTAAAATCATGTAGAAGCTATAGGTTGACACTCCGTTATGTCTTCCTGCTGCAAAATATCAAATACCGCTATTCCACGCAAAATTGAAAATGCCACAACGTACAGACTATGCATATAAGATTAATATAAACGCGCCTCCGGCTCAAGCGCTGTACTTGCTTTTATATCAGAAAAACTTGCTTCTAGTGGCTTTCTTTCCCTACTTTGTGGTTGCAATTCGTTTTTGAATTTCTATGTTAAGTTTGTTTGAGTTTCTATTACGTTTTTGTGGTAAATAGACATGAAAAATCATGACACCTTTTAACGATAAGAATGTTAAAGATCTCGATCTATCAAGAGTAGCGGATATTATTTTTGAGTGAGCTGAGCAGTGGTGGCCCAGTGGTTACAGTCGCGACTTACCGAGTTGTAGGTCGTAGGTGCGAACCCAGACAGGCGCTTTACTTTGTGTAAATTATTCTATCACCACTGCTCTCAAAACGGCGAAGGAAAACATCGTGAGGAAACCGGCATATCCTAGAACCAAAAATTCGAAGACATGTGACATGAAATCTACCAACCCGCTCTAGGCCGCTCTGGCTCTGGTGGATTACCGCCCCTCTCACTGAGAGGAGGCTTGTGTCCCATCAGTGGGAACGCTATAGGCTGATTATGTACCTATGTATCTTATGTAAGTTGTAGAGACAGCAGATTTTCTTGCGATAGTCACGGTGTTCATATTGTTGATATTTGAAAATAACTTTAACTTTGTTTAATTAAAATATAATAATTTAATAATTCACTTTTTCTTGGTTCTTATTTTATATTGCTCGTCTTATTCTGTACTAGCTTCCGCTCGCGGCTTCGCCCGCGAGGTAGTTCGATAAAACTATCATAGGGATTATACTACTACTTAAGAACATTTTCGAAAAATTGTGTTACAGCCAAATTAGACCGATTTTAATTTTTCCATAAGACATTTCGAAAATGTTCATTACTAACTTTTTAGAACTTTTTTTTTCGGATGGGAAATCATCAAATGACTCCTCCCGCTCTGGGTGGAGCGGAAGGGAGTGTCAGACTCTTACTGACTAAAACCCACCCGTGTTCCTTCCTTAGCCCTTTATGTTCCGCGCCAGCGGTAACCCTTTCGGACAATCCCGCTGGCCCGGCAGGCTTCGGCCCTAAGGGGCCCCTCCTCGATGCTGACATCTCTTTGAGGCGCGCGTGGAACACGTACACGCCGTCCGGCACGGGCCTGGTCCTGATCGGACGGTGAGCTACCCATTACTCTCCGCCCGCAGGCCCGCGCCTACGGTGGCCGGGAGTCGTCACGCGGCTCCCGACGCCGGGGGCGTCCCCCGCGGCGGCTGAGACGGGAGGCTCTCTCCCTGAACCGTCCCGCCACCTCCTTCGCTAGCATGACTGCTTCGCAGAAGGAGGTGACTGCCTCCCACTCCCTCTCGCCCCGGACCATGGCTTGCACCAGGGCCGGACGCGAGAGGTCACCGCCGCTGCCGATCGCCTCTACGAGGACACGGCGGTGCTCCGCCCAAGCGGGGCAGGCCTCCACCGTGTGCTCCACCGTGTCCTCTGGGCGTGTCCAGTCGCTCTTTCCATGCCGCCAGGAGATCGCGAACTTTTTAGACCTCTGTATGAAGTTTCATTACAAGCGGTTCATTGATTTCGAAAAATAAGGGCTTGTAAGCTTGTATGAAATTCCGTACGCCGTATACGCTCTTAACGAAAGTAAGAAAGCAATCCTGCAAAGTTTCAGCGAGTTTCAGCACAGTCTAAGTGGCACACGAATTAAACTTTAAATACCATACTCTTAAACTGAGCAGTATTCTAGCTTTGCCACTCACTTCGTGTGCCATTTTAGTCAGTGGGTACCTTTGCTGTATACTAAAAAGCGAGGCTACATAAAGATAAGTACAGTCAATAATAGAGATAAGTACTCGTATGCAGGGTCGTCGGATGTAGTTGAAGTTTAGTAAGAAACCGATGGATGTTGTTGACTGAAATTTAATTTGATTAATGAGCTGTTTGTTTTCTATAAAATTAAATTTTATTCGAGTATGTAGCGGTATCTACAACGCCACATGAGACAACGCATCATACTGACGTCACGCAAAATCCTGCATCTCGCAAGCAGAGTTTACCGCGCAACTAGCATAGATACAACGGCTGGCATGAATCATCGGGCAGTTGCCCGCCAGACAACACCCGTCTGGTCGGAGGATCCTCTCTTTTCTATGGAGGTTGAGTGAACTTTAAAGCCTGTTCCTCATACCTCTATACTGGTGACCCCGAACATGAACGTCAGCGCAGCCTTCGTGCACCTACTTCAGCGTGACGTCATCATCACTCCCGCAGGCGTTAGAGCGGCGAGTCACTCAGCCAGCCAGCTCCCACGGCTTCAATGGGTATCCTGACCACCAGCATGTAGTGACCGCGCATACCTGGTAGCCTAGGTAGCACCCTCAGCCTCATCAGCAACCTCAGCACAGCATACTGCACTTTCGGCTGGTCCACAAGCAGAGCCTTAAAAACCCTCTCCAGGTCGACGCCAGCAGTCAGCCTCAACCCGGCGCTGTACCACATCCGACGCGGGAGCATAATGCAGAGCCACCCCGACTCACTGGGGACATCTTCGCAGACAGTTCCGACGTACCGTGAACTATGCGGCTACCGGTTCCGACTCACTAGGACCTCAGCTGGCCTGGCAAGAATACAAGTCTCAGCCCACTATCGACCTCCGGTCTCCG
Source organism: Mesoligia furuncula (assembly GCA_916614155.1). Lineage (NCBI taxonomy): Eukaryota > Metazoa > Arthropoda > Insecta > Lepidoptera > Noctuidae > Mesoligia > Mesoligia furuncula. The sequence goes on along the minus strand of OU744791.1, from coordinate 3,684,485 downwards.
GGGGGGAGTGACGTAGCGGTATCTACCACGCCACATGAGAACAACGCGACATACTGACGTCACGCAAAATCCTGCATGTCGCCAGCAGAGTTTACCGCGCAACTAAAAAAAATAAAAATAAAAATGTTTATTTCAATTACAATGGGCATTCAGATACATATTTTTGGAGCTCTCCTTTTAAGCAAGGAATTGCTTGTATTAGGAGTCTCCGCACTTCCACTTATCATTAATTACTATGCAATTGAAATGTAGACAAAGTAAACATGCAAGACTAAAAAATAAAAATAAAAGCGGTAGATTAACATTATCCAAACGGCACTGCCAAAGATTAACAGTTGTACAGGAAAAAAGGACAAATCGCGCGAGTGCGTGTTATGCGTGTGTTAAGAGTGAGTAGAGGTGTGGGTGTAAGTGTGAGTAGTGAGGTTGTAACTCACACAGAGTTATAATAAGCGATGTATAGTTCTTTAATCGTGAATGAATATCTTGACTAGCACTAAATACAAAAGTGTTCCTATTTTGCATTATGCGGGTGAAACCGGAAGGCGATGCTAGTATAGGCAGGTATAAGCGTACGCTAAATTGTAGGTTGTTGGCTAGCCCTACGACGATGTCTTGGGATCGAAAGAAGCGAAATAAGTCTTCTTTCACTAACCATGCGGAAAAACGACTCGAGTGTAACCACTTTGGCTATTGTGAAGTACATACAATAGACTCAATATCTTCATAGGATTTAGTTTTAAGCCACTCGGTTACAGCTTTTTTACAGTCCCGGTACTTCATGGTGTACATACGTATTTCTTTATTTAGCAAATTGTATAGGTGAGATGATTGCCTTGGGTATTGTCTTTTGGCGAAAGCAGATTTAACCTTGACAGTTTGAGCGACTAAGTAGCTCCTTCTGCTTTTAGGCTTAGAGGGATCATACGGAAGGGTTGTGTGCTTTCTTAGAATAAGTTGAAGCAAATAAAGCTTTCTTACTGATAGAAGATCTGACAATTGGTAGAGGCTTTGGGTGGGGTATCTGTAGGGTTTGAAGAACATGACTTTAAGTAAGGTCCTCTGCGCCCTCTCAAGTTCCAAAAACTTTATTTTTGTTGTCCCTCCCCAGCAAGGCAGACAGTACGTTAGGATAGATTGGGCCAACGATATGTATACTTGCTTCAGACGTTGCTGCGAAGCCGCATGTCGCAGAGTTTTGAAGGTCCATATCAACTTCCTAACTCTCTTCATTAGAAGTTCGGTGTGCGTGTGCCAGGATAGGCGCTGGTCAATCATAACACCTAGATATTTAATATGTTGAACCCTGTCAATTTTTAAGCATGGGCAATCGGGGGTGGGGGGGTTGGAACAGTTGTGGATTCTTATTTGGAATTCCCGGGAAGGTTGCGAGTTATTATACTTAGTAAAGCAGATGTAATTGGATTTGGAAGTATTTAGCGTGAGGAGACTATGGTTTAGCCAGGCTGCTATCTTGGAAAGGCCACGTTCGGCCAACCTTGTAACATCAGCCCAAGTCTTAGCAGTAAAGACAATGGCAGTATCGTCGGCATACGAAAAGATGAGCCCGCCATCAATCTTCATGTTGCAGAGGCTATTTATGTAGACAAGGAACAATGTCGGCCCAAGTACACTGCCCTGGCCGACTCCGAAAGTGACGGTCGAATCAGAGCTGGTGTAGTTCGCAATTTTAACCGTTTGTTTACGGTTGCTGAGGTAGGATTTAAAAAGCTCAAGAGCGGGTCCCCTTATGCCGATGCGTTCTAGCCTGTGTAAAAGTAAGGGCACAGACACTGTGTCAAAGGCCTTTTTGAGGTTCAACTAGCATAGATACAACGGCCCGACATGAATCATCGGGCAGTTGCCGCCAGACAAAACACCCTTCTGGTCGGAGGATCCTCCCTTTTCTATAGAGGTTGAGTGAACTTTACACCCTGTCCCTCATACCTCTATAAGTATAAGTACACCCATCGGTTTCTTACTAAACTTCAACTATATCCGACGATCCTGCATACTTATCTCTTTTGTTGACTGTACCTACGTAGAGATAAGTAATGTAGTTTCAGCTGTAATATGCTGCGGCAGACATTACATTAATTTTAATGACGTCATTATTTACCTTTTGATGTAGTTTATTTTATACATTATAATCTAAGGTAGCTTATAAGACAGTATAAAACGATGATTTCTTTAATAGGAATTTTAAATCATTACAAAAAAAAATTCAGTTTCACTGACGCATATATGTATTTTTTTTATAATCCATACTAATATTATAAATGCGAAAGTGTGTGTCTGTCTATCTGTCTGTAACCTTTTCTCGCTTAAACCGCTGAACCGATTTAGATGAAATTTGGTTTAGAGATAGTTTGAGTCTCGGGAAAGGACAGAGAATAGTTTTTATCCCGATATTCCCACGGGATCGATACTTATGCGGGTGATACCGCAAGGCACTGCTAGCATCATCCATACTAATATTATAAATGTGAAAGCGTGTCTGTCTGTCTGTGCTTAAACCGCTGAACCGATTTAGATGAAATTTGGTATAGAGATAGTTGGACACTTATGTGGGTGAAACCGCGGGGCACTGCTAGTATATAACAGTTATTAAATTGCTCACACTTTAAAAATCGGATTCGTTAACCATTAAGTAGTTGCTGTATTGCTGTAACTTGCAGGAATCCATCCATACTAATATTATAAACGCGAAAGTGTGTCTGTCTGCCTGTCTGTTACCTCTTCACGCTTAAACCGCTGAACCAATATAGATGAAATTTGGTATAGAGATAGGTTGAGTCCCGGAAAGGACATAGAATAGTTTTTATCCCGATATTCCCACGAGATCGCAACTTACGCGGGTGGTAAAAATAAACTTAATTCAATCTTTTTTTCCGCAGTAGGAAAAAAGCGCATAGTAAAACAAACGAAGGTAATCACAAACCAGCCTTCCTTTGCTTTTTACGACTACAAAACACTAATGCAAAATAACTCCCACAAACAAAAAAGTTAATAGTAAAAACGCACAAAAAACTCAAGGCGCGTTTCTGGCAAGCCGCTGCCGGAGGCAAAAGCAAGGACTAAATAAAGGCACAAAAGAAATGGTCTCAGAAATCCCACTCTGTCTACAAAATTAAAAACTTCAAATTATTAAAATAAGTTTCTCACTCTCACACACCTAATTTTTACGGAAAACATAAAAAACTCATTAATTTGTGTCAAAGGCTGGAAATACAGCTGATTTCATTTTATTTTTATAAAATAGTCTTTTGTTTTACATTCATCAAACTCAAACTCAAAGCATTTAGTTCAATTCAACCATTTACAGGCACTTTTGAATTGTCAAGACGTCGGCCAGTCAGAAAAAATTACATTCGTATATATAACAAAACAATAGGTATTTCAAAGTTATTAAACACTTTTGTTTGACTTGTCATAACATCGAGATTTCTAAGTTGATTATTTATGTGTTATTAACATAAAATGTAACCTATGACAATTTTTGAAATCCGATAAGTAGTTTCGAACGTTATCTCCTACACACAAACTAATAAATTTTACCTCTTTATAATATTTTTTACATACTAATTAAATACTCAATGGCAATGGCAAATGTGGCGAATTTGGCTCAGTTTCCCGCGCCCCGTCGCGTGGCGCGTCGTAACGTGTGATCCGCCTTAGCTTCTGCTTTGGCTTCATTGTAATAAAAGCAAGAATAAGTGTAAAGCTAATGACTCGTTTGAGCACGGTGTCGTTCGTTTGTTTCGGAAATGGATCGGGGTCTTGCTTTTCCTCTTGCGTCTTTGTTTTTGCTTCACTTCGTTGCAAGGCTGCGAGTTTGCGAACGTGTTGCACAATCCGCTTATTAGGTATGCACGTTCTCGTCGTCATTTTAAAGCGTACCTTTTGTTTCATTCGTGTTAACTTTTGTGTGACGTTATTAGTATTTATTTCTATAGAATCGGTATACAAGTAACCGACCTTTAGAAGGTGGCTGGGATAGACTGGATGCGGAAGGCGGAGGATAGCGTGTTGTGGCGCAGCCTGGGAGAGGCCATGTCCAGCAGTGGACTGGGAGAGGCGTATGTCAAGCAGTGAACTGGGAAAGGCTTAGTTGATTGGTATATAAGTAAAGTTGATTGGTTGGTTGTTAAGCTTACAAAAAAAGCAGTTTAAGACTGAGAATGTAAGCAATATATTTGATACTGCTAGCTGACCCTGCGAACTACGTACCGCCTCAGATTCAATAAGTATGAGAAAATGAATTATCTTCGTTATTTTTCTTTTTCGTGATTGTTTTCACTGTTTTAATAGTTATTCTTCTAATCAGAGCGGGCACAAATTCGAAAAATCTAAGATCATAAAAATCGGTCCAGCCATTCTTGAGTTAGAAATCGTAAATAAAAAATAAATAAACCAACCCGACTTTGTTTTATTTATATTAATTTAGTTTTGACGCGACTTGCAGATTATAGTTAAGGTGAGTGAGTGTGTTGTGAGTGAGTGAGTGTGTAAGTGAGTTAGAGTGAATAGGTACCTACCTATTGCATATTTTTGTGAAGAAAGTATATTACCAGTTTCTTTAGAAAGATGTTCATCTTGACTTCAAAACTTTTGCATTTCGTTAACATCGCAATATGAGCGCCGGCACTACAAAATAAATATAGCAACTACAGTACTGCAACAATAAAAGTCAAAACGTTTTGAACTGGCATTTAAATTACGGGATGATAATAGTCTTAAACGGTGCCGCGAAAACAACCAAAGTTCAAAGAGTGCCGTTCAAGAAACTTTGTCCTTTCTACTTTTTTTAATTTGAATTTAGTTTTATTTAGTTAAATGTTGAACAGGAATTAATTTGAAGACGTCCTGAACTAGATATTGAACTTAGATAACTTCGAAGCGATTTGGAAAGTATCGTAAACTTGGAATGAAAGTTTCGAAGGCCTGTCTATCTAAAAAGACTAAATTATTTTAGTTACCTAAGTAAGGGTTCTTACGGTAACGGTTTGGAGGAGGCTTTCACCGCAAAAGGCGGGCCTTACACCTAACAATACTAACCCTATTTAAGTACAAAACTAACAAATAAATAAATAAGTAAGTACACAACACAAAAACTAAATGTAAGGGATAAAATAAAGCTAATAAATAAAATAAAAATACAGACGCCATCTTGGATTTTCATTTTGACCTCACTATCGGCTTTAGCACCCTTGAAAACCACAAAAAGGACAACCATTATGAAAACTTAAAAAAAAAAAAACAATGGCACTCCGAGAGTGCCGACAGAAGTGAAAACAAAACACAAACAGAATACTTTGCCATCACTCACTGACATATCGGATGTAAATTAAAACCGAGTACATCCCGAGGACAGCCGAACACATCCGGAGCAGGTATTTTTGAATCGTCTTATAAACACGCGCGGTGTCGCTAACGGTAACAGTGGCGCGAGTTCAATGGTTTTTTCCACATCTCAAAAAATGCCCACGCGCCTAAAGAACTTTTCACTTCAATAAATAAATATAGTTACCGGCACGGATCTTGAGCGCTCGGCGGTAGAGTAGGGATCGCGTTGCGCATCGTATACATATGGCAAAATAAAACATAATATTATATAATAATAATATTATCATCATCACTGTACGACAATATATATACCCCGCTCCCCCGCACCTCACTTCATCCCACCAAAGGGACCCAATAACTCACTTTTGCGCAGGTGAAGGTCAGCGCTCAAGATCCGTGCGGATAATTGTTATAAAAAGTAGGGTTCTTTACACATCGAGTTACCTCAAAGACGGAGAAAGAGCTTCACGTGGGAGAAGAGCTAGTACTTCTCAAGGAAAGCATTGGAAATTATGGCGAATAACAACACTTCAAACTCGGAAAAGATTAAGTGATTCGCATCGCCGAAGTTAGGACTTCGGCGCAATAATTGACGGGTCACCGTCACATCTTTTCACTGACCTTTTTTATTATTTATATGCGGTCTTTATTAAATTTTTGACCCTGAGTAACAAACGAATGGAGAAATAAAACTCGGCCCACCTTCATCACTGTCTTGCTCTAGCGAATCTAAATGCCCATCTTAAATAGCTACAACCGAATCAGGTACTTTAGCTAACAATTTATTTGGTAAGACGAATTGTTCCTCTATTTGAAACAGCTTAAGCCCTTAAGTTTAATGATTAAAATTATTATTATTATGAATTAATATCACCTTTTTCTATGATCCGTGGTCTTTTAACAACTTTTTATTCCAGAGCAACTGGAGCTCACTGCGGTCGTTAAAAACTCGAAAAACTCAATAGTAAGAGTTACCGATGTGATTTATGATTTATGTGTTCTCCAAAGTAAAATCGTTCCGTGTATTATTCAGTTTTAAAAGTGTTTTAGCACGTAACTGCGATTTAATCGTGCTGTACCGATTTTGTTCCGATATTGAGTTTAATGTCACTTTTTGAACTTTGTTGGCTTTTATTTTTGTCGAAATGGAATTCACTACATTCGAAATGTAAATCCACTGGTTGCTGCATATTTACTTGTACATTTCGGATTTTCATTTGAGTTTTTGGGACCAGCCCCACACATGTTTTTAAGTTAGTAATTAACGTACACCACCACATTGCACCAGTGTATGGACATCATCTAAAGCTTTTTATTTTATTAACTTTCTAGCTGTGCCCACGGCTCCACTGGCGTGTCATATGTACTCATACCAGTTTCTGTTCGCGACTTCGTCTGTGTGAAATTTCTTGTTGCCCCTATCTACCCCGTCGCAACGTGTCACCCGCCCGCGCTTTTCCTTCGTTTTCGCTTAGCGTTCTTCCTTTTTGTCGTTTTGATCGGTTCCTAAGAGCCGTAGCTTGATGTTAAATAATCTATAACCTTCCTCAAGAATTGAGCTATCAAATGAGATAACTGTGTAAAACGAAACGCATATGACATAGATGCATTGAGCTATCAAATGAGACAATTGTGTAAAACGAAACGCTTATGACATAGGTGAATTAAGCTATCAAATGAAACAACTGTGTAAAACGAAACGCATATGACATAGGTGAATTGAGCTATCAAATGAGACAACTGTGTAAAACGAAACGCATATGATATAGGTGAATTGACCTATCAAATGAGACAACTGTGTAAAACGAAACGCATAATTATGACATAGGTGAATTGAGCTATCAAATGAAACAATCGTGTAAAACGAAACGCTTATGACATAGGTGAATTGAGCTATCAAATGAAACAACTGTATAAAACGAAACGCATATGACATAAAAGAATTGAGCTATCAAATGAGACAACTGTTAAAAACGAAACGCATATGACATAGATGAATTGAGCTATCAAATGAGGCAACTGTGTAAAACGAAACGCATATGACATAGGTGAATTGAGCTATCAAATGAGACAACTGTGTAAAACGAAACGCATATGACATAGGTGAATTGACCTATCAAATGAGACAACTGTGTAAAACGAAACGCATAATTATGACATAGGTGAATTGAGCTATCAAATGAAACAATTGTGTAAAACGAAACGCTTATGACATAGGTGAATTGAGCTATCAAATGAAACAACTGTGTAAAACGAAACGCATATGATATAGGTGAATTGAGCTATCAAATGAGACAACTGTTTAAAACGAAACGTATATGACATAGATGAATTGAGCTATCAAATGAGACAACTGTGTGAAACGAAACGCATATGACATAGGTGAATTGAGCTATCAAATGAGACAACTGTGTAAAACGAAACGCATATGACATAGGTGAATTGAGCTATCAAATGAGACAACTGTGTAAAACGAAAAGTATATGACATAGGTATTACAATAGAAAATATATAAGCAAATTACGCTATACTCACTGTACATAATTATTATAAAACCATAACATAACAATATATTATTATACACCAACATGTAAATACACGCTTAAAAACATAAACTAGTCATTCATTACAGTACATATTATTACCTACACTATGATAATCAAGTAATCCAGTAGACACTACACAAATATTTGATAAGTTTAAAATTACAAAATCTTTCTTTCTGTCGGTTTTAAAAGCAAGTCAACTGTGGGTATTTACCACCTATAAATTATACGCGCCGCACTTTGTAGGTACCATTTTGTTAAAACTCAGATGTGTCTTCTCGACATCCGTGTGTCACTAACGGAATGCAGCAGAATACCAGCGTCAGGTATTGTACCCGGCATTTGCTGAGCTGGACTCCCATTTGTTGCAACCATGAGACACACACCGCCTAGTAGTGATCGACCGTTATAGATGTATATGAGCTAGGTGTCTATGGGTTAATTTATCTTTTAATCATTTTTTTTTACCTTTTTTATGTTTTTTAATACCTGTATTGTCTTTTGTTGCCTTGAATAAACATTTTATCTATCTATCTAAATGCTTAAAGGTTTTTTTTTTGTAACCTGACATGTAGTTTCAGAGATTAGCGCGTTCAAACAAAGACACAAATTTTTCAGATTTATTATTAGTATAGATAAGCAAACTTAGATGGACAATATATTAGAGATGATCTGTGATTTAAAATTAAAATCACTTAAATCGGTTAAGTGGCTCTCAAGTTATAACGTCATCAATGGACAAACGGGCATGGAGACGGTCGTTTTACAAACATTTGTAATAAAAAAAAGAAATAATAAGAATTTATTTTAAATATTTTTGATATTCTAATGTTTAAAACTATAATTTGTATGTACAATAATGATATAAAGGAAATAATAATTGGAATAATAATAATAGTAAATTGGTCCCTGTTCCCGATACTTATGGGTACTTATATTTTATATTTTTGAATGTTTTTATTTTATTTTTTTGTTTATAAAAATATTTTAAAATAACAAAAAGAAGTATTTAAATGAAATAACAACTTGGAGTTTTAATGTAATCATTACTGTTGTTGTTTTCGTCTACTTCAATGTTTTGGATACCTTAGTGAACTGTTGATTCATTACAAATCCGAGCAATGATCTACGCATGTGTGACCCCGATACATTGCAAGACGTGTACCTACAAACTGCTAATAGTGTGAACTCAGAGAATCTATTAATCACCCTAAGTTCGAACCAAGGCTTTAGCATTTATATGAAAAAATAAGAAAAGATAGATAAGATATTGATAAAAACTTGTCAAAAATTTCCCGACGCGACGTCTGCAGCCAAGGCAACGGGTGCGAAGGCTGCGCCCTGCATGCGCAGCACCCCAGGCCCCGAGCGCGACTGCGCCGCAGTCGTCAAAACCAGTCTATCAAAAAGTACTCTGTGTCAAAACCAGTTGACAATAATGTGACATTTTGTAAATATTATTAGTTTATTTTTTTTCAGTGAGTGTTTAGATATAGTTTATTTTTATATTCTTTAGGTAAGTTTTACTGTAAGTTTAAGTGTTTTTATATCTATGTTCAGTGCCGGCTGTAGCGATGCCGGAAACCGTGCTAATCAACCTGCCACATCGCTTGATGTTCAGCTGGTGAGATGTCCACATTGCTCACAGGCACGCTTTTTTAAAGGCAAACGGGGGCTGAGGATACACTATGGCAAGATCCACAAATCACATAGTGTACCATTGTGCCCCCCAGCCACATCCCCAGCATCAACACCTCTAGAACAAACATTGTGGAAAAAACTAGCAAAATTAAAAAATTCTACCCCTATATTAAAGAGAGTTCCCCGGGGCGCGAGACGATCTGTTGCAGCGAGTTTGGCGCAATGTATCCGTCTTGCGCCCCAGGAGAACTCACAAAGTGCCTGGGAGCAATTACTTACCTTCCCTTATAGGATTCTACATGTTCAAAAAAATTTGGCAACTAAAAAAACATTAACTAACCAAATTAAAGAAAATTGTAACAATTCGGCCCTAATTTTAGATCCAAAATTACCTACATTCCATAACTTTCCTCAAAAAGGATTATGTTCGCATGTGGAATGCAAATTAAGTGAAGGTGACATCAGGGGTGCGGCCAGGATACTATTCAGCAGCGATGTGGTGGCGCCTTACTCTCCAGAAACACTAACAGCTCTAGAGAGTAAATATCCAGCGCCTGCGGATGGTCTCACCTTCCCCGACCCCCCGACCCTCCCAACCTAAATTCAACCTTCCTCAACGTTTCGGCCCCCCAGTTGTTTGCAGCCGTGAGCTCCTTCCGAAGTGGTTCCGCCGGCGGCCTCGACGGCCTGACTCCACAGCACGTCCTAAAGGATCTATTGAGTTCAGGCGCCGGGGAAGCTGGTGAGTCGCTTTTAAAGGAGCTTGCGGCCATAATTAACCTCATGCTTACCGGCGGTGTGAACGAAGCCGTCGTCGACGTCTTGTACGGGGCCAATCTATGTGCCCTGCGCAAGAAGGATGGCGGCATTCGTCCCATCGCCGTTGGGTGCACCTACAGGCGTACGGCAGCTAAAATTTGCTGTAAGCTATGCAGCGAATCGCTTACAGCTAAATTTCAGCCCCTACAGCTTGGTTTTGGCTCGAAAGGGAGCTGTGAGGCTGCCGTACATGCCATTTCAACATTTTTAAAGTCCAACAAAGGTGAGGTCATCCTCAAGGTTGACGTTAAGAACGCCTTTAACTCTGTGAACAGGGACACTTTGTTGGCTGAAGTCAAAAAGGAATTACCCGAAATTTACGGTTTTATGTGGCAATGTTACAGGCACCCTTCCAAATTATTATACAAGGACAATGTTTTGGAATCTGCAGTTGGTTGCCAACAAGGTGACCCTCTCGGGCCAGTCATTTTCAGTTTAGCTATTCATCCAATTATACAGAAACTAAATTCAAAATTTAACGTATGGTATTTAGACGATGGAACGCTAGGAGGTGACGTAGACACTGTTTTGAAAGATGTACAACTCCTCAAACAGGAATTTCAATCTATTGGCTTGGACCTTAACCCCTCAAAATGTGAACTTTACCTTTCTGACACTACCGACAGATAATTGACTCTAGATAAATTTAATACAATAGCCCCACAAATCAAAATTTTAGACAAAAGTTCACTGCACCTCCTAGGTTCCCCGATTTTAGAAGATAGTTTTACTCCTTTTATCGACGAAAAAATTAAAAATTTCAACGAGATTTCGGACAGACTCTCCAAAATTAATTTACATTCGGCATTTACCCTGATTAGATACTGTTGTTTTGGCCCAAATCTTATGTATTTTCTACGCTCTTCCCCTTTATGGAAGCAGCCACACCTCTTGGACAAAATTGACCAAATTATTCGCAGCACACTAACATCCATTTTAAATGTGGCCTTGGACGACCGAGCGTGGCTTCAAGCCACACTACCCATCCGTTTTGATGGCCTCGGCGTTCGCAAAATTACCAGTACTAGCTTACTGAAAAGTTGACCAGGAAAATATTAGCCCCTTGCCTGGTTGACTCTGAAGTGCCGTGCTTGACCGACGCGGTGAACGCCTGGAAAGCGGCTTGCCCGGATACAGATCGGCCCGTAAACCCATCTTCCCAGAGACAGTGGGATGAGTCGCTCTGCAGGTTGGTACGGAATAATCTCATTAATACGTCCACCAATTCTGCTGAGCGTGCCCGCCTGATGGCTGTGGGTGAGTGGGAGTCGGGGCTCTGGCTTCAAGCACTCCCGTCACCCAACATTGGCACTATGCTGGGTGACACCACCTTCCGGCTCGCTACCTGTCTGCGTTTGGGCGCTCCTTGCGGAGCTCCGCATCGCTGTCAGTGCGGTGAAGCTGTCGACTGTCTCGGACACCATGGCCTATCTTGCAGTAGGAGCGCAGGCCGGATAGCAAGGCACGCCAGCATTAATGACATCATCCGTCGTGCTCTTGTCACCGCCGGGGTGCCAGCTGTTTTAGAACCCAACGGCCTGGCACGCGACGATGGGAAGAGACCAGACGGGATGACCATAATGCCCTGGAAGTTAGGCAGACCTTTGGTGTGGGATGCAACATGTGTCGACACCCTTGCGCCATCTCATCTTCCTAGCACGGTGGGCTGTGCTGGAGCGGCTGCTGCAGGTGCAGAAAACCTCAAACGGCGTAAATATTCCAACCTGATTGGGAGTTATATGTTCGAGCCGTTTGGGGTTGAAACACTAGGGCCATGGGGTCCGAGTGCCCACTTGGTTTTTCGAGATATCGTCAAGCGGTTAGTCGACTCTTAACGTGACCAGAGGGCTGGCCTATTTCTTGGCCAAAGAATTAGCATTGCCATTCAACGTGGCAATGCTGCCAGCCTTTTGGGCACTGTTCCTGTTGACAGCGATGGGGACGAATTTTTGATGCCCTATGATTATTTTTCTTATTTTTTCATATAAATGTACATATTATTGTATTTATTTTAAATATTAGCATAGATTATGTAAATAAAAAGTTTAAATGAAATAAAGGAATAATAATAATCACACTAATATTATACAGGCGAATGTTTGTGAGTGTGTGAGTGGGGGTGTGGGGGTGTGTTTATTTGTTTGTTACTTCTTCACGCTCAAACGGCAGGACCAATTTTGATAAAATTTTGTATGGAGGTAGCTGACACCCTGGATTAACATATAGGCTACTTTTTATCCCGATATTCTCACGGGATACGCGGGTAAAACCGCGGGGCGCAGCTAGTTGTATAATAATTGGTCATAAATACCTACCTAAAATGTGCATTAACAAACGACTGAATATCAACAGATCATACTTAAACTCGTATACATGCACTATAGGATATTGGTTTCCTTTATACTGAGATAACAAACGGCCTCAAGGGGATTACGTAACCATCATTATGTGCAGCATAGAAACTGGGAAATGTGTGCAGTTTATATGGCAACAACAACATGACGGTGCTCGTTAGTTTAGTTCAGTAATAATTGAGTAGTTTATTTCAGAATGTAACGGCTGATATGCTGGGACGCTACAGCATTATCAGCCTTTTACCTTCCCACTTCTGGGACACAGGTCTCCTCTCTGTGAGAATGAGGGGGCCGTAATCCACCACGTGGGCCAAGAGCGATTTAGTTGGTCTTTCTACCCAAACCAAGACGTAAATAGGCAAAAAAATTGCAGGAATTGCGTTTCAATTGACAAAAATTTTAATAAAACTAAATTAAATCAGTTTAATTTTATTAACTCGTCTATGCAACAACCATTTTCAGTCGCTGCTTTGTCCGAAGAACTCTATTCACAGACAAGATTCACGATAAAAATACAAAGCAATAATTAAACTCCCTTTATCAACGGAAACTTCTTCCAACAATAACTGTTGCGAACGCAATTATTATATAGTAGAGGAGCCGTGAAAATGTAAATTACGTCTACAGCTTTTAGCCGAGTTTAAAATAACACTCATTTAGAACTTAAAGCCTAGATTCCTGGCGGAATAAAAACTTAAATGAGCGACGACGTGCCGAGCGTAGTCCGGTGAGGGTTTATACGCGTGGTGCAAGTTAAAAGTGGAAACAGTAAATCTACAGATATCTATGCTAAGATATTTATGTTAGTAAGAAGACTGCGTTTCCACCAAAAATGATGCGAAGGATGTGTGTAAAACTAACCCATAACAACATAAGATATCTTTGCTAATAAGAAGGCTGCGTTTCCACCAGAAATGAGCGAGGATGCGTAGCGAAGGATGTGCGTAAAACTAACCCATAACAACATAAGATATCTTTCCTAATAAGAAGGCTGCGTTTCCACAAGAAATGAGCGAGGATGCGTAGCAAAAGATGTGCGTAAAACTAACCAATAACAACATAAGATATCTTTGCTAATAAGAAGGCTGCGTTTCCACCAGAAATTAGCGAGGATGCGTAGCGAAGGATGTGCGTAAAACTAACCCATAACAACATAAGATATCTTTGCTAATAAGAAGGCTGCGTTTCCACCAGAAATGAGCGAGGATGCGTAGCGACACTAGCTTAGATGAAGCTATGAAAATTAAGCGATGTCATTCGTTAGTTTCACATACATCCCTCGCGACGCATTCTCGCTCATTTCTTATGGAAACGCAGCCTAAAGCTGAAGGGTTTGTTTGTTTGTTTGAACGCGCTAACCTCTGGAACTACCAGTCGGCTTTGAAAAATTATTTTTGCATTTGATAGCCCAATTCTATAGGTTACTAAACATCACGCAAAAAACTCAGAAAGAACGTTGAACGAAATCGAAGCATAAGCGTGGGCAGACGATGCGATGCGACGGGGTGGGTCGGGGGCCAAAATTTCACATATAATGTATACGCGGGGCTAGTATGATATACAACAGAAGTAAAAACAAAACACAAATAGAATACTTTGCCATCACTCACTGACATATCGGATATACATTAAAACGGAGTACATCCCGAGGACAGCCGAACACATCCGAAGCGGGTATTTTTTTAATCGTCTTATAAACAAAACTCGCACGGTGTCGCTTACGGTAGCAGTGGTGCGAGTTCAATGGTTTTTTCCCCATGTCCGACCCGCCTAAAGAAGTTTTCACTTCAAAAATAAATAGCCCCATACATGGTGTTAATGAAGTGATATTATTGGGTGGCTAATATCAGTCTGTGAGTGTGCTCCTAAATAATATAAAATATAAAGTACGTATACCGAGTAAAAATCTCGCTCTGCGTCCGATTTGTGTCTATTCCTGTAAGTATTTCTGAATATAGTCTTTTGAATTGTCTATGACAACAGCGTAATACATTCATACAGTCATGTTACAAAAAAAATGTTATTACAATAAAACCATTATCATTATATTAGGTATTTAAATTACTATTATGTGGCAATTTAGGTATTTTTGGTTGAAAAAAAACGATAAATTCTAATTAATTAATTAAAATCTAATTATACAATAAATTGGTTCGAGAAAAGAAAAACGCGTCTGTAAGCTATAAGCGCTTTTATCTTATAACTTGAACCGCGGTAACATCGGTTCCCTTGGGAGCAAGTTGCGAGCGGGGGAGGCCTTAGCGCCACAACCGGCACAATGACGTGTGTCGACTACGACCCGCGGTTACAAGATTATAATGCTACACACTGGTAGTCAAACTTCTCGTATTTCAGCGGGATTGTCCGAAAGGGTTACCGCTGGCCCGGAACATAGAGGGCTAAGGAAGGAACACGAGTGGGTTTTAGTCAGTAAGAGACTGACACTTCCTTCCTCATTCAGGTCATTTGATAACTTCCCACTAAAAAAAAAAAAAATTACGCCCCTGTATTTGAAATAATTAATCTAAATTAAACTGTTTATTTTATAAACTGGCTAATTTAGATTTCCTTTACAATCCAGTTTCAACATTCTCCAGTAACATAGGTGCATTTACAAACATCTGTTGTAACATGCACATGCACTGCTGGAAGTAGCTTGAAGTCCTTCCTAAAATGATTATCATTATCAGCCTAAATAGAAGTCCACTGCTGGACCTATATCTTCTTTTTTAGAAAGAAAGAAAGAAAAATAGGTTTATTTGTCACAGAAACACGTGCCTACTAAAATAGAATTAATTCTAATAATAAGGAAAAATATATTTTTTGAATATTTTTAAATGTTTTTATATTTTTTTATACAAATATTTAAAAATATAATTTATATGTATTTAGTTTAATAAAGGAAAAATAAAAACAAAATAATCTATAAACACGGAGGACAATGCAGAAATAGTCGACGGATGCACGTCATGACTGTGACAAGAAGGCTTCCACTCAGCATGACGCTATGGTATAGGGGACCCACAGCACAGCGCAGGTATTCAGTGGTTACTCGAAAAGGACGTAGGTACGGAAACCAAGTCAGGTCAAAGGATTCTTACTATAGGTAACAAAATAAAATAAAACAAACTACAATATAAAGCAACTACATAAACAACCAATGATATGAATAAATAATTATTAAAGCGTTCATAAATATAGATAGGTATCCACCCAAAGTATTTATTACACAAGTATATTCAGATTACACACCATTAAGGCTCCTACAAACAACTGCGATACGCAATATTATCGCGCGCGACACAAAAGTACCGCTCGTTGTGCGACTGGCGGTGCCTTGGTTTCGCGCGCGATTTTATCGCGTGTCGCGCCTGTTTGAAGGAGCCTTTAAGCTCGCGATCCTCGGCTATTGATATACGAAGATCGTCACTCCACCTTGCATGATGGCGTCCTACCTTATGTTTACTGTGGTCTCCACTAAAGGACACTGAGGCAACGCTCATGACAAACAGCTACGACTTACCAACTGAATTTCGACAAACCGTAATACGACAAGATTTTATTTCGACATTATGGAACTCGGACACGTCTTCATTTCGACAATACTTTAGTTCGAAATACCTTAAGTCTGACACTACTGTACTCCGACAAAGCGTTTCTTTTCGTTTCTTTCACACAAATGCCCATCATGCTAACATACCTATAAGATTCAAGTTTGAGAACCATATGCAATGCGTAGGTACATACACGTTTGTTTGTCCGCCGGGACTGCGTTTATATTTGCGCAGGCCGGATGAATATTTTCATATTTATACACTCTTTATTTGTTTAGTTCTTCTCGTATGCGGATCTATAGGATGGCGCATATGTCTGTGGGCTTTGTAGATAATGGTATGGCTCAAACCATTTTTTATATAAAGGACATCATATTCAAGTGTCGAATATTAAAAAAAAAAGTACTATTTTCTTACAGGAAATAACATCTTGAGCATTTTTTACTATTACAGCGAAAGTCTACAGTTAACCCCTCAGCTGCTATTTGAGATTGAAAAAAAAAATGATTACCATTAAACAAATACCAACTTTTCGTTGAATTTAACACTCTGAACATGTTTTAACTATAAACTTGTTACTTAAATATATTTTTTGGCATTTTCAATCTCAAATAGTAGCCAGGGGGTTAATTGTAGACTTTCGATGTACAACTGAACATGTTTTAATTATAAACTTGTTAATTAAATGTTTTTTGGCATTTTCAATCTCAAATAGCAGCCAGGGGGTTAATTGTAGACTTTCGATGTACAGACGCCAGCACATCAAGCTACTACAATCTGTCAAATTTCTTTAATAGATACCTATTCAATTTTATCGCTAAAGCATAAGGTTCAAAGTTGATTGGGAAAATTTGACAGTTTCGCGTAGCTTCATTTGCTGGCGTCTATACCTGATAGTAAAAAATGCTCAAGAGGTTAATTCCCATAAGAAAACGGTACTTTATTTTTCTCGCACTTAAATTTTTGGGTACGAAATGAATGATACCCTTTTAGAACCAAACACGATTTCTTTTCTAGACTATTTTTACTAGTGTAGATTTTAAGTAATGTAGTTGTGACTAGAGTATTTCAAGTAACGTGATTGCGTAACACTAACAGTAGGAATGGCTTTCATTTTGACAGGTCAACAACATTCATTGATGTATTTACGTTGTGAGCAGCCAAAATTTTCGAACATACGGAGCAGTGGATTAGCAATATAAATTGGTAGGCACCTTCTTTTGGAATTTCCGTTCACCAATCATAGACTATTGTTAAACGAACTACAGGTCGATTTTGTAAAAATCTCACCGTGAAAATTGAGGTGAAGTGAGTTTGTTTTTGTTAAGAATTGACACTATTGACAGCTCACTCCACGCTCACTTCACCTAAGTTTTCACGGTGAGATTTTTACAGAATAGCACCGCTGCGCTGGTAAGTAATTATCCCTGGATTTATACAAACACCACAAGGTACATAAACCATTTCTACTCACCAATTTACATGGCAAGTATCTCAGGAGCATGTTACACAAATTCCCTCAAGTTTGTGGACTAGTTAGTGAGAACTTGAAACAGCTGACCGATGTTGCAAGATATTTAGCTGCCACGAACAACAGCTATTCGAAGAAGTAGCATACTACTTCTCCGAATAGCTGTTGTTTGCGTTAGATCACTGGTTATATAAAATAACTCCACAAATTATATTTTTAGAGATATTATATTATTTATTTTTTTATTTTTTGTACCTCAAAATAGAGCTCTTATAAGATCATCATCGTTGTCCGTCTTTCTGTCTGTATGTCGCTCTGTCAAGACCCTTTTTCTCAGGAACGCGTGAAGGCATTAAAATGAAATTAATATCAAATCCGTAATTCTACCTCCTTAAAAATCAACCTTCTAAGTCAATGCACTAATAAAATACGGTCATTTATGCGACATATTTTGGGAGAGGCCTATGTCCAGCAGTGGACTGCGATAGGCTGAGTTGATTTACCTAAATCTTAACAATTCATGACATCACAAGTGGCAATTTTGCTTCAGGCACACCTTCAGCAAAAAATGCTCTTAGGAATAATTGATCCCACATTTGTTAATCTAAAGCCGGATTCACTGTGTTGTGTCGTGTCGTGACGCCTTCTGACGCAGTGTTAGCCAATCAAAACTCGTTGTGATTTGACGTCGTCCTGAACAGATTAGTATGATTGGTGTATCCCGAGTCACGACACAACACGACACAGTAATGTGCCGGTGGCTTTATTTGATCAACCCCTTTATAGAAACACGTAATAATCGAATCGGAGATGCGAAAGATAGGAAAGCGTTTCCGAATAAAATGTTAGAAACACCGATTAGTTGAAACGTGTCCAAAAAATTTAGCAAATCGTGAACGATTCACGAAATCGATTGCCCACTAGCAATCCGACTAATGCTCGTTTTTAGAGCATTGAAACGAGCATTTGGGGCATTTCCCTTTACGCGCAAAATACTGACCATAAAGTCGTGTGAATTATTTGTTTGTGAGCGACGGAACTAGCCGACATTATAACAAGCCATTGCCGAGCGCAAATTCCGATAAACATTGCATAAATTGGTCTAAACGTGCATGCTGTTTGCTTTGGCAAATCAGCAAAGTTTTGAAGTGGCCAGGAACTAGGAAAACTTACGATGGACAAACGATTTCGTGGTCTCACACTAATCACACTAATATTACAAAGGCGAAAGTTTGTGAGTGCATATGTTTATATGTTTGTTACTTCTTCACGCTCAAACGGCTGAAAGGATTTGTATGAAATTTGGCACACAGATAGTTTATAACCAGGATTAACACATAGGCTACTTTTATCCCAATATTCCCACGGGATCGACACTTACGCGGGTGAAACCGCGGGGCACAGCTAGTGTTAGGATAAATCTAGTTGCAATATCAACGTTTGCAGAAGTTTGTTAAAGTGGGACAAAGGGGCAGGTGGCAGATTGTTATAATGTGTTGTTTCGTAGCAGTCTCTAGTCGTCTATTGGTCAATTCCCAGGTCCGGCAAAGTTTTCTGGGTTTTTCAATCAGGAGTTTCTCAGTCGCGGCCTGGAGTATACATTTATGCCTGGTTGGAGGCAATTTTAACTTGTGTAATGTGGGTGTGTGAGAGAGTGTGGGGGTATGTGTGTGTGTGTGGGGTGTGTGGGGGTGGGTGGGTCTGTGTGTGGGGGTGTGTGTGTGTGGGGGTGGGTGCGTGTGTGGGTGGGTGTGTGTGTGCGTGGGGGGCGTGCGGGGGTGGGGGGTGTGTGTGTGGGGGAAGCGTGGGGGTATGTGTGTGGTGGTGTGTATGTGTGTGTGTGTGTGGGGGTGGGTGTGTGTGTGTGTGGGGGTGGGTGTGTGCATGTGGGGGTGGGTGGGTGTGTGTGTGGGTGATGTAGGGGTTTGTGTGGGGGGGGGGGGTGAGTGTGGGTGTGTGTGTGTGGGTGTGTGTGTGGGTGTGTGTGTGTGTGGGGGTGTGTGTGGGGGTGTGTTTACATAATCAGCCTTTAACATTATCCCCCTCTACAGCTTTCCACTGCTGGAACACAGGCCTCCTCTTTCTGTGTGAGCTGTAACACACCACGTGGCCCAGTGCGGGTTGGTAGACGTCACATGTCTTCGAATTTTTAGTTCTAGGACATGCCGGTTTCTTCTCGATGTTTTCCTTCACCGTTTTAGGAGCAGTGGTGATGAAATTATTTACATAAAGTAAACCACAGTCTGGGTTCGAACCTATGAACACGTATATTATGTTTACTTAGACAAATATCTTGGAATATTCTGTAATGAGTATAGGTATAGATGTTTAAAACATATTGATTGATTCAAAGCTAAAAGTGAAACATTGTTTGCTAAAGAATCGCTATACGAATCGATACTAATTCCGAATAGCTTTGGATCCTTTTAATCAAACATTTCCCTCGACCAACTTGTTCTGAAGTAATTTGTTGATGTTTGCCTTTTGATACTAACTTTTCATTCAATTGCTTCGATGAAAGTATGTTTCAAGTTTACGGGATTCCGGGATTGTGGATGTAATGTAAATATTTGAATCATTGCTTAGGACTTTGATTGATCTTGAAACTTTTATTTATTTTACGTTTAAGGCCACGGACACGAAGTCAGCGGCGGCGGCGGGGCGTTCCAATACATGGATTTTTATGGAACTGGCCTCGAAGGCAGCGGCGCGGCGCGGCGCGGTGAGCCCCAGTCTAGCGGTGCCCGCGCGTCTGCATTGCTGCATTAACGTAGTGTTGAGCATTTTATTTTTTGCTCTTTATCGACCGACGTTTCAAAATGTTGTATCAAAAAGAAGTAGTCGTCGCTGTTTAGACGTTTTGTTCGCGAACAAAGACTGAGTTATTAATCTACTAGCTGCGCCCCGCGGTTTCACCCGCATAAGTTTCGATCCCGTGGGAATATCGGGATAAAAAGTAGCCTATATGTTAATCCAGAGTGTCAGCTACCTCCATACCAAATTTTATCAAAATTGGTCCAGCCGTTTGAGCGTGAAGAAGTAACAAACATATAAACACACACACACACACTCACAAACTTTCGCCTTTATAATATTATAGTGTGATTGAAAATGGCAGTTTTGCTATTCTGAATTTGACGTTTTTTCAACTAAAATTTTGATTGTCTAACTAAATCTGACTATTTTTAATCGCGATTAAAAAGATTTGGAATAAAATTAATTTTCATGAACTTAAATTCACATTAGCACCTCGACTTCAGGTGCAAAAACAGTGCTGTATCTTTTTTCTTTTCTTTTGCTTATATCTCGAAAATGGTGTGTAATTCACACCAACACCTCGACTTCAGGTGCAAAAACAGTAAGTACTGTATATTTTTTCTTTTCTTTTGCATATATCTCGAAAATGGTGTGTAATTCACACCAACACCTTGACTTCAGATGCAAAAACAGTACTGTATCTTTTTTCTTTTCTTTTGCATATATCTCGAAAATGGTGAGTAGGACACACCATTTTCAAAAATAATGAAAATTTCGACCCCCCTAAAACTCAACATGCAATTATGCCCCTAAAACTCAACATGTAGGTAATAATTTCTCATATTTTCCATACAAAAAGTGAAAACTTCCATCAAAAAAATCACGTCGAGGCTTCAGGCACAAACTGCGCGCCTCTGGCTCTAAAAAAATTCACGGCCTCACGGGGTAGAGCAAACAAGTACCACGTAGAGTCGCGATTGTCAAATTCGATTTTAGTTGTGTCAAAATAATTTTTAATTTAGATTTTTTTTTTGCAGAATAGCTTTAAAATTCTCATAGCCAAAAGGAAGGAATTTAAGTAATAGTTTAGTTCGGTCTACAAGAGAATCGGCATCACTAATTTCTCATAACACAACACTACGCCGCTCTAGCGCCGCGCGATCAGCCCGCTGGCTTCGAGACCGGGTCTGCGGCGCCGCGCCGCTTAGGGTAACAACTTTCAGTTATTTAGGGTAAAAACTTTCAGTTAAAAGCTTGTAACACTAACAGTACACATTTGGTTTTACTTTATAAAACTTGTTTAAGAAAGTCGTGAAGAAAAGCCCCTCAAACGAACTGAATAAAGTTCTACTACGACGTAGCGGCTAAGTCTACGCCGTAGTCTTCGTAGCCGCGTAGCACATGCTACATTGTTATGAACTTCTGATAATATTTGGTTTTGTTTTTCTTGTTATTTATT
The DNA here is from genome assembly GCA_916614155.1 of Mesoligia furuncula. Taxonomy (NCBI): domain Eukaryota; kingdom Metazoa; phylum Arthropoda; class Insecta; order Lepidoptera; family Noctuidae; genus Mesoligia; species Mesoligia furuncula. The sequence goes on along the minus strand of OU744791.1, from coordinate 3,662,538 downwards.
TTTTTTAACAATTTTGTTAGTTGTCACTATAAATTGCTTAAGTTAAATGAGTATTGACTGATACACTACATTGCCGTGCCGACGCCGAAATTTATATGCTTTATGCAAATAAACAAAAATGAAGTCTTTCTTTCTAATGTCAAAATAGCAGGTTTTTACTAATAAATACATACATGCATATACATGCAATAAAATAAAATTGAAGTGTCTGTTTGTAATGTCAAAATACCAGGTTTTTAATAAATGCTTAAGAAAGTCTATAAGGTACTTATAAAAAAAAACAATTTATAAAATTTTTGTCTGTCTGTTTCGGCTAATCTCCGAAACGGCAAGACCGATTTTGACGTAACTTTCACTAGCAGACAGCTGAAGTTATAAGGAATACTTAGGCTACTTTTACCAACCAAAACTGTCACATTCAAGGCATTCAGAGACTGTGGTGAGACTTTATTATACCTATTATTATCATTGATATCAAACTAACTAAGAATTAGGGCTCCGCGCAAAAAATTAAAACCCAAGATCTAATATGGACGCGAACGAAGTCGCGGGGACAGCTTGTTTGAAATAAATACTTTTTCTTTTATGAGAAATGTAATTGTACAAAAAAATCTAGTTATAATAAAAGTCTTGTACACTAAATTACGGATATGGCTCCGGAATCTTTTGTCCTTCATTACAAAAACGTTTAATAAAAGCTAAAAGCGGTTGTTCCTTTGGTACAATACTGTTTTATAAATCATGTTATCCAAGGCCTTCGGTCTTTAAGGAAAAATTGTTTTGGGAAGGTTGAAAGGCACAAGAATGTAATACTTTATTTAATGTTTTTTTTCTTCGTAACTTAGTACCAATTGTAAAAAAAAAAAACATTTAAAGGTGAAGTTGAACTCCGAATGACTGACCAAACCGACCAACTACTGAGCCATCGCACATTGGCTCGGAAACGATGCAATTTGATTTGCATACGACTATAAATGTACCCGTTTGTTAGTCGACCGGTCTTGCGTTCGAAATGGTAGCCTGCGGCAGTTAAATAATATTCACTGTATTTCAAAAAAAACCCTCACTATTTAGTTAAAATCGGAAGGCTGAGCTTCATCCTGAATTTGTTGAAAATTTAAACACTCCATGGTAAATATTATTTGGATACAAATTGTGTTTGTACTGTTTTTATTAACGTGTAGATATGTGAGTGAATTTTGTAACGCAGCCTATAATGTGTTATTGTTCAACCACAAACTCAAAGCTTTTTTTCCAATTACAGGCACTTTTTGAATTGTCAAGGGGTCGGTCAGTCAGAAAGATGAAGCTAGTTGCCCATTCCAATGAGCAGGTACCTATGGAGAAGAACGGGCAAAAAACTCCATGGACAATCTTTTAAATCAAAATAATATGGTTACAAAGTCTTGTTTACATCGTTCATGTTAAAAATTATGCATGTGAGAACGATGCAGAAAGTTAAAAGCGTCCGCAATGAAAAGACGAAAGAATAACATAAATTAATAGGTTAAAAAACACTAGAAAAACACGCTTTTATAAATGCACGTAAAAACAAAAAAGGTCCAAGTTCATTACAAGACTTTTCTAAGAAATTTTCCATCATGATGTTCCAGTTCATATCTTCAGGCTCCATCATCAGATCAGTTCGACAGTACCATATTATTGTATTGTCATCAGAACTACATACAGCTGCCAATTTTCATTATGCTACGACCCTTGGAAGATGATTAAATTAGTTACCTTAGATTCCATTACATAGTTAGTTACAAACAGGTCGACCTAATAAAAGCGTGCTAAAAAGAAAAACAATTCAATTCACAGGAAATATACCCCATTATTAACAAGGTTGTGTACAACGTATCCAATATCAATTAATCTACCTAGCCTGTTCCCAACTATATTCGGGTCGGCCTCCAGTCTAACCGGATGCAGCTGAATACCAGTATTTCACATGGAGCGACTGCTTGTCTGACCACCACATCCCAGTTATTGGGTAACACGATACCCCATGGTAAGACTGGTTACAATATTTCGAACTTCTGACTACTCGTATCGACTGTCAAAGATCTACGAATAACAGCCGGGACCAACAGCTTAACGTACTTTTCGAGGCACGGAGGAGGGGGGGCTCGATATGTTATGAATGGTCACCCATCCGCGGACCGACATAGGCAAGTGTAGCTTACCCTTCAATCGACCCGTGCGGCAGTTATTAATTATTAAACCACGAACCCCTTCCACAATGTACCCAATCTAATTGTATAAATACTTTTTTGGTAAGATTGTTTATCTATACAGGGTTATTGATAAAACATTAACAACCTCTTAAGGGGTCATTGTACTCATCATTATGAACAACTTTTACTGTGGGACCAAACCTGAAATCGCGAAAAAAAAAATCAGCTGTTCCCTACATTAATAGGGTCATAAAGTGGAGTCACAAATCAATAGTAAGTATATTGTTAAAATAAGTTGAGACCATGAAAAAAATAGGACTTCATTGTTTATAGGGCCGCTTACGAGCAATAATACGAAAAATGGACTATGAAAAGGGTGGTACAGAGCCTGTCGCACGTGTCACAGTAAACATAAAATAAGTTGCCGCAGCGCGCCTTAGCGCGACTGTTATGTCTGGCGGTTGGCATGGCACTAGCCGGTTGAATGGCGTCCTCGTCCTCGTGCGAGGCAAACAGATGTACTAGTTTACTTTGTAACCTTTCAAGTTATTGTAAGTAGGTTACAAAGTAATCACAAATAAAACAAAAATTATTAAAATAAAATTTTATCATTCATAAAAAAACACTTCCAATGTTAAAAACAATTGTAAAAATCTTCCCTAGCAATTAAGAGATTACTCATCTCCTGTTCCCTATATAGAAAGCCTAGACAATCACTATCTACAAGTATGTTCCTCTCTAAGCGATTGAAGTCGCAAGTCGAAGTCGATTCAATTCCCATCACTAGCAACTGTACGGTTTAAGTGGATTGCCGTCCCTAGTGGAATAATTGAACGATGTTTTTGTACTATTTTCCGGGAATTCGATTTATGGACGTATAAATATATTATAGAGAATAGTGAAGCTGAATTAATTGTTAGGAATTACTTAGTTCAAGTGAGCCCAAAATAGGACTTTTTGTCCATTCTGTTATATTAACTACTAGTATAACTGCTAGTATAACTAGATGGACTGACCCAAAGTTCCTAAAACTTTTTAAATTTTTGTTACGGAGTCAAAATCTGAGAGTCAAAAGTGCAAAGTGAACTTTCTTCCCGCCAGGGTCACGGGTTGTTCGAAAGAGATACCGTGGCCCCTGGCACAGGCAACTGAAGGAACACGGGTGGGTTTTAGTCAGTAAGAGTCTGACACTCCCTTACGCTCCGCCCTGAGCGGGAGGGGTCATTTGATGATTTCCCACCCAAAAATAAAGGTGAACTTTTGCACATTTACCAAATCTGTCCAATCTAGTCTGTGTGGTGCCGGACTTAAAGTATACCACCACCCCTTACTTCCCGTGGGTGTCGTAAAAGGCGACTAAGGATCGTACCGGAGAATGGGCAGCAGCGTTCTCTATGTATTCCACCACCATACCATACTGCGATCGCCAACCCGCCTGCCAAGCGTGGCGATTATGGCAAACCCTCCCAAAATTGGGGGAGGCCTGTGTCCAGCAGTGGACGTCTATCGGCTGAAACAACGACCAAATCTGGAGCAGATAAGATATTAATTAATAGGAATTAACAAAGGCAACCCTGCTTGGGTGCACCAGCACAAATCGTCCAGCGGTGCATCAAGGAGATACCTAGTACTTGTGCAGTTGTGCTCCTCACGTGAATGACAAAGGCACCTACCTCTATCGGCATATGTTTAATAGTGGAAAGGTTTTTTTTTTGCGTGGGAAATCATCAAATGACTCCTCCCGCTCTGGGCGGAGCGAAAGGGAGTGTCAGACTCTTACTGAATAAAACCTTCCCGTGTTTCTTCCTTAGCCCCTTATGTACCGGGCCAGCCGTAACCCTTTCGGAAAATCCCGCTGACCCGGCAGTCTTCGGCTCCAAGGGCCCCTACCTTGATGCTGACATCTCTTTGAGGCGCGCGAGGAACACGTACGCGCCGTCCGGCACGGGCCTGGTCCTGATCGGACGGTGAGCTACCCATTACTCTCCGTCCGCAGGCCCGCGCTTACGGTGGCCGGGTGTCGTCCCGTGGCTCCCGACGCCCGGAGCGTCTCCCGCGGCGGCTGGGACGGGAGGCTCTCTCCCTCATCCATCCCGCCACCTCCTTCGCTAGCATGACTGCTTCGCGGAAGGAGGTGACTGCCTCCCACTCCCTCTCGCTCCGGACCATGGAATGTCGATATGAAGATATCGACGATAATTTAGAATTAATGAGATGTCCCCATTGCTTCAAGGCATTTTTCAAGCGCGAACGGGGCTTTAGGATCTAACATTGCAAAGCCCGCAAACCTTCTAACTTTTATGCCCTTAATCACAACCTCGGCATTAAAGCTTTTGGAAAAACTTCAAAATCAAATAAAAAATCTAAGTTGGAATTAAAGACAGTTTTTCCGGGGCTCCAAACTGTCTGTTGTAGGTACCTACTTAATTTAGCGGCTAGGACTCTGAAAAACAATAAGAAACCAAATTAAAGACAATGTGACAATTCAACCCTAGATCCTAAATGACCTGTACCTATACCTTACACAGAAAGGCTTATATTCACATGTGAAAAATAACCTAAATGAAGGTGACCTTACTCTTCAAAGAATCTTTCAACCCTGGAAAATCAAGAAAACATGCAACTCCTGAAGTTGGTCTCACCTTTCCCGACCAGGATTCAGTTTCAGTTGATTGCAGCTGTGAGTTCCTTTTGAAGTGATTCCGGAAACATGCAAAGATGAACTCATCCTAGAACGCCTTCAACTCTGTTAACTTAGTTGGCGGGAATTAAAAAAGTATTATCCGAAATTAAAACAACATCGTTTTTATAAAAGAACAATATTTCGGAATTGCACTTGGTTAAAAGAAAAGGTTGAAAGATGAAAGAAAAATGGTTTCTTCTGCACGAACTCAGCGCATTGACAACCCCTTGGCGATCCCTTTCGATAACTGGCCAAAAAGGGTTCAAAAGTTTGATTAATTATTGAATCAAACAACTCTTTCTCGATTAGAATCAATTCTATTTTGTTGTAATTTTTGACCTTCAAAAGTGCCTTTAATGTGAAATAAATGATTTGACTTTGACTTACTATCGAAAATCTAGCTAACCGAAAAATATATTCGTATGGTAGACCGCTAGGAAATGACGAAGACACCGTTTTGAAAGACTTGCTTGCAACAATTCTTGAAGCAGCAGATCAAATCTATCGGTTTAGGCCTTAACCTCTGTGAAACTTACCTTAGACAAAACACCGACAGACCGTCGATTGTCTGTCGGTGTTTTATCGGAAAGCTAAAGAAATTGAAGGCAATATTTAAATTTTCTTTTAAAAAAACTACCATTTTTTATCGCAGTAATGGTTAAATTCAGTGTAAGATAAGAGAAAAGAATTCGTATATATAAATTCACGAAAAGCTTAAGTATGAATTACAAACCGTTGATAAAAATTGGTGTATTCCAAGTAGTTATACACTTAGTTCTATAGTAGCAGTCGCGAAAGGCTGACAACCAGTCTTACCAAGGGGTATCGTATTACCCAGTAACTGGGTTGTGGAGGTCTGATAGGCAGTCACTCCATGTAAAATACTGGGTTTTAACTGCATCCGGTGAGACTGGAAGCCGATCCCAACATAGTTGGGAAAGGGAGCATAGTTGGGTTGGGGGGTTATGCTAGAGAGAGCTAGAATAACTTACGACTGTGGTTTACCACAGTAAAACTTATAAATTGAAACTCATTCAAGATGCAATAGGTATTTGCAGACGGTACTACTTTTTAGTACCGAGACCAGTGTACAAGCTATAACTACAGCTTACACATATTTATACTTAACAAGACAGGGAGGTTTGGAAGAAAAAGGGGAGGCCTTTGCCCAGCAGTGGGGCTCAAAATAGGCTAACAAAAAAAATTATACTTATAGCAAGCAATTCAGAAATAATATGAATGTATATAACCTTATGTGGTTCAGCTCTTAACAAAGTCGAGCAATTTAAGTATTTGGGCCACTGGGTCACTGCGGACCTTAAGGACAGTGTAGATATGGAAAGGGAGCGCAAAGCGCTGTCTGTCCGATGCAACAAGTTGGCTCGCAGGTTTTCACGGCGCACGGGGACTGTCAAAGTTGCGCTTTTTAAAGCGTACTGTCAGTCCTTTTACACCTGCAGCCTGTGGGTTAACTATACACAGCGGACATGCAGCGATCTGCGCGTGCAATACAATAACGCGTTCCGGGTGCTGATGGGGCTGCAGCGCCACTGCAGCGCCTCCGCGATGTTCGCGTCGGCTCACACAGACGGCTTTGCGACCATCATGCGCAAACGATGCGCTTCTATCATGCGCCGCACGCGCGACAGACCCAACACCAACCTGCGCGCACTGGCGGACCGGTGGGACTCCCCGATGCTGGCTCGCTGGATACGGCTGCACCACAGATATAGATATACCTAGATAACGCAAGAGTAACTACTTCGCGTGCCAAAAATTGCACCAACTTATGATTACAAATCGTAAGCCGCCCCTTTCGCGCTCAGTCCTTTGTACTGCTGGCTGGGTAAGTGTGAGCGAGAGCGCGAGCTTGTGACGTCATAGTAGGTAGTCAAAAAAATGGCACGCTTGGTTTTCATACAGTTCGTGATACTTGCGTTATCTAGGTATATCTATATCTGTGGGCTGCACGCAGTCGTACAGTAAGTTGTCACCATCATCGGGGAGTCCATCCGGACTTGCCACTTGCCATTACCTAAGTTTAATTAAATAGGATAAAATTTTTATTATTATTGTACTTATATTATTTAATTAAATTATTATTATAAATTTCAATCAATAATCAATAATTATTATTACTAACACTAGTTTGTAAGCTCGCAACCGTACTAACAAATATGAATGTAATCGTAAGATGAATCTGAAATAAATTATTATTATTATTATAAAATATGTAAAGCCTTTAAATAAAATAATTCAAGAACCAGTCCACTGTTACTTACTGAGCTTAAAAGTTAAGTTTTTTGGAAAAGCTCCAACAACGTTTCGTAATAAAATAATATATATCATTTCTCTTTCATGAATAATGCGATGGCTTTTAACCATGAAAAAGCTTTACAATACAGTGGACTTTATTTATTAACAAACGATGTAGCTGTGAAAGTGCATATTGATTTCATGGGTTTGATTTTTTTTCGCGGAACCTATATTTCTATTTCTAAAATAAAAGTAACCTAAGTTACTCCTTACTATAACATCAGCCATCTGCAAGTGAAAATCCCGTCAAAATCGGTCCAGCCGTTTCGGAGATTAGCCGGAAGAAACAAACAGACAGACAGACAAAATTAAAAAAAAAATAACGATATGTACCGTATATGCATTTTCATAGGTATGCATTTCGTAAAGAGCTGTTATTTTGACATTACAAACAGACACTTCAAATGCATTTATTTGTGTAGATCTATCGATTAATATCCTATTGCTGTCGGATATCACCCTCTACCCATTAAAACAACAAAATAATACAAAACAACAAACTTATTTTGTCCGACAATTATATTTTATAGATGAATGGATAATAATGTTGAGTAGCCAATGCACTTAGTCTTGTTTTTTGTATGAATAAGGGTGGATTCAAATAATCTTTTTTATCCTGGTATAAAAAATATGATTGGATTTTTTTAGTAATAATCCATTTAACATTTAACTGGTTTGCAAAGATGGAAAATCACACAGAAAATAGTTAAATATTTCCAGGAAAATGATCAAAAGATTTCTGGTTGTTCTCCATACCAGTGACAAGTGATTAAAAGTACCTACAGAGCCAGAAATGAGAAATTGTGTTTGAAGATCACTACCAATCGCCGACAAAATTGCTACCTACTGGGTAGAGTTTCTCAGAAGCCAGGATGCTTCTGAGAACAATCAAGTCATCATCTTTGTTTCGTCATAAATCCGTAATACATCGCAATTTATTAAAATACGTCGAAAATTCGTGGAGTTTATAAAAACCTTGATTTATAAAAAAAACATTTAAAAAATTTATAACATGTACCTAAGGTGTATTTTTAAGGCTTGTTATTTTTCTCAGCCTATATTTTTTGTCGTATATTACTCCAAAAATATACCTTAAATTTTTTCTTAACCCAAGAATATATTATCGGTCATGAATAAAAGTTAGTCATGCATTTACGTATTGGGCACCTAAGGAGGGGTATAAAAAATAAGTGGCCGTTACATGGCCCTATCGACGCGAGTACGGCCATATTTGGCCGGAACAGGGCTATTTATAAAATGCTCGTATGACACAGGGTAACAATAGGTATAGTCTTTTTTAAGGAGATCCATATGAAAGGCTTTGTGGGATAGATTTAGCTAGGTGTATAGATTTTTGTATAGGTTGTGTAATATATTTAATGTAAACCGATAAACGTGGAAGCGAATATCTTGAAAATGAAGTGTTTGTATTGTTGGTTAAGATTTATATTAACATAAAGGGGTGGCTAAGTAATAACATCCGCACGGGTCGATCGATCTGGTTAAGCTACGCTTGCCGCGGACGGTTCGAGGATGGGTCTACATACCGAGACTCCTCCGTGCCCTGGAAATCATGTTAAGCCGTAGGGCTTTGGCAATCGATACGGGTAGTCAGAAACCCAAAAGCCTGGCAACGAGTCTTACCAAGGGATATTGTGTTTCTCCATAACCGGGGTTGTGGAGGTCAGATAAACAGTCGCTTCATGTATTCAGCAGCATCCGGTTAGACTGGAAGCCGACCCCAACATAGCTGGGAAAAGGCTAGGCAGATGATGAAATGGCGACTGAATTATTACTCATAGTCATCTGTATTTAAAATTAAACTTTTAATGCACACTCATTATAAGTTTAATATTTTCGAGTTTAAGAGTTACTTTGAAAAGACGAGACGAGCAATCGTATGAAAATCAATATTTCCAAGTCAACTTATGTCTGACTAATACCCAAGTTAACACTGTAAACGATAACCACATTCTGGCTCATGTATGCCTCAACTTTGATTGATCAGTACATATTGAAGGCATAATTGTTTGATTAAGGACTTGAGTTTCAAACTACACAGTAGTACCTATGAGTTTCAGAGTTATAGTTCATTAATCAACTTGTGGATTGTTATTTATCATCTCGGATCCTAATCTTATTTTCAAATCTATATAAATGACTACAAAGTTTTTGGCTGTACGCAGCAACAACTTTGTTGTAAGTAATTTTAAACCCAGACAATCATAAAACCGCATCAAAATAACGCACACCAACAATTATCTATTTTTTTTTTTAACAATTGTCCCACCCTAGGAATTTCTCCTGTATTGTGGGTGCGTTTACAAACATATAAACTCACATACACAAACAGCCAGACCCGGAACAACTACTTGTAGGTCATACAAATATTTGTTCCGTGCGGGAATCGAACCCGCGACACACAGCGCAACAGTCAATCGCTTAACCGCTACGCCAACTGTGCCGTCAATTGATTTAAAATCGAAACAATCGAAAAAAGCGACCAAATGCGAGTCGCACAGACGTTTGTATGTATTGTCAGTATTAAGATCGAGCGAAAATCGCCGAAAAGAACATGTTTCTTGAATGTGGGTGAGGACCCCTTTTTATTTAATTTTTAACCCCCGACGCAAAAACGACGGGGTGTTATAAGTTTGTCGTATCTGTGTGTGTGTGTGTGTGTGTGTGTCTGTCTGTCTGTGGCATCGTAGCTACTGAACGGAAGAACCGATTTTGATTTTGTTTTTTGTTTTTATTTGAAAGGTGAATTAGTCGCAAGTGTTCTTAGCTATGTTTGATGCAAATCGGTCCAAGATGGCCGCCGCCACAAAATGGCGGATTACATATTTTTATTATTGTTGTTACGGCGGCCATAGTACTGCACACTTTGTGAAAATTTCAAGTGTCTACCTATTACGGCATCGTCATCACATATAATTATATGATGAATGTATACAAAACCTTGTAAAACATTTTAAAAGAGTAACGGTGGAGTTTCATGCCCATTCTTCTCCATACGAACACGTACCTTTTCGAAGGGGCGACTAGAATCAAATCTATTGTTTACTGTAATTTTTGACGTTCAAAAGTATTTGAAATAAATTATTTGACTTTGTCTTTGGTAAAAAAAGTTACAGGCCTGTGAGAGAAGGACAGACGGACAGCGGAGCCTTAATAATAGCGTTCCACTCGCACCTTTTGGGTTTGGCACCCCAAAAAAAGTCCGCGGTTTTTTAACAATATTGTAAAAAAGGGTTTAACATATCAACTGCTTCCCCTAACACACTGTATACGCATTTTAGTTCTGTATCGTAAGTTCAACTCCATGCAAATGTCACGCGAATATTAACAATCTGAATAGCTAACATTCAATGTGCATTTAACTAAGCGGGTAGCCAGTAATTGCGTCAACTGTACCGCCGAGCAAGGTGTGTTTGTAGCTTTACAATTAGGTATAGTTTCCTTAGATTTGATTGTGGGGATATCAAGTTAGGCAAAATGAAGTTAAGTTCCATTGTTAAAATAAGTAATATATTAATGAATTATTTACTCTTCTCACCAAACAACTAACATCCTTAATTATAATGTACTAGCTGCGTCCCGCGGTTTCACCCGCATAAGTTTCGATCCCGTGGGAATATCGGGATAAAAAGTAGCCTATATGTTAATCCAGGGTGTCAGCTACCTCCATACCAAATTTTATCAAAATTGGTCCAGCCGTTTGAGCTTGAAGAAGTAACAAACATATAAACACACACACACTCACAAACTTTCCTTTATAATATTAGTGTGATTATTTACATCCTGTGTAGATGACCACTAATGATCTAGTTATTCCCAAAGGTCATTGTGATGACACTTATAGCCATAAGAGATAAGCATCACTATTTTGGGATCCTCCTCGCAATCGAACAGTCAGTCCTATCATGGCGGCATTGAACAATCGTACTCTATAGTCCTACTGTAATCCATTATTTATTTATTTGCTCTCATGTACCTATATCACTCATTTTACAGAATAATTACTACCAGTTTTTGTTTTTTGTGTCAGGGCGCTGCAAAATAACGTTGGTTCGCTGCAAAGTTTGTGGTCATAATGACATAAATTGAGTAATTAACATAAAATGAGTCATTACAATTCAAATACAAATAATCTCAGAAACAGTAGTCTAGATGTCGTTAAGATGTCAAATTAACAGTAATAAATAAAATAGAATAACACAGATAGTCATATTTACGTCAGATGGTATTAGTTCAGTAGGTAGGTAGTAAAAATTATAATAATTGATATACTACTCGTATAACCACGGAACAGTTCTATTGTAATAGTCAGTAAGCTAGTGTACTTGCTTTATGTGGTGTGTAGTGTATTCCAAGTGTAGCAAATAAAAGCTTGTATAAACTATCAAATGCTGCTGCTGTTTCATTCATTTCTTTGTTGTTTCACGAACATTACAGTTCTATGAATACATATTTTATTCTAGGTTTGTATGATAGGTTTCATTCCATTTCATTTTATTCATGGAGGCATTCAGTTTTTCTGTAGCAGTTCACGGTTTAGAATAGGGCCTGATCTGTTCCATGGGACTAAATACCGACACCTGCAGTTTGAAGACGTAAAAGCGGCACTGATGTCGCGAATAACCTAGCCTACTGTGCCCAAGTAATTTGACAAGATCTTCAGACGCCAGCACATCAAGCTACACGAAACTGTCAAATTTTCCCAATCAAACTTGAACCTAGTGCTTTAGCGATAAAGTTGAAAATCTATTAAAGAAATTTGACAGATTGTAGAGCAGTGATGGCCCAGTGGTAACGGCCCCGACTTACCGAGTTGTAGGTCGTGGGTTCGAACCCAGAAAGGCGTTTTACTTTGTGTGAATAATTTCATAACCACTGCTCTCAAAACGGTGAAGGAAAACATCGTGAGGAAACCGGCATGCCCTAGAACCAAAAATTCGACGACATGTGACATCTACCAACCCGCACTGGGCCCGCGTGGTGGATTAAAGCCTACTCCACCTCGAAGAGAGGAGGCCTGTGTCCCAGCAGTGGGAATCTTTTAGGCTGTTTATTATGTATAAATGAGGAAGGTGTAAGCGTGTCCTAAATATTGTCAATTTTATTTTCTAAAACACACAAGACACTGAATACAGTTTCTTGTGTGTTTTAGAAAATTAAAATTTTTTTTTTTTGAGAATTTCACAAAAAGTTACCATGCGCCAAAAGTCTAATGACTCGACTAGAATATAAATTACGGCCAGCCCACGCTCGTAAAGTCGTATTCTAAGCGAGAATCAGAATGTTCAGAACTTTTGTGCCGTTCATTTGAAAAGTTACAAGGACATGATTAATAACAATTTTACGTGAAACTTCACAATTTTTGACGAAGTTATCAAAGTTTAAGCCTATTCAATAAAGACATGAAAAACATTTTAATTTTTTTCCCGTTTTCCATGTGAACGCATGGCGGACTTGAATTTTCTTTTTGAATTTGCCTCTCACATCTCTTTATGCGTACAAACCTATTCCAGTGTTAAATTTCAAAGCCACAGGTAAATTGGAGTAAATATTGCATGCTTTATTTATAGCCGTTGTTATAATAACTATACATATTAGTAATTTAAAAAAACTGGTCAAGTGCGAGTCGGACTCGCAAACGAAGGGTTCCGTACCACAAGGCAAATAAACACGTTTGTTGTATGGGAGCCCCTTAAATATTTATTTTATTCTGGTTTTAGTATTTGTTGTTAAGAAATACATGACCTGTGAAAATTTCAACTGTCTAGCTATCACGGCTTAAGAGATACAGCCTGGTGATGACGGACCGTGGAGCCTTTGTAATAGGGTCCCGTTTTTACCCTTTGGGTACGGAACTCTAAAAAACTGAATGAGCATTCAACTTTTGTAATTTTTGATTTTCAAAATTGCTCGTACTTTAAGATTGATAATATTTATAAAATGGTTGATGGCCAGTGTTGTATTGGTAATCCTAGAAGCGATGTCAGATCCGGGTCCTCACTGTCAGTGGTTGTGTGCAGAGCATGAGATGAACTCAGTCTATCAACAATAAATTGTTTAATTTTGCCCTGTTAGTACCATTTTCCAGTTCTAATTTTGAATTTTTATTGCCACCAGAGTCAAGAAATAATTGTAGCACCTACGTACAGTAATTGTTCGTTAAATCCGTTTCATCTGTTAAATTATCAGTATCCGCAGATTCTCGGTACATATACGCTTACATATCCGCACTTATCCGCAGAAGCTGCGTAAATATCCGCATGTGGATAGCCGTACGTGCGTGTTTAAACCACAAATCATGCACTGTATCGCGGGCCCGAAATAAATGTGAGCCATTACGAACGCACGCGAATATCACCAACGAAGGCTGGATGTTACACCGACGCGGGACGTCCAACCGAATTAAAACATAACTTTTTAATGAAAATACTTAAGAATGTAAAGATAATAAGAAATTCTAGATACTACTATTAATAGCATTACATGTTTTGTTTCAGATTAAAAAAACAACAAAATACGAACAAAGTTCAACTTCTCAAGAAAAAGAAAGACTGCGTTGGATTGAAAGTCATCTGCCTTTACCTAGAGCTGTCGATGTCGAAGTACCACAAAATACCGATGATGACTGTTGTGACAATGAACGAAAAAGAATGAACTATTAAACTAAGACCGCATTCTCGTAGTTCGAAGCAAGAGTACCTGCGTCGACCAGCGGTGACAATCTACACGAGTTGAACAATTTGCACATTGCTGCGTTCCTGTCAGTGCGGTTGCAAAACTTGCTTTCGAGTGTGGATGCGTTGGTTTTCAGCTGGAGCGCCGCGGCACTGTAGTGCCGCTATCTTCACGGCACTTCGGCGACCAGGCCACTAAGATCGACGCTGATCTGCACACCCTGGTGCAGATCAGCGTCGATCTTAGTGGCCTAAAGAAAAAAAAAATGCCTGTTGCCGCCGTAACAAATGTTCATATGAGAAGTAATATAATAATATTATTAAAACAATTTATTGCATAAGCAAATATGACGTTGCACTGCATACATTCAGTTGACATAATTCAATATAACTTTAACATAGGAGTGCAATAATTTTTAACTCTATCCCTTAAGTCATAAGTCATTTATTTCTTAATAAAATACATTGTGTAGGAAGTCTTACATTATAAAATAATTTAAAATTAGATTAATTATGATTAGATAGTGATAATAAAACCAAAAAAAAAAAAACATAATTCATTTTTAACAATACTTAATAAAATTAATAGTCGTTTAATAAAGTAATGTAATATCAAAAGATGATAATAATAAAATTAATAGTCAATTACCACCTACCTAATAAAATCTACCTTAGGTACATCAAACTAGGTCTGACCTGAGATCAGCCATGATATTTGACTTTACCTATATATTAAAAGACAAGAAGAATACACACGATATACGTAGGCCATATTAAGAGTCGGCTCCCCAATTGTATTAAACGCCTCTTGAAAATCCGTGATTGTATTATGAAGGTTACCATACAAATTATATTGATGAGTCATGTAGAAAAAAAGTAATAAAAATCTTATAAAGCAAAACGGCATTAAAAAAATAAATAAATTCTGATATTTATTTCAAAATTAAAAGCTATTGAACAGTACGAATAAGTTTCATTTAATATCAAAAATAAACACTCAACAATGGCTCAGGCAACTGGGACCGCATTCCTTTCTAGTTTGACAGCGGTCCCAGTTGCCCGACTAATCCTATGTAATATATGAATTTACTTTTCTAGTCACACTACGGTGTGACAGTCGGCATGAAACACAAAACAAAAACGTAAATTTCACATTGACCGCTCCACCTGCTTACATTAAGTCGTTGGAACATATTCTGTGACATCGGGAGGATGTGACAATATAAGCCGGGGTTCATGAAATTAGAGAAAAGGACTGTCATTGACTTTTTAGGGTTCCGTTGCCAAATGGCAAAAAACGGAACCCTTATCAAATCAAAATCAAAAATCAAAAATGTTTTATTTAATTATTACACGTTGTACAGTATACAGTTGGTGGCGACTCCTTTTAAGCATATAAATGCCTGTGTCAGGAGGCGCCGCTCTTTTATATCGTGCAATTAGTGTAACATGCAGCGAAACAAAAGTTTTGAATTAATATTATTATTATTATAGATTCGTCATGTCTGTCTGTCCGTCCGTATGTCACAGCCACTTTTTTCCGAAACTATAAGAACTAAACTGTTGAAATTTGGTAAGTAGATGTATTCTGTGAACCGTATTAAGATTTTCACACAAAAATAGAAAAAAAAAAACAATAAATTTTGGGGGTTCCCCATAATAGAACTGAAATTCAATTTTTTTTTTTCATCAAACCCATCTAAGTTTGCGCGAGAGACACTTCCAAAGTGGTAAAAAGTGTGTGTGTCCCCCCCCCCTGTAACTTCTAAAATAAGAGATTGATAATACTAAAAAAAATATATGATGTACATTACCATGTAAACTTCCACCGAAAATTGGTTTGAACAAGATCTAGTAAGTATTTACCTTTCATTCTATCAACTCAAATATAAGAAAAAAAAAAAAAAAATTTCATAAACAAACCCGGATGTTACGGAACCCTCGGTGCGCGAGTCCGACTCGCTCTTGCCCGGTTTTTATTTTTGGGTAAATTCTAAACCATTGTAGAACCTACTCACAGAAAGCTTTTATCAATTCCAATAGAGTTTACTCTTATTTACTGATGAAAATACCATTCAAGCACGCGGAAATATTGACTAGAACCCCATAATGTTCCCCCCTCTATTTAGCATGATTTACAAGCGCGTGATTTCCTAGGTCTAACAGAAAATGGTCGACTGTAAAATACAAATCTATTTCAAAAAACAGTGTGATTATACAATGTAACTGAATGAGATACTAATATGGAACGTTCGTTTCGTGTTACGTCACACATGACGTCATGTGACATACATTCGCATTTACCGACGATTTAATTAAAATGTTTGCGTATAATTAAACAGCACAAAGGCTAAACCCGTCAGTTAACTCACTTTGAAATGGTTTTGGTTTTTAATATAGTTTTATGGTATCTATTTATTGACTAGTAACTTGTTTTTGTTTTGTTACATGACACCTTACTTCAAATAAAATCTCCTACACAACAATAATTATGTTACTGATTTCTGTACCAAAAATTACCAAGTTTCCTTTAATTTCAACAGTTTTAATATAGTTTTTTTGGTATTTATTGATTAGTAATAAATGCTAATTGGTTTCAATATAGTACTTGTCGTGGATAAATGGCAACACAGTATAGTGAACAGCGCCATCTAACAATTTGTTTGGTAAACGAAGAATCATGTGATCGGAAACGCAAGCGAGCCCTACCGCTTGGACACGATCGTCGGTGGAGGGGATGCAGCGAGGACTGGTGGAGAGACAGAGTGCTGCGACAGTCTACAGTGGACAGTCGTCGAGCTCGGACAGTCTCGGCAAACGCTCAATACCAACGCACGTGTTTGTTTCCGACGCACGTGTGCGTTTCGGTTGTTAATAGCTAGTTTATTAAAGTTACTGTAAATTCAAATAATCTTTTCGTTCGAGTACCCATTGTAGTGCCCACACCTATCTAAACTATGTCGGATCGTGAAGAAGACCCGATGTATCGCATCTCGGCCACCCGGTGATGCGACATCAGAACTGGGATACACTCGAGCTGAAAAATTATGGAGAATTGAGCGTTGACGTCACGGTGCGATATTTCTTTGACTGGATTTCACCTGGATAAGGACATGGAGTGACTGAGAATCGAGCCAAGCAGCCTCGCAGCCGTCAGTGAAACCCTTCGTGTGCTGCAAGAGAGAAACCAGGACATATCGCGGCCCTGCACGAGCAGTGGCAACCAAGCTGATGGTAGACAACGTGCTGGAAGTAGTGAAGGGCGAGTGGATGACGTTTATCTGCCCTCAGGCACGTTACAAAATAAAGGTGAGCTGTATTGTTTTGTTTACGATTCTGGTGCTGAATGCTCGTTAGTAAAAGCGAGTTGTGCCGCCAAATTATGTGGCAAACGAGTTAATACCGTTGCTGTGTTGACGGGCATTGGTCAAACGCGTGTATTCAGCACAGAACAAATCATATGTAGCATTGCGATTAGTGAGCAACAAATTGAGATTTTATTACATTTTTACCTGACATTTACTTGCAAAGTAATATTATGATAGAACAAAAGCAGCTATAACAACATTGGCGATTTAGTGTTATTAGAAAATTAGTAGCGAAATCAGATACTAAGTTCAGATCATCAAAATCAGATCGGAAGTTCAGAGGTCCGCTTAAGGTAGTTGATGTTTTGGATGGTGACCCCATACGTTGAAAGCTTTAAATTCTAACCGTACTTACAATATGCTCACGGTCGCATACGAAAGATGCCTCTAAGTAGTGTTCCTAACGAGTTAAACGTAGAAGACGGTGATGAGAGTTCTTCCACCGTGTAGTTAGAGCACATACGAGTACCATGGTTAGGTCGCACTGTACGCACTTGTCTGTAGTCGTAACTGGAACTCGCTTGTGAGTTGTTCAGGGAGCGATGGGCAGCTGGTGGTGCAGCGGGGACCAGGGTCTCAATGGAGACTATTGTTGTGTTGGTCTTGGACCTGGGAGTTGTGGACTCTATGTTAAGTGAAGTGTGTTGGTCGTATAAAGTGAGGTGATGACGATATGGGTCACTTGCTGCTGCGGCAGCAGGGCCATGAGCGTTGTATGTGATCTAAATTGATATAGTTCTTGACCTGTCCCTGTTATTACTAAGGCTTAGAGGAATCTTTTGTTGTCGATGATTGCTATCGTTTTTACAAAATTAAGTAATGCGTTTCGATAACAATGTGTAAACAGAATTGGTAAATAGAATTGGCCAAGTGGAACATGCACTGCTGTTGGTTTGTTTTTGTGGTTACAGGTTAACACACACGGACGTGTACAAGCAGAATGGTAGTGTCGGAGAGCGCTGCACTCTGTGGATCTCCTGTATGAATAATCGCTGATCAAGGACGGTGTTTTCCGTGCAAGAAGCGTCGCGATTTCTGCCAAGGAGGCAGTGACAGCGAGTGAATGTCTGTACCATTAAGCCAGCTACAGATCTATTGTCTACCGAATCTGGTGAGTCGTTTTCATTTTGTTATAACTCGGGTACTGAGTGCTTCCCTTGTAAACAACAGCAAAAACAGTTACATTGAGAAGTAAAGCCCAGTCTAGTTTAAAATGCAATTTTTAAAGACGCTCACTTTAGATTACGAATGATGCCAGTAGGTCATGTACCAATCGGAGTAGATGGTGATCACAGTGGTGATGAGCAAGCCTAAGTAGTGGGAACCACACGAGTAGGGGTTCTCTATCGGCCGTAGTAAAAAGTGTGTAGTCACAGGGTGATGCACACGGATCCATGCGCTGGATGTGTGAAAGCAATGCGATTGCTAGTCGGCCGGAGAGCCGTGGCGTTAGAGTGGTTTACTCGTGTGTGGGTTTCCAGGTGTCTAAGGCTCTTAGTGAAAAAGATTATTGTTGTAACGTGGATAACGATGGTACATGGCTCTGGTTGGTGTTTTTTTGTTCAGTAGGTTGACTTAGGTGCGTACTTACAAATACGCTCTATGACCGTGTTCGGAAGATGCCCGACGGCCAAGTACCAATTGAGATTGTAGACGAAATGGATGATGAGCTGGCATCACTTTAGTTTGTGTACTCAGGTTCTCGGTTAATTGGGTCGGAGACCGTACCAGAGTATCGTGAGTACGTGGTATACGCGGTAGCTCTGGGTAGTATGGTCGGGTCTAGCCTTGAAGCCAAGACCGTAGAGTCAAGGATGACTCGGCATTCCTGCGGGAAGTGCGCATGTGACAAATATGTGGGACCGTGAATGGGATACCTGAGGTTTTGTTTTCTTTGACTAACGTAGTGTGAAAATGTTGTACTTGGTCTCGGTAATCTCGAAACTAGATAGTTCAAATTCTTAGAATAGCCTAATTTTTGATTTCTAATTTGAATGTTTTTTGCAAATTGATAAAACAGATTTTAAAGAGTCGAGTCACTTTTAATGATCTCATCAGTCTTCATATGGGAGTATGCGAAAAATGCCAGAAAATCAGAGTATTACTAACGAATTTACGGAAAGCCAAGTAAAAGTCATGTTGATGAAACAGAGTAGAGATGAAGTCGAGTGATAGTGGTGAATCTTAGGTCGGCTGGTCGGAAACGTACCAGTAGCCATTTCGTAGCCGTAGTCCGTTAGAAGTCGGTATCTGCTTTTAGTAGTCCGTGGATACGCGGTGCGCGGGTGGCTCTGGCGGAGGTCGGGTCTTGTAGAGACCATAGAGTCCGTGGGACTCGGAATTCAGAGGAATTCATAGAAACAAACGTGAGCTTTGTTGGGCTTGATGAAAAGCCACAGGCCACGAATAAGATTCCTGCTTTGTGTTTTGTGATGCTCTAAGGATGTTTTATTGGCTTAGTTGATTGTTTGCTTTGTGATCTTGAGATTTGGGAATCAAATAATAAGTAATGCTCTGAACACTGCAATTTTTTTTAGTTTGTTCAAATTTTGAATGTGTTTTTTTGCCTGTACCATATTTGGTCAGGAGTGACCGAGCTATGTGATACTTTGCGGGTATGTTTGTTGACAGATTAACACACGAGAACGAGTGCAAGCAGGATGGCAGTTTCAGACTGCATCTGTTTTCGATGCGGCAACACCAGACATTTTGCTTCGAGAGGTCCACGAAGCAATAATGGAGGCGCCAGTAGGGCGAGGGGCTCAGGCGGTTTCGGGCCAGCGCCTGCAGGAGCGGCTAGTAGCGAGTGATACGGTTCAAGTTTGCTATGTCAGCAATCCGAGCAGATGAATACTGGGTGAGTCACATCCATTTTATTACGACTCTGTCGCTCTATCATCAAAGATTGTGTTGCGTCAAAGTGTATTGGCTTAGCTTAGTGACAACTGATGATGAGTTGACTAATATTCACTTAGATGAGATAGTAGACCACGTGACACAGGGTCTTAAAAAAATGCAATTACGATAACATTCGATTTGACTAAAGTAAAGTTAGTCTCTAAGTTTGCTTTTAATGATTGTTTTAAAGGCGCTTCACTGAGCGAACCTAAGAATACTCTCATGATTTTGTGAGGAGGGTACCCGATCACCAAGTTACTCGAGAATTAGATGTTATAGTTGAGGACAGTAATAGTGAAACCACCTCTGATTAAGAATGGCTTGTACACTCAAACTCAAAACTTAAGACCGCACCTCATGAGTAACATGTGGCGATGGGTCTATAAGAAGTCGTTGGTGCGATTCTTTTCTGTGTTGGTGCACAGAGCCCCTCATGTGTTGTAGCATATGTGGCGGCAGATGTCTAAAGAGTCGTTGGTGCGATTCTTTTCTGTGTTGGTGCACAGAGCCCCTCATGTGTTGTAGCATATGTGGCGGCAGATGTCTAAAGAGTCGTTGGTGCGATTCTTTTCTGTGTTGGTGCACAGAGCCCCTCATGTGTTGTAGCATATGTGGTGGTAGAAATGTAAAGAGTCGTTGGTGCGATTCTAACCTGTGTTGGTGCACAGTTTACAATAAAAGTTTCATGAGTTGAGTATACATTGCCTATGAATTTTATTTCGGTAAATTCTAACTGATTTGTCACAACAATTGTGATGGTATAACTTGTGGATCGGTCGAGTCCTGTCTGTGTTGGTGCACAGAGCGCTTAATGTGTTGTAGCACAAATTGCGCTAGTATTCTTTTTCTGAGAATCAATGGGTTGATTCGTTGATGCACAGAGCACCTCATGTGTAGGAAGCACATGTCGTGACTAGTCTCAACCGCTTATGTGCGGTAGCAAATGTGACAACTGATCTGGTAAGAATCATTGGTGTGATTCTGGACTGTGTTTTTGCACAGCTTTTGGTAAATAGTAACTGATTCGTTACAATTTTGATTTTCTTTGGTTCAACTTAATGATCGAACCTTTTCTAATGAATAATGTTGTATGGGGTGTGAAACCTTGACAACAAGGCATTGTAAATTAAGACTAGAGAAATTAAAGTAACAATGAGAACCAGTTACTTTAGTAATTAGGAATTGGCAGGATAGGCCGAGTTACCTTAGTTATTAGGTATTGGCAGGATAGCCGAGCTTGTTTACTCTGTGAGTATTTTTGGTCCGCAGGTACTACACCCGAGGACGGGTGCTAGTCAGGGATGGCCGTGTCGTGGATAAATGGCAACACAGTATAGTGAACAGCGCCATCTAACAATTTGTTTGGTAAACGAAGAATCATGTGATCGGAAACGCAAGCGAGCCCTACCGCTTGGACACGATCGTCGGTGGAGGGGATGCAGCGAGGACTGGTGGAGAGACAGAGTGCTGCGACAGTCTACAGTGGACAGTCGTCGAGCTCGGACAGTCTCGGCAAACGCTCAATACCAACGCACGTGTTTGTTTCCGACGCACGTGTGCGTTTCGGTTGTTAATAGCTAGTTTATTAAAGTTACTGTAAATTCAAATAATCTTTTCGTTCGAGTACCCATTGTAGTGCCCACACCTATCTAAACTATGTCGGATCGTGAAGAAGACCCGATGTATCGCATCTCGGCCACCCGGTGATGCGACATACTTATATTACCAACCGCATTTAGATTGCCTAGCAACCACATCATCCAGTTGAGTAAAATATAAAAATACCGGCAAATAATTAATTACAAAATTGATAAACAACAGCGCAACAGCGTCAACCAGACACGTCAAGCTATATTGCATTGAAGTCTGTGCGTCAAGCAATATACGAGGCATTGTCGAAAATATACATTTTCAATATTTCTGAGAACTGATTCAGAAGACACCGTGTGACACACTTGTGTGCAATATAGTGGTGTCTTTGATTATATAAATGGATATGAATGAATGGATGTTTAGATGGAGTGTCGCGCTACAATCGTATCAAAGAAAACGAGTCAAAATTTTCAAGAATGTGTGCGTGCAGGCGTCGTTTTACACTGTGCGTCTACGTCTATGTGTGCGTAAATAATGATACCAGCTACTACAATTCTCCCACTTAGTAATAATTACTAAAATGTGAACAAGAAGTCGGTACCAGGTAAATCATTTACCTAGCTAATAAAACAATACTTACACGACAATTTTTACTTGGCACCGACTTCAAAATCATGTAAAGAAAGAATTAATAAATTAATGTTATTAAATTAGGTACTCTAGGCACTTTTGAAATCGGTTTAATATACCCAAAGCAAATATAATCATTAAAAAGGGCTCATAAACAAAAAGATATACGCGAACATTATGTTATTTATTATAAAAACAAATCATTAAAAAAATAAAAAAACCCGACTGCTTTAAAAGTAACTTTAAATAAAAATTGTATATATAATTAAAGTCAAGACATTAAAAAAAAATGTCTTGACCAGGAAAAGCTATCATCTACGATTTAAAAATTAACATTATAAAAAAAATGTTTTAGTTCGGAACCCATTGCACGCGAGTTCGATTCGCACCTGGCCAGTTTTTTGAAAAAGTACACGAACGAAATTGTATAAACGTAACCATAAACCAACTAATATGCGTACAAAAATGACGTTAAGTTGGGAGAGTAAAAAAAAAGAAACTGGCAACACTTATAAAATATGGCGTGATTTGATAATCATAAAAACAAAAAATAAATATTTAGTTTCTTGGTTACTTACCGATGGTAGGTGATGTGTTTCGTATTTTTTATCCTTCCTTTATAATTCCGGCACAATTTAATAGCACTTCATTTTGTCGCTGATATTTGTTTTTTACTTGGCGCGCGTAATACTTATTGACAGTAAAGCGACACGATCTGCACTGATCGGCGGGTAAGCAATTGTGAGCCAATAGTTGGCTGACACTTTTTGACACGTTTGCGCGCACTTGACGCTCCATCTAGACATTTATATAATCAAAGAGTGGTGTCGGTTTGTGAATAAGCATGCAAAGCACCCGTGCATTATAAAGAAATAAATAACTTATTCGAAATCAGTCATCCCGAGTTCCCGACGCGACGCCAAGACAACGGGTGCGAAGGCTGCGCCCTGCATGCGCAGCGCCCCCCGCAGGCCCCGAGCGCGACGGTGCTGCAGTCGTCAAAACCAGTTGACAATTTCATAATGTGACATTTTGTAAATAATGGAAATAGTGTTTTTAGTTTTTTTTTTTTGAGTGCGTGTATAAATAGTTTATTTAACAAAGGTGAGGTCATCTTCAAGGTTGACGTTAAGAATGCCTTTAACTCGTGTGAACAGGCACACTTTGTTGGCTGAAGTCAAAAAGGAACTACCCGAAATGTATGGTTTTATGTGGCAATGTCTGTCTCTTAAAATTAATTTACATTCGGCATTCACTCTGATTAGATACTGTTGTTTTGGCCCAAATTTTATATGTTTTCTTCGTTCTTCCCCTTTATGGAAGCAACCACAGCAGTTGCACAAAATTGACTAAACTATTCACAGCACATTAACAACCATTTTAAATGTGGCCTTGGAGGACCGAGCGTGGCTTCAAGCCACACTACCCATCCGTTTTGGTGGCCTCGGCGTCCGCAACATTACCAGTATTAGCTTACCGGAGTTCCTGTTTTCTGTCCACATCACTGAAAAGTTGACCGAGTAAATTTTAGCCCCCTGCCTGGTTGACTCTGAAGTGCCTTACTTGACCGACGCGGTGAACGCCGGGAAAGCGGCTTTCCCGGATACAAATCGGCCCGTAAACCCGTCTTCTTCCCAGAGACAGTGGGATGAGCCGCTCTGCAGGTTGGTACGGAATAATCTTATCAATACGTCCACCAATTCTTCTGAGCGTGCCCGCCTGCTGGCTGTGGGTGAGTGGGAGTCAGGGCTCTGGTTACAAGAACTCCCGTCCCGTGCTGGGTGACACCACCTTCCGGCTCGCTACCTGTCTGCGTTTGGGCGCTCCTTGCAGGGCTCCGGCTCCGCATCGCTGTCAGTGCGGTGAAGCTGTCGACTGCCTCGGACACCATGGCCTATCCTGCAGTAGGAGCGCAGGCTGGATAGCACGGCACGCCAGCAATAATGACATTATCCGTTGTGCTCTTGTCACCGCCGGGGTGCCTGCTGTTTTAGAACCCAGTGCCCTGCCGCGCGACGATGGAAAGAGACCAGACGGAATGACCATAATGCCGTGGGAGTTAGGCAGGCCTTTGGTGTAGGATGCAACATGTGTCGACGCCCTTGCGCCATCCCATCTTCCTAGCACGGTGGGCTGTGCTGGGGCGGCTGCTGTAGGGGAAAAAACCTCAAACAGCGAAAATATTCCAACGTGATTGGGAGATATATGTTCGAGCCGTTTGGAGTTGAAACACTAGGGACGAGTGCCCACTTGGTTTCTCGAGATATCACCAAGCGGTTTGTCGACTATTCACGAGACCAGAGGGCTTTTCTTAGCCACAGGATTAGCATCGCCATACAACGTGGCAATGTTGCCAGCCTTTTGGGAACTGTTCTTATTGACAGCGATGGGGACGAATTTTTTGATGCCCTATGATTCTTTTGCGTATTTTTTCATAAAAATGTCCGTATTATTATCTTAAATGTTAGCTTATATTATGTAAAACATGATATGAATAAAAAAAAGTATAGTACTTTGGTATTTAAATACTAGTATTTTTAATAAACTTTTAATATTGGCTGCAAGTAA
The DNA here is from genome assembly GCA_916614155.1 of Mesoligia furuncula. NCBI lineage: Eukaryota > Metazoa > Arthropoda > Insecta > Lepidoptera > Noctuidae > Mesoligia > Mesoligia furuncula. The sequence goes on along the minus strand of OU744791.1, from coordinate 3,637,610 downwards.
CTTTAACAATATACATAACATTTTCTCCTTTACTTATATTATAAGCTGTAATTATATATAATAACAATTTATTAAGGTACCGTAAAGGTTTTGTAGTTTACGAGTATAAGGGACATATATAAAGTATGCATTATTAATTACCTAGTATAAATACAATGAATTGTTGAGTTGGGTGAATCGCTGCTCTCCTAGCTAGATTACTGAGTAATCTGTATTTAGGGGAGACAGTTTCGACTCTCTATTTGACTATCACAATAATAATTTATAATACTTTTGGAGCTTATAATATTTATATTAAAAAGAAAAAACAAAACACAAAAGAAAAATCTTGATAATTAAAATTGAATAAAACAAATTAGAACAAGGAGAGAGTCGAGTGAGTGCGTGTGTTTGTGTTTGAGTTTGTGTGGCATTTATTGACTAGTAATAAATGCTTATTAGTTTTATCATATCGTTTTTTGGTATTTATTGACTAGGAATAAATGCTTATTGGTTTTAGTATAGTTTTTTGGTATTCATTGACTAGTAATAAATGCTTATTCTGCTTCGTTTGATTAGTCTGGAAAACAAGCTCATCATAGTTGGAAAAAGGCGACAGGCGGATGATTGTTAATGTAAAATAGATCTACGTTTTGGAATGGGCAACTAGCTTCAACTTTCGGACTAACTGACAGACTATTTAATTTTGACAATTCAAAAGTGCTTGTACAAGGTCTAATTGAAATAAATGCTTTGAATTGAATTTGAATTTGAAAAAAAATATATCGTCAAAGATATAACAGATTTAACACGCGTCGATGACAGAGGAAATTTCATCAGTCGACGTTAATTTTATTTAACCTGTCCTGATAAGTTATTATGGTGAAATCAGTTAGTTGTTATTAGTAGTACCGCTAGTACCAAAGTTGTCTTATTGTGTAGTGTTCTTTCTCTGGTATAACTGATCTTATGTTCTTGAATATCACGACTGTCTTAATTTTGTCTAGCTGTAAGTACCAAACTAGGTTGTTTTTACAGTAAAATGTTATTTTATTAACAAGTGAGTCAATTACTTCTAATAAGCGTGATGTAATTTAATTTTCGTCTCAAAGTACCTATTGTGAAGTTAATTTATTTTCTTTGAACTTTACTAGATATGTTATCAGTGAGGAGTCTGTTCCCGTGCCATTCCGTTGAAGAAATGAAATGACATGCGTTTCAGTGTCAGTATTTTTCTTATTCGTTTCTCATTACTGATTGTAAAAGTTGTTAATTAAACACCAATTACCACCAAACAATCAATATTTTGTCAGATTATTCTACAAGTAACATACTAAAGCACTAGAGTTTTAATTTTTTTGTCAAAATAATAGATTTTTTGTAAATAGATAATTACTTCATATTTTGCAATAAATTACCAGCGTTGTGACATCGCGCCTCTCTCTCTTTTCTATGCAGTCCGACTGTTACGCACAGCGGACCGAATGAGAGTCTAGGGAGGTCCCATCCTCATCATCCGACTGTGACCGCGCTTTAGGTCATGTAGTACCCTTAATTTTTTTTTGATTTAAGTACAATCGGATAAGCGGTTTTTGAGGACGATGAAGTGAAAAGTCGGCTGTGCTTTTCTACTTATCGTTTTATATATTTTGGAATAATATACAAGTTTCAAGTTGTGAGAGTCGATTTTTATTTGCCCTACCGTCCCACTATTTGTATATGTCACATCGCTTTTTAAGGAAAGTTCAGCTTCCTAGAGCAGTCGCCAAAGCTCTGAGTCATATTTCTATGTAAAATAACTTAAAAATGAAGCCATAAACATATTTTTAAGAGTCCTCTATGAATAAATAAAGTCCAATTTGGAATCGAGATAAAAGTTTAAGTCCGTTCCTATCATAGCGATTGTCTGCGTGCCAAATCTAAGAGAGTGCGATTAAATTTCGTAGCGTAAAAGTAGAACAAACAATACGACTTTCCAATTGTTGAAAAACAAGAGTCTATAAAAGTATGTGTAGGGCAAAAATAACTTGTTTATTTCGGCCATGATGACCAATCTCAGCGGTGACCATGCAGGCTTCGGCGCAGGAGATATAATAGTGCACAAGTGTGTGCGCAGACACAGTTTGACAACGCTTTTGAAAACACTTAGTGCGAATTGGTGGAATAGCAACTAGGCAGGGATGGTAACTTGCAGTGCGTCTGGATGTCCGAAGGTAGAAGGGGGCCGGTGGAATGAGGTCGTGGAGTTCTTGGGCACACTCACCAAAGTACAATCTGCAGCTTACCGACAAGCAGGCAACCTTGCGGCTATGAGCCAAGTTGTGAAGCTTGGCATCCACCAGTTCTACGTCGCCAATGAGCCTCTTAGCTGTGCGTTCCACCGAGTCAAGCGCGGCAAGCTGGTATTTCACAAAGCCATTCCAAAGGTGGCTGCAATTCTCCAAGCAGGATCGGACATGCGCTTTGTAATGGGTTAAAAGCTGTCCAGGCGTAAAGTATCGCTTCACCCTATTTAGGATGCCCAGCTTCTTGGTCGCAGTTTGGGCTTTGTTGGGACATTACTAATAGATAAATCGCCCAACTGGGGATGAGACATTCCTAATGGATAACCCAATAGCACATTGCCCAACTGGGGATGAGACATCCCTAATGGATAACCCAATAGCACCTTGCCCAACTGGGGGATGAGACATCCCTAATGGATAACCCAATAGCACCTTGCCCAACTGGGGGATGACACATCCCTAATGAATAACCCAATAGCTCATTACCCAACTGGGAGGATGAGACATCCCTAATGGATAACCCAATAGCACATTGCCCAACTGGGGATGAGACATCCCTACTATAACCCAACAGCACATTGCCCAACTGGGGATGAGACATAATGGATAACTCAATAGCACCTTGCCCAACTGGGGGGATGAGACATCCCTAATGGATAACCCAAAAGCACATTGCCTAACTGAGGATGAGACATCCCTAATGGATAACCCAATAGTACATTGCCCAACTGGGGATGAGACATCCCTAATGAATAACCCAGTAGCACGTCGCCCAACTGGGGAGATGAGTCGTCCCTAATGGATAACCCAGAAGCACATTTCCTAACTGAGGATGAGACATCCCTAATGGATAACCCAATAGCACATTGCCCAACTGGGGATGAGACATCCCTAGTGGATACCCCAATAGCACATTACCCAACTGGGGGGATGAGACATCCCTAATGGATAACCCAATAGCACATTGCCCAACTAGGGGAATTAGACATTCCTAATGGATAACCCAATAGCAGATTGTCCAACTAGGGGATCGAACCGATCGCAGCAGCGCAGCTCAGTCACGGTTTCCAGCACTAGACCTAAACCAAGGTGTTAGAACCTATTGCACCGACGACGGGTAGGTACAGACGCCAGCACATCGCTACTACAATCTGTCAAATGTCTTTAATAGATTTTCAACTTTATCGCTAAAGCATAAGGTTTAAAGTTGATTGGGAAAATTTCACAGTTTGGGGTAGCTTGATGTGCTGGCGTCTGTACATCGATGCGCAACCTGTTACCATGGATTCAGTACACGAGTCTAGACTATTGTAGATTTTTTTGGCGGTTAGAAAAAAAAAACAAACAGCTTTTTCATAGATATTATTTTCAAAATGTATGGATCAACAATTTTTTCCAGTTTGGGCGTCGATGTCCCCCCTATGCCACCCACCCCCCTGTCACCCATCCTGTCTGTATCATTGTCTGTATAATTACATCTTTTTAGTAAAAGATGTGAAAGAAAGAAAGAAAGAAAAAGTATTTATTGCGACTCGTACAGGAAGATCACAAACTAAACTAAACACAGTCAAATAAAAATCCAAGTTATATAAAAAAAAGAAAAAGTAACAAAAGGAAAATAAAACAGAAAGTCCTATACGAGGCCAAAAGGCTCCTATCTCAGCTTGATGCTGCGACATTTAAAAATAAATGTCACAGCGCTGGTATTCTGATAGGGCCCGCTGTGATGTCACGGGCAGTTACAGAAACAGAAATTAATAATTTTATTATGTAAAATATTAGCAAATAATAAAATAAATTATTTTTTTAATCTGCGCCAGACGTAACTTCATTACCTGTCTATGCCTTGAGTGCCAGAGGCACTCTCTGGTGTGTCTGTGGCATGGCATAGCTGTGACCATAGAGTAAAGTAAGCTGTGACAAGTAAATGGACGCAAGTAAACACATAATTATAGTACTAGAAATAGGGACCTATTAGTTCAACCAGGTTTCAGACTGGCTAAAGTAGATTCATCTTTTATGGGGTACTGTCTAAAAAGTGAAAAATAAAAACTTTTTACAAAAAAAAAACAACTGACTTCCAAAAAAAACACTACAAATTGAAAAATAACTTTAATTTCGGAAGTCGGTGTCTTTGGTTCCGCGTTGGTTTATTGACACCAACTTCCGAAATTAAAGTTATTTTTCAATTTGTAGTGTTTTTTTTTGGAAGTCGGATGTTTTTTTTTTGTAAAAAGTTTTTATTTTTCACTTTTTAGTGGGTCCGTTTGTAATTTATCTAAGTTACAATAGTCTAATGTCAACTGCTCATCACTTGTTACAAAATATTGCTTTTCCCGATGTTGGGACGTTAATTGTTGAGGAGTTCTCCTGGTGAGAACCAGGAGAACTCCTCAAACTGCTAAATAAATGTATTTTCTTTCTTTCTTTCTTCTTTCTTTCTCAACAACCACTCATCATACGTATTGTGACGAGAATAAATTGCTTAGCAACCATATTAAAGTAATCGAATCGCAACCCGGGAAATATTTGTCATTGAGTAGTTCCAATGGCCATCTGTGGTCTTCTTCATCAGCTCCACTTTACCGAATGATGATTTCCGAGAGCAAATGCTCAAGTTATTTAAAAAAATACCCAAATCGTTATAGCTTTGCCTATAAAATTTGAGGGTTTCCCTCGATTTCCATGGGATCCTCTCATCAGATACCAACTTGATGATAATGGGATCACCTCGAGAGTATACCCTTTCAAACAAATAAAGAATTTTGAAAATCGGTCCATAATTGGCGGAGTAATCGCGTAACAAACACACAAAAAAAACATACCGTCGAATTGAGAACCTCCTCCTTTTTTGAAGTCGGTTAAAAATACCTTCCCACATTCTTCAACTGAATGAGACAAAATTTAAATCTTGTATAAAACGCACACTATGCAGTCAGGCATATTATAAGTTAGGGGATTACATCGATGACAAAAATGCCTGGCTCAATGCTAGTCCTGCTCCACAACCACAACTAATTGACTAACACTTGAAAATACTGTTGGAGCTGCTGAAGATTGTAAGACTATCTTTGCATTGTATAAACTCAATTTCCTTTGTATCGTATAATTGCATAGCACAGATGTGAGTTCTATGTACATTAGCTACCATTTACCGGGTAATAATATGTCTTTCATTGGCTTGAATATGCCCTGGCGGCTGATAGTATGTCATGCTCACTCAAATGTCTCGCTAGCGGTGGCGTGTGTGTTGGATCATTTAGCTCCCTTCAAAATGGTTGAGCTGAATGGTGCTAATATATACGTCATGTTCGTGAATGGGCGCCGTCAGTTGGGGCTGTTCGTGAACGGGCGCCGTCAGTTGGGGCTGGTCATCACTTAGCTGCCTGGGCTTATTTTAATTGTTTTAATTTTGGATTGTTGTTTTGTTACTATTTGTTGTATTCTAGACGCTTTTAACGCGTACGTCTTGTTTATTTTTTACATCGTTCTCACATTATATAATCATACATTCAAAAGTGATGATGTAACAAATATTTTTGTAAAATGTAATTTAAAAAGAGTGTCCATGATGGAGTTTCTTGCCCGTTCTTCTCCATAGGTACCTACGCTTTGGAATGGGCAACTAGCTTCATATTTTCTGACCGACCGACTACTTGACAATTCAAAAGTTTTGAGTTTGAGTTTGAGTTTGCTTGCACGACTCATAATGCAAAGCAGTAGAGAGTGTTTTACGATCGAAATTTTTTTTTTGCCTCCTTTCTGCAACTGCTTACTATTGTTATACTCTTGCTAGAGCACAGAACCAACTTAATTTTATATACCACTAGCAGCGCTCCGCGGTTTCACCCGAATAAGTGTCGATCCCGTGGGAGTATCGGGATAAAAACTATCCTATGTCCTTCCCCGGGATGCAATCTATCTCTCTGCCAAAGAACAATGCTCCAAAATATATAACGATAAGATGGCTATGGCCCTTCGATTACCATAGGTTTTAAAGTGCTACAAGGGTGGGGACGTTTGACGTTTTGAGCATTGTTCTTTATCGAAATCCGTTTAGTGGTTTAGGCGTAAAAAGGTAACATACAGACAGACAGACAGAGTTACTTTAGAATTTATAATATTAAGTATGGATTGTATGGATAATTTAATGGAGATTAATTTTGTTTTGCAAATATTTATTTAATGCAGTAAAAACTAAACAGACAAAAATATAAAAAAAAAATTCCCGTCAATCAAGTGTGAAACCCGAAAACATTGTAGCTTGCGAAAAAATTAATTAATTGAGTAATTTTTTTTTAATAGATTCGTTTTACCAAGTAGTTTAATCATTATTAATAAAAAAACTAAGTTATTATGTTTATGAGTCGTGCACTTTCGGAATTTCCAAATTTTTTATTATATTTTTCTTCCTTTTTATTGAACAATATTTTATTACTTTCGTTACTCTTTACCCTTTGAACAAAACTGTACCCCATATGCAACGTTAACAGTGTATACTAAACATCACGACGAAACTAGGCGGCTAAAACCTTTGTAGCTAGATTAAATTAGCGTTGTGTTAATGACTCCACTCGGTTGATTCGCGCCGCAAATCCCTGTGAACGCATTCCCGGAATAGAATCCTCATAACGCTAAGGGTAAGTACTTTGATGTTACTGGGATTATGTTAAATTTCTGCAAACGTCAAAATTATTGTTTTGGGGCTGCGGCGGCATCGGTAAGGCGACTGCGACGCGCGACTGCAATGACGACGCTGCGGTCTTCAGTAAAGATGGTATTATACCAAAAGTTCGTTATTTTCCCCTATGAGCCAATGCTTTCAATCAATTCAGCCTATCGCAGTCCACTGCTGGACATATGCCTCTCCCAGACTGCGCCACAGCACACTGTCCTCCGCCTTCCGCATCCAGTCTACCCCAGCCACCTTTTATAGGTCGTCCGTCCATTTAGCTGGGGGGCGTCCCACACTACGCTTGCCGACCCGCGGTCTCCACTCGAGGACTCGTCTGCTCCACCGGCCATCGGTCCTTCGACAGACATGGCCAGCCCACTGCCACTTCAATTTGCTTACTCTGCAAGCTATGTCGGTAACTCCGGTTCTTTTCCGGATAATTTCATTCCTGATTTTATCCTCCAAAGAGACTCCGAGCATAGCGCGCTGAGCGACCCTTGAATTTGTGGACCACCCGACCGTCAGTGTCCACGTTTCAGCACCGTATGTCATGACGGGCAGGACGCACTGGTTGAAGACCACACTGCGGGATAGGCGACGAGAAAACTTGACGGACTTTCCAAATGCTGCCTAACCCAGCTGGATCCTTCTGTCGGCTTCTTTCTCAAAGTTGTGTCTACCGAGCTGGATGACTTGCCCTAGGTAGACATAATCCATTGCTTTACTGTAAATAATTATGTAGGTTAGGTAGCTACATATTTATTCAATTCAAGTTATTGCTTGTGTGTTTCTATAATCTAGGTACTACTAATACTAATGATAAAGCTGAAGAATTTGTTTAAACGCGTTAATCTTTGGAAATACCAGTCAGATAATTGAAAAAATCATTTTGCATTTGTTAGACCAATTCTTGTGGAAAATAAGCCTATTTAACATCACGCTATAACCTTAAGACCTTTTCTTGCGCAAAAGAGCGGCATCCCTAATGCGTAGGATACGTGGAAGCTCCAATAGCATCCTGAGGATTATTGTAGAGAGGCCAGACTGCCCTTTTCTGATGCACTGGTCCCGTAGACATAGCTGCGGGCCTGGTGCTGACGAACGATTTATAAATTAATAGTTTTAATATAATATTAATATTTTAGGTACTGGACATGTAATAGTTTATTTGTTATTTAATTTTAATATAATTTGATTTTATTTTAATTGTAATTTGAATTTTTGATTTAATTAATTTGATTTTTATTATTTTTATTATTGTACCTACTTAATTTTTTAGTGTAATTTTGATTTTTGATTTGTAATTTTGATTTTAATATTTATCTTAACTTTTGATTTTAATGACAAGATAATTTTAATTTTAATTCTAATTTAATTTTTCGTTTTAATTTTGATATAATAATATTACGTGTACTAACATAGTTTTAAAATATTGTATCTACTAACAAAATATGGGTTATTATCCGAAATAAACGTTTTGATTGATTGATTGATTAAGGAACCGCGCAAAAAGAAAACAGGTCAGAAAGAACGCTAAGCGAAAACGAAGTAATAGCGCAGGTGAGTGATGCGATGCGATGCGGTGGGTCGGGGAACAAGAAAATTCACGCGGAAAAAGTCGCGGGAAGAAGCCGAAGAAGCTAGTATACTAATATTTATGAAACGAGTTGATACTTCATAAGAAAGTTTAGAAATTTAAATCAAAATAGTTCAGCTACTATATGCTCAAAACTTCTCAGAAGGTACATTGGAAACTGTGCTGTGATTAAATTCTAGAAATAAATTAAATACTAGGCGAGGTACCTGCAGTTCTCAGTTTGTTTTTAATTAAATAACCTTGTTGTTAGGTTCATTCGAGGGCAATCTTCTACAGGTGCTTTGCTATAAGTAGAATGCGTTCTGAGAAAACGATTAATTATTAGTTTCTTCACAGGTAACGAAAGTTCAGAAAGAAGAAATAATGTTCTAGAATATTTTCATTTATTCAGATACGATTCTATTGTCATGCATGTTAGTGATTCATTTAGTTACTTCAACTAACTACCTACTGCTATATAAAACATCTGAATAAAGCAAAAGAACAAGAAGATACCTGTCTAACTGCATTTAACAAACAGACACACTTCGCTACAGATTTACTTACTCACGGTCCAACTTGCAAAATCCTTTGTTATCTAGATTCAGTGCAGACTTTTTGTCATAACTTCTCTCTGTGAAGTTGGCTCAGTCGAGTTTCGACCGTGAGTTTTAATCACTGGCCACTAGTTTTGTTTGTTACTTTAAGTTTTAAGACTTTTGGAAGGTTTACTCATTTGTGAAGATTGTTGAATCGTTTCAGTGACACATCCATACTAATATTATAAATTCAAAAGTAACTCTGTCTGTCTGTATGTTACCTTTTCACATCTAAACCACTGAACGGATTTCGATAAAATTTGGCAGAGATGGATTGCATCCCGGGGAAGGACATAGTTTTTATTGACATACCTCGCGGGCGAAGCTGCAGGTGCAGCCGCGGGCTGAAGCTAGTCTATATTTTAAATTAAAGTCACTTTTCGTGTGACACTCTCCCAGGAGCAACTGACTGCCGACTGGAGGCAACCCCTGAGATGCCAATGCAAAATCAGCAATTAAGTAAGTGTTATCGTTCAGTAGAAAAGAGATTACGTAAATCATGTTTCAAAAAATTACTTAAAAGTGTCAAAAAAAATATTTTTTGTCTACAGCATCAAACCCTCGTCGTGGAAGTTCCCGTGTTCGGCGACACCTCCCTGCCGACGCAAGAAGCGGAATAGTTGAGGTGGAAGAAAAGAGGCTTATACTTGAAACCAGGAGAAATGAGGTGCTTGGTGAAATAAAGGTTGCCATAGTAGAGCGTTGAACCTTGGTACGGGAACATCTTAATAAATAACGGTTAGTAAACTGCTAGCTTACATTTTTGAAAGTCATGAAGGAGAGGCCTTTGTCCAGCAGTGGGATGACTCAGACTAAGAGCCCTCACTTACTAAGGGGTATACAAGTGCACTTGCATACATCTTCATACTGATTAAGATACTGACCAAACTATCGGCCAATGGAAAGTCTGTAGTCTGCAGGGAGTCTAACAGTAAATTAATTATTCTTTATTTAACTTTGTTCATGATGTTACAACCTTTATTTCCCGAGCTCCTCATTTCTTTTGTTGCTTGTGAGACTCTGGTTTTCCAACTCAATGAAACTTGTTTATATGTAAATGTATACTGTAAAAGCCTGAACTTAGGTAGATCCTAAGATGCAAAATAAATGAAATAAATAATTAAAGTTAATTAATAATTATTAAATAATTATTTTATTCCAAAAAAAATCCAATCAGTCTTCCACCAGTCCTAACACCCATTAAGTCCTGTAAGCAATAGAAAAAAAGAAAATACCCTAATCAATAACATAAATACAAATACCGTATGCATTTAGAGACATGTTTTATTCGGAAACTTTTCTTGTGAGACTGCATAAGTAGGTACCTATTTCTTTCCAGCAATTGCACTAATGTGTCTCTCGCTCTTTGCCCTTGCTGAAGAGCTTGATGAGAAGGCATCGACGTAGAGGTAGACACATCACCCTGTCTATTGCGCTCTAATTGCAGGTCTTCCTCGCTGAGGGGAGGTGCTTCTAAGCCCGTCCGATTACACAAATTGTGTAAAACTCAGCAGGCAATGACAATTTTACCTGAATAAAAAATCAAATGTGTTCTGAAATTGATGAAAAATATACTGTTCAACAGTTCAATGCGATATAAGAAAAACATAGCTGTAGTATAAATTGTGACAAATACCTGCTATGATCGGTGCATTATGCAGCTCTCTTGCTGCTAAGAGGCATCTCCATCGGCATTTTAAAATTCCAAATGTACGCTCTATAGTGGAGCGAGCACGTTTTTATGGTTCCGTAGTTCCTACAAAGAACCCTTATAGTTTCGTCATGTCCGTCTGTCTGTCTGTCTGTCAGAGGTTTTGCTAAGAGACCGTTCGTACTAGAAAGCTGTAATTTTGTTGGAGTGCGTATATCAATTACGCCAACACAGTGGTAAAGTAAAATTTTGGAAAATATTTTTTTTAGGGTAGCTCCCCTACATGTGAAGTGGGGATGAATATTTTTTTCGTCGTCTACCCCATCGTGTGGGGTATCGTTGAATAGGTCTTCTAAAATGATGGGGTTGCTAAAATTATTTTTCGATTTAATGCTCCATTTACGATATATTAAACTTTAAAGTGCAAAATTTTGTTCCATTAGGGCGCCCCCCCTCCCTCCCCTCCCCCCCCCCCTCTAAAACCTAAACTGCTGGCTTGAAAAATCTTGAAAAATTCAAAATGATAGTGCATTTCATGAACTTTAAAGGAAAACTATATCGGTTAAGATAACTTTATTAGTTTAGCAGTAATAGTCGTTGAACTTGGGTGTTGGATAATTTTGTACCAAATACAAAATCCTTAACATTAATCCTTTAAAGTAACTAAGATAAAGTAGTTGCTTGTTTATAACGGGTAAAGACTTGCATTGAAAAATAAATTAAGATTTTTTTAATTTATTTTTTTATATTCAGAATAAAGAACAACAGAATCGTAACTACATTGTGATAACGGGCTACTACGGAACCCTACACTGTGCGTGACCCTACACTGTGCGTGGCCCGACACGCACTTGGCCGGTTTTTTGTCTATAATAAAATTGTGTCTCCCTTCTGGAGAATCTTCGACAGCATTGTCTATTGGGGTCATCATGAATTTCGGAAGTGGGTAACCAGAATCCCCTGTAACAAACATTGTTAGTAAAAAATCGCTGCATAATAAATCTGCCACAGGCAACACCTTGAACTCTTATAGTTTTATCTTTTGTAAAAAATCCAATTAAAGCTAGCATAAAAAAAAATATGATAGATTTTATAACATACCCAATAGACATACTGTCTCCTGTTGTAGACTCTCCAGGTGAGCTTTAATTTCATGGTGCGACCAAATGAAAGTATCGTGGGTCGCTCCACCATAGGACGCATCAACATTTAAAATTGTGCATTCTGCATCACATATCTGTAAGACATACCATAAAAAAAAGTGAAAGTAAAGTAAAGTTATAAAAGTGAATGTATTTTACTGTATCTTTACCTATGTAACTTAGAATATAACATAGGTATTATGATAGATTTTATAACATACCCAATAGGCATACTGTCTCCTGTTGTAGACTCTCCAGGTGAGCTTTAATTTCATGGTGCGACCAAATGAAAGTATCGTGGGTCGCTCCACCATAGGACGCATCAACATTTAAAATTGTGCATTCTGCATCACATATCTGTAAGACATACCATAAAAAAAAGTGAAAGTAAAGTAAAGTTATAAAAGTGAATGTATTTTACTGTATCTTTACCTATGTAACTTAGAATATAACATAGGTACTTACAGCTTGAACATTTAAGGAGTGAAAATGTTTCCTGTTAAAGAAACGCTCCTCATTTTCACTTGGTTTTACCAATGCCACATGCGTGCAGTCAATGCAGCCGACTACACCTGGCAAGCCATATTTGTCATAAAATCTGTGAACATACTGTTTATTAAAATTTAAAATGATACAATCTATTTTATTGCACACTCTTTAAGTTTAGGTATAAACACTCTTCAAAGCATAGTCATTGACCAAATGGCATGTTTCCGTTTTAAGCAATTAAGGCTATATTAAATTTAGAAAAATACCTAGATTTGTTTTAGAAGAAAAATGGTATAAGCTTTTAAACTTACTGTCTTTTTATAAGGTTCCTCTCAGCCAAATTCTGTGGAAACTTTACATATTTTTGTAATATCGAGAGGGTGTTGAGTGTATTTGGCATAGACAAGTAATGAGGTTACGTCTGGCGTAGATTAAAAAATTAATTTATTTTATTATTCTACATAATTATTTATTTCTGTTTTTGTAACTGCCCGTGACATCACAGCGGGCCCTATCAGAATACCAGCGCTGTGACATTTATTTTTTAAATGTCGCTGCATCATGCTGAGATAGGGGCCTTTTGGCCTCGTATAGGACTTTCTGTTTTATTTTCCTTTTGTTACTTTTTCTTTTTTTTATATAACTTGGTTTTTTATTTGACTGTGTTTAGTTTAGTTTGTGACCTTCCTGTACGAGTCGCAATAAATACTTTTTCTTTCTTTCTTTCTTTCTTTCTATATTTTGACATGCCGTCTGCGGCATGTCACAAATAGACATAACATTTTTAGCTAAAAATGTTAGAGTTTGCATATCAAGGCTCTTAGAAGGTGAAGCTATGGAACTTCCATTGCTAGAAAGGTTTACTGTTCAAATTTTTTGTTAACCATTTTAGAGTTTGCATATCAAGGCTCTTAGAAGGTGAAGCTATGGAACCTCCATAGATAAAAAGATACACACTACTCAAAATAATAAAAAGAAATTATAGTATGTCACTTTTGATAGATAATTTTACTCCCGTATGAAAATTGTTATAATGTAGTCTTAAATATAATTAAACATATATTACTACATTTACTTGATTCAATTACTTTAATATGGTAGCAGAGCGTTGAGTTGTCTGAGGTAAGAATCTAGATTTTTTTATGAAAGTCGAAACGTACCTACAATAAGTAAAATTTACGATCGTCATCATGCAGTCTGTAGCTGGGGCAAAGATCGAAATAAACAAATTGGATGGACAAAATTGGCAAACATGGAAATTCATGATTACTCGATTACTTAAAAGTTATCCAGGTACAACGAATGTTATAAAGGGTACAATTAAAATGCCTACTCATCCAGGAGCATTGGCCACACCCGAAATAATAGAGAAATTTCAAAAGGAGCCAAATAATTTTGAAATGTTAGATAACACTGCTCAATTAGTACTTTCGGCAAATATGACTCAGGATATGTTGCACAAGGTGATGAGATTCAGCACAGCAAAGGACATGCGGGATGAACTTGCCAGGCTATATGACGGAGCTACAGAAGATAAGAGCTACGACTTATGCATGAAGTTCTTCAGCTACTAAAAAGATCCTGAGCATGATATGACCACAGATATATCTGCAGTAAAATCTTTGTTCTACGACCTGAATACTGAATTAGAAGGAAACGATTTACCAGTAATCCTAATAATTTGCAAGATACTGGATACACTTCCGGAACAGTTTAAGTCAAGTTGGCTTTTGATGGCAAAACAGGATAGAAACATTGAGAATCTGACAATACAGTTATGTACCTATGAAAGAGCGCTAATAAATAAAGCAGAGTGTAACACTAATGTGAAAGCTCTTGCAGTAAAATCTGAGAAGAGTAAGAACGACTTAAAAAAAAAGGAATGAAAGTGCAAATATTGCGGACAGGTCGGTCACATTATTAAGAAATGTCATAAATGGATTTCCGACGGAGGACCACCAAAGAATTCGACCAGTAGTGTGAACAACATGAATTTAACAATTCTGTCCGTTGAAGATATAACAGAAGTAGATAAAAAGAGTTGGTACGTTGACAATGGCGCAACTAGTCATGTAACGAATAGATTTGACTTATTTGAAAGCTTTGAATATTTTCGAAATAATCACACTGTCACTACAGCATCTGGACAGACAATCAATGCTATTAGTAATGGAACTATACGCCTCGATGCAAATGTAGATGAACGAGTCGAACCGCTTCTTTTAAAAGATGTATGGTATATTCCAGCATTACAAAGATATTTATTTTCAGTTCTTGCTGTTCAAGACAAACTACAGAATAGTACATTCGAATCTCGCACAGAATCATGTACATTGAAGGTAAAGAAATAGTTAACGGGAAGCGAAGAAAGCTTGGAGGGCTTTACATACTTAATGTTAAAATTGTCACACCAAAGCAAGAAGTTAATGTTGTCACAAATTCACAATTGTATCATGTACGTTTAGGACATCAAAACAAAAAATATGTGAAAAGGAATTTGACATAAAATTGGACTATAATAGCGTTTCACTATGCCTTATACTCCTGAACAAAATGGATGCTCGGAACGAGATAATAGGTCTATAGTAGAAACTGCTTGGGCATTAATGCATGCTCATGGTGAAATACCACAAGGTCTTTGGGCGGAAATAATTAATACTTCTGCCTACATACTTAATCGAACGGGACCAACAACAGTTGAAGGAAAGTCACCTTTCGAATTATTTTATGGAAAGAAACCAGGCATCAAACACTTGAGGATAATATTGGATCGACGTGTTATGCACATGTACCAAAACAAAGGCAAAAGAAACTTTGTAAGAAAGAAAAACATATTTATCGGATATGATGGAGATGATGGCTATCGTATATGGTCTAAAGAAAATTATAGGCTTATCAGATCGAGAGACGTAATTTTTGATGAACGTCCTCTCATAGAAAAACCTATAGATCAGACAGCAGTGGAGGCACCTAAGGTAGACAAAAACAGTTTTGGTATACCAATACCCCTGTTGAACCAGAGACACAGCCTATCATACCAGAAGATTTACAGATGGCACACGATCAAGAAACTGTTGAATCAAATGTACCGATTGATCCAATTAATGACTGTTAATTTTGATACTGCTGAATCTGACCCTGATGTCGATGACACTTCATAGACTGGAAGTATTATACCGCATCGTGATACAGATCTACAAAATGAGTTTAGAGATGACATATTAAGAGAAGATGTTCAAACTCAAGAAGCATCTCAAGAAGACGTTCATTTTGATCAACGTCGAAAACAAATTTCACATAGAATGACTTTAAGAGATCAGGAAAAAGGAAGTAAAGTGTAAAGTATGCTGCTGTTGGAGATTTTGTAGCAACCTATTAGACGAACTCAATTCGGAACAAAGGAAGGTGAAGGCACGTGAAGTCGTGAACATACCGCCAAGGTCGCGGGTTGTTCGAAAGAGATACCGTGGCCCCTGGCACAGGCAACTGAAGGAACACGGGTGGGTTTTAGTCAGTAAGAGTGACACTCCCTTCCGCTCCGCCCAGAGCGGGAGGGGTCATTTGATGATTTCCCACAAAAAAAAAAAAAAAAGTCGTGAACATATCCGTCAAAAGTTGGCCGTAACTGTCCAGCGCTGATTTGCTGGATTCGTTTGTCTCCTCTACCGGTAATTTTTTCCTCCTCACAGTTCATTTTGTTTATATGTATGTATCTATCTATGTATTAGTATTTATTCTTGTATTCGTATAATCATTTCCTAGCTATTTATCCCATATGTTGCACCTGCCATGTTTTGTCTCTGCATCACTGGTAGAAAATGCCTCAGGCATTAAGTCCGCCTTTGTAAAGACGCCAGCACATCAAGCTACCCGAAACTGTCAAATTTTCCCAATCAACTTTGAACCTTATGCTTTAGCGATAAAGTTGAAATTCTATTTTTCCTTTACTGCATAAAGTTTTGATAAATAAATAAATAAATCGGAAAGACTTTGAAGATAAAAGCAAAGTATTTAGGACCTTACAAGGTGGTGAAGGTACTTGGAAAAGACCGGTATGAGGTGGAAAAAGCTAAAGTTACTGCTGAGGGCCCTATAAGAATATCAACTGCAGCCGACTACATGAAAAGATGGCCACGGGTGCTTACCCGTGGCCACAACAAGCTTAGTAGCTTTACTAAGCTTGTTGTTGGTTCTTTTAGACGTTCCTCAACATTTCAAGCTTAGGTTTTGTTTATTTATGGAGTTTCTTGCCCGTTCTTCTCCATAGAGATCTACGTTTTGGAATGGGCAATTAGCTTCAACTTTCTGACTAACTGACAGACTATTTAATTTTGACAATTAAAAAAAGCCTGTACAAGGTTTAATTGAAATAAATGCTTTGAGTTTGCGTTTGAGTTTAATTTAAAATAACAGTCGATATTAGAGTAAGATAAGGCATTGGATCTCTGGTGTTTCATGACATTTAATTTTAAGATGTTAGGTACTACGATATTTGTATAAACTGGTTTATTTCTAAAGTTGTTATGTTACTAGCTAATATTTAAGTCGTGGTTTTAAAATAAGTAAGCAGTGAAGTAAGTTCATAGTTTGAGGTCAGACTATAATAATAATAATAATCCATTTATTTCAGGTGACGCAGGCCCATACATAAACTTTAACCTAAACATCATCATTATCATCATTTCAGCCGAAAGTCGCCACATAGGCCTCCCCCAAGCACCTCCACTTCGAAAGGTTCTGTGCTTCTCGCATCCAACGGATTCCTGCGGCCTTCACAAGGTCGTCGGACCACCTTCTTCCAACGCTACGTCTTCCGATACGCGGCCGCCACTCCAGAACGTGTTCTGCGAGCAACGTGCCCTGCCCACTGCCACTTAAGTTTGGCAATTCTTCGGGCTATGTCGGTTACCTTGGTTCTCCTGCGGATCTCCTCATTCCTGAACCTGGACCCTGGATTCCTGGACATTCAACCTAAACACATTTATTTCAATTATAAAAAGACTATGGCAGGAAGGCCGAGTTGTGGACTACTTAATAATATATTAACTTTTAATATAAGGTAATTAGTATTATATTTTTAGTCGATTCTTCGTTATTTCTAAACTGATGTTATTTCTTTTTTGTAATCTACATACTTACCAGTACGGGGATAGACGAGGGAAAGCGGGGAGAAACAAAAAGACGATTGTAACGGTGACAAGCGTTCTAGAATAAAAGCTGATATAAAATTTATCTAAAGGCCACCGAATTCTTCCATCCTATATAAATATTCTACATGATGGTGATAATCAGTTGCGTAGTTTGGACGAACAACCCGGTCACACAGAAAGACAAAAAAAGTGACTTCAATTTATAATATGTAGCTGGTAGTTGAATAGTTGTTTCTGGTTTACAGTAATATGATCATCAGAGTTTCATAAGGAAGCCAAGTTAAATGACGATGCTCTATAGACTCAAAGTTAATTCAGGCAAGAAAGTCTGAATTAACTTTTTTTTTAACATTGCTGTTGTTTTAGGCAACTTTTGTATTAACAACAGCAATGGGACAAAATATTACAGAAAACCTTCTATTTTAACATTTTAGTTGGTTAAAAACACAAATAGCAAAAAGATAAAGCGTTTAATGTTTAAAACTGTCCATGAATGGCGCGTGAATCGTGCATGCATATGTGAGCGAGTTGGTTGCATCGCCGACAGTCTGTGTGAATACTTGATGCTCGATACAGGGGATCAACGACGAGCTGGTGAATTCTTGATCACGAATGTATTGGAAGCGCAATGATTAAGTAAAGCTACTATACACGTGGTGAATAAATGAGGCAATTAAGTAACATGAGACGTTTCAACTTTGTTTTTAATGCTGGCAACGCATCGGTTTTCGCCTTGAAGTTGCATGTGGTGTGTGGCGAACCGTGTTTTCTATTTTCTATTAGGTTTTATATAGGATTGAACATACTGTAACAGAGCTTTCCGTTAAGGTTTCATTAAAGGCGAAATTACAGTTTTTCCATGAGGAATTCTGATAATCATCCATATGTGGGAAGACTGGAAGAAGTTACCAAGGAGTATCTTATTACCCAGTAACTAGGTTGTGGAGGTCAGATAGGCAGTCGCTCCATGTAAAACACTGGCTGCATCCGGTTAGACTGGAAGCCGACCCCAACATAGTTGGGAAAAGATTAGGAACATAATGATGATGATGTGGGAAGACTGGTTGTCGATTTTCCAAAAGTGTGCAAAAGACTGAAAATTCCAAAAAAATATCGTGTTTCATTCAAAAACGTTTTCTGAAAGACTCCTTCACTCCTTAATAAGACGAAGTATGTTTGTAACCTAAATTCCCACCCATTCCACAGCCAATCAATACTTAGGCCCAACTTTCATTACTAGGGAAGATTAAAAACAAAAGATCGTATCAAGGCGTTCTTAAAGTCTAATGGCATTTTGAATAGCGGGCTCGCAGCTGCCGATAATGTGTTATCAATTAATCATTCTCGCTTGATGGATGACGGCGTAAACAACAGTTCGCCAGATTTTTAATAAGCACTTAATGTGGAGATCGGAATTAAGATTTTCGTTTCTTTTTTCGAGGTTTTGTTGTTTATGCTGGTCATTTAGCATAAACAGCCTATAATGTTCCTACTGTTGATAGATAGATAAATAAATCATTTATTTGGCGCACACAAAAGACAGCACAATACACAATATTAAATGTACTTATTAGATGATAACCAATTACCTGCATGAATCACACTAATATTATAAAGGCGAAAGTTGGTGAGTCTGTGTGTGTTTATATGTTTGTTGCTTCTTCACGCTCAAACGGCTGGACCAATTTTGATAAAATTTTGTATGAAGGTAGCTGACATCCTGGATTAACATATAGGCTACTAGTTATCCCGATATTCCCACGGGATCAACATTAACGCGGGTGAAACCGCGGGACATAGCTAGTATGATATAAAAAAAAAAACGGCCAAGTGCGTGTCGGGCCACGCACAGTGTAGGGTTCCGTAGTAGCCCGTTATCACAATGTAGTACGATTCTGTTGTTCTTTATTCTGAATAGGTAAAAAAAAAACATATTTTGGTTTTCAATGCAAGTCTTTACCCATTATAAACAAGCAACTACTTCATCTTAGTCACTTTAAAGGATTAATGCTAAGGATTTTGTATTTGGTACAAAATTATCCAACACCCAAGTTCAACAACTATTACTGCTAAACTAATAAAGTTATCTTAACCGCTATACTTTTCTTTTAAAGTTCATGAAATGCACTTTCATCGAGAATTTTTCCAGATTTTTCAAATTAGTAGTTTAGCTTTAAGAGGGGGGGGGGACGCCCTACTGGAACAAAAATTTGCACTTTAAACTTTAATATTTCGTAAATGGAGCATTAAATCGAAAAATAATTTAAGCAACCCCTAAGCCATTTTAGAAGACCTATTCAACGATACCCCACACGATGGGGTAGATGATGAAAAAAATATTCATCCCCACTTCACATGTAGGGGAGGAGCTACCCTAAAAAAAAATATTTTCCAAAATTTTATTTTACCACTTTGTTGGCGTAACTGATATACGTACTCCTACAAAATTTCTGCTTTCTAGTGCTACCGGTCACAGAGATTAAGCGAGGACGGACAGACAGACAGACGGACAGACAGACAGACGGACAGACAGACATGGCGAAACTATAAGGGTTCCTAGTTGACTACGGAACCCTAAAAAAGAAAAGCATACATATCGAAGTAAAGGTGACACTATGACAAATACTGTTGGGACACAGGCCTCACAGGATCTCACAGGAGATGGAGTGGACTGTAATCTACCACGCGATCCTTGTGCGGGTTGGTAGATGTCAAATGCTTTCGAATTTTTCGTTGATTTCTAGGACATGCCAGTTTCCTCGTGATGTACGGCCTCAAGGTTTCCTCCCTGGTCATTTACATAATCAGCCTATAACGTTCCCACTGCTGGGACACGGACCTCCTCTCTGTGAGAGAGTGGGCCGTAATCCACCACGCGGGCCCAGTGCGGGTTGGTAGATGTCACATGACTTCGAATTTTTGGTTCTATGACATGCCGGTTTTCTCACGATGTTTTCCTTCACCGTTTTGAGAGCAGTGGTTATGAATTTATTTACACAAAGTAAAGCGCCTATCTGGGTACGAACCTACCACACGTAACTCGTGGCCGTTACCACTTGGCCACCACTGTTCTCTCATTCTGGTCATTTACATAAAGGAAAATGTTGCACTTTGGTCATGTGCCCAAGTAAAAAATCTTGGTCTTATTCAAGTCAATATTGCAATAACTAAAGGTAATTTAACTTAACAATTTTCTGGCAAGTTCAGGTAGTTACCTATGTGATTGCCTACATAAATAGATTCAATAGCCATCTTTTTAAAGTGTAAGCGCGAAAATGTCCAATTCGATAAAGAGTGTGTGAGAGAAGAGCCCTAATTATTTCATTCCATTGTTGTTACATGTTGGCCTAAATTCGACGTCGCGTCAATTCGTTCCCTCAAATTATCTGACGGACTCCGACAGGCTGCGATAGCTAATGTAAATCAGCTAACGTGATTATCGTGTGTCGTAAAATAACTGGTGTCAGAAGACTTAAGCATTACTTAAAAGCATTAGGTTTACCTAATCCTAATAATAATGGCTTTCTCAGCAGCCAAGTCCTGATTGACAAATATATCAACGCACAGCCTAAACCGCTGGTCCTAGAGACATTAAATTTGGAGGGTGTGTCCTTTGTGTAGACTAGGTATCCACTAAGAAAGAGTTGTTTGAAATTCCACCCTTAAGAGGGTGAAGGGTGGGGGTGTGAAATTTCACGAGGACGAAAGAGCGGAGCAGGTGCATGATATATTTACACGACTTATGACTGTACCTTTGCGGCAAAAACTATATTCACAGTAACATTGTAATAACGATATTTTTATTCTAAAAATACCTTTACCGACAAAACCGGCGAAACCGACCTTTGACCTCCACTCACGCACAAAAAATCCACAACAATACGTACTACACTACAAAAACCTTGACAAATATTTCAAAGCTGAGCTTTCCTTCATTCCTGGTCAATAGCTCCCGAATTTGAGTCCCGCTGCTTGTACAAACAAGCCACTCGTTGAACTCGTTCTGAATACTCTCAATCTACATGGCCTTTTAAAAAAGTAACAGGGAAAAACTGCTTTTACTGGATTGAAATTTCAAGGAGCGTTTGTGGCTGTGAAACGGGCGAGTGACTGATATGTGGTAGGCTTGACGTGCGTAGAGCTTTGGGGATTAAGATGAAGGCTATAATACTATGCTACTTAGATGTTGCTTGAGGTTGTGTAGCTGTTTGTTGAGGCGTATAACAAGTTTTTGATTTGGTAAAATAAACGACCTTAAGAGGAAATGCGGTCGGGACTTTTGAAAAATCCTAAGTAAAAAGATTTGGCTCTCGCCTATTCCTACTCCAATATTAGACCCAATTTGAAAGGTATTTCATATACTGACTAAGGAGGATATAATATATACTGTGTCTCTAGGTTTTTCTTTTTTCATCAACAGTTGTCTAATTTGTACACTAAGCCTGTGTTAACAGCGGTTTATATTGGCAGTTTTTGAGGGTTCTAGTGCTTATAAAAATAATGTATCATCAAAAAGGAAAACATAGGAACATAGACGTAGTTAATATTCATTATTCTGTAAAAATCATTGCTTTATGGTCATTAACTAGAACGAAAACAGGCGAGAGCGTTTCTATGGGGTAAAATCCACCCGCATTTCCTCATAAGACAGCTAACATAACGTCACGCCTTTAATTCCCGAAGAGTTAGGCAGAGGTGTACCCATAGAAACACCCACATTTCGCCAGTTATGTTAAAGTCCCATGTAACAGGTTGCGAGCCTTTTGCCATCAACCGTTGCACAAACCCAGACTCCGACCTTCTACTGAAAAATTCATGATAGAAAAACCCAATAACACAAGAGTTAGAATTAGGGGTGGCCGGTTAGAAAGCAATTCATGAATCTAAATAAAAATATTATCTTCTTTATCAAGAGAGATAGAGAAGTAAGAACATTTTGAATCACATAGGTACCCTATAAAATCAATGGCTGTCATTCATGGATCTTTGGGAGAAGTTGCGGGTGGTCAGAAGCCCGAAAGTCTGACAACCAGATATTATTATTTTTCGAGAAATATTTTTAGATCGGAAAAATGTGTAAATAATATCTAAATAGTGTCTGAATGTATGTGTTTTCAAGGGGTATCGTATTACCCAGTCACTGGGTTGTGGAAGGCAGTCTCGCTACATATAAAATACTGGTATTTAGCTGCATCTGGTTAGACTGAAAGCCGACCCCAACATAGTTGGGAAAAGGCTGTAGTCGGTCTTCTAATTAGCTGCAGTAAAATGACAGCTTATGTGTTACGTATACCTATGACTGAAATTGGCGTCTTTTTGTTTTTTTTTTAAATTGATGATTTAAGTATTGGGCCAACGATAACGCAGTGGAATTGACGAAGTATTGGGCCAACAAAATCGCAGTAACTGTCGTGCCAGCGACACGAAGAAGTAGACAACTTGTAGATAAAATTAACGTATAAGATCCCCAAGTTTATATAATATTTCCAGTGGTTTTTATTTCCAGGTTCATATTGGCCAATCCACATTTCCTCCTAACGCCAAACAGAACCACAACAGTGTTTGTAAACCACACATTATTCCTACCTCATTGTACGGCTGAGGGAGAACCTAAGCCTCTATTTTACGACACTAGTTCTAAGCACACTTAAGTCACTGTAATAAGAACGGAAGATAAAGTAATTGATTAGATTAAGTCTGAGAGGCACTAATCGAGCTATAGAATAAACAACAAAGACTTGTACTGTAAATAGAAGTCAAATTAATCTTCTAAAGGAGATTATGGCTTTCAAATGCATATTGTTTAAGAGCACTGTTTAAATTAGCTGTAATTTTTCCGAAAATAAAATAAAAATTATACTTTTCCTGGCATATTGTAGATAATTGTGTTGTGCATAGAAAAGTAGGTTTTTACAGTAAAGTAATTATTAAAACTGTAAAAATTTAAATTTTAGCCTATCTAAATTCTTTAACCGATAGAAAGACTAACTTGTGTGACTACCTATTTTATAAATTTTGGCTATACAACGACTACATGTAAAAGACTGCAGGAGAAAATCTAAAACAGAACAGCAGGATTTTAATACAAAATCAAACCGAAACTTCACAAATCAAATAAACACCCATATGTTTTTCAAAATCGTGACTTAAGTGCGAGTCTTATACTCGCACTCACGCGTATCGTACTGTACTATTCTTAAAAAAAAAAAAAATTATGTTCTCACTGCAAGCAGAATTCAAGGTTGGGACTGCAAGACGTCCAGTTGATATTCAATGGCACTAGGCCACTGCCAAAGAAAAAGAAAAAAATTTTACCAACTATTTTTGTTTGATGTTCAAATTACTGAAATAATGTATTTTTATCGAATTTATCTAAACTAATACAAACTATTTACACTAAATTATTTGACTAACTAACTTACTATACAAATAAATACAAAAACAAGGGACACTTAGGCGTCGAAGTACTCGTCCGCATCGCTGTCATCCGGAAACGTGCCCAGAAGACTGGCAGCATTGCCACGTTGAATGGCAAATAATTATGTTATTTTTGTGTATATTCATAATGAGTTGCTTGTTAACTATGTCAAATAATGCCATCATAGACCGGCAGGCGAGTATGCAATTTAATTAGCATCCCATGGTAAGGTGGATCATGATAAAAAAAAATTATCAGAGGGTACATCCCTCTGATATTTTTTTGTGGAAACGACCGTGGGGAAAACTTGGGAAAATCTAAAAAACATGGTTTTATTCTTAACAACTGACGAAGTGAAATGCTCACTGCATAATCATGTGTACAATAATAGATAGTTAAGAAATAACCGGCCAAGTGCGTGTCGGGTTCCGTAGTAGCCCGTTATCACAATATAGTACGATTCTGTTGTTCTTTATTCTGAATACATAAAAAAAAAAAAACATTTTGTTTTTCAATGCAAGTGTCTTTACCCGTTATAAACAAGCAACTACTTCATCTTAGTCACTTTAAAAAATTAATGCTAAGGATTTTGTATTTGGTACAAAATTATCCAACACTCAAGTTCAACGACTGTTACTGTTAAACTAATAAAGTTATCTTAACCGCTATAGTTTTTCTTTAGAGTTCATGAAATGCACTATCATCGTAAATTGAGAGGAGATTGAGATTGGATATTGAGTAGAAACCTAAACTGCTGGCTTGAAAAATCTGTAAAAATATTAACTAAACTAAAACCAAATATTAACGCAAAAAAGTGCAAATTTTTGTTCCAGTGAACAAAAATTTGCACTTTAAAGTTAATATTTCGTAAATAGAGCTAATAGAGGGTAAATCGAAAAATAATTTTAGCAACCTCCAAGTCATTTTAGAAGACCTATTCAACGATACCTTTCACGATGGGGTAGACGACGAAAAAAATATTCATCCCCACTTCACATGTAGGAGAGCTACCCTAAAAAAAAATATTTTCAAAAATTTTATTTTACCACCTTGTCGGCTTAATTGGTATACGCACTCCTACAAAATAACAGCTTTCTAGTACTAACGGCCTCTTAGCAGAACCTCGGACAGACAGACGGACAGACATGACGAAACTATAAGGGTTCCTTGTAGGAACTACGGAACCCTAAAAACCAAAACAAAAAGTTCAGGAATAGTTAGCTAACACTTTACGACTCATCAAACCCTTTCACGCAGGTAAATGAAACTGATCATCATCTTGCCTTCTGGAAACTTTAAAGATCCTCATTTTAGTACGGATGTACAGACGCACATCAAGCTACTACAATCTGTCAGATTTCTGTAATAGATTTTCAACTTTATCGTTAAACTTTTAAGGTTCGAAGTTGATTGGGAAAATTTGACAGTTTCGGATAGCTTGATGTGCTGGCGTCTGTACTGATAGGCAAGTGATTCGGATAAACTTGGTCTACACACCGCGTGTTTTATTGCCAGCAATAAAATTGGATCCCAGAGAGACTGGCAGATCGACGTCTTGATTATCTGTAACCTTTTTATGGCTTACGACACGAATGTGATTCTTTGTAATGATTTGAAATTGTCGGAGATGTTTTTAGGTAGTTTGATTTTAGATATTGTGTCTATCAACTTTACGAACAATGATGGGCATAATGATCGAGGGTAGGTATCATCAAGTTTAGGAAAACACGAGGATTTTATCAATTTGAGAGGCTCTTTGTAACGTGTGTAAAAAGACACATAACTAAGCCGAGAGTCACTTGTACTCCACGGCATTGTAATCATTTTTTGTTCTAGACCATACCTGGGAACACCTTCTGATCTGATAACGGAGATATTGAAGATCAAAATTCCCACTATTACTGACGTTTTTTTACGAAAACAAGTTTTTGATGTTATAACACAACTTTCTTTCTTTCTTGTCTGTGTGGTGCCGGACTACCCCCCCCCCCCCCACCCCTTACTTCCCGTGGGTGTCGAAAAAGGCGACTAAGGGTCGTACCGGAGAATGGGCAGCAGCGTTCTCTATGTATTCCACCATCATACCATACTGCGATCGCCAACCCGCCTGCCAAGCGTGGTGATTATGGCACACCCTCCCAAAATTGGGGGAGGCCTATGTCCAGCAGTGGACGTCTATCGGCTGTAACGACGACGACGACGACACAACTTTAGATGCCTCCACGACCTCTGTATGCACCCATTAGCACAATGTTTTATTACGTGCGTTACATTGCACACTACCGCAAACAGCAAAAAATAAAAGTCGTTTCCCAGTCATTATTTCTTTGCAATACTTAGTTTGATCTACGAAATGCGTAGGTGACGATCTTTTTACAACCTGTATGTAGGTATGCAGTGCAAACGGTACAGTGTTACCAGATAATGTAACTGTAATAACCTAAGTATGTCTATCGTAATATTCACCATATTTTATACCACTCATGAGAAGGAAAAATTCGTGTCTTCCTGCATTGTCGAATGGCCGTGGAAACCAAGAAGACATAACATTTCCCTACATAAAATACTATCTAAAATAGCCTTGTAGATATTCCGCGGCTTATTTTCTTTACACACAATATCATTCTTAACGCATCAACTGTGCCCTACATAGGAGATTTTTTGTGCATATGCGAACACAACAAGGGATTACCGACTTTATTTCTTCTGTTTAAGGTTGATTGTGAACTTTTGTTTGTTAATAGCACACATCGTGACGCATTGGTGATAAATGAAGCTTCTCTGGTGAAAGACAAATTTTGTTTCGTGTCTTCGCATCGTTGGCTAAGATTTGGGTCCGAACGGTTTTCGGGGGCTTTGTCTTGGACCTTCGATAGGAAAGTTGAGGGCTTCTGTCAATAATATTGCTTATTGTCTATGAAGTATCGGTATTGACATAAGGATTGTAAGGTTTTCGAAACGAAATAGGATACGGATCGTTCACCTTTGTTTGGGAAAATAAAAATTGAAAATATATCGTGATTTGTTCCCATTGTTTTGTTTTGTTGTCTCATGAATTGTGGGTTTGAGGTAAGAATTGGCAGATTGATCTTGAGTAGGTAGGTAAGTACAACTAGCCCTGATTTTAAGGGGCTTAAGGACCTAAACTCAAAAAACGCAAGTTTTAGAAACAATAAAAGTATATGATCGACTACAGTAAACAAAATCAGAAAAATATATGATATTCTTCAGGATATTTGCTCGGTAGATAGTGTTTTGAAAACATAATACTACTAGGTATTTTTGATACGATAGAAAAAAATCATGAAGATACCTCTAAAAACTTTCTTTTTACAATAAAAACCATACTAATATACTACATACAATCATTCTGATTTTTTGTCAGATTATTCTTCAAGCAACATACTAAAATACTAGTGTTTTAATTTTTCCATGTAAGCCCCTTAATTCAAAATGTTAATATTATAAATATGTGTAAGAGATTAATATTACTAAAGGGATCATAGTGTTAGTGTTAAACGTATTGTATAGTAAGTATCGTAAATAATCTTTCACTAGTTTAACGAGCACATTGTAAGTCTTATCCTCTAGCTAAATCGGGTAACACATTAATTAAGGCGCGGTAAGAAGCAAATTTTTAGGTAGATCAATCTATATCCACTTAAAATTTTTATTGAATTGACAAATGCGCATAACAGCAACAAATAAGGTTCAAAACAGCGTTTGATGTTAGTAAAAGCGAATGACCACCAAAATAAAAGTAATTGTGCAGTTATAATTAAAAAAACAATTGCACGGCTCAGTGGAATAATTTTTAGGTATTTCTTTGATTGAATTTCCTTTATTATCATAATATAAAACATGATAGTTTAAGCTAAACATTTTAGATTTATGCGACGAAAAATATTTTTAAGCGCTGTTTTACGATTGTTTTATCATAATACTATTTTATGTGTATAAAATATTTTTGAATAAGTACGTCTTTTTTGAAGTCAATCTCATTTTTAGTTGCACCATCCGGGCTCTGCCAGGTCCACTTTCTATGCTCACGTTTTCTGAAGAAGGAATTCATCATAAAGAGGCCTTCCTTCTCCATAAAACTGGCCAGTAGGTGGCCCCGGTGGTTCCGGCATCCAACTCCAAATTGCCCCACTCGCAGCTCATCATCGTTACGTTTACCCAGTTTCGCGTTAAAGTCCCCCATGACAACGGTAAAGTGAGTTTTAGAGCCATGCATGGCTCTGGAAATATCCTCATACATGGTCTCTACCTCATCGTCGGGATGTGACGAGGTCGGGGCGTAAACCTGTACGACCTTCAGCGAATACCTTTCGGATATTCTGAGTATAAGGTACGCCACCCTGGTCGACACACTCTCGATCTTCACCACGTTGCTTACAAGGGACTTATGGACGATAAACCCGACACCACCTTGGGACTGCTGGTTGCCCTCCCGAAAATAGAGCAAGTTTCCGGATTTGAGGATTATCGAGTCCTCCCCCTCTCTTCGGACTTCAGATAACCCCACTATACTCCATCGTATCTTGCTCAATTCTTCCTCGAGTTCGGTGATCTTCTCGTCGGTCCGGAGTGTACGCGTGTTGTATGTTGCCAGGTCCAGTTTTCGGTGATTGTGGTAGCCGGATCTCTTCCGGGGATTCTTAGCACCCCTTGCCTCACCGTGGCCTTGGCCGCTACCGTAACCAAGGGTAGGCGGGCCGCCGGGTACTAGGGGTCTAGTGTTTCTTGTGCTTGTCATTCTTGGGGGGGTTTGCCATAATCGCCACGCTTGGCAGGCGGGTTGGCGATCGCAGTATAGTATGGTGGTGGAATGCATAGAGAACGCTGCTGCCCATTCTCCAGTACGACCCTTAGTCGCCTTTTACGACACCCACGGGAAGTATGAGGTGGTGCAATTCTTTATGTCCGACACCACACACTCTCATAAAAATCGGAGACGCTACACTCGAAGTCGTGGACGAGTACGTTTACCTAGGACAAACTGTCCAGTTAGGTAGGTCTAACTTCGAGAAAGAGGTCAATCGACGAATCCGACTCGGCTGGGCAGCGTTCGGGAAGCTACGCAATATCTTCTCGTCCCACATACCGCAGTGTCTCAAGACGAAAGTCTTTGACCAGTGTGTGTTGCCAGTGATGACTTATGGAACGGAAACGTGGTCGCTTACAATGGGCCTTATAAGAAGGATAAAAGTCACCCAAAGGGCAATGGAGACGGCTATGCTTGGAGTTTCCCTACGTGATCGAATCAGGAATGAGGAGATCCGCAGGAGAACCAAGGTAACCGACATAGCTCGAAGAATTGCCAAACTTAAGTGGCAGTGGGCAGGGCACATTGCTCGCAGAACAGATGGCCGATGGGGCCGAAAGGTTCTGGAGTGGCGACCGCGTACCGGAAGACGTAGCGTTGGAAGGCCTCCCACAAGGTGGACCGATGACCTTGTGAAGGCCGCAGGAACCCGTTGGATGCGGGAAGCACAGGACCGGTCGAAGTGGCGGTGCTTGGGGGAGGCCTATGTCCAGCAGTGGACGTCTTTCGGCTGAAATGATGATGATGACGTCTTTTTTTAAACATTTGACAATACACAATTTGTACCAACATGCCTAGCTGTACGAAAAAAAAACCTGAGCGTTTTACGGTGTCTACCTTTGGGCAGCGTCTTAAGTCTTAACACTGAAGTTCGGAACCGACCAAGCAACGCCCCTAACGTACCCACTATCATCGATTCAATAAAAATTATAAACTGCTTCATCATGGCGGAATGTGTCTTTGCACTACAATTTTATATATCATCTTTTTACCTACCACATTTTTATGCAAATAATAAACGATTTTGATTTGATTTGTTTAATTCGACGAACATAAGTGTCGCAACTAGGTTTCCAACTTGACTTTTCCCATCAGAAACAGTATTTAGGCATACCTATCTTTGTTTAATTCGACGAACATAAGTGTCCCAAGTAGGTTTCCAAGTTGACTTTTCCCATCAGAAACAGTATTTAGGCATACCTATCCTCACAACGTATTGTGGTACAATCATACCGTACAAAACAGTGTTTTAATACATTATTTTTCTTACTCGTATGAAAAGGAAAAGAAAGAAAGAAAAAAAGAAAGAAATTACGTTTATTTGCGGCAAATATGACGCATAAAAAAAATATCAACTGTTTCATACATTTTGGTCAAGTAAGTATTGAACTTTTGTATTAAACAGCTGATTTTTATTCGTTGTTCATATTCATGGGTAGAATACCCATAAAAAAAATATGACGTATTATACGAGAATTTATATTGAATCAGAATTACTTAATTATTTGTTATTTTAGATGAAAATTGTATCCTTAGTTTTTACGACTGCATGATTTATATGGAAATTGTATGTTTTTTTCTTTTTTTACGTTTTTACGACTTTACATGCCGTAAGGTAGAATGTAGCGGAAACATTTAGTGATGTACCATCTTATATCTGTACCTACATTGTTGGCAAATAAATAAATCTGTAAAAATTTTGATGGTGATAAAAAAAATCTTCCTGTATTAAAATATATTATAAATTACCGTCACCTTTTTCACGTATCTATCAGCATTAACCTTAACAATGGGCCGTCGAATGTCCCACATTATTGCTTGTGGCACACTACGACCCTTAGGACATTTTTCACCGAAAATCGAGGGAAATTACAATAGTCTCTCAAAAAGAACGAACCTAGTGAGGGGTTAGTCTCAGTATTAATCGACAAAACACATTTTTGATGTACACTATTTTGTTCCAAAATTCGAAGTTTCAAATTGCTATCAATATAATACAAACGTTGTTTGGTTTGTATCAAAAAGACTTTCGTGTTTATAACGTCGAGAACTTGTTGTAAAAGTTTGACAAATTACAAATTGCTGTTTTGAAATATTTCAATGATAGTAACAAAATACTTGACAGAATGTGGAACTTTTCTGAAAATGTCTTCGAACACGCGATTTTGTTGAGTTGAGCGATATCAATCGAACAAAATCTACAACCAACCGACAAAATTGCTAATAAAGTTTTGTTTTTTTTAAAGATCCATACTAATAAGTTACCGTGGTCATTTTAAAGGAGATACAGGAAAGAAAGCGGTCAAGCACAAGTCGGACTCGCGCACCGAGGGTTCCGCACAAATTTGTAGCTATGAAAATAGTTTATCACGGATTTTTTTTTTAATGTAACTAGAAATTTACGGTTTTCGAATTTTTTTCCTTTACTTGTGCTACATGGTATTGCTTCTTGCCAAATTTTATGTTTCTAGTTCAACGGGAAGTACCCTATAGGTTAGGATTCCGTAACATATACGCCCGCATCTTTTGATTGCGATGACTTAGAAGTTAACTTGATAACTCCACGCGTTCCTGAGAAAAAGGGTCTTGAAAGACGGACAACGAAGTGATCTCATCGTTTTTCCTTTTGAGGTACCTACGGAAGGAACCCTAAAAAAAATGTCATGAAATAAAGTTTATCTGTTTACTGTCTCGAATGTCATTGAACGAAGTTGTGTGCTTAGGAATCACAAATTAAAGTAATTGACAAAAAGAAGCAAAGGTAACGTCGACGCTGGTGTGCGTCCATGAATTTTATGGAGAAATATCTTAGGAGCTTTAGAGAATTAGCGGACGAAGATCCTGAAATATAAGATGATGACAGAAAATGTTAACCTTTATATCAGATTTTTCATTCAGGAGTTATTTTTTTATTCCGGAGTTATTTTTAACTCCGTTATCCCTGATGTTTACAAGAACCAATGTTGTGAGAGTGTGTATAATATATACAAAGCTAGCACAAAAGTTGTCACCAGATATTCTTTTGGCTGTAATTTTGTTTTTTGATAGAAAAACTTTTGTTTCTGCTCTTGGATTATGTTTATTTGATGTATTTTTTCCATTAAGGACTGATTTTTCCAACACCAGATAATTTTATCAAAGGAATCATTTTGATTTTTTTACAGTTCTTTCATACAAAAAGAATAAAAATTATCTCACGATTGAAAAATCAGCCCTAAGAAAATGGTATCGGCAGAATCGATGACCCGATTTATGGCAATTTCCATGAAAAAGAAAAAGAATTCTGGATTGGTAAAATCAGGCAATCTTGCCAGCCAGTGTAAATCACCAAAACGAGAGAAACTAAGCCACTTAACACACACACACAATTATTCCGCGTTCTTTAACATTATAGCGATTCATCTCCTGTTGATGTGTATATTGTATCTGTTAACTTCACCAATGTCAAAGTAGAATTGACATTTGCCACCATTTCCAAAAAATATAGCATCTTCCGATAGGGTGATGACTTTTGCGCCACCTAGTATTAGGTACTAGCTTCTGTCCGCGACTTTGTCCGCGTGAAAATTCTTGTTTCAATATAAAATATATCCTATAGCTGTGCCCCGTTACTTCGTTTTCGCTTAGCGTTTTTTCTGACAAAAAGTATAAAAAAACATAAAAAGTTATAAATCAAAATCAAATATTTTATTACAGCCATAAACTTACATGGGGGTACTTATGAAACGTCAGAAGATATGCACGGCTTCAATTGGTCGTTTCCTATGGAGAAGAGCCGGCAAGAAACTTCACGGTTACTCTTTTTAAAAATAATTGGTTTTTAGAATGTTTTCAAATTACAGTAGGTATGGGAGGACATTGGCCTCAATATAGGTAATTTTTGCTTATTTTTGTGATCTTACGTAAGAAGAATCTAGACCCCTCCCTCCCATCCACGTAAAACATAAATAAGACTTGTTCGGGCCCCCTCCCCTCTCAAATCTTCTTACGTAATCACACTAATATTATAAAGGCGAAAGTTTGTGAGTGTGTCTGTGTGTGAGTGTGTGTGTTTATATGTTTGTTACTTCTTCACGCTCAAACGACTGGACCAATTTTGATAAAATTTTGTATGGAGGTAGCTGACACCCTGATTAATATATAGGCCACTTTTTATCCCGATATTCCCACGGGATCGAAACTTGCGCGGTTGAAACCGCGGGGCGCAGCTAGTAAATAAATCAATTCAACACAAGTTCAGAACAACCCCCGTAGAGGAATTTGTCAAGGTAAAAATCATCATTATTATTCGACTATCTCGAAAAAAACGGTAAAAAAAAATCTCAGTGTCCCAGCTCTAATAAAGGCCGAACAGATTTATTGAGTTGTCCGACGCTGGTACTTGTTACCTCTAGAGAAGGGATTTTCCACTCTAGCGGTTATTGTGAGAAAAAACCCTATGAAAGTATTGTTAGATGAGGGGTCGAGATTTACAGGTGCGGTCACACATCGCCTTTTATGGTACTTTATGTAATGTATTGAAAGTAATGTCGTTCGTTTCGAAGGTTTTTTCTTCTGTGGGGCACGAACTGTCAAAAGGATTATTCATGTTGGCAAGCTAAAGGGTAGAATTCAATCATCGCCTGAAGCTTTCACTCAAACATAATGCTCTGAATAATCAAAAATTTTGGTTTATTTAATAAATAACTGATTAAATTTTTCCCCGCGATATTGGCCATGAAAGAAGGTAGTTGTTGAAGTTGGAAGGCCTGAATTCAATCATCGCCTGAAGCTTTCACTCAAACATAATGCTCTGAATAATCAAAAATTTTGGTTTATTTAATAAATAACTGATTAAATTTTTCCCCGCGATATTGGCCATGAAAGAAGGTAGTTGTTGAAGTTGGAAGGCCTCCCCTCCCACAAGGTGTTGTGACGACCTTGTGAAAGCCGCAGGAACCCGTTGGATGCGAGAAGCACAGAACCGGTCGAAGGTGTGCTGGGGGGAGGCCTATGTCCAGCAATGGACGTTTTTCGGCTGAAATGATGATGATGATTGGTCATAAGTCCAGTGTTCACCTAGTACTCTATTTTCACCATATTCTGGTGGTTCTGAATACTTACTTCATTTTACTTTTTAAACCGTCCCGAAAGAAATAATCGGAAACTCTTTCCCAGAAACCATCACCCGCAGGTCAGTTAAGTTTTTAACCGTTTATAACAAGGTTTAAAATTTTTATACGGTACAGTTTTATGGTGCACACTTTTATTTCGCATTCGCATAACTTTGCCGCGACAGTTTATAATCTAGAGTGATAGTGTACGCGTATGAACGGATAGATACGGCAGATTTGTTTGTGCGCAAGCAGGTTGTATGGGGTTAGTTAATAGTTGAAATGATGTTTATGTGAGTAACCACTGATGATGTTTATGGTACTAACAATAGTTTCTAAGTTTTTGTACACTAACCGTTGGATCTAGTTGTCCCAAAATAAATAATTTTGAATTTTGAATTTGAAAGGTATACGGGAGGCTAGTTACTCCCATCCGCAAAAAAAAAGGCTAGTTACCGATTTGCCACTTTCCCGACCCCCAATTCAAACAAAATTTTAAACAAAAGGAGCGTTTAATTACTAGTTCAATTTTAAACAAAAGGAGCGTTTAATTACTAAGTAGTTCTAGTGACTATCGTTTTTGGAACGAAGTTGTTTAACTAGGCTTTGGGTAGGAGTAAACTGGTAGGAATCGTCAAGCAACGACTCCCTTTGACGGCGCGTATGTGTTACGGCGCGTATGTGTTCCATGCGCGCCTCAAAGAGATGTTTGCATCAATCGAAGGGGCCTGTCAGGGCCGAAGCCTGCCGGGTCAGCGAGGTTACCTCTGGTCCGGAACATAAAGGGCTAAGGAAGGAACACGGGTGGGTTTTAGTCAGTAAGAGTCTGACACTCCCTTCCGCTCCACCCAGAGCGGGAGGGGTCATGTGATGATTTCCCATCGGCAAAAAAAAACTACTCCCTTCATGCGACTTTCTCTCTATATGTCTGCGAGTATCGCGTAATGAATTTCGTACCCCGACCGCACAAGTTTTTTTTTTGTGTTTTATCAGTGTAAATAATAATATTAGTGTTTTTTACTGTGCTACTAGTCTTTTAGGTTGCAGTGGCCGTAACTTGGCAAGCGTCGTTTGATGCGTTTCTCCTTTCTTCTAGACAGACTAATAAAATTACAGTATTAATCTAACTGGCTCTTCAATAGACGAATACCAAAAAGACGATGTCGGACATGACATGTAAGAAAAAAATACTTAGGTCACGTACCAATTTACTTCGCGAAATAGAAAAAAAAAATAGAAATACATCCTCGAACCCCACAAGAACCAGAGAATAAGACATCTGTCGTTTTTTAAAGCCATTTTACCATCATATACTAAATTAGGATTCCATGAACCATGACCTACATTTTTTTAAGTCGTCTTGCAATAAAAAAGTAACAAAAAAATAAAACCGACTTCAAAAAGAAATGAACTCAAAATTATTGATAACCTGAAGGGCAAAAATGAAGGTTTGTGGATGATTGACAAAGCAATTTTATTTTGGAAGCAAAGTGCTTTTCCCTATAAAAAGGTATCAATAATAGAAAGGGATAAAAGTCTTGTTTCTAGTGAGCATAAGAACGTTCTAACGTGCAGAAATATACTGTGCTCCGCCGGCAAATATTATCACAAGATTATCACTCATCCCGAGTTCCCGACGCGACGCCTGCAGCCAAGGCAACGGGTGCGAAGGCTGCGCCCTGCATGCGCAGCGGCCCAGGCCCCGAGCACGACTGCGCCGCAGTCGTCAAAACCCACAGAGTTCTTTTTGATATTGTCAAACCCAGTTGACAATTTATCATAATGTGACATTTTGTAAATAATTAAAATAGTGTTTTTTAGTTTATTTTTTTGAGTGCGTGTATATATAGTTTATTTTTATATTCTTTAGGTAAGTTTTACTGTAAGTTTAAGTGTGCTTTTATATATATGTTCAATGCGCTGTAGCGACGCCGGAAAATGTGCTAGTCAACCTGCCACATCGCTTGATGTTCAGCTGGTGAGATGTCCACATTGCTCACATGCACGCTTTTTTAAAGGCGAACGGGGGCGGAGGATACTCTATGGCAAGATCCACAAATCGCATAGTGTACCATTGTGCCCCCCAGCCACATCCCCAACATCAACACCTATAGAACAAAGTTTGTGGAAAAAAATAGCTTATAAAATTCCACCCCTGTATTAAAGAGAGTTCCCCGGGGCGCGAGACGATCTGTTGCAGCGAGTTTGGCGCAACGTATCCGTCTTGCGACCCAGGAGAACTTACAAAGTGCCTGGGAGCAATTACTTACCTTCCCTTCTTATAGGATTCTGCATGCTCAAAATTTGACAACTAAAAATCATTAACTAACCAAATAAAAAAAAATTGTAACAATTCGGCCCTAGTTTTAGATCCAAAATTACCTGCATTCCATAAATTATCTCAAAAAGGATTATGTTCACATGTGGAATACAAATTAAGTGAAGGTGACATCAGGGGTGCGGCCAGGATACTTTTCAGCAGCGATGTGGTGGCGCCTTACTCTCCAGAAACACTAAAAGCTCTAGAGAGTAAAATCTCACCTTCCCCGATCCCCCGACCCTCCCGACCTAAATTCAACTTTCCTCAACGTTTCGGCCCGCCAGTTGTTTGCAGCCGTGAGTTTTTCCGAAGTGGTTCCGCCGGCGGCCTCGATGGCCTGACTCCACAACATCTCAAGGATTTACTGAGTTCATTCGCCGGGTAAGCTGGTGAGTCGCTTTTGAAAGAGCTTGCGGCCCTTATTAACCTCATGCTCACCGGCGATGTGAACCAGGCCGTCTTCGATGTCTTGTACGGGGCCAACCTACGAGTATGTGCCCTGCGCAAGAAGGACGGCGGCATTCGTCCCATTGCCGTTGGTTGTACTTACAGGCGTACGGCAGCCAAAATAAGCAGTAAGCTGCTGCAGCTAACTTTCAGCCCCTGCAGCTTGGTTTTGGTTCAAAAGGGGGCTGTGAGGCTGCCGTTCATGCCCTTTCCACATTCTTAATTCTTAATAAAGGTGAGGTCATCCTCAAGGTTGACGTGAAGAACGCCTTTAATTCTGTAAACAGGGACACTTTGTTGGCAGAAGTCAAAAAGGAACTACCCGAAATTTATGGTTTCTTGTGGCAGTGTTACAGACACCCTTCCAAATTATTATACAAGGACAATGTTTTGAAATCTTCAGTGGGATGCCAACAAGGAGATCCTTTCGGTCTTCAGTTTAGCTATTCATCCCAGTTATCCAGAAACTAAATTCAAAATTCCACGTGTGGTATCTAGATGATGGAATGCTAGGAGGTGATATAGATACCGTTTTGAAAGACCTACAACTTCTCAAACAGGAATTTAATTCTATTGGCTTGGACCTTAACCCCTCAAAATGCGAAATTTACCTTTCTGACATTACCGACAGACAATTGACCCTAGAGAAATTTAACGCGATAGCCCCACAAATAAAAATTTTAGAAAAAAGCTCACTGCACCTCCTAGGTTCTCCAATTTTGGAAGATAGTTTTTCTCCTTTCATAGAAGAAAAAAAGCAAAAATTTCAACGACATTTCGGATACTCTCCACAATTAATTTACGTTCGGCATTCACCCTGATTAGATACTGTTGGTTTGGCCCAAATTTTATGTATTTTCTACGCTCTTTCTCTTTAAGCAGCCACACCTCTTAGACAAAATTTACCAAATTTTTCGCAGTACACTAACATCTATTCTAAATGTGGTCTTGGACGACCGAGCGTGGCTGCAAGCCACACTACCCATCCGCTTTGGTGGCCTCGGCGTCCGCAAAATTACCAGTATTAGCTTACCGGCCGTACCTGCCCTCTGTCCACAGCACCGAAAAGTTGACCGAGAAGATTTTAGCCCCCTCCCTGGTTAACTCTGAAGTGCCGTGCTTGGCCGTCGCGGTGAACGCCTGGAAAATGGCTTGCCCGGATACAGATCGGCCCGCGAACCCATCTTCCCAGAGGCAGTGTGGATAAGCCGCTCTGCAGGTTGGTACGGAATGATCGCGTGCCCGCCTACTGGTTGTGGGTGAGTGGGAGTCGGGCCTCTGGCTTCAGGCGCTACCGTCACCCAACATAGGCACTTTGCTGGGTGACTTCCCGCTCGCTACTTGTCTGCATCTGGACGCCCCTTGCGTGGCGCCGCATCGCTGCTAATGCGGTAAAGGTGTCGACTGCCTCGGACACCATGGCTTATCCTGCAGTAAAAGCGCAGGCCGGATAGCACGGCATGCCAGTATCAATGACATCATCCGTCGTGCTCTTGTCACCGCCCGGGGTGCCAGCTGTTTTAGAACCCAATGGCTTGGCATGCGACGATGGGAAGAGACCAGACGGAATGACCATAATGCCTTGGAAGGTTGGTAGGCCTGTGGTGTGGGATGCAACGTGTGTCGACACCCTTGCGCCATCCCATCTTCCAAGGTTTTGAGATGTTTTCCCTTTGACACTACACCCGTAGCTCGTATCAATAAGCCAGAACGTCACACTTACACGTATTAGTCTATATCTTGAAAAGTACTGAATTGATTTTCATGAAACTTTCACTGTTCCCTAAGTTGAAGTAAATATAAACTAATAAAAAAAATGGTCACGATCCGATTAATAGTTGCGGAGAAATGGGTGGACAAACATACTTACATACATACGTCTATAAAATGTTGTATATTTGTTTGGAAGCCCTAATAGATTGTCATATGGGAATACAATGTAATTCCAATAATATTACATACATACGTGTCGAATTGATAACCTCATTTTTTTTGAAGTCGGTAAAAATAACAAAATAAATATTGTTCTGGCCAGTTCTATTCCAAGTTACATACTACTAATAAATTGTGTTAGGTCCACACGCTCACAGTATCCCCAATTCGGTTCTGTAACCCATTGCGTCCCAGCATGATCCCAGTCATGAAGAAGTAAAGTTTCGGGGACCAAAATTGCGTAAGCATTAAAAGGGTAATCTTGTTTTAATTGTTTCTTAGTTAGCGAAGGGATACTCGATACAAGACAGTTTTGTAGTTCCGGGTAAGTGCTTATCTAAGTTTTATATGGGTATATAGGATAAGTGGGATGCCAGCGTGGCTGGGTGGAATAGTAATATTTTGTTAAGTATGCAAACTTATAGAAAAGACATATCACCAACAAAGTCCACAATGGTGGTGCCTCATTTCATTGTTTTGTTGTAGGTAGTGCCATCCCACAATTTGAGGACTACTTTTATATCCGCTCCTTCGCGAAATTACCTAAAGATCGGTAACAATAGACAAAGTAATTGTATCTCATTAGTGACACTGACAGTTGAGCTCGTAGTATTTAGTTTAATACATAGACGAAAAATTATCCGAAAAGCAATTCTAAGCATATTTTTACTCAAAACCAGAAAGTGTTGCAATACTGGAATTTGATCTTTGAAGCGATTGCCGAACGTTTTCGCGTGACCTTTAGCTGAAATGTTAAAATATTTTGTGAGGGCACTTTTTCAGTATAATGTAAAGATATAAATTATAATCTACGTCGCCGCGAATCTCTCAGGGAACTTTTTAAAAGGATCAATTTTATGACGGTACCTTGCCGATTCATTTATGAAAATATTATGCATGTAAGAAAAAAATCCACATCTTTTTAATAAAATAAGCAATAGACATCATTTTAATACTAGAAATAAAGATAAAATACATCAACCATTAGCCAAAGTACATACATCTTTTATGGGGTACTGTGTTAAATGTTACAATAAAATATCTTGTGATATATTGCAATGAAATGAAAGAAAATTTAAAACTCACATTAAACGTACACTTTGTAAACAAGCATACTATAAACAATCAAAAAAAAAAAATAATAATAATTAAAAGATAAATTAGAAGATTATATCCAGGATAAGAACGCTTGCAAACATGCTGGTCCTGCTCCATAGGATAATCTAGAGTCTAGACAAAATCAAACTGGTTGCTAATTTAATTGTAAAATTTATTCTTTTTTTGACATTGATTTACATTCTGTAATTACTTTAACTCACACCCCTGACTTATTAGCAACTTGTAATTTTTTTTTTTAAATTTAAATGAAAATCGTTTACTTTTACCATGTTTGTAAATGTGTGAGCACTTATATGTCACGGTTTCATTTTTAATTCTTTTACCTATTGCGGTATAGTAATTTTATTTTAGGTGCATCGTTTTCACATATTATTATTACATAATAAATTTATGCAAAATATTGTAAAACATCTTTAAAGAGTAACGTGGAGTTTCTTGCCCATTCTTCTCCATACGAAAACTACCTTTTGGAATGGGCGACTAGAATCAATTCTATTTTGTTGTAATTTTTGACGTTCAACAGTGCCTTTTATGTGCCTATTTGAAATAACTTTGAATTGTATAATTACTCTCTCCCTTTGTATTAATAACACGAATAACGGACAAATTAGTTGCAGTATACTGCAATGATTCGACCATCAATCGTGTTTATCAATGTCCCGGATCAGATGAGCATGGGCGTCATTAACCATACACACATACTAGTGATTGATTTCATAGCCGATTGATTCGGTTATACGGGAATCAATTACGGAATAGTAATGGCGGATGATGCGTTATTCGAATGCTTCTATCTAATTATAGGTTTATGACTAGAGATCATGAAAAGATTAATGAAAGAACAATAAATAAAGAAAAACTGCCTCTCCTCTGCCTACAAAGAGTCCAAAATGGTATCTTAAGATCCATAGTAAATGCACCTTGGTTTGCTAGGAACGACGAAATCCACCAGTAAGCTCTGAAATCGAGCGGTACAAGGAACAACACAAGGCACGCCTAACCTTGCATCCAAACCCACTAGTTGCTGAACTGTAAAACGCGACAGCGGTGGTGAAAAGGCTGAAGA
Source organism: Mesoligia furuncula (assembly GCA_916614155.1). Lineage (NCBI taxonomy): Eukaryota > Metazoa > Arthropoda > Insecta > Lepidoptera > Noctuidae > Mesoligia > Mesoligia furuncula. The sequence goes on along the minus strand of OU744791.1, from coordinate 3,596,841 downwards.
GGAACCACCTTCTATAAGTGGGAGGCGAAGCACTGGCTGCTCCACCACGTCATTTCGTCATGGATCAAATTCGCTTATGGTCCAACGACTGATCGCAAATGGAAAGAAGAAGAAAAAAAAAAAAGCAATAAAAGAATAAAAAATTGTGTAGAAATAAGCAGAATCACCTTATAATGTTCCCACTGCTGGGACTCAAGCCTCCTCTCGGTAAGAGGGAGTGGACAGAAATCTACCATGCGGGACCAGTGCGGGTTGGTAGATGTCACATGTCTTCGAATTGTTGGTTCCAGGACATGCCGGTTTCCTCACGATATTTTCCTTCACCGAGCAGTGGTGATGAAATTATATACACAAATTAAAGTGCCTGGCTGGGTTCGAACTACGACCTATAATTTGTAAGTCGGGACCACCACTGCTCTTAACAAATAAGACGCACATTATAAATTAAACAAAATACTTACTGTAAAAAGTATACAGTGTAAAAAAAAAATACGCGTCGACTTAAGACATTTTTTTGTTTTTTTTTTTTATTTGAAATGCTCTTGACTTAAGTCACAGAATAAATAGTACAAGTACTCTAGTCTAGGTCAGAGGTGACAGAGACAAAGTCGACGATGGAGTGAGCTTACCCAGAAGAAGCCTGTCCACTCACACTTTGAAGAGATTGTTGTGTGAACAACATTTATTAAATTTATTATTTTATTAATGTCGGCAATCATAATTCACATGTGTCTTTATTGTTTTAATTATTATTATTTTTTGTTTTTTATTTCTGTATTAATTTTATTGTTTTGATTATTCGTTTTAATTTGATTTGATTTTAATCGATTTATTTTTAATTAATTTGAGTTGATTTCTTTTGTTTATATTAATTTGATTTATTTTGATTTGATTTGCTCTAATTTGGTTTTTATCCGATTTTATTTTATTTTATTTATTGTTTTCTATTCTTCGTAGGTTAATAAAATATACACACAGTAATCCAAAGTAGACAAATCTGATTTTATTTAATTTCATTTATTGTTTTCTATTAATTTATGTCGCGTGGCAATGAGTGTTATTTACCTGAAATAAATACATTTATTATTATTATAAAAACTTCCTCCTATTCTTCGTAGGTTAATAAAATATACACACACTAATCCAAAATAGACCAATTAAAATAGTAATTTCCAAGTACTTCAAATAATGTGATTTAAGGGCAAATATTGATTATCATAAATATTAAAAGCGATTCTTAATGTTTGCCGCTCAAAATGGATCCTGCGGTATAAATAAGCTGATCCTCATTACCATGTCTAGTAGGCTGGATTTGTCGTTCTCAAATCGATACGTCGACATGTCGAACTCATGATTGGCGACTGATTGTTAATGATCGCGGAAACATCCGTGTTTCTGACGTTTTTCCAGGTGTTTAATGATAGACTGTGACCTGGAAATTGACGAGTTAGGCCAGGTGAAAAAAATTGAAAGCAAATTGAGTCTTCGTAATTTTAATCTAAATCTTTTACGAAGATGAGGACTAGGGATTGAAATGCAAACGCTGCACAGGATAAATTCAATGCAGGATCGAGACAATAGGAAAGACGACATGTCGAACTCATGATTGGCGATTGATTGTTAATGATCGCGGAAACATCCGTGTTTCTGACGTTTTTCCAGGTGTTTAATGATAGACTGTGACCTGGAAATTGACGAGTTAGGCCAGGTGAAAAAAATTGAAAGCAAATTGAGTCTTCGTAATTTTAATCTAAATCTTTTACGAAGATGAGGACTAGGGATTGAAATGCAAACGTTGCATAGGATAAATTCAATGCAGGATCGAGACAATAGGAAAGACGGGTTTTAAAAAGCTATCGAATGCAATATGGACTCCACTTTAACAGTTCCAATTCAGTACTTGAGATAAATTACTAGTCAGGCAAATCTAGCGTATCTTCTCAGAGCAATTTGAACTTATTGCTAGAGTTCGCATTTCTATCCAGATTTACTAGAAACAAACCCTCGAATTTGAATTAAAGAGGAAAATAATGCTATCGGTGCTACAATTTTCATTATTGTGAATTGTCTGGTTCTGCTCTACATATACTAGAATCCCGAGAAAAGATCAGAGATCAAAGATATTTCTTCGAAATAGAGAAAATGACTATAGCAGAAAGAGAAGATAAAGCTGATGCTAGCGAAGGAGGTGGCGGGATGGATGAGGGAGAGAGTCTCCCGTTCCAGCCGTCGCGGGAGACGCTCCAGGCGTCGGGAGCCGCGTGACGCCTCCCGGCCACCGTAGGCGCGGGCCTGCGGACGGAGAGTAATGGGTAGCTCACCGTCCGACCAGGACCATAAATCCCTAAGTCCGTCAACGAAGTAACGAGCCCGTCCGACAGTAGCTCGATACGTCGGAATGAACCCTACTCCCTAACGATTTCGGATTCATCAGTTTCAAACGGAATCATAGACAATATGCGTGAACGAAAGACGCCTGGCAATAGAGTTGCGCTATTTTACCGGTCAATTACCGGTTTGCTTATTATGTAGTTTTCTAGCTTATTAAACAGAAATTAATACGTTTTTCGTTAGAAAATGACCACATTTTAAAAAATATCCATTTTATTATGTCTTTAAATATAGAATTGAATTATTTTTGCCATTTTTGTACGGAAACCGGCATCATCCTGTTGATACCTGTGCCTATTTACTTTTTGAAGGACATTTTGTTTTCTTAGTCTGAAACATTTTCAAATGAAATGTCAAATTGTTAGCCGGGAAGTTTTAAAATTTTCCATTATTTTCTTAGCTTTATAGTTAATTTTTTTAAATGCCCCCAACTGCTGCAGCAACACGAGCGAATTGAGGCCCTTCTCAATTTTATGGGTGAGAACAATGAATTGCCTCGCGGGTTATTGAGGGGTGCCGACGGGAGAATTCGCTCAAAACGGTTGTGGGAAAACCTGTGGAACTCCCTTAACTCAGTGGGAGGTTGCACTAAGTTCGTCGAGCAGTGGCAAAGGATGAGTTTAATACATTACTCGTCAATATTAATATGATTTAAAGGTCTTGTCATCAGTAAAGTGAATACAATGACAATCAGTCATCCTCCAAATACTTATCTGTAGGAGTACTTACGAGTATAGCGGTTTTATATAGCTTCATAAAATTAACCGAAAATTCCAATTTTAGGTGTAGTTTGACAAGAAGGCTGCTGGAGCTGCCAGAAGGTCAGCAAGTGAAGAGGCCCATCGGTAACACCAACCCTCTCCCAAGTGGAATTAACGATACTATCAATAATGGGAGAGGATTTTGGCGAGCCGCAAACCGGAGCAAGAGTGCCAGCTTTCCCATTGGTAAGAATTACATTTATAATTTATGTTAGTAAGTTTGTTTCAGTGGTAAAAAACTTAAAGCAATATTGTATTTATAATTAAGAGTGTAATAATAAATAACAGATAACTACACAATTACATATTTTTTGATGTATCCTTTCATGGTATTCAGTTTTTGTTGGGCAGCTTCCACCTGTAAGATATCCAGCGCCAGTAGCCACCTCACCCGCCCATGCTGCTATTCCTGCCGACCCACTCTCCCAGAAGCAAGCCTCTACATTCACTGAGGCACAGGAGCCTGCTCCAGTACCTCAGTGGACTCCGAATGTAGTTGCATTGGCAACCCCTGAGATGCCAATGCAAAATCAGCGATTATGTTTCCTTCAAAACACATAGCATTGGGTGAAGAATCAGTCTAAGAATTCTGGCCTCTAATGCTGTAATAATCAGAATGAACATACCTCATTTCTCTTCGTTACCTTGTTATAGCCTTTCAGCATGCAGACGACGTGTCGATCCTTGGTCACAGCTGTCACTGTCAAGTGTCACTCATAGCGAAATTTTGCCGCCAACGTACGGAAAAATTTTTCTCTCGTTAATTTTCATAGAAAATTTGTAAAGTTTCAAGTAAAACTTTATAAAAAGTGAATAATAATGATTGTGGTAAGTGATATATAGTGATGCGCTGATCGTTAGTCAGCGAAATGACGAAGGGAGATCGGAAGTTCGAATTAGATACGTGGTCACCGGTTACTTTGAGGAACCGGGCTTAGCAACCCTGAGCGCCGCGATTCTCCTAAGCGCAATAGTGGGGAAACCTCTTCATCCTCGGGAGGATTGAGTCACCCCATTTCCCACCGCCGAACGACAGGGCTCAGAGGTCGAAAAGATTTCCTGTAAGTCGGGACCTACGCATTTATAATTGAATGAGTAGCCAATAAGCCAAGTAAGTGCTGAATATCTGTTATTATTACACATTATATCATTACCCTTACTCAAAAATACTATCAACAAATTTCTGTTTCTTACTAGTATCTAGGTACCTACTTCAGACAGAAGTGCAGTGTTGTTTTTTAAACAACCCTTTGGTGTGGTAAAGAATAATACAAGATACGGAAATGGATTTCATTGTAAAAATATGATGATTAGGTAGTAATTCCTAAAGCAAATACAGAATGTCTTGAGGAGCTAAAATTACTCAAGCAGGTTCTTTTCTTTGACATCCCATTATGAAAAGCAATCCATTATAAGAAAACCTTACATGTATGCTCACATATCTCACGTGTATCACACACTGAACTAGAAATAGAGTGAGTACTTATGCCACTAAACAAAACTAAAGATTATTTAGCTCCCGCGGAGGGAGGTGTGGCTGGGATCTCTAATGTGGGTCTAGAGCAAAAGGATCTAGCTGCTAGAGTAGGTCTACAGACACTTGTTAATTGAGCAGCAACCTACGCACTAGGATTGTATCCTACGGTCCCATTTGGAAGTAGTCGGAACACTCCTATCCAGGAATGTAATTACAATAGTTTATTGTTCTCATGTGGTATGCAGTTGTTACTTACATTAAAGAGGTTCAGCACCTCTAAGTCTAATCTGCAATTAGAACATTAAGATGAATAATTAAAAATTACATACGTTTTATAAATAATTAGAAATGTTAAATATTAAAACAATGTATATAAATAAAACAATGCATATAAAAAAACAATGCATATAAGTAAATATTAAAACAAACAATAACTTATTAAGCTATACTGTATAATTTTTGCGTATTTTGTAATAATTAAGGAAATAGCAGAATCTTCATTCATCAAAGTGTCACCTATCATATAGATATTTATTATATTTGCAGTGGAGCAAAATAAATACATGCACTACACAATTTAAAACTGGCAATACATTATTTAAAGTTGGTTAATATAAGAAAATAGTTATTTAATTAAAAAAAACATGGTAAATGAGGATCATACCGGAAATAACTAGGCCAAAATTCATACTAGAGACAAGATTCAGGCTGTCTAAAGAACCATTTAAAAGCTGCAAACCTGTTTCCGTTTCATACTGAAATCATAAGAGGAAGTCAAATCTGGAAAAGATTTATATTCAAAACAATTCTATTTTGAGACAAGTATCTTTAGTTAAAATAATAAATGCAAATTTCTATTAAACCAATCATAATAATCTATGCTTTTCTAAAGCTTGAGTGACAAATGAATTTTCAAAGTCAATTCTAAATTTAAATCAGGATTTGGAATTATGTAAGCCTTTTTTGGAACACTGATACCAATTACAAGGCTGTGCCTGCAGCCTGCAGGCAAGGTAGAAAGGAAGATAATGTTATCAATGCTTCTAATAAAGAGATTTTGTTCTCTGAGACAAGTTCAAACCTAAATTTTGCTATCCTTTTAAGGGAATGCTTGTCATCAAAAAATATTTGTGAAGAGCAGACCAAGACTAATGAAAAAAGGTTGCTCCACTGGTTTGTCAAGAGTTAATGTGGTGGCCAGTGGCTGTTGATAGACCACAGCTCAGTTCCTTTATATATATGGATAACCCACTTCCTGTTCACACATGCATGGAGAAAGGGTAAGGAGCCCACAAGGAAGGGCTACTATATCCATCCAAAGGAGGTCTTTAAAATATCACTTTTATTGATAAGACCGCCCATTGTGTCACCCTATGTAAAATATTCTACACTTATATCTGTAGTTCGTATGGTGTACATAATAAGGAATATTATGTTCTATCTTACTCTTGCCAGGAACTTGACCAAACCAGAAAAAATAACTTGAGAGATATTTGCCATATACGCAGTAAAATCAGCCAAAGAGCCAGTATTCAGAGTGCACATATTCTAGCTCAATCCGACAACAGACCATTTGTCGCAAACTTAGGATGAACGAACAAGGTTACATACATCCCCAGTGATCCTGAACCTAACTTACAAAATGACGAAGTTAGCAGATTGATAAGCTAATCTGCTAACTGCTAAGGTCTACATCGGGGACGCCCCACTTTGAAACATGGCCGCGGTTTATCTCTTTAGATAAACCGCTGACAGAGTAATTCTAGTGTTCACTAGAATCACTCTGTCAGCGGTTTATCTCCCGGGGGGGTTAAAGGTATTATAACGGCTTAGCCGACCGCTTATCTAGGAACAGACCAGCCGGATTGGCGCCTGTTGCTCCAGGCCCCAGGCCTCGGAGGCCATGTTTCAAAGTGGGGCGTCCCCGATGTAGACCTTTTCGCGTCAGATAAGGCGGCCGCTGTGCGACATTACATCACAGAGGACTCAAATGATGGCTTGGCAAGCTTCTGTGATGCATACAGTTAAGAAGTGACAGCATAGACTAGCTGTGTGTTTCTCTTCACCCAATTTAAAATCGAGTGCTCAGTCATTTGAACTCGGAAATGGGGAAGGGACGTACTATACAATACTTGCGACACAAATTGTCAGTATGCAAGAGATGTTAAAAGTAGGGTAAGTAAGCACAGTGCGCCCAAGATTTGGCTAGAAGACACTGACTATCAAAGAATTTACTTAAAAGCTACCATAATCATTGTTGATTTTGGTTTACAATCGCAGGTGTGTCTAAACTTGCTCAAAAGATTTTTAAACAAACCATGATAGAGGAGCCTCCATGAAGTCAGAAAAGGTCTGTGGTAGCCTTCGGGAGGCTGACTGGTGATTAGTTCATCAGATAAAATTAAACTGGAAGAGCCACTAGGCTTACAGAATGATTACTTCTGTAAAGCAGTTAATGAGAGGGCTATCCCTCAAGATTATTTAGAATGATCAGCCTATCATGTTCCAACTGAGGAGACAAAGGTCTGCTCTCTGTGAAGGGGGACGAAGATTTATCATATGAGAATTTTCAATTCCCAATAAAACATTTAATAAATAGGTTTGTGTAAATGATTCATATTTTAAGTCAATTCAATTGATAAATGAAGAGACTTATACTTCATTTACATGAGAGGTTTAATCTATTAACCATAGTTAATATAAGAGGTCCTAAATAAATTTGAGTTTCAATGGGATTTTAACTTTGTTGAGTAAGACATTGAGTTTGTTTTCCCACATCTTTATAAAGTTGGAGATTCAAAAATATTTGTACTTTAGATTAATTAAGGATATGGGCGATCCAATGATCCTTTAGTAATGAGAGGAGTATTTTAATTCAGCTTAAATCTCATTGATTTTAAATTATCATTATAGCCTTATATTTCATGTTCACCCTATATAAGGCAAATACATTTGTTAATAATCTATAACATTTTATGGAAGATTATTATTTTAAAATTTTTTAGAATAATAGATTGAAAACTGTTAATTTTTGGTTTGAACATTTAAAGAATACAGACAGAAATATTCATAAATTTCATTTAATATATAACTCACATAGCGTCTACATCCTTCGGGTACTCTTTCACCAGCAGATATCAAACAGGTCTTCACCCAATGCTATGTGTTTTGAAGGAAACATAATAGAGCTGTTTTGCATTAAAACAAAACAGTTATTATGTTATGAAAAACACATAGCATTGGAGCAATGTGCTTGCTGTTGAGTTTTGAAGACTTATCAAACAGGTCTTCACCCAATGCTATGTGTTTTGAAGGAAACATAATAGAGCTGTTTTGCATTAAAACAAAACAGTTATTTGAAAAACACATAGCATTGGAGCAATGTGCTTGCTGTTGAGTTTTGAAGACTTCTATGAGTGACACTTGACAGTGACAGCTGTGACCAAGGATCGAGACGTCGTCTGCATGCTGAAAGACTATAACAAGGTAACGAAGAGAAATGAGGCACGTTCATTCTGATTATTACAGCATTAGAGGCCAGAATTCTTAGACTGCTTCTTCACCCAAAGCTATGTGTTTTTCATTTCATAATAACTGTTTTGTTTTAATGCAAAACAGCTCTATTAAGTAAGTGTTATCGTTCTGTAGAAAAGAGATTACGTAAATCATGTTTCAAAAAATTACTTAAAAGTGTCAAAAAAATTATTTTTTGTCTACAGCATCAAACCCTCGCCTCGTCGTGGACGTTCATGTGTTCGGCGACACTTCCCTGCCGACGCAAGAAGCAGAATAGTTAAGGTGGAAGAAAAGAGGCTTATACTTGAAACCAGGAGAAATGAAGTGAGAGAGTGTGATGTGTGTGATGAGTTCAACTGTTCGGACGGGCAAAAACACATCGGGAGTAGGGATAATTGTCAAATCGTGTTGTCATTCATTCTTCGTTCGGACCCCGAGCGAATCATCCGTCTGTAGGTAATAGGGGGTAGGAAACGCTCGTAACGCAGGCCGAAATGATGGACTTCGTGCTTAGGGAGTAGACCCCCAGGCCGTGCCGGACGGCGCTTACGTATTCCACGCGCGCCTCAAAAATATGTCAGCATCATTTGAAGGGGCCCGTCAGGGCCGAAGCCAGCCTAATCAGCGGGATAGTCCGAAAGGATTACCGCTGGCCCAGAACATAAAGGGCTAAGGAAGGAACACGGGTGGGTTTTAGTCAGTAAGAGTCTGTCACTCCCTTCCTCTCCACCCAGAGCGGGAGGGGTCATTTGACGATTTCCCAACCGCAAAAAAAAAAAGCTGATGTCTCTTTTTGTAACTGTTTCTAAAATGTTCCTGGGTTTTATCTGCACAGCAGTGGAGAGTTACAGACTGCTATAATGACGTAAAAATATATAACAATCCATCATTTTATTAATAATGTCCGTCACATACGAATGCCACGGGACATTGACGATGAAACCATTATGGCAACGCTATTATCGTAAATCGAAATTACCATTATAAGTTGGTGCAATACATAAAAGTTAAGTGGAAAGACGTCGTTAAGTGTATTGTATTGTATGAAGTGGAGAGTAAAAGCGGATAGTTTCATTTAAAAAAATGTGACCAGGTATTTAATGTCATAATATTATATTACAATTAAAAATGCCAGTGTGTTTTATTACTCTGCGCATTAAAACCGGCATCGCAGAGCTGAATTGCTTGCTTGTTGTACAAAAAATACGACAGACAATTTTACATGTTAATTTATTGAAATTGTCGTGTTCAAGGACTAAACATTAGCTCCCTTACTAATAAACGTTGTATAGCGTCTGTATAGTTACACAATGTTTTGTCTTCTTCTTTGGAAATTCAAATTACTGACGACTGAAAGAGAGAAATCGGTGAATAACTATTCATATGTATACCTAATACGTTTATTAGTAAGGGGTTAATCTATAAAGATAAAAAAGTGGAACATCCGAGACTGAGGCTGCACAGGAAGTTTACACGCCAAAAAAGACGAACGCATGATGTTGATGTGTTGGTACATTATAATCTTTCAATTTCTTTTTAGGGGCTTACAGGACCTAAACGCAAAAAACGCAAGAAACATTAAAAGTATATGATCGACTACAGTAAACAAAATCAGAAAAATATAATTATGTTCTTCAGGATATAATTATGCTAGGTAGATACCGAGTTGAAATCATAATACAACCAATTTGATACGATAGAAAAAAATCATGAAGATACCTCTAAAACTTTCTTTTTGCAATAAAAAAACCCTACTAATATACATACAATCATTCTGATTTTTTGTCAGATTATTCTACAAGCAACATACTAAAACACTACCTACTGTTTTAATTTTTTAGTCCAAACAATAGATTTTTTGTAATTTAATAATGGCTTCATATTTTACAATAAATTATCAGCGTTGTGTCACCGCGCTTCTCTTTCTTTTCTATGCAGTCCGAGAGTGACCGCGCTTTAGGTCATGTAAGCCCCTTAAGTGCCTGTTATTTGCCTTGCGAAGGCTGCAGGAATGCCCTGGATGCGAGAAGAACAGGACCGGTCCGTGTGGCGACGTTTTGGGAAGGCTTATGTCTAAGAGTGGACGTTTTTCCGGTGAAATAGTGATGGTGATGAATTTCACAGAAATTAACACTCTCGAAACAGTGCTTGGCCAAAGTAATAGGGTTAGCGATGGTTGGTAGTTTTAGGAAAACTTCCACATAAAAATATTCCCTACTAGGCATTAAATTCTACTTAATTATTTTTCTCCGTCATACGCTTTCTCTTCCAACTTGAATTGACCTCAGCTCATATCGTTGCTATTAGGAACGGGAATAATTGATAGTGTAGACGCTCATAACCCGTATGTTTGTGATACGTGGTCGGTCAGTGCAATGCTATACGATGCGATCTAATGCTATACGATGCGATCTATTGCTATATTGTAACTGTAACTATTATTATCACATATTCAATAATATCACTCATAATTAAGCCGAGTGCTTTAGTGAAACGGACGTACAGTCACCAAAGGTGAAATAACCAGGGTCGTCGGATATAGTTAAAGTTTAATAAGAAATTAATGGACGTTTTCGAATAAAATTCAATTTAGGTAATTAATAGAAAACAAACAGTTCATTTATCAAATTAAATTAATTTATTCGGAAACATCAATCGGTTTCTTACTTGGTGACCATACATCACGAGTACCAGATGATGAAAGAAAAGAAGTAAGAAAATACATTTATTTAGCACAGACTAAAAGACACACAATACACCAGATAGTCAGATAATAGTCGCACATCAGATAAAACAAATACAAAGATAAACATAAAAAGTGCAAAGTCCGATATAATAAATTAGCAGGAAAGTGTGCCTCACGGCTGCGCCAAAAAGGCCCAGTTCAGCAAAAAATGCCAGACAACTAGTGTCTGACGCTGGTTTTCAATAGGACCTAATGAGTGAGGTAACGGATGAAAATCAGTTTTATACTGCAACGTGACGAGTGTATGCATAATTAAATAAATAAATAATAAAAATAAATTTGTGTCACATAAAAACAGCAACGAATAGGTTGTATAAATAGTGTGATATTGAGTAACATTGCAAAAATAAACAAAAAAAATACTGATAAATAAATAAATGAGATTGCCGCATCAGACCTCAGCAAATAAAGAAATTCCTCGAAACGAGTCAACGAAAACCTGTTTTAATTTATAGACGATGCCTGACTGAATGATGAAAGTGTTCAAAATCTGGTAAATAGACAATGGGATTTTAGCAAGAAAGTTGATTCACCTTGCCGGTCTGCGTCATCGTCATTCACATTTTTGTGCTCGACCACTGAGACACGATATTTTCTAAAATGCCTAAAAGAAAGTATTCAAAGAAATACCTAAATGTGAAATTCGAAAAAGGAGTGTTATTGAATCGTTCGTTGGTGGTATATAATGTGCCAGTCGCAGGCGTATAATAAATAGTATAATGTCGGCCGTGACCATAAAACGTGAAAATCGTTTTATGATGTCTTGCAAAGAAGTGAATTATTTCATTACTAGCTGCGCCCCGCGGGTTCACCGCATAAATGTCGATCCCGTGGGAATATCGGGATAAATATGTTAATCCAGGGCTCAGCTACCTCCATACAAAATTTTATCAAAATTGGTCCAGCCGTTTGAGCGTGAAGAAGTAACAAACAAACACACACACACACACACACAAACTTTTGCCTTTATAATATTAGTGTGATTAATAGTGTGATTCCCAAATAACTGCAAATACTGTACAACGATGTGTCGCTCGACGCCCTGCTGTCAAGGAAACGGTCGTGAAGTATGCGTCCTGTATTGACAGAAGGGCCTCATAATAAAACCCCGAAAATAAAATAAATCTTCTGATAATACCAATAATAAACCGATCAAGTGCGAGTCGGACTCGCGCACTGAGGTTTCCGTACAAATTTACGGTTTTCGGATTTTTTCCTTTACTTGTGCTACATGACATTGCTTCTTGCCAAATTTCATGATTCTAGGTCAACGGGAAGTACCCTATAGGTTTTGATTCCCTTGCGAGTGTCAAAACATGCGGCATAAAAGCAACAAACTCCCGTATCTTTTGATTGCTTTGACTTAAAAGATTGACTTTTTCACTGCTTCAAGGGATTGCAGCCCTGAGTATTTGATATTAATCTCAATGTGATAACTCGACGCGTTTCTAAGAAAAAGGGCCTTGACAGACGGACAACGAAGTGATCTTATAAGGGTTCCGCTTTTCCTTTTGTGGTACGGAACCCTAAAAACAGACAAAGGCAATACTTAATACAATGTGAAAGTATTCTGTTATTTTTACACTAATAAGGGTAAACCTCTTATTTTTATGCCTATACGTAGGTCGCCGTTTTGTCTGGAAGTATTTTTTACTTTGTAAAGGTTGTTTTGCGTAATGAGAGCGCTGTAAATACTTATATATTAATAAGTATTTGTATTTTTATCGATTTTAGATGATGTATGTTTATTGCTTTTCTTTATGTATTTCTATTTTGTATTTCTGACTGACCGACTTCTTGACATTTCAAAAATGCCTGTAAATGGTTTAATTGAAATAAATGCTTTGAGTTTTTGAGTTTATTTTTATATATCCATGGAATTTGTTATTATTTTTGTGCTATGTCTTTGTCTGCACTAAATAAATGGTTTATCTATCTATCTATGTAAGTGTATGAGAATAAACTAATTTCAATGTCTAATAAAGCATTTGCAACACGCTTAAAAAGAGCTATTATGTTACAACTCCATGTGATAAAAACTTTCAAATAAATCTGTGCTAAGTGAAATATATGCGCAAAAATAAAAATTCGTCCAACCCTGCCCCTGACAAGTGGTCCTAAATTTTAACGTAATTGTTATACATTAACAACTTGTTGCTTTTTCAGGAAACTATTTAGTGTAATAACACTTGTTCTGGTATTTTAACTCTTCACCGAGTTTAACTATTTAGTCTACATGGACTGAAGCTGCTGTATGTTTAATCATTTTCAAACGACCGTCCATGTGATGAATAATGGTATTTTAGTTATACACCTACAGTGTTACTACTACTATCCCTACTGGGACAATAGGGGGAAATCCGAATCCTTAAGAGTAAACTAGTTGCGAGCTCGAACTCATTGGTGGTCATGGCCAAAAAGTACGTTGTCTCAACGTCTGACAGAGCTAGTATCAGTGATGAGCAGTTAGACGCTAGTTTACACGCACAACATCTAGTTTTCACGTACAGGAACACCGTTCACAACTGATAGGCGCGTAAAAAATTCGTAAAGTGCTTTAGAAAATCGAGTTTATGAAAAAAACACTGCATAAATCAATTATAAATAAAGTTTATTGAAACGGTACGAACTTGGTTTTGAAGATTTTACAGTTCTTTTTATAGTTATTTAAGTACACCCAAAGTTACGTTAAAAATAGCAAGGAAAACGAATCTTTGTTGGCTCATAACTTTTTAATGGCTTTTTATTATTTAACTATTCTGTTTCCGTACAGACAAAATTAATAATAAGTCAAAACTATATCAACTTTAACTTTGCCACAATGTCAAACAGTGGAGTAATACTCTCCCGAAATCTGTATGAAAAAAAAAATCGATTAGTGGCACCTTAAGAGATACGGGGAAACTGTCGAAGGACTCTGTGCTCTTTGGGATAATTCCCGTATTTTATGGAACGTTCGTATTTTAATTTTAGAATCAATCTGTCAAAAATACAATCAATGTATATACATTTATGACAGTTTTCTAAGTACCTACGAAAATATAGATATATTATGTATATCGGAGAAAGTATAGTGTGTCTCGTTATTATCAGCCATATTTAAACTATGTGTGGGCTACTGTGGGTAAGTGTTGGATAATGCGCAATAGAAAAACGGTTTTCAGTTCAAATGAGATTATAATTTCACAAACAATTTAATCACTCTAGCAAATTACACACTAGGTACACGACACAACCAGATACGGAACGCGGGACAGTTTCTCAGCACATGTTGTTCGTACGGGTTATTCCCAAAGTACTCCATTCCTTTGTTCTAAAAAGATAAGAATCTCATACATTGATTCCCAAGTTACTCCAAGGAATTATTATTATTTATAAATACTTATTATTTTGTTCCCATTCTGCTCCATAGGTATCTGGAACGATTCTCAAAGTACTCCACCGATTATTCGTTATCAGTTCACAAACTGCTCCATTTACATAATTACCTATAATAGTTATTTAATACCTAATCTAGTACAGTTGCATACAAGACTTTATCTACACCCATGATATGAATCCTCTATAAAAGGTTCTGAAACCATAGGGTGTTTGTACAGTGTTGTAAGAACTCAAACTGTAAATTCAAGGAAAGTTCAATTGCTGAGTATCTAATACAAACAAACAACTAACTTTAACGTAGGTAATAATAGAATTATTTATCACTCATTTTTGTAAACAATAAAATAAAAAGTTTTTGCGCTAGTCAATCCTTATACCTACAGGTACCATGCCTAAACCTTCTCAAAATAAAAATTAATAAAAAAACTACTTACGATTAACTATGACTCAAGTCAAGACAGGTTGACCAATTTGGCTATCCATCGAATTGAAAGTTGATTACAAAACAGACGATAGCATAAAAAAGATTGCCGATTTTATGTTCTTACAAACTATTAAAGAGAAGAAGCTTTTAGGGGGGTTTCTTTTCCCTTAAAAGGGGAAAAGAATCAGAAGAAGAATTGAAGAGATTATATAATTCGCACATATCGATACCTTTGGGTCTGGGCTCAAAGGGCGTATAGCACAAAACACAGGTTTTCAGGAGAAGCAAAATACAAAACAAAAAAAATTGTTTTCGTTATATCTCTGTCATTTTTAGAGCTACATAAAAGTATCCAAGGGATAAAGTTCTTAGATTTTTGATTAAAATGGGCCTGGTTTTGTATTGACTGAGATAGCATGTGCTTTACGACCAAAAAAATTTAATATAATTAGTCCTATACACCCCATAAAAATACGCCCTGAGCAGGTACACAGAGGCGTAAGCCCAACTTTATAAATGATGCAAAGACACAAGGGCGTATAAATTACTTGAATTGTTGTATAACGTGGTAAAGGACAATATTTTTACAATTATTTTTCTAATTGATATTTTATTTATTGAGTAGGCATCTCGTTTCAGCCGAAAGACGTCCACTGCTGGACATAGGCCTCCGCCAATTTTGGGGGGGGGGGTTTGCCATAATCGCCACGCTTGGCAGGCGGGTTGGCGATCGCAGTATGGTATGATGGTGTAATGCATAGAGAACGCTGCTGCCCATTCTCCGGTCTCCCTTAGTCGCCTTTTACGACACTCACGGGAAGTATGGGGTGGTGCTATTCTTTAAGTCCGGCACCACAAAGACAGTAGGCATCTATTCTTCGTAATTATATTTTTTTTTTGCCGTTATTCTGCTGGACAAAGATCTCCCTAGTCCCTAACTCTCTTTCCACATCCCTCTGTCCAGAGCAGTTCTCTGGCAAACCTTGAGCGTGGACCTCTGCTGAATTATCAAAGACCATGTTTGAGAACCAAACGTGAGGATGGGAAGAATACACATGTCGATGAGTCTTCTCTTGAAGTGATAGTGGAAGTTCGCCCTTCATTTGATATTCATGGCCCAATAGTTCTTCCAGGCATTTTTTGCAACTTCTTTGTTTGGTCTTGCCTGAAAGAGGCTATTTGACCAAGATAGAGCTACTCATCGACATATTTAACCTCCCCACCCGCCACGGTGATCCTGCGATGCACGCTATTCGTCATCAACTTGGTCTTTGACATATTCATTTGAAATCCGACCTCTAGGCTTGCCGTGCTGAGATCTTCTAGCATCTGAGTCAGCTCAAAAGTCTGTGTGGGAGAGTGGAAGTGGTCAGTAGTAGAAAGGCCGCGACGAAATCCGGCCTGTTCGGGGGGCTGATGGTTGTCTAGGGCGCCGGCTATTCTGTTCTCGATTACTTTAATGAAAGCTTTGTACAGGTGTGATACCAGACTAATAGGACGCTAATTTTATTGTCTATGTTTGTTTTGTCACCCTTTATGTGGAGAAGAATAATCAAAGAATGGCAAAATGTGCGTAGCAGAATTCCGGTGTTTAAAATACTGTTAAAAAAATTAGCAGTTAAGAATAGAAAAAAATACAGTGCTGCAATCATTACAACAAATTATTTTAAAAGACCATGGACACTTTTGAATGAACACTGGGCCCAAATTTCAAATTATCTAATATGCAATCCAGTTATCAGTTTTTGAACGTACTAAAACACATAATGAAATAAAGTTGATTTTAAGAACTTTCATATGACACATAATTCATCACTGTTGAACAATGTTGAAAAAGTGGACCCAAAATGACGCATGGTCCTCTGATTGTAGGTAGATGTCTCAAAATAGTTTAAGTCTGATTCTATATATTTGAAATAATTACCTTAGTTTTATCTTAAGTAGTAACTTGATTTGATAACTTTTATTAGGATTCAAAATTTGTGTTTAAGAAAGAAAGACTGTGACTTTTAGGTTTATAAGTATTTTTTACCATACTAATTAGGTAAAACTTTTTACAAAAAAAAAACAACCGACTTCCAAAATAAACACTAAAATTGAAAAACAACTTTAATTTCGAAAGTCGGTGTCTTTGGTTCCGCATTTTCGTTTATTGACACCGACTTCCGAAATTAAAGTTATTTTTCAACTTGTAGTGTTTTTTTTGGAAGTCAGTTGTTTTTTTTTTTGTAAAAAGTTTTTATTTTTCACTTTTTAGTGGGCCATCTGTGGTCTTCTTCATCAGCTCGACTTTACCAAATGATGATTTCCGAGAGCAAATGCTGAAGTTATTTTAAAAAAATACCCAAATCGTTACAGCTTTGCCTATAAAATTTGAGGGTTTCCCTCGATTTCCATGGGATCCTCTCATCAGATTCCAATTTGATGATAATGGGACCACCTCGAGAGTATACCCTTTCAAACAAAAAAAGAATTTTGAAAATCGGTCCACAATTGGCGGAGTAATCGCGTAACAAACACACAAAAAAAAAAAAAAACATACCGTCGAATTGAGAACCTCCTCCTTTTTGAAGTCGGTTAAAAATTTCAAATGATTATTGGTCGAATTTTGAAAATATTTTATGTTAGGCTTAGTGCCAGATATTATTTCAGATTTTTTATTATTTGTTTTTCATGTTTTTTAGAAATCTAAATCCAGAGCCCCACTTTTTTAATTTTGTCAGTTGATTTTTGAATATTTTTAATATTAGAATAAAAAAAAAAATGAGACTGAAACTTATTGTTGTATTATATTATAGTCTTTTATTTAAAAATTTCTTTATACTTAAAAATATATTTGCAATGCTTTTGAGCCTAACTGTACGTCAGCTACCCTTTTATAGTAATCCGGTACATATTTAAATTAGTTTTTTGATTAAAATTGGGTGGAGTACTTTGAGAACATTTTAATGTTATCATGGAGTAGAATGAAACCTAATTAAAAATATTATATTTTTCATGGAGTATTTTGGGAACTTTTTTTGGAGTACTTTGGGAACAACCCGTTCGTACGATGTCCAATGTCCAAGAGAGCACCACATCGTTCTTGCCGAACTGTCTTCGAGCGTCGACCCCCCCACGAACTCATGCTAGACTCTGTCAAGCACCACCAGATGGCGCTGGCGTTCCGAATAGTCGTTGTCGTCACACTGCTTCCGCCTCGTTGTCAAGTCAGCTCCCGTACTAATGATGTCTCCGACACGGCCATCCTGCTTCCACACGTCCTCGTGTGTTAATCTGTCAACAAACATACCCGCAAAGTATCACATAGCTCGGTCACTCCTCACAAAATATGGTACAGGCAATAAAACACAATGACAATTCGAACAAACTAAAAAAATTGCAGAGTTCAGAGCATTACTCATTACTTGATTCTCAAATCTCAAGATCACTAACTAAATAATCAACTAAGCCAATAAAACATCCTTAGAGCATTACAAAACACAAAGCAGGAATCTTATTCGTGGCCTGTGGCTTTTCACTAAGCCCAACAAACCTCACGTTTGTTTCTATGAATTCCTCTGAATTCCGAGTCCCACGGACTCTATGGTATCTACAAGACCCGACCTCCGCCAGAGACACCCGCGCACCGCGTATCCACGGACTACTAAAAGCAGATACCGACTTCTAACGGACTACGGCTACGAAATGACTACTGGTACGGTCCCGACCAGCCGACCTAAGATTCACCACTATCACGCGACTTAATCTCTACTCTGTTTCATCAACAAGACTTTTACTTGGCTTTCTTAAAATTAGTTAGTAATACTCTGATTTTCTGGCATTTTTCGCAACCTCCCATATGAAGACTGATAGATCAAAATTAAAAAGGACTCGACTCTATAAAATCTGTTTTATTTTACGATCAATTTGCAATAAGCATTCAAATTAGAAACCAAAAATTAGGCTAATCTAAGAATTTGAACTATCTAGTTTCGAGATTACCGAGACCAAGTACGATGATTTCACACTACGTTAGTCAAAGAAAACAAAACCTCAGGTATCCCATTCACGGTCCCACACATTTGTCACATACGCACTTCCCGCAGGAATGCCGAGTTGTCCTTGACTCTACGGTCTTGGCTTCAAGGCTAGACCCGACCCGACCATACTACCCAGAGCTACCGCGTATACCACGTACTCACGATACTCTGGTACGGTCTCCGACCCAATGAACCGAGAACCTGAGTACACAAACTAAAGTGATGCCAACTCATCATCCATTTCGTCTACAATCTCAATTGGTACTTGGCCCTCGGGCATCTTCCGAACACGGTCATAGATGTACGCCCCTAAGACTACCCACTGACCCAAAAAACATCAACCAGAGCCATGTACCAACGTAATCCACATTACAACAATAATCTTTAACACTAAGAGCCTCGGACACCTGGAAACCCACACACGAGTAAACTACTCTAACGCCACGGCTCTCCGACCGACCAGCAATCGCATTGCTCTCACACATCCAGCGCATGGATCCGTATGCATCACCCTGTGACTACACACAACTTTACTATGGCCGTTAGAGAACCCCTACTCGCGTGGCTCCCACTACTTAGGCTTGCTCATTGCTCATCATCACTGTGAGCACCATCTACTTCGACTGGTACATGACCTACTGGCATCATTCTTAATCTAACGTGAGAAAATTTAAAATTGCATTGTAAACTAGTTTGGGCTATACCTAACAAAGTAACAATGTAACCATTTTTGCTGTAGTTTACCAGGGAAACATTCAGTACGCGAGTCAAAACAAAATGAAAACGGCTCACCAGATTCGGTAGACAATCCACTCGCTGTCACCGTCTCCCTGGCAGAAGTCGCGAAACCTCTTGCACGGAAAGCGCCGTCCCCGATCAGCAACCACTCGTACAGGAGATCCAGAGTGTAGGAGTGTAGCGCTGTCTGACACTGCCATCTTGCTTGCACACGTCGTTGTGTGTTAAGCTGCGTTTCCATTATGCAAATGACTTGCATACAAGTTGCAAGTTGCATGCAATTTGTATAGTGGAAACCACAGCTTGCAAACAAGTTGCAACTAGTATGCAATTAGGTTTAAACTTGTACACACAACACTCAAGTCAGCTCATTTGCATACAAGTTGCAAGCGCATGCGCAGGTGTATAGATTATGTGCAGGATTATTACTTGTATGCCACTAAAATCTTGTATGCAAGCTGCAAGTTGAACAAATTCCTGTTTTCAATTCGAATCACTTGCACACAAGTGTGACGTCATTCCTGCATGCAAGACTTGCCTAATGGAAACGCGGCTTCAACCTGTAACCACAAAAAAAAAAACCAACAGCAGTGCATGTTCCACTCCGCCAATTCTGACCACATTGTTATCGAAACGATTACTTAACAAAAATTTAGTAAAAACAATAGCATTTATCGCCAACAAAAGATTCCTTTAAGCCTTACTAATAATTGGTCAGGAACTATATCAACATAGATCACATACAACGCTCATGGCCCTGCTGCCGCAGCAGCTAGTGACACTCATGCCACCCATATCGTCATCACCTCAAGTGATACGACTCTACGTCTACGACTCCCAGGTCATTACAAGACCAACACAACAATAGTCTCCTTTGAGACCCTGGTCCCCGCTGCACCACCAGCTGCCCATCGCTCCCTGAACAACTCACAAGTGAATTGCAGTTACGACTACAGACAAGTGCGTACAGTGCGACCTGGCCATGGTATGTGCTCTAACTACTCGGTGAACTCTCGTCACCGTCTTCTACGTTTAACTCGTTAGGAACACTACTTAGAGGAATCTTTGCGATCGTGAGCATACTTGTAAGTACGGTTAGAATTTAAAGCTTTAACGTATGGGGTCACCATCCAAAACATCAACTACCTTAAGCGGACCTCTGAACTTCCGATCTAACTTACTCTTACAATCTGAACACTAAATCGCCAATGTTGTTATAGCTGCCTTTGTTTTATCATAATATTACTTTGCAAGTAAATGTCGGGTAGAACATGTAAAAAAAATCTCAAGTTGTTGCTCGCTAATCGCAACGCTACATATGATTTGTTCTGTGCTGAATACACGCGTTTGACCAATACTTGTCAATGTTATTATTAACAACATTATTAACTCGTTTGCCACTTAATTTGGCTACACAACTAGCTTTTACTCACGAGCATTCAGCACCAGAATCGTAAACAAAACAATACAGCTCACCTTTATTTTCTAACGTGCCTGAGAGTAGCAGTACGACGCAAACGTCCACTCGCTGCACGCGGTCCACCTCCACCATCTGCCTGGCTGCCACTGCTCGTGCACCGTGCCACGGCCCATGACATGTCGCGACTTGTCCTGGATTCCCTCACTTGCAGCACACGAAAGGCTTCACCAACGGCTGCAGGCTGCTTGGCTCGATTCTTCAAGTCACCCCACGTCACTGGTACCAACGCTACGTCCTTGGCTCCCTTTGTGCGCCTTAATGACGGCCACACACAACAAGTTGACCTCCTTGCAGTGTATTTTCAGGAAAACAAATCAGCTATCGTACTGTGTGCTGTTACGTTTGCACACGACGCGTCCTACCGTGTGTTCTTAATACGAAAACAGGATACGACGGACTCAAACGCCGGTTACAGACACACTTTTTTTTTTAAACGTGGCGGTAGGGCGCTACTGGCGCGTCACTGTGCAAATGTATTTCTGCATACAGCCTATGCCCAAAACAACATGTACTATGATCGCGCATCCGTATCTGGTTTGTCTGGGTCGAACTTGGACAGATCCACACGATTATTTAATAAGCGTTCGCATGTTTGCACTTTGTTTATCAAATGTCAACGGTCACTTTAATTTTAAGCGTTCTGATTTTGCGCATGAACCAACACGAATCCCAGTTCTGATATCGGAGAAAGTATAGTGTGTCTCGTTATTATCAGCCATATTTAAACTATGTGTGGGCTACTGTGGGTAAGTGTTGGATAATGCGCAATAGAAAAACGGTTTTCAGTTCAAATGAGATTATAATTTCACAAACAATTTAATCACTCTAGCAAATTACACACTAGGTACACGACACAACCAGATACGGAACGCGGGACAGTTTCTCAGCACATGTTGTTCGTACGATGTCCAATGTCCAAGAGAGCACCACATCGTTCTTGCCGAACTGTCTTCGAGCGTCGACCCCCCCACGAACTCATACTAGACTCTGTCAAGCACCACCAGATGGCGCTGGCGTTCCGAATAGTCGTTGTCGTCACACTGCTTCCGCCTCGTTGTCAAGTCAGCTCCCGTACTAATGATGTCTCCGACATGTATATACATACCTATATTTGAAAGAACGACCAGTCGTTCTGTAAAAATATCTCCGTGAAAAACTTAGGTGAAGTGAGCTTGAATTGAGCTGTCAATCCCTAGCTATCCTTAGCGTCACGTGGAATGACAACTCACTTCCTTCATCTTAGTTTTCACGGCGAGATTTTTACAGAATCAATCAATCAATCAATATCAATCAATAGTCTTTATTTGTAAACATAGGTTCCAGCAATGTGCAAGATGTTACAATTGTTATATTATAGTTTCTCTGTGCTTTGCCATTTGGCGTACAAATATACATTTATGGGAGGCTTTTGCCAATTAAGTATCTTAATTTATAATAATGCAGTAGTATCAATGTCAATTTATTTAATTTATAAAATGCAATATGTAATGTCTGATATTGTCAATATTTAACAAAATGCGATAATGTCAATGTTAAATAATTATAATGTCAATTAGTTACTGCTAAGTGCCAATATAAATGTTTAAAAATGACATATATTGTCAAAGAGCTGTCATCAAAATATTCATTGAGACAAGTAACATTTCTATGTTAATATAGTACGTAATTTACGCTTTTACTAAAGGATGTCACCACAATCTGCCCAAACGAAGTACCGAGGTACACTTAGTGGCAAAAAATACACTAGATTACACTGAATAATGTTGCATTTATATATTTTTCTTATGGTTACCCGGGGACGAGAATAAAATAACTTTTATCGTAATAAAAAGCTCGCCATTTTAGGCACAATTATACTACCTTGGTCCATTACCTTACCTAATAAAAGAAAAAACTGTCAAGTTGACGTTTCAGTCTATCAAAAAGTACTACTATGTGAAGTTGACAGTTGTCTGCTGTCGGCTTCAGCTGCTGTTGTTTTTGTTTCATTTCAAATATTTTTATATTATAATTCAATCTAAATTAAATAATAACTCTCATTGTCTATTCGATTATCGTTAGGCAACGTTATGTACCTACCTACCATAAGAAAGGATGCTTATACCCAAAAGTAGCTGAATACAAGCTGTGAATGTTGATGACCAGTACATAATATTAAAAGCAGTGTTAGAAGTCTATCAGAGCGATTAACAAACTCGATAAATAAATGAGTTCCTTAGCGTCGACATACACATACGGGTTTCAAGCAAGCTTAACACACGCCAGATCATCAAGTTTCAGTGAATAGAAGTCGCATTTAAATAAAGCCTTTTATTGACTTCATCTAGTTTCTTGAAATAAATAAAACATTAGGCCAAGAAACATCGAATATTTACATAAAACACCCTTTTTTATGCTTACTCTGCCTTTATTGTGATGTGCATAAGGGGTGGAAGTTGAATTTGAGATTCGATACTGAGTAGCCCACTTCATGGAATTCAAAAGCATTTCCTATTGTTATCGGGCCCTGGAGCCAGAGCGGCACTCGAATCAATTAAAGCCTGGAAGTCATCTTTCCAGTAATATCTACCAATAACATTGGAATAAATAGACTTATCGAGTTAGTTGTATGGAATAAAACAATAAATATTTTTGTTTTTTTATTAGCGTTCTTCATTTTCAATTTCATCTCTCACTAAAATATTATCAAGGAAAGTGGCAGGCGCTGTTATATTTTCTTGATGCCGAGCCCAACCCATATACCAAATAATTGTCATAATGTGAGCACAGCAATCCACTGTTCATTTGCCAACAATGCAACTACAGTAGTAGCTGTGGATTCTGTGCTCCCAATTGGTATGAGCCATATTTAATAAAATGTAGGTATAATATATTTTAGACCCTGTATGTTTTGATTTTATTCGTCCCCTTATTAGTTTTACTTCCTGTGCACTTTTAATTGGTATATGGATTTGCTCGGCATCACAGATTTCAATTAAAAATAATCCTCTAATGTGTTCCCCATAATATGACCGGGCCTGCTTAATTTGATAAGTTCCCAGTGCAAACAAAATTAAGTCTGACATTGTCATCATCGAGAACTCTTCCAAAAGTGTTACACCTGCATCAATGCTATTAAAATGTGCTCTTCATCTATTCATATTAATAGGTAGATAATATTAGAAATGCTATTTCATCTCTTTCAGGTCCTTGAGTTGTATGTTATCATCCTGTACTCCTTGACAAGAAACGCACCTCATGTTTGTAAGCACTAGCCTGAAAGCAATAGATTTGTTAAAATCTTAAGTATTTTATTCTCTTCATAATGATAAAACGTAAACAGGATACTTACGCGACGCTCAAACCAAAAGCCTGAGTATCCAAATCGTAATGTCCATTATGAATACCCAATCCGTCAGGACAGGAACCAAATCGTGAGGTGACAAACGGAATACCAGAAAGAATAGCCAAGTTATTAAACAAAATACACAACACAGACGCGTATCCCGAAACGCAGAAACATTTATATATTAGTCTATGCAGAAACGAACGGAATAACATTTACCCACGAAATAAAGTGATGTTTACAGAACACGTATACTCTTAATGTCAACTCGTACATGCAAAGTTGCCACATGATTTAATTGTGTTACAGGTTATTAAAACTTTAAATAATTTATTATGTAGTTTTAAATTATTTATGGATAAAAACACAATTATTTTCGAATTCCCCTATTTTTTCTCTACGGTTTGGTGCACGTGTACCTCGAGGTACATGTTTGGGCAAAGTTGTATGGGCTTTTGCTGACCTCCTTTAGACTTTTTATTGAACAAGTTAACTTATTAAATATTCTTTGGGTCACACAAAAAAAGCTTTTCCTCATACAAGCCGTACGCGCATATGGTACTTTAAGCTCTAGCTTATTTTCATCACGTAGTTTCCTATAATGGCTTTTAAAAGCTATTTCTTAGAGGGTGATGTTTGTTTTAACAAATACATTTACTTCATAAATATACAGAGAGGGCAGGGTTAAGATTCTGAGGCTTTTAAATAGAGGTTGACAGCTGTCAGTACTTTGTAAACCACACATAGCTAATAGCACTGCAGTTAGTGATTGGACCATTTTCTTAATTGTTAGAGAAATATAAAATATTTGTAGGGTACATACCATTACCATTGATTTTTGTACAACACATAAAGCTTTCAAATCTATTTTGTGGTTTCCATGGTGATAGAGTTTTATTGACGACAACGTCAGGCCTAGAAAAAATATTTCTAGTTTTCTTTTAATTTGTTTTTATCATCTAGACTATTGTAACTAGGTATATGTGCGAATTATAATCTCTTCAATTCTTCTTCTGATTCTTTTCCCCTTAAATCCCTAAATATTTTTATAATGAGTGCACATTTGCACAATGCTGACACTTAACAATAAATAATTTATTAACGTATATTTCATCCATTGTTCATATCAGCTAACTGGGAACGGTATCGGGGGACAATCGCGAACAAATAGCGCAATTTGTCTTGTTTTTTGCTCGGTGCCGTGTTTCTGATACATTGCTGGTAAGGTCGGGTGACACGTTAGTCTAGAATAAATTATATATAGGTTCTCGATATTGACAATGTTTACTTGAGTTAGTTTTCAAGAGAACTAGGAATAGGAATAAGTGAAAAAGGTTACGAGTCTTTCCAATGCACGGGTAGCTTATCTGATTTCTGTAGGTACATACGCCAGCACATCAAGCTACTACAATCTGTCAAATTTCTTTAATAGATTTTCAAAATTTTTGCCAAAGCCTAAGGTTCAATGTTGATTGGCAAAATTTGACAGTTTCGGGTCGCTTGATGTGCTGGCTTCTGTACATAGAGCTGTACAGAAAGCTTTACCAATTTAGTTCAGTAGAAATACTTTTACAAGTCTGACAAATTTTCTATTAAAGATGAGGTGACTGTCTTTTTCGTAGAAATTTGGGCGGAGGTCCTCTATACAACATTATTTTAAGTATATGCGAAACCCGAAACACGTGTCTAGTATTTTTATGTAAAGAATCTATGTATAAAATTTCAAAACTGTATCACGAAAAATCACAAAGTTATAAGCTTGTTAAGTTACCTGTTTGTTCGTACAAAAGCATGCTCACCCACGCCGCTCTCGCCGCGCCGTCTTGCGCTCATTGATAATAGTACGACTAACGATAATAGTGTGCCGAACAGTTAGGTACCTAGGTACCTAACTGGTTCGGCGCGGAGATTGGATAACCTACTTAGAGTGTCGCACAGTGTCCAACGTTTAACCTTTTTTAAATATTTTTGGGACAAAATATAACATGGGGTAAAAATTATTGGAATCGAGACTTTTGTTTTAAATGTATTTTTTATTTTACGTCGCATAGTTTATTGTTCATAGTATGTCCCCCTATAAAGTTATTATTTCAATTTCTTAATACTACTGTATTCTATCCTACTAATATTATAAATGTGTAAGTTTGTGAAGATGTTTGGATGTTTGTTACTCAATCACGCGTAAACGGTTGAACAGATTTGGATGAAAATTGGCACATAGATAGACTTTTGCTATTCTACAATACTACAATAAATTATATATATTCTGTTTTAAATTCCACGAAGCCAGGGCCTCAATAATATTGAAAAAAAAAACTGCCAAAATATCCCTAATCCGCACACGCCATGTGTAGCGAACACCCTGTGTGTTCACAAAACAAAACATAAAAAGAGCGTTTGATTGTCGCGTCGCCATGAATATGCATCGATATGTATCAAGCGGTGTCACTTGTGCCTGCTGTGTCGACCTGTGCCAGATGAGACTCGCGACCGTACTTAGTTACGTGTTTTGTTCTTTTGTGTGAAGCCTTTTGAAGGCTGTGGGAGAAGACTGGATGCGAAAAAAGGTTCATGGGCGAGATGTGGTAGAAAAATATGCTTGTGATACCCAATAGATCAAAATCTTGAAATTCCGAACAAATTGGTCTGGTTTAGCCTAGGTTCAAGTGATAATAATATCAAAAAAAAATCGGTCAAGTGCGAGTCGAACTCGCGCACTGAAGGTTTCGTATAAAGTAGGTTACTATGTTAATATAACCTAATAGTTTCGTATAGGTACCTATGTTAATAGTTTATAACGAGATTTTTTTTGTAATGTAACAAATTTACGGTTTTCGGATTTTTTCCTTTACTAGTGACATGACAATGCTTCTTGTCAAATTTCATGACTCTAGCTCAACGGGAAGTACCCTATAGGTTTTGATTCCGGAACATAAACGCCCGTATTTTTTTATTGCGTTGACTTAGAAGTTTGATTTTTTCACTGCTTTAAGGGATTGCCAGCCTTGAGTATTTGATATTAATTTCAACTTGATAACTCCACGCTTTCCTGAGAAAAAGGGTGTTGACCGACGGACAGACAGACGGACAACAAAAATCTTATAAGGGTTCCGTTTTTCCTTTCGAGGTACGGAACCCTAAAAAGAAAATACTGGAACCTAAGGAAAATACTATAATAATAATATTCAGCCTGCACGCTTACCTGAGAAAAAGGGTGTTGACCGACGGACAGAAAGACGGACAACGAAGTGATCTTATAAGGGTTCCGTTTTTACTTTTGAGGTACGGAACCCTAAAAAGAAAATACTCGTAGCTAAGGAAAATACTATAATAATAATATTCAGCCTGCATTATCCCACTACAGAGCAAAGGCCGCCCTTTAGTTTTTCCACTTAACTCGACCCTGAGCCAATATGGACTAATCACTCGTATGTGGGTCAAGTTCGTCCCGCCATCTACGCCTGGGTCTTCCGCAATGCCAGTGGACGTTTTCAAGGACCCGTGCTGTGCTGGTCTGAGCCCACAATGTATCCGACATGCGGCTAACGCGGCCAGCCCTGTCCCATTTCAGCTTGGCTGCTTCTGCAGACGTACTGTCTCCCATTGTTATAATAACATATTGAAACCACAGATATAGATATACCTAGATAACGCAAGTATCACGAACTGTATGAAAACCAAGCGTGCCATTTTTTGACTACCTACTATGACGTCACAAGCTCGCGCTCTCGCTCACACTTACCCAGCCAGCAGTTCAAAGGACAGAGCGCGAAAGTGGCGGCTTACGATTTTTGATCGTAAGCTGGTGCAATTTTTGGCACGCGAAGTAGTTGCTCTTGCGTTATGTAGTTGTAGCTTTAACAGTGATTGAAACTATAGGTACCTACATAATCATCATCATCATCATCATTTCAGCCGAAAGACGTCCACTGCTGGACATAGGCCTCCCCCAGAAGGGGGCGGTTTGCCATAATCGCCACGCTTGGCAGGCGGGTTGGCGATCGCAGTATGGTATGGTGTGGAATGCATAGAGAACGCTGCTGCCCATTCTCCGGCACGCCCCTTAGTCGCCTTTTACGACACCCATGGGAAGTATGGGGTGGTGCTATTCTTTAAGTCCGGCACCACACAGACAAAATTCTCAAACATCTCTACATATCAAACATCTCTACATATCTCTACATAATCATACAATAGATTTATTCAACGACCCCAAAAAATCTGTTGTCTGTTGTTGAATATGTTGTTGTTATTGTCTGTTGTTGAATATGTTGTTGTTATTGTCTGTTGTTGAAAAAAAGTATAAAATGCTACCTACACGTCTTGGTCCGCAAACATTTACTACAGTTACCAGTGTATAAAGTAGGTAGATCAATTTTCCCGGTGCAGAGTGCAGAGGTGATCAATGATCATACATCAAGCGACCGGGACGCGAACAAAATTCTTTTAGCACTTTATATCTATTTTCAGGACGTATATTTATTGGGTGTCAGTTAATACGAGGTGAGTTGCACCGTTTATCTTAGCAGAGATGTTTGAGAATTTTCTAGGTTTAAAATTCGTTTAAGCATTTCAACATTTTGTATTGGATTTATGGTTTGCAAGGAAATTATTGAATTCATGAATAAAATAAACATCGCTTTTTAATTACCAAATAGATAATTGGAGTTAATCGTGGAGTTTGATGAAATAATGGACTTCCAGAAGTGTTTGATTAAGTTAATTAGTTATAAATAATAAAATATACAAAAGCACATATCTATTAATGGGAGGAAAGCCTTGACGTTTAATGACTCCTGATATTATTATAAGGCAAACACTTGCTGTGCACATTGTACAAGGCTGTTTGTGTTCTTACTATTTTCCAACATCCTCTCCTGAATCATCCTCATAGAAGTATTTTTAAGTTCAGGCTAAAAATATTTTTTCTGATTGTTTTAGCCATAGTCCCACCTCGTACAGATGAAACTAAAGATATACGTGTACATTCTGCCTCTGGCTGCCTCTTTGAACATTAACTTATGGCAGCACCCTGAAAGAAAAAACCTAGCCAGACCGGGACCGTCAATCTTCAGTATTGCTAGCCCAATCAGCATCGCAAGGAAATATCGGGCAATAAAGATGGGAAACAGAAAGAAGTATCTAGTTCAGAAAGAGTAGTGGAAATAACAAATAAAAAAAAAACAATTAGGAAGAGTTCTATCGACACGAATAAAAGAAGAACCAATCATTCTGTATAGGAAGAAAACGATTTGGCTGTTGAAATAGTAGAAAAGGTCCCATAATACCTATCAGGATTAAGATTGTTCTGATGTGAAACTGGCTCATCACAAAGTACGATCAACTATCAAACAATTGCAACTATACTTCAGTGATGAATGTGAAGACGTCAATCCAGTTATGGTAGCAAATACTTCTCGAAACTACTCACCCACATCCTGGGCACCAACTTATGAGAACAGCACAATCAATCAATCAATCACCTTCAATCAAGCACCTTCTCCTTCTGCTATATCAACGATTCCTGGAATACCCGACAGATGTATTAACATCGTATTTATCAGAGTAGAGACAATTCTCGTATTTGATCAGAGTTACCAACCAGCCGGCAGCCTGTAGATAATTGTCATTAATGGAGGATCGCCTTCTACGAAGAAAATAAAATGGTATTTCATTTGACCTGACTGGGATTTGCGTAAAACAGCGGGATATGTCAAAACGCTTGCGTAAAAGTGAAAATCCCCAATTATACCTTTCACAGTAAAAAGTTAGCAAAGCGTTATGTTGAAGTAAACTTTGGTGCAACGCATCCACACGAGTAAGTGAGAAAAATCAAATATGTGAACTTGCATCCGCGTTAATCTATCATACCGGCCATATTTTTACTGCAACAACTTATTTTCGAGCGGGAATTTCGTATTTATTAAACTGAATAATTCAACGAGTATAATTGAACTTCGAGGTAAGGTATTCGCCATTTTAACAAAAATATTGCTTATGTTAAAGTTAAACGTTTGGAATAATATAGTTAAAAT
Source organism: Mesoligia furuncula (assembly GCA_916614155.1). NCBI lineage: Eukaryota > Metazoa > Arthropoda > Insecta > Lepidoptera > Noctuidae > Mesoligia > Mesoligia furuncula. The sequence continues at coordinate 3,566,545 of OU744791.1, read as the reverse complement.
CTGCCAAACCGCAATCAATTTTTATTTGAGGAAAAATTTTTGGAATAAATCTTGAATTTATTTGGTAGCAATTAATCAGTGCATTTTGGCATCGCTTTACATTCGATTTAATATAGACCCGAAGTAAGTTTTACTCATAACATAAAATCTCACATTTTTACAAAAGAAAATAGACAAATCAAGCAAGAAAAACGTGTGTGTACCAAGGGCCTAACATTACTATAAGATATCGATAATAACACGTCGTGAAGTTTCGCCTGCTTATTTAGACGGATAAAATCTATTTAACAAGATTATATACAGTCTGACAGCGGGTCCGCTGGTTCAGTACAAGACGAAACTGTGCACAAAGAAATATTTTTTTTAAAATTAGCCTCCTTCTGGTGTTAAATTATAGGGGATGAAAGTCTGTGTCGATGTTGGTCATTTTTGCCGATCGGAAATGCCATCGGGAACACGGCTTGGAATGAAGAAAAATAAATTATAAGCACGTGCTTTCAACATTAAAATTCAAGTATTGCCATTGCCAACGGTTGTCAGGGCTGCGCCGAAAAGCATCCGCGGCGTGGCGCCCTAGGCCGCCTGCGTGACTACGTCGGTCCCGTCACAGCTCCCTTCGTTGTCATCTTGTCATCGGTGTCACATAGACGTTTTTGTGTTTTTTTAGTGATTTTATTTTATTGTTATTATTTTTATTAGTTTTAGGGCTGATTATTCAATCATCTGATAACTTTATTCGAGGAATAATTTTGAAATTTTGACAGTTATTTCGTACAAAAACTGTCAAACGTCAATTTTGTTCCTCGAATAAAAGTTATCTGGCGATGGAAAAATCGGCCCTAAATAAGTTAAATTCTTAATATAGGTATATAAATGCTTAGTGGCAGCAGCGATGTGGTAGATAACAGTGCTTGTCAACCTCCTACATCGCTGAGCATCCTGGAGAGATGTCCGCTGTGTACCCAGGCACGATTTTTTAAAGGTATTTTTTAAAGATAAGCGTGGTTTGAATGTGCACATTGGAAAGGTGCGCGGACCTCCAAATGTGCTCATCTCAGACCCTGTCTCAACAGCTACACCTACAACTCCAGCTACATCCACTTTTGACCCGTTTTGGAAAACCCTGTCCAAATTAAAAAACTATTCCTGTTTTGAAGCGAGTTCCCCGCGGCGATAGACCTCTAGTGGCGCAACACCTAGCAGGTTGCGTTCGTCTCGCCGCCCGCGAGAACTCGCTAAGTGCTTGGAAACAACTACTCACCTTCCCTTACAGAATTCTACATGTACAAAAGAATTTGGCAACCAAAAAGACATTAACTGCACTAATTAAAGAAAACTGTAATATTTCGGCTCATAATTTAGATTCCAAATTGCAGACACAGAGACATACCTCATTAAGAGAAATAGAAATTAAGTTAGGGGAAGGTGACATTAGCGGAGCAGCCAGGATTCTTTTTAGTAGTGATGTAGTGGCACTGTGTTCTCCAGAAACACTCGCAGTTCTGGAGAGCAAACACCCTGCCGCAGCGGATGGCCTTTCTTTTCCCGACCCTCCTGATCCTGATAAGCACTCCCTCACCATTACAGGTCGAGAGTTGGTCACAGCCGTTTGCTCCTTCCGGAACGGCTCCGCTGGCGGCCTCGACGGCCTGAGTCCTCAGCACCTTAAGGACCTTATTTGTGCAGGCGCCGGGGCAGCTTCACAGCCGTTTGCTCCTTCCGGAACGGCTCCGCTGGCGGCCTCGACGGCCTGAGTCCTCAGCACCTTAAGGACCTTATTTGTGCAGGCGCCGGGGCAGCTGGTGAGTTCTTGAAGGAGCTAACGGCTTTGATTAACCTTATGCTCTCCGGCAAGGTGAACGAGGCCGTCATTGACATTCTGTACGGGGCCAATTTTTGCGCCCTGCGTAAGAAGGATGGCTGCATTCGGCCCATTGCCGTGGGCACTACTTTCCTGCCGTATGGCAGCCAAAATTTGTTGTAAATTTTACGGTGAGGTTGTTTCGGAAAAATTTCAGCCGTGCAGCTAGGTTACGGCTCCAAAGGGGGCTGTGAGGCTGCCGTACACGCCTTGTCGACCTACGTAAATTCTGGAAAAGGAGAGGTCATCCTGAAAGTTGACATAAAGAATGCCTTCAATTCTGTTAATAGGGACTCCTTGCTGGCAGAAACTAGAAAAGAAATACTCCATAGCTTCATTTGGCAATGTTACAGACCCTTCTAAATTACTGTATCGGAACAACCTTTTGGAATCTGCTGTGGGCTGTCAACAAGGTGACCCCCTTGGGCCAGTGATTTTTAGTTTAGCCAATGATTCGACAGCTAAATTTCAAATTTAACGTTTGGTATCTCGATGATGGAACCTTGGGAGGTGATGCAGAAACTGTGTTAAACGACCTTAATTTTTTTTTAAATGAACTTTATTCCATTGGCCTTGATCTCAATCTTTCGAAATGTGAAGTATATTTAGCGGATAATACTGACAAATTCAGACACTTCCCAAATTTAACGCAATAGCTCCAGAAGTCAAAATTATTGAAAAAAGCTCTCTTTGCCTCTTTTGGTCTCCAATCTTTGACAATTCCTTTCCCGTTTTTATTGACGAAAAAATCCAAAATTTCAATGACGTTTTGGAAAGATTGTTCCAAATTAATATGCATTCGGTCATAACCTTAATCTGCTACTGTTGCTCCCTTTTTGTTGTACCCTAAATTAACATATTTCCTTCGCGCTTCTCATTTATGGAAGCACACTCACCTTTTAGACAAAATGGACCAAATTATCAGGCATACATTCAACTTCCACTTTAAATGTGGCCATGGACGACAGAGCTTGGGCACTAGCTACTCTTCCCATTCGTATGGGAAGCCTCGGCGTCCGCAAAATTTCTAGTAGTAGTCTTGCAGCCGAAGTGCGGGTCGCTTAGCGCGGCACGCGAACATTAATGACATCATCCGACGAGCTCTTATCACCGTCGGCGTTCCAGCTGTATTAGAACCCAATGGCTTGGCACGCGACGATGGCAAGAGACCGGACGGTATGTCTTTATTTCCATGGAAGGTGGGTAGGCCTTTAGTGTGGGACGCTACGTGTGTCGATACTCTTGCGCCATCCCATCTTCCTGGCTCGGCATGCTGTGCTGGCGCTGCTGCTGCGGCTGCGAAAAACCTCAATCGGCGAAAATATAATAACTTAATCGGAAATTATATTTTCGAGCCGTTTGGGGTTGAAACCCTCGGGCCGCGGGGTCCGAGTGCTCATGGTCTTTTTAAAGAAATTTCGAAACAGTTGGTTGACACTTCCCGTGACCCAAGGGCTGGCTTTTATCTTGGCCAGAGGCTAAGCATCGCCATACAACGTGGTAGTGCCGCCAGTCTCTTGGGTACATTACCAGTCGACAGCGATGCGGATGAGTTTTTCGACGCTATATTCTAGTTTCTGTATAGTTTTAGTTAAGTTAGAATTTAATTTTGTTATTTTTACCTGTCTAAATAAATAAAACTATGAAAAAAAACAGATGCAATAATAAAGAAAATTGGAGAAAGCTGATCTGTGAATCAATTGAGACGTTTTAAAGTAGGTAGGTACAGTCGCCAGCACATCAAGCTACCCGAAACTGACAAATTTTCCTTATCAACTTCGAACTTTATGCTTTAGCAATGACAGATTGTAGTAGCTTGACGTGCTGGCGTCTGTAGGTACATACGATGTGACCCGACAGTTGAGTTTTTTTGAATGGGTTGAAACGAAATATTAGTCTATGGTTGTGACTGTAAAACGGTTACCCCGTTTAATTTTCTGTTTTGTAACTCAACATAGGTAATACCCACAATTTGCATAACTTCCTTCTTTTTAACATAGGTCAGCACTAAAATAGCCAGCATTCTTGAAGAGTTGCTACCCTGCCACTGCATAATATTCCCATTTTTTCAATATTCCTGTTCAGACTGGGCTAGTGAGATTGTTGAACAAACGACTATTGAATCTCTAATTGTGCGAATAAAATCCTAATTAGCTCAGCCGCTTCAATTTCAGGAATGCTTGCAAACCAGGACTTATTACTCCTAGAAGATCCTTTCCTCTTTTTAATTCATGAACATGGGAATTGTTTCAATAGTGAAGAGAATTTCCTGTATGAAAAGAAAATGTTCTACATACGTTTTAAAGTGCCACATAATTCGATGACAGTTGAGTTGGGAGTTGGGTTAAAATGACCGTCATTCGATGATGCATCATCGTGCTAAATCGATTTTGGTTAGGATCGACCTCTAATAAGTCCACGCTGGACACACATATTCAGCTTTTATTCGGCTCGTGCCGATCGTCAAACTCCGTTCGGCGCTGAATCACCAATCGTTCGGGTTAGCTCGGCATAATTCGAGCTAAGCTGTTTTTTTCCCGAACATACGTCTACGTAATTATATTTCTTGGATCGTGTTATATACTTCAATGCACTTGTTATTTACCTATGTGCTTATTGCTGATTAAAAATGATTTGTAAGAAATTTAACTTTGTAGGTCATTTAGTAATTTCGTTTTTCAATATATCCCACTTCTGATCTGACCCGAACATGTGAACATAATATTAGTAGGATAGTAGGAAGTAGGATAGCATGGCTACTAAGGGGACCTAATGTATGTATCGCTATCCTACTTCCTACTATCCTACTAATATTATAAATGTAAAAGTTTGTGAAGACGTTTGGATGTTTGTTACTCAATCACGCGTAAACCGTTGAACAGATTTGGATTAAAATTGGCACATCAATAGACCAGTTCCTGGATTAACACATAGGATACTTTTTATCCCGATATTCCCACGGGATCAAAACTTACGCGGGTGAAACCGCGGGGCGCTGCTAGTATCTACTATTTAACTTATATGAAGAGCTTGTTTTCAAGAACTATGAAATGCAACTCTATTGAACCATAATATCTTAATCCTATTAACGCAGAGTATTCTGACGCGAACCAACTCACCCATTCATTGTTGTGCAAACACAACCCTACCAAATCTAGGCGCTTTAACTCTTCACCCGCTATGTTCGTGGTTTCTTTGCCGACTAATTAAAAGGCGGTGGTTACGCAAATTACCAGCATTATGGTTTCATCAGGCCATTATTACTTCCTACTTAATGGCTTGCCTTCGGGAAAGTGGAACAATTATATTTTATGTGGGTGTCGTATGGGTGGGGCAGTTTAGGGTTATGATATGTTTGACAATAGCTGGGAGTTGTGGCTGTTGTTGTTAGTTGTAATTTGGATAGAAGACTAATATATCGTCCAATCTAAGCAAAACAAAATATAACACAAATGTGTTATGCAACACACATAATATAGAAGATAAAGACGGGTTATTTTCCAAACTTTTAGAAATACTAAAAATGGCACCTTTTATAAGCCAACACAATATTGCATTGACCAATACTAAAACGTCGTCTATCTTGAAGTTAATACAATAAAATTATCCACGATCGATTGGCAATCTGATTATTATGACTTAAAATTAGGGATCAAGTTCGGTGCCCAGAATCGGGGGCAAATACAATCTTAGTACACACATCACCAATGTGAAACCATAATCATAAAAAATAAATTGCCAACGTGACAACAACTGGTTCACAAAAATCACTACCGATTGCTAATACACAATAAGGCTTCTAGAAGGTCCTTTATTATAACCGTTACGAGGACATAACGTTATAGCCCTTGAGTTAATGGGGACACATATACGATCGACACTACACACGATCATATTTCTGTACGTGGCCCTTATTGCATTAGCCTTTTGCGGACCCTTATTAAAAACATGACAAGATATAATATATAGAGTGTCCCAACAAGAGCGCTGGATTTAATTTTAAGGAAAAACACATTTATTTTTGAATTAAGCAAACATTCTTATTTCAACAGTAGCTTTTGCCCGCGACTCGTCCGCGTGAAATTTTTCATCCCATTCATCCCCTTAGGGGTTGACTTTCGAAAATTCCTTCCTTATTCCTTGTCTACGTTATAAAGGGAAACTCTGTGCAAAATTTCAGCGTTATAGGTCCAAGGGTTCTGGCTGGGCGTTGATGAGTCAGTCATTCAGGACTTTTCTTTTTATTTATATAGATACTCGTAGATAAATAAAAATAGTTCCGATTAAACGTTAAATACAACATCTGGCAAATGGCCACCACGAAACCTCTGGCACACCTTTTGTTGAAATTTTGAATAACGTTTGCACATCAATGTGACTGTATTTCACCAATAACGCACCGCATTTCCTCTTTAAATGATAAATGATTTATTTTTTCTGTAAGTAGGCTTTAAGATGTTCAACTGTTTGCGTCGATTCATTTGACGCATTATTGCGACCGAAAATTTGACGTAGGTAATTGGCGAATTGTTTCCGCAAATCTTTCACCATTTTTGTAATGTGTTTTTACAATAATTAAACGCTGTTGGTTCGAATACTTCTCCATATTCTTAAATCGTGACAACTGTAAAAAAAAAAACGCCGTACAGCTCGTATTAACAAAATGGCGCCGAAATTTAAATCGCCGGTTTTAAATTTCGGCGCCATTTTGTTAATACGAGTTGCTCTTGTACACCCTTTACATATATGTATGGACTGTTACGATTAAGAATAAGATTTAAGGCTGATTTTTCAAACAAATTCATGAAATAACATTGGCGTCTGTCAGTTTTGGTATAGAAGCACTGTCAAAAATTCGGAATTGTTCCTCGGATAAAATTATTATCTGGCGTAGTAAAAATCCGCCCATAAACGAATTTAGATTTTATTCTAGAATTAACTTTTTGGGTGCATTTACTCAAAAAACTCTAGGTTAAACGTTTGTTTGTAATGTCTGTTTACGATTTTTTTTACTGAATTAGTCGATGATTATTTCTACTTGATATCCACTTAATAACTTTGTATAGCGTCTGTATAGTTACACAACGCTTTGTATTCTTCTTTCGAAAGTCAAATTACTGATGACTTAAAGAGGGAAATCGGTGTGTAACTATTCAACTAATCTAATACGTTTATTAGTAAGGGGTAAATGTTTTTATTGAAGTGAAACTTCTTTACGCACGCTTGACTTGGGGAGTAAGCTGGCGAACGCGTGACGTAAGCGTTACGAAAAGTGTGATCGGGCAAGGCGAACGGAAGTTAAGTGGGGGATATAAGCAAGAGACAGCAGTGCGCGCGCACATTTTCTTTCTCTCTTTAAGTTTCACTTCAGTCGTGTGGTCATAAGCACACTCTGTTTTTTTTTATGTTTTCTTAGATAATTTACGTAATTGTCTTTATAGTGAATGCTACCTATTACGGTATCTATAGGGTCTTTATTAGGCATACATAACAATACCAACATTTTATTTTGTGATTGTTTTCTTATAAAACAATGTGTACCAAATAAATCAATATAATTCAACAGCTTTAAAAAAAAATGCAAAGTACCTATATAAGGTACCGACTTAAAATATTCTATACAATCAAAGTGTCTGTTTGTAATGTCAAAATAACAGCGTTTTACGAAATGCATATGAAAGTATATACGGTACTTATAACAAAAGATTTTTTCTGTCTGTCTGTTTGTTCCGGCTAATCTCCGAAGCGGCTGGACCGATTTTGATGACATTTGGTACGGGGATACTCTGAACAAGAACTACTACAACAACAAGAACCTGTGCCAAATAAACTTATTTTCTTTCCTTAAGAAGATACTCAAGAATAAATAACATTACATTTTTTATCGACCTACCACGCGGGCGAAGCCGCGGGCTGAAGCTAGTTTATAATAAAATGTCGATTCCCTATTTACTTACATTTTTTTTTTACATTTTTCATTTCCCTATTTTTATTCGGAGTCAAGTTATTTATAAAAGAACGGCTATTTGTTTCTTGTATGCACGCGCCATTTCTTTGTTGTATGTAACTGAAGACAACTGAACACAAATACATTAAACATGCAACGTTTTACAAGAAAAACATTGAACTTTGAACATTAACAATCCATAAATCTGTTTGTCCTAGCAATTCTGCTAGTACTCGTAGTACCACAAAGATTTATTCTATACGAGTAACAAATGAACGATTTATCTCCTAGATTACAATAATGGCTGCCACAAATGGTGCAAACAAAATAAATGTATCTTTTTCATTTAAATAGCGTTGAAGGTGGGAACGTTGAACCTGTGAGAATTGAATTTATAGCCCTAAAAACGTTTATTTCAGGTTCATTTTAATTGTACGTGCCTGCTTACCTGAAGACCAAGTGTGTCACTTCATTAGCTGATAGAATGTCTTCTATCAGCGATAAAGGACGCTTCTCATTTCGTTCATTTTTTGCTTCTTTCACTCGAAGTGAAACATCAAAACACAAAATGAATAAATAGTGAAAAATAAATAGATTAGTAAACCGATTCAAACTTGAATTTTGGCACTCTGAATTTTCACTTGCCTACCTACCTAAGGATCTAAAAATTAAATGAAAGTAGCGGATGAACGTTCATTTCTATATAATTATGTAGGTGTCGAGTAAACGTGGAATGAAACAAAAATAAGCATTCACTCGAGTGAAGCGTCTGTTATCTTGACCTTAAGCACAGATTACTAAATAGATACTTCGTAACAGATACATCACTGCAATACAAAAGCGAAAATACCTACGCTATAATAGCCTACAAAATCTTACTAATAATACCAGCTGTTTGCAGCGAGAAGATATGTGCCTTAAGTACGCACACAGAGAGTTGAGATTGTTTTGCCCGCCGCGCAACCCACGTGCAAGCGCGTCATCGAGCGAATGTGCTAGGGTCGTACCTATGATGATATTGGTAATAAAACGAATGTTGTAGAAAAACAATTATTTTTTATTTGTTGGTCAAATATGTTCTATTTTAATAAAATTATTGATGCATTTTTTTCCTTCCCTGAATTCCCGATTATTATATTTTATTGTCGAAAAATCCGAAACCGCGTAAATAATTTTAATAAATAATCAAAAGGGAAACAGGAGCAAAGCGGAGGAAAATGAATTGTTTTTAAAATTTCCAAGACGGTACCTACTGCCAGGCCGATCCATTATGACGATGTCAAAATTATTTAAAAAAGCTTTTTCTAATCCTTCAATATAATTATTAAAAGTTTCTGGTGAGACTTTAAGCCCGCCGTAAAAAGACGAATCCTTATTAGGCTTTGAAATGAGTAAACAGTGCTGTTTCGTCAAAATTAGGTTTCTCCTGTAACAAAGCATTGAAGCTAGTGCAGTTAAGTTTTTTGCTACACTTATATAATAAATATCCTGATACATAAGTCGAACGCTTTTTACTTTGACACCCATCCACTGCACAATAATTACGTGGTTTCGGCATTTTGATACTCAGCGCGGTAACCGTGACGTGCGAGCGAGCGCTCAGGCGGCGTGCGGCAGCCCACTGTCGGTTGTACCGACGGCGGTACGCGAAGCGGTAGGCATATAACGCGTGGCCTTGAGCGAGTGACGGACGCCTGCCTTAAGCTACTGAAATACTTATGTTAGTCCTGTTGAAAGTCATTGTAGAAATACTCGTCTGAGGCCCTCATGATCCGCGGGAGACGCTCCGGGCTTCGGGAGCCGCGGGACGACTCCCGGCCATCGTAGGCGCGGGCTTGCGGACGGAAAGTAATGGATAGCTCACTGTCCGATCAAGACCAGGCCCATGCCGGACGGCGCGTACGTGTTCCACGCGCGCCTCAAAGAAATGTCAGCAACAAAGAAGGGGCCCGTTAGGGCCGAAGCCTGCCGGGTCGGCGCTATTGTCCGAAAGGGTTACCGCTGGCCCGGAACATAAGGGGCTAAGGAAGGAACACGGGTGGGCTTTAGTCAGTAAGAGTCTGACACTCCCTTCCGCTCCACCCAGAGCGGGAGGGGTCATTTGATGACTTCCCTCAAAAAAAAAAAAGGCCCACATGATAACTGTCACGTAGCAGGGCAAAACAGCTTCATATAAAGAGCACATTATTTATTAGCACCACACTTGTTCAGTGCGGGTTGGAGATGTCTGACAGCCGCTGCGGCTGCAGGGTCCGGTTACTCAGACGCAGGTTCTGGTATTGCACATAGAGGTGAGCCTAAATTAAAAATACCTACCAATACAGTTTGCCTAGTTTTTCGGGTTATTATTATCAGAGCTGGATGGAATTTCGTGACATTTAATTCCGTGATAAATCGTGACCAAACTATACGTCAATTTAATTAACTCCAGTTCTTACATGCCGCTTTTAAAGACAGTGCTGCTATTTTTTATAAAATCGTTTGATTTCAAAACTTAAAAGTATGATGTGTATTGGGAAATTCTCGTTATCGTTTTAAAAATTTAAGACCTCTTGTGAACAATCATCTCAAGGCAATCTTTAATATTGACTCAAGTGCTCTTTAAGATTTTTTTGACTTAAAGTCCTTGAAGTATCTGACTGAGGATGTCACTACCACAAGTTCCGTATCACAAGGCATAAAACGCCGAAAAAAACGTTTCTTTAATACCCCTTTTTAATTTTATTTTTATTATTTGTTGTTATAGCGGCAACAGAAATACATCATCTGTGAACAGTTCAACTGTCTAGCTATCACGGTTCATGAAATACAGCCTGGTAACAGACAGACAGACAGACGGACAGTGGAGTTTTAGTAATAGGGTCCCGTTTTTACCCTTTGGGGACGGAACCCTAAAAACAATAGACCTTTAGCTAGGCTCGAACCCACAACCTCGTTGCTCACGAAGCGGGTCCTTAATAGAGATGATGAATATTAGAAATGATCGAACAGATAATGTAATTTCACGGAAGGCATAGTAAAACGAGATAATCAATTAAAATCTGGAGAAGTAAATAATAGAAATTTGGAGAAGTTACACATTTTAAAAATTGGTGGCGATTATTCCCGTCCTTGTCGTGCGGTACTGCAATGTATGAACTTACATAGTCGTGACGTCACTTATGTAGTAATGCCGTCTTTGTGTAGCGGTGATTTTAAAAATTTTGTCTGCAATTTTTCAAGCTTTTAGGCTTTTTGTAGTATCATTTCTATAATTTGCAAACAAATATTTTTTAAGTTTAAAATAAAAAAAAATTGTTATCATCCAAAATGTTGTATTTGGATACTAATAAAAACCAAAAAAAAACGATTGATAACTATTGCGCAAAATACCTCAAGTAATCCCTCATAATAACCAATGTGCAAACATAATATAATGTTGGCCAAAAAAATATAAAAATAATATTTTTTCATCATCAATCACCTGTCGTGGCCAGGTTGCCACCTCCGATTGTGAACTCTTCGGTGGGTGGAAACTCTAGTCATTTCTCAAAATGACAGACTTTTCACGTATAAATCTATGTCACGGGCATACTGCACGGAAATTTTGGCTTCAACTTGCCCGATATTAGTTTAAAACTTCCTAGATTTAGTTTGGAATTGTGAGACCGCACTTTTTGTTAAAAATGGATTGTGTAAGATTTGAGAGCGACATTATCAAGCATTTATTTTCCATACTCAATATTTTTGAAGATTTTCGTCTTGTTTGATTTGTGAACGCAGCAAGGTGTGTAGGACTGTGCTAGGAAGATGAAAAAGATAATTGGAATACTTAAAACATGTTTACACATCTTTTCATCTGTAGATATTACCGTTATCGGACAACTATTTGTAAAAATCTGTAGGATTATATAAAAATAAAAAAATATCAAATTTTTGCTGTAATCCCTTCATAATAAATAAATTCCACCAGAATAATGACCGCGCTTAGGTACTCATTCGATATAGCAAATGATTCGTGTGATACAAATCATTTTGAAATATAACATCCAAATGGGATTTCCCGATGGCGTACTTAAGGGTAAATCAATAATCTGGCAACACTTGCTGATTTATATTTGGTGAGCTTTGTACCTATACGCGGTAAAAGGAGTCGTGGTATGAATACAGTTATTTATGACATCGAAGTTCATTCAATGTCGTTCACTCGATGAAAAACTGCTTAGCGATTTTTTTTGGAACTGCTGCCTGTATCAAATATACATTCACAGGTGAAAGTTTTTCATAGTTTGGTATTCCGCATGAGCTGTGCCGTGTAGTTTCAGCCACGAATATATTGCCAACTTTGCTTCGTGAAAAGTTATAAAAGGTAAATAAGATAGGTACCTACTCTATAAACGTTAAAGGACTGATGTGGAGTCGTATTCACTATTATAATAACTTTGCCGGTACTCAGATTGCTAGCTCTTCCTTATATTCTAATACGAATTCCAACTACCGCTTTGCCGAGTTAAAATTTAACGAGTCTCAAAGAGCGAGCTTAGACACTTTTAACTTTCATCTCAGCACTCAGATCGTGCCCAAACGATCCAAATATCCTTACACAGTTACACTCCTTTCAAATCCGGAACGAAAAAAAAAAGTTCGTTCCGTGCCGGGTACATATAAAAGCGTAGCACGGCTAAAAGCGATCTGATAGGTATTGGTGTGAGAGCGACACGGAATCTAATCTCAGGATGGAATGTGATGTCAGGATCAAACGCCGGTTGCAACGGTCATCAAGGCAACCGACTTTGAAAATCGAATGGAAAGTTTAGGTTTTCGACCAGTATTGCCGTTGTTTGGAATATTGGGGCCAGAAAAGTGTGCTCATAAAAATAGTATGTTTGTGATAGCATCAACCAATTTTATTAATCTTTCTAATATATGCAAAAACATTTGACCTAAGACTGAAATAGACCGAAAAAAATGGAAAGAAGAAGAAAGGGATAGGAGATGTTTGCCCTGCAGTGGACCACAAAAATGGACTTCTTATAATAAAACCACTGACTAAATTTGAAGTTTATCGCCTGGAAGCTGTAATAGAATAGCAATCGCGAGCTGACAATTCTCCCGGTACAAAGTTAAATAAATTCGTAAAATTAAGTTCCATTTTCGGGATAAACTAGTTTCTGAAAGTAAAAAGTATTTCTTAGTCAACAGAAAGTATGTTTGGATTCTCTTCCGCAAAAGTATCTTCTAAAATACTTCCATTAGAACGGAGAAAAGCTAGGGAGTTGAGAATTGTATTGACACAATTTGATGGGAAAAACGTTTCAGTAAGTTTTCGACGAGACTATAAAAAAATAACTTTGTTGAGAAACGAGAAATATTTTCGCTTTAGAATTGAAGAGATATGAATGCTTATGAGGGAGAACATTCGAAAAGATAAAAAGTGCATAATCACTGAGTGCGAATAGGTATAATGTTAATCCTTTTAATTGTTGATTAACCTGTTATTTTTATTTGTTTATTCACACATATTATAAAATAATATATGTGTTATAGACGGATAAAGTCAGTACTTATACAAGGAGTTAGTAACAATACGAAAATATTACGTTTGAAAGGAAGAAAATAATGAAAAAAGTAAGTTAATATTTCAAACGACAGATAATTTTTATTCGTGGAATAAAATTGTCGACTGACAGATTTGGCATGGAAGAACTGTCAAAAATTCAAAATTATTCCTCGGATATAATTATCTGGCGTTGGTAAAATCAGCCCTAAAAATCAAAATAGATCTATAATCACGAGTATTCACGAGCACCATAATAGAAATAGCTGGCAGCTGCACGTCGTGACTATTACAAGAAGACTCTACGTCAGCAAGTCAACATGTGAACAAGTCACGTTCGATTTATTAGTTATGAAACAAAATATTATTTTAGGTAAACTTGTTATTTTAGCTAAAATATTCGCTTTACAATCTGGGCCCATTATTTTAGGCCTGACAAGGATGAATATTAAATATCATGTAAATACAACCTTCAAAATCTCGTTTTATTAATCAGTATTAAACGCTGGTTTTCGTGGGTGATGACCCCGTGATAATCTGCTAAGTTCGAATATTGTAATTTTGTCAATGAATCGAGAGTAATTAAAAGCGGGTGCCATGACGCTTTTGGTTCGAATTTCGAATATGTCTTTTCTTTCGCTTAGTGCTTTGCCCTTACTCAAGGTACATTCCAGTGTTTACATTTAGGTATTTGCTGTCTATCGAGAAATCTCGCTTTAACTTGTTACACACAAGCATTTCATTGGAAACAGTATACCGGTGTCAACATGGCCAGTTCTGACCTTTGCCCTTACTCAAGGTACATTCCAGTGTTTACATTTAGGTATTTGCTGTCTATCGAAAAATCTCAATGTATCTTGTTACACACAAGCATTTCATTTGAAACAGTTCTATAAGGAAAAACGGCATCAGCGTATTACAAAGATTTCATCCGACTCCCATTGGTTCTCCAGAAAAAGCTTGTTGTCAAAATTTTCAAATTTACGACTTAGTTTATAGAAGCATATATTATTTTATATTTTACGTTCACCTGGTGCAATAAAAAAGGGACCGGAACTGAAGGAAATCGTCGCAAACCGACAACCGACACTCGTTTTGTGAAATGTTGACTTTTTTGTTTGTTTTGAGATAAGGTCTTCGCTGGCGAGTGTTTCGTTCGTTTGTGTCAAAGCTTGCAACTTTTATGTTTGTTTTGTATTGCCGGATTACAAAATCGACACAGAAGCTATTGCAGAATGGCTTGTGAGAGACACTGTTAAAGAATATTTCATTGCAATGAGGAATAACCGTTTAAATATATTCAAACTCATTTATTGTTTGTCACAGGTGGAAAGTCAGTTCTACATTGTTGATGCTGCCTATAATCTCGCAGTAATCCTTGTGTAACGTGGTCGTGTGCAGGATGAATACCACGTGCAGGGATTGTAGACAGGACGTCTTCGAAGAGACCTAGGTGTATGAAATATGAAGTCCATCGGTAGGTAGTATACATTTATATACTTTGTGTGGTTTATGGTTCATCATCACATAGATGGTTAATTTGTTGTTAAAATGTATTATTAAATTAAATGTACTATTAAAATTTTAATAGTTAATTATTATGAAATCACCAATACCAATCTTGCGCTAGCAGAACTGATTAAATTGGTAACTTTGTATAGTGTTTGGGTCACCAAGATACAGGCTGTGCCTAGTTTGGGACCCGCTGTTAAATGGGTCTAAGTTTTCTCTTGGTTAGACCTGCATGCTAATATTTGTAAAAAAAAAATATTCCGAAATTGAAATGACTTCCACCTTTATGGTCGGGACTATCTTGTCCCTTGTGGTATTCTGCTACAGCAAAACCACATACAGTCGATATTGTTAATAATCTTTAAATCTACATCTGTCTCAGCTTTTAACGATTTAGGGAGTGCCCTACACTTCTGAGAGGGAGCTTGTCGAGCGGCCTCCACACCTACTCGGTTAGGATAGTCTCAGGCGTGCGCCCGGTCCCGTTAGCCCTCCTGTCGGCTCTGCTGACGAGAGACCTCCTCCTCCTCACCCATCGGATTTACGTCGAGAGACCTCGTCATCCTCAGCTCCAGACCTAGAGGAAGAAAAAGCGGCCTCCACACCTACTCGCTCCAGCCCCAGGGGAAGAAGACCAGGGGCACTTCAAGTCGACGTCGAGGGACCTCTTCCTTCGAGCCTCTAAGAAGAAGACCAAGGTCCCCTCAGCTAGACGACGAGGGACCTCTGCCTCCCTCCCTCCCAGCATCCAACTTCAGGAAAAACAATCGAAGCCTCTAGAAGCCCTTTCTTTTTTTTACCACGTAAATTACAAAAAACCCTTACCCGGTTATTTGTAACGTTGCACCCTCTGAGTTAAACAATTGACGACTATTCTGAATGTCTCTTCGGATATTCATTCAGTCTTCTCTCCCCAAACGACTGATGTCGAGTGGTGGGGCACCAGTAGGAAGGTGAGGGAAGCGGTACAGTACTTAGGGTTCGACACATAACAGATATAGTTGCCCAGTTTTATGAAAGCATGCGAGAATCTAGCCCGTAGGCGACGCTCATGACATTGCTCTACTGCAGTGTGGCGAAGCAGTCTTGTTAGAAAAGAACCACAATAAGACTGACCAGCTTTTCTTCATAAACGTATTCTTAGGGAGGGGAAACAACATTTCAAAGGCTTCTCTAAGATGTGACGCAAATACAGGAGCAATCCTGAGAAGGAAAGCCCAAGCCTACGGAACAGTGGTGGATCCCGTCCTGAATAAATAAGACGATAGGCACCAAGGAGCTCACCCTGTCTCGTATAGCTTAAACATTCTTCGTGTGCACAGCTGCATTAAGGACTAAATCATGGGGAAATGAATGTCAAAGCTGTTCGGCGGGGTTGAATTCCTTATTATGTAACAAACTATATTCCCTGGAGTAGTCCCAGTTCTGACATCATGTAACATGGTCGTGTGCAAGATGAATACCACGTGGAGCGACTGTAGACAAGACGTCTTCGGGGAGATCAGTTGTATGAAATATAACGTTCACCAGTAGGTAGGTAATAGTATAGGCGAGGGTGTCGTCTATTGCGTCAGCAATAGTCACGACAGTGTTGCTACACTATAATAATGAGTGATAGAGTTGTATACCTTGATGACCACAAAATACAAAAATGCTCGTTAACAATCTAACCCCCTATTCAGCAAAGCTTATAAATGATTTTTCGCTGAACAGCAAAATAATGTATTCCCAAATAATCTGTTAAAACTTAAATATTCACAAGACCAAAGTTCCCGACTTATCCCAAACCAGGATCCAATATTAGTATGCTAAATTATGTTATTACAAAGAATTCGCCTCTTCGGATTATAGAATCGAAGAACCGTGAACTCATCTCATTAATATTAACAGAGACAGAACCTCATGTACCGACATTCAGGCTCTTCATTAAGAATTAACTTAGTGAAAAGTGAGGGATTCAGAAAGTACCTAAAGTCAAAGTTAAGTTAAAATAAGTGAGTTTTGAGTTGGTGAGGGGTCGCTTTTAGATGCTTTTTGAGGCGTAAGCGGAAGCGACTGTTGTTTGTAACATTGTAAATTAAGTAGGTCCGTACTTGATAACGTTATTTTTACAGATATTTGTAAATTGTAATTCTGGATTAACACATATCCTACTAGCCTAGGACTTCGTGGCTAGTTGTGTTTGACGCATTGAAAATGCAGAATTCTGCAGTTTTAGAGAGATTTCTAGTTGCGAAAAAAAAATTATTAATAAAATTTAGGAATAATTTATTTCAGTCACTTTTAATCAGACAGCTACTTTAGGGTTGCAGATCAAGAGCTAAGCTAAAGTTAGTGTAGCTTAACTCGCATAGCTGATGTAGTCTTTCATAATTGTGTGCAGACAGTAGACTATGCAAAAATATGAAAAATTACCTCAGCTACGCGATCTAAATTAGACTAACTTAGCTTAGCTCTTGGTCTGCAACCCGCATTACACTTAAAACATCGTAACCACCAAATTACCGCCATCTCTTTTCAACTTGCACTCATCGCATTCGACATCGAGTTCTCCTAACAGTAGAATCTGTTTTCACAACGAACACCAACTTAAATTAGAAAGCTTAACCCGACTGTGAATCTTACATCCAAGCAAAATTGGCAGTTAATGTGTTTTACTTTAAACGCGTTGTTGATTTCACTAGAGTGCAGGGAATACGGAATGAGACTTCTTAAAAAGGGATTTAATTTTGAACGGACGATGGTAATCCGGATGAAAGGGAAGTACGGAGGCATAAAGTGAGATAGCAGTGGGATAATGCAGTCTTGGTAGATGTTTTACTCCTTGTTTTTATATTACACTAGCTTTAGGCCGCGGTTTCGCCCGCGTGGTTGCCGGTTTTTTCGACATCTTCAACAATCACCGTCATGTTTCAGCCAATTCACACAAAACCGTAATGAATTATACACATGAACCTTCCTCGTGAATCACTTCGTCCACTGATGAAAACCAAATGAAAGTCTGTTAGGTAGTTTTTGAGTTTATCGCGTTCAATAGGCAGACAGACGCGGCAGGGGGGGGGGGGGGGGACGAATTTGTTTTATAATATGTAGTGATAGTGATAATCAAACTATAATGCTCCATCAGCTGGGCTTTTGAGAGTCAGAGGTGATCCACAACGTATAAGCGTTTCCTTTAAAGAATTAAAACCCCGGACCTAACAGTACCACTGTTAGTTCCTCCTCAGAGACTGCATCTCTGTAGTAGACATGCCAGTTGTATGACGATAAAAATTTATAATAAATTACCATCTGCGTTCAGAATGTTACCAATAGATACATTTTAATATAAAATGTTTGCTAGGCTCTTAGAGATGTGCTTTTATTCAGTTAATTGAATTTTTAAATCATAATTTTTGACATTGTAATAAATATTCTGTTATTAGTATTTTGGTATAATATCTATAATTTATTACTTTGACTATAGAGCTTATATTTTGGACATAATATTGTTTATTTTGACATTTTAATTATATTTTCTGACATTGCAATTAATCTTAATATCATTGTATTATTTTGACTTTATAACTTGTATTTTGGACATCACAAATTAAGTTTTATTTTACTTCTTGATATTTTAATTAATTTAGTGATGATTTGAATGTGCTTAACTTTTTTTTTTATATTTCTACGCCAGCAATGGTAGTATATGTGAAACATTATTAGTGTAAGATCTCAAAATACCATAATTATACTTGGAAATAAATAAATTATTATTATTATTATACCAATATAACGACTACATATTTTGACTTTTGCCCTATAATAAGATTAAACAAGTCATCAAAACTGCCATAACAATAGTTACACAATACCATCCAACTATATAATAAATCGCATTCAATTAATGTTCACAGCAATCCAATTTCTAATTCAATCGTTTGTTACATCAAACCGCTTAGTTAAACTCGGTATTCAAATGAGTCATGTGCATTCCCCAATCGTTTTCCATTGAAAACTAAATCGATTTCGAATTTTGTTCCTCTAACATGGAAACAATAATAACTGATCATGACATTACACGATCAAATTAGGTATCCGCATTATTCATGTGAAATTGCAATTAAATTCAATTCTGAGCACAGATCGATTCTGAATGCAAAAAGTATCTTAAACTATTAAATACGGTGTTCTTTTAAGTCATGTGCAAGCCTTATCGATATTCGATTGAACACGCAAATCGATTTGGAATGGAGTACTGTAGCATGTAAACAATATCAAGAGCTGTCAATACTATAATCTAGCAGACGTGTTCACGGTCACGTCGTCTGTCGAGCTAACACGTCCAAGTAAATATATATCGGTTATTGGAGATCTGTGGCTTGCGTTGCTTTTAATTTATATGCTGATTTATGAATATTAAGGATGATTTAGTCGTTTCAGCCGATAGACGTCCACTGCTGGACATAGGCCTCCCCCAATTTTGGGGAGGGTTTGCCATAATCGCCACGCTTGGCAGGCGGGTTGGCGATCGCAGTATGGTATGATGGTGGAATAAATAGAGAACGCTGCTGCCCATTCTCCGGTAAGACCTTTAGTCGCCTTTTACGACACCCACGGGAAGTAAGGGGTGGTGCAATTCTTTAAGTCCGGCACCACACAGACATGGATGATTTGCGTCTATAGAAACCAAGAACTCTTAATTTAAGTTATCTGTATACACAGTTCTTGTGCACTTGTCTGCCGTCGTCTGTCGAGCTAACACGTCCAAGTAAATATATATCGGTTATTGGAGATCTGTGGCTTGCGTTGCTGTTAATTTATATGCTGATTTATGAATATTAAGGATGATTTGCGTCTATAGAAACCAAGAACTCTTAATTAAAGTTATCTGTATATACAGTTCTTGTGCACTTGGTCTGCGTACATACTTGTGCACTTTAACATTTCTCGCGCCGAAGGCTTCGGAGGCCGTCATGGTTAAAATTTTGTCAGTAGGACTATTACCCACAGTTATAGGATTGGAGATCAATATAAAAATTGGATAAGAATAGCTGGGTTTAGGTATCACACAGATACGTAATAATATACCTACTGAATAATAAGATAACTAACTTCTTCTTTTTCAAAATCAGCATTATGTTTCGAGAAATCTACTAGGTATTTATGAAATGGTTTATCGTATCTCTGAAATGGTTTTTGATGGATTTATTCGTTCATAAGTAAGTATAAGTAATAGGTAGTTGATTTATAATAGGATTTATAAGTAATGGATTTATTCGTTCATAAGCAATAGAAATATACCAAAAACGTCCAAAGCGGAGTTGATTCAACTCCGCTTTGGATGTTTTTGGTATTTTTTTACGTCGTTTTTCCATGAATTTTATGTAAAAAATGTGGAGCGTGTTTCTTTGGAGTGACAGTGACAACACTGTCACTCCAAAGAAACACGCTCCACATTTTTTACATAAAATTGATAAAATTTCACTGCACAGACTCAAACAAACAGTTAAAAACCACCCTAAAATAATATATCAAATGAAAGTAAAAATAAATAACCATAAAAAACAGACTACAAAAATAAAATACGAATACAATGTTAGTAGATAAATAATGGAGACCAGGGTTAGAGCAAGACTATTCAGTACTCAGATACACCCACCATCTCCGGACAGCTCCGCCTTACAGCCGTACACGCCTCAGCCGTGAGCGCTGTGTCACCGGTCGGTCGGTCGAGCTCAAACGACGAAATTTTCTTCCCACTCCCCGAGGAAGTAGACGGCCACCACGATGGCGAGGAAGTGAACGAAAACTAGCGGACTAGGGACCTTGAGGCCAACAGGCCTCGATCAGGGGCCCCGCTGCCGGTGGAAATGTGTCGCGAATGCAACGGACCCAGACCATATATAAAAGTGTGTGGGTTGAGAGGTGAAAAATTTTGAATGTGACACGTAATTCGAACCCTTTAATTTCGTTTTATGAAAAGCTCTCTGAAAAATTAACTCCGCGAAAATTGTTCAAACTTTAGAATTTTCTTGACAGTTGGTGAACTAGATAACGTAAATTGGTACTTTATCTTATTTTTCAAGCTGCACACTTCTAATTATGATGAGTTGGCTTTAGAGTGAGATGTATACCTTTCGGGCATGTTTAACTGATAAACTTGCTCGCAAGGAATACATGTATCTATGTATGCCTTGTTGGCAAGTTTTGATACTTTATCCTGTTTTTCAAGCTGAACACTTCTAATTGTGATGACTTGGTTTTAGGGTGATATCATTTAAGGATTAAGAAGCAACAACCTTTCGTAATTCTTTTCTTTTAGTACAATAACACAACATCTCACTCTTTAGTCCTATTGGCCCTTCTCATTTACATTTGCGTTGATTTCTTACTGGCTTCTTTATTCTTCTTCTTGACAATTCATTCCTTTCAGCGGCTTTATTGAGTTCATCAAGAATGCCTCCCGGATTAATGACCTTATCATTAATCCGGGAGGCATTCTTGATGAACTTCTAGAAGCTTCAGCATCTTCTAAGCGCATTTAAGACTACTCCGTATAATAAAACATGTGTGTGTGGTGTGGTTCAGGAGTATCTAGCAGTTGCAGTCTCAGACGGGAACAGAGGATTCTTCAGTGCTCTTCAGGCCACCAAATCATCACATCACCTTCTTCCCAAGCAGGCATTACGGATGACTGATCAAATGGGTGAAATTCTTGATAATTCAAAGGGGTCGACATTCAATGGCAAAAAACAACATGAGATGACTAAAACCCACGTGCAAGACACCGCACAACAGCGGAATAGCTTAGCCAGAAGTAAGAGAACATGTTGGAGATCTTAGATGGAAAAAATCTTGATCGAAATCAGACAAGGGCCACAAGCCACAGCATCATTCAGTCAGACTCAGTCCCCAATATCACAGAATCTAAAAATAATCCCATGTCTTAACCCCTTGGCTGTAGTCTTTTTTGAATTGTAAAAGTCCTAAAGGCAGGTGCAGCTTCTTCGCAAAAGTTATTCAATGGGTTCAAGACACCTCATAAATGACTAGATCTCTCCTTCTCCAAAAAACCATATCCATCACACTTTCTTCTACACATCATCGCAATTAGTCTTCTCCGGACCTCCAATCTCTCTTTGCTAACGAAACCCCTCATTATAATAATATGATAAACAGGAAAAGTAACGTAATTTTCGGATCAGTCTGAGAATTCTCCTTAATGTTATCTTTGAATTTGTTGGAATAGCAAACTCTATAATTATGTCCCCTAGGTGTTCCTATTTTCCTTGTGTTCGCAATATTTAAATTCAAAAAGACAATTAACTTAATAGAGCGCTACCTCCAATAATTATGTTTAAGATTATCCGAAAATTTTGCTCCGAAGTCCAGACTTATACGATTGCGAACGAGTTTAAAGTTCCACAGTTTTGCTCAAAACTTTGTTAAAGATGGTTAAAGTAACTGGAGAAAATAATAGGGTTTAAGTTGAAGGCGAGAAGGGGAGATTTTACGGCCATTTTCAATTAGGGCGATAGAAAGAATATTAGGGGAGTAAACAATGGGCATTTTGAGAAAGCTTCCTGGTAATATTCGACGGTTTAGGGATTTTTATAAATCTTGAAAGGAGACATCGTAGGGATTTGATAAATAAAGTAAACGCGTATCGTGCTTAGGTAATACCTAAGAGTTAAGAATTAAACTGATTATTATAATAATTCGTATGATATTTTTGTTTTCATTTTGTTTTGTTGTCATACAAAATCCAGTGACGCGGGCGCATCACGGATTGATTTGTATTGTCAAATGTCAATCTCAAATTGTCAGTGTCAATGAATAAATAATGTGTGTTGTCTTTGGTCCCTGACCTTGTGATGTCAAAAATGTTAACAATTTTGTCCATTGATTGATATCAATGGACAAAATTGTTAACATTTTTTAAGCTTGAGTACGAGGCTTTTGTCTACGTTGTGTGTGTATCGTTTATGTATTTCTGTTGCCGCTATAACAACAAATACTAAAAACAAAATAAAATAAATATTTAAGGGGGGCTCCCATACAACAAACGCGATTTTTTTGCATTTTTTTGCTTGATATCAAAAATGGCAACAGGTAGGCACTTGAAATATTCACACAATACTCAGTTGTATTTTAACTTTAATAATAAATAATAAAATTAAAATAAATATTTAAGGGGGGTTCCCATACAACAAACATGTTTTTTTCGGCGTTTTTGCCTTGTGGTACGGAACCCTTCGTGTGCGAGTCCGACTCGCACATGGCCAGTTTTTTATTTATCTTTTTATTTGCAATGTGCGTTATGTTTGTGCAGAATAAACAGTTTTTCTTTCTTCTTTCTTTCTTTTCTGTTGGATTCCAAGATCTACATGGACTTAGCTAAACCTAACTAAATAATCTAGTTAGTCTTACTCATAGTTGTTCTGTAAATCTGTACTAATAAAATTTCTAGCTAGGTGTGCCTAAAAAAAAAATCGTCAGAAATGTCAAAGCATAAAACCAGAATCTCTCCAATGATCACGGTTGAAGAAATTGAGACATTAAACTGTGAACGCTCGTCTCTTATCACTTGTCACATTGTTAACGCTTGGTTGAAGTTTAGAACTTTAACGCGTCATTAGCCAGAGCTATGATAGAAAAGAATTAATGGTTTCCGATGGGTACCTCGCTTTTTAATAATATTTCATATAATTGAATGGCCATTTTCTTTTAACGATATTTTAAAATGGCTGGTTTTATTTTGTTATGGACAAACATAAAAACCGGTCAAGAGCGTGTCGGACAACACGGTGAAGGACCGCTAAAATGAAATCATATAAATTGACTGATTAAGGTGGACCCGATGACCTTGTGAAGGCCGCAGGAACCCGTTGGATGCGGGAAGCACAGGACCGGTCGAAGTGGAGGTGCTTGGGGGAGGCCTATGTCCAGCAGTGGACGTCTTTCGGCTGAAATGATGATGATAATGATGATGATGATGACTGATTATGGAAACAGTCGTTATAATTGACCAAAACGTAACCTAAACCCGTAAATACTTGTAAAACAATATAGTAACTAACATAAAGGTACGTTTAACGTACCAATTCCAAAATATCTTCTTACATGTCTTAAATAGTTCAGAGGATACTTACATTTACTTCTTCACATAAAAACAAAATATTCCGATAGTCTTATAAGGGACAATTTATGCAATGTATTTCATACCTCAGATTATCCGAATCTTTTCAAATATTCAGGCTTACATCAAATACCTCTAAATATTCAGAGAGAGTATCGTCGTTGCCAGTGTTTTTTATAAATTAAGATGAGAATTTTAAAACAGATCAAACATAATGTATTAAACATATCTTTTTATTTGGTTTTTATAACGATAACGTTAAAAAATAAAAAAATAAACTAGATAGTAGAGCGTATAATATAAAACAACGAGGTTTTTCATTATTTTATGTTGAAGAAGAATTTGAAATGCTTGCTATTAACTAAGTCTAGCATTACTTTGCGTTCTATCTTAAAAGCTTATTTATGGATGAAGAATTGAACAATTTGATTTTCCAGACAAAATGTTAAATGTGACGTGATTGTAATTAATTACTTGGTTATAGGTATGTTTTTAGGTTGAAACTTTTGAGGTTTGAGATATGCAACTTTATCCTCGTAATTCAGTTACCTAAGGAAGATAGGGGAGGGTTGGGCAGTCGGGAGATAGGGGAGAGTTGTGCAGTCGGGAGATTGGGGAGGGTTGGGCAGTCGGGAGATAGGGGAGGGTTGGGCAGTCGGAAGACATGCCCCCCCCCTGTTATTCCAATCCAATTATAGAATTTATTCTTTCCCTGTTGGTAGTTTACTTTACCCACTGGCGACACTGTTCATCCATACACTATCTGTAATTTCGTTCAATTGTCAAACACACAGGTTTTTTAAGGTAAGACGCGTCAATGTAAATATTTTGCTATGGTTTCGAAGTAAATAAACGAAGAACCAGCGAAAGGTATGTGCTTTTTTAATATTTTTTTCCATTGTATATTTGCTAACGTGTGAATTAATCTATAAGTCACGCTGAAATTTCTAACCAAAAAAATTTACAGGAATATTAAGTTGAAAAAATATGCAGAGGGAGCAATGGTCACTTGTTGTCGAGGCGGATTTGGGTATGCCCAATGCTCCCAAGTATATTATGTAGTGTATAGAATGATAGGTACAGTTTATTATACGTTACCTGATTTTGTTACAATGTTTTATTATTTTTATGTTTATGTTTGGTTTATAATATGGATATTGAGTGCTTTATACGTCATTCCCAAACCTCCGACAGGGGGTGCCTGAGCCTCTACCATGGGGAGCTTTGGGCACAATTGCACTATTTCTGAGAACCTTTTGTAATTTTGAGACTGACTCTAATTTGTAGACTGTTGTACCATACACTTGCCCTAGATCAAGTGATGATTCAATGTTAGTATTTGTGGTAGAGAGCATTCCTAATATAAATAGTATATTGTATTGTATTGTGTATACAGGCTCTTTGGTATAAAAACAAGTAGGAAGAAAACAATAATGTTTCCTGAGACCTTTGGAGAATTTACTAGTTGGTTTCAAGATGGTGACTTCGGGGGTCAGTATGGAGTAGAAACTAGTTCTAAAGCCAATTGGAAAAAAAATCCCATGATGCTTTCAACACAATTGCGTCAAATACATTACAGTTAATAAGATCATATACTATTAAATTGATGTGATGGGAGCAGTTTCAAGAATGGAGTAAACAATGTAAAAAATTGTGGAATATAAAGAAAACAAATCTTGACACGATAAAAATGATAGTGAGTGAAGATGTAATCTATTTATCTGATGGGGGTTTATAAAGCTTGGGTTGTAGAAAATGTAGTTGATGTGGCCACATTCAGATTAAAAAAACCTTAAAATACCAGATGATAAGGACTATTTCTATAAAATAATGGATCCTGGGAACCCCTTTTCTATGGAGTAAGAGTGAATTTTACACCCCATTCCTCGAACCTCTATACTGGTGACTCCGAACATGAACGTCAGCGCAGCCTTCGTGCACCTACTTCAGCGTGACGTCGTTTAGAGCGGCGAGTCACCCAGTCAGCCAGCACTCACGGCTTCAACGGGTATCCTGACCACCACATGCAGCGACCGCCCATACCTGGGGTCAACACCTTCAGCCTCATCAGCAAAGTCGGCACAGCATACAGCACTTTCGGCCCACAAGCGGAGCCTTAAAAACCCTCTCCTGGTCGATGCTAACAGTTCGCCTCAACCCGGCGCCGTACGACATCCGACGCAATGTAGCATAACGCAGCGCTACCTCGACTAACTGGGGCGCATCTTCGCAGACAGTTCAGACTCACCGTGAACTATGCGGCAACCAGTTCCAATTCACCGGGAACTATGCGGCAACCGGTTCCGACTCACTGGAACCTTTTTTTTTTTTTAACGTGGAGAAATGCTCATGCATTCTGCACTACCACGGGGAGACAGTGCAGTTATGTGGGACTCAAACCCACTAAAACTCCACGGTGTCCTCCTCTGCCGCTTACGGCGGGAACGCGGGCACGCGTTAGCACTCATCCGTGAACCCGCCGCGGCTGTCCGTTACCGGACCCTCCTCTGGGGAGTACTCCCCATCACCGGCGCACCAGAACACATAGCACGCCGTGACCACCCCAGGGACCAAACCAGCACATGGGCGCCAGACGACCCCGTGTCTGGGCACCCTTGGTCCCCCTGCGATGGGTCAGGACATTGGCCCTGCCGCCTGCCAATTTTCGGCCGCAGAGGATAGGGAGAGCGGCCAACGTCATACCGACACTCCTCCCCTGCGGCGCCACCGCGTCCGCCATCGAACGGTGGCGACCTCGTCAAGGCCGCGGAAGGTAGGGAGAGCGGCGCACCGCAATACCGGCACTCCTCTCCCGCCGCGGCCTCCAACCCTCAGCCGCGATGCCTCCCATACGACATCGCGGCCCGCCTCAGTTGCGATGTCGCCGAAGCGGCACCGCAACCTACTTGTTGGGCGCTACGTCGTCGGCTTACAGGCAAAAGCCCTGACGAGCGGCCCCTCCTCGGGTTCACCGTGGGTGTCCAAGCCACGGCTACTGAGCCCCCCCGCCTCGACAATGCGGGAACCCACCGGGGGGGGACTCACTGGAACCTCAGCTGACCTGGCAAGCGTGACAAGATACAAGACTCAGCCCACTATCGACCTCCGGTCTGCGGAGGGGAGTGATGTAGCGGTATCTACAACGCCACATGCGAAGTACGGGTTATAATGACGTCACGCAAAATCCTGCATCTCGCAAGCAGAGTTTACCGCGCAACTAGCATATATACAACGGCCCGACATGAATCTTCGGGCAGTTGACCGCCAGACACAACACCCGTCTGGTCGGTGGATCCTCCCTTTTCTATGGAGGATGACTGAACTTTACACCTTGTTCCTCATATCTCTACAGATATAATCCTAGGATACAGATTTTCTCTATATCTCAAAGAGGCACTCAGTGCGCAGCCTGAGAACATGAAGCGCCAGCAGATATACACTCTCATTGGAAACAAGGAACATAGTATGGATAGCACAAATACCTCGCAACAAGGAGATGATAATGATAAAATATCAAGTGGATCGAACGATTCTGAGGCATCTTGACTTCATTTATTCCCAAAGCATGTAGCCCAATCCCTTGGTTAATTTAGTGAAAAATATTTGAAGAGGAGGGCTCTAAAGAGTTGGTTCCGCAGTAATAAAAGGTTATGCATTGCGTCGTCTTTGACTACTTAGGGATCCTGTTTGAACCATCACTGGTTTTAAATTTTTTGGGCATTTTTTATGATTGAATTTTTTTACATTTATTGGCTTTAGAAAAAGGGACTTGTTTTCACTACTTTTGTAAGTAATTGCTTAGTACAACAGATTTTGAAGATTCTTTTGTGAGAAATTTAAAGAAAATTATACGAAGAGAAAAGTAATAATGATGTTATACTGTTGTGTAAGGAATGTATTGTAATTCATAATTCCATGTACTCAATTACTCTGGGAGTTACGTTACAATGTTGGAATAAGCAATTTTTCTTAAAGAAGACCGTTTATGTACAAGAATTAAAAATATGTTTGCTACGAGATTATATCATAGCTGAAGCCATAATTCTACAGATATATTCTTTATATATTTACTGCAGATTTAAACAGCAAGCTTCTCTCAAAGTTAGGTCTTATTTACAAAAAAAATATAATACACAACCGACACTGGTTTTGCAGAAGCAAAGATTCCTCAATTCCTTCCATCATCATTTTAGCCCAAACTCCCTTTCGAAAAATCTATTATTCGCCTTACCCAATCATTTTATCTGCGGGCGACAATGCCGTATTTACATGCCCCTACGCTTCCCTGTATTTCAAGTAGAATACCAACCCCTGGAGGGCTTAAGGTGTTAAGGTAAAGCGATTTATGTAGTTCCCTTAAAGGGACGTCACCGTTTCAAAACAATTCCCGAGATTTGAGGATACAGGTTTATTAAAGTTTATGTCTGTTATGGAATTTTGGGATCTACAAGATTTTGGTCTAAAAATGAAGTGATAAGGGATGTCTCATGAGGGTTTGGAAGGTTTGGTGTAGCGGTAATACTTGTTCGGTACTTACTATCTACACATAGTGCAGCGTGACCTTTGCGGTTACAACCTTTCTTTTCTTGTTCATTCACATGATTGGCCATCAACATTGATGATGAACTTTAAAATTTAGACGTAAACAAAAAATTCATTTGAAGAAATATCAGTTGCTGAAAAATATGTGCTGAATCCAGTCGAAAATCCTATAAATATTCGAATCAGAATTTTAAATTATGCCATTTAAATTGAAACGAATACATCACCAGGCTTCGTGCTTGTAATCTGCAATAGTAACGACACGATACTCTCCGAATTTGGTGCAGAACCAGTTAAAAAGGGCTGCTTCTGGCCCTTTTCCCGGGTACCGGGCTATTCACCTAGCTTGTGCGGTTTTGCTTTTGCCAGCCGCATAGAACCCGTGGAGTTCTAGACCAGCAAGTTTGTTTTGGTTCGCGGCACATGATCGTCGTATCACCTGCTGTTCTCTCGAGCTTGCTACGCTTCGAGCATATAGTCTTTGGCTTCGAGGTCTTTGGTTTCTTCGGATCATCAGGATCGACTAGGCATACTACACTTTGGGATTGCGGGACTTGTTATTTTATACCGTTACGCTTATCTATTGTAATAGGATTAGTAACTCGAGGGACGTTACGTTTTTATACCTGTTGATTTTTAACCGGGATTGTTTCTAACGGGACAACTAAGGTCCATCTTTATAAGATGTTATTCATTCAAAGGTTTGCGTAATTTAGTGATCACGAACTAAAAACCGATTGCAATCGATTTACAGGCTTGGGAAAATTAATACGTAACAATGATTTACCATCCGGTGTACTTAAGTTTTCTCGTATTCTCTTTTCATTTAAACCAAATTACGTGTTTTAGCAACTATTTTTTAATACAAGTTTAGTTTGTATTTAATTTTTATTTTGACGCATGTTTTACAAAATATTAATGAAAAATTATACGTGTTAAACTGGTGAAGAAATGAACCTCAATGAAGATCACAAGATTTTTAAAATTAATTTAGTAATTACTAACATTTAGTGTTAATCTAAATTTTAACGGTTGAAACAAAATCAGATTTAGCGTAAATAAGCAAAAACCGGCCAAGTGCGTGTCGGGCCACGCACAGTGTAGGGTTCCGTAGTAGCCCGTTATCACAATGTAGTACGATTCTGTTCTTCTTTATTCTGAATAGGTAAAAAAAAAACATATTTTGGTTTTCAATGCAAGTCTTTACCCATTATAAACAAGCAATACTTCATATTAGTCACTTTAAAGGATTAATGTTAAGGATTTTGTATTTGGTACAAAATTATCCAACACCCAAGTTCAACGACTATTACTGCTAAACTAATAAAGTTATCTTAACCGCTATACTTTTCCTTTAAAGTTCATGAAATGCACTTTCATCGAGAATTTTTCCAGATTTTTCAAGCTAGTAGTTTAGCTTTTAGAGGGGGGGGGACGCCCTACTGGAACAAAAATTTGCACTTTAAACTTTAATATTTCGTAAATGGAGCATTAAATCGAAAAATAATTTTAGCAACCCCTAAGCCATTTTAGAAGACCTATTCAACGATACCCCACACGATGGGGTAGATGATGAAAAAAATATTCATCTCTACTTCACATGTAGGGGAGCTACCCTAAAAAAAAATATTTTCCAGAATTTTATTTTACCACTTTGTTGGCGTAACTGACATACGTACTCCTACAAAATTTCAGCTTTCTAGTGCTAACGGTCACAGAGATTAAGCGAGGACGGACAGACAGACAGACGGACGGACAGACAGACATGGCGAAACTATTGACTACGGAACCCTAAAAAAGGTAAAACAGTGATTAACTTAAACAAATTTTAACTAAATTATTTATTTATAAAACGCAAAATGGCCCGTTTGCGTAACTATGACCAGATCAGTACTCACTTTTTAGGGTTCCGTTGCCAAATGGCAAAAAACGGAACCCTTATAGATTCGTCATGTCTGTCTGTCTGTCTGTCTGTCTGTCTGTCTGTCTGTCCGTCTGTCTGTCTGTCTGTCCGTCCGTATGTCACAGCCACTTTTCTCCGAAACTATAAGAACTATACTGTTGAAACTTAGTAATTAGATGTATTCTGTGAACCGCATTAAGATTTTCACACAAAAATAGAAAAAGAAGAATAAATTTTGGGGTTCCCCATACTTAAAACTGAAACTAAAAAATAAATTTTTCGTCAAACCCATACGTGTGAAGTATCTATGGATAGGTCTTCAAAAATGATATTGAGGTTCCTTATATCATTTTTTTCTAAACTGAATAGTTTGCGCGAGAGAGATTTCCAAAGTGGTAAAATGTGTGTCCCCCCCCTGTAACTTCTAAAATAAGAGAATGATAAAACTAAAAAAAATATATGATGTACAATACCATGTAAACTTCCACCGAAAATTGGTTTGAACGAGATCTAGCAAGTAGTTTTTTTTTAATACGTCATAAGTCGTAAACCACAATTCAGCTTTTATTCAACTAACTCAAATATAAAAAAATAAACATTTAATTTCATAAACAAAAACCTTATGCATAAACCCGGATGTTACGGAACCCTTGATGAGCGAGTCCGACTCGCTCTTGCCCGGTTTTTTTTTTCTTTACGCAGATTCCTATATTAAGTGCACTGTCTCCTCCTTATTAGTGATAAGAAATTTGAAGTAGTGGGCGTCCCTCCCCTCCCACTTCCCCTTTAATTAAATCACTGTAAGTCCAAAGAAAGTTTGAGGAGTTCACTGCTCGGTTTCAGTTGCTGACGTAGTTTTTGTAGATCTTGATTTTACAGGTTAGGTACCCCACTTAGTATAAAATTACTTTGTGGTCACCAATTAACTCCAGACTTCATGTTTTTTAATCAGAAGTAAGTTCTGTTTGCGATGTTCTAATGCAAAAAGTTTAACTTCTAATTGATAGATGGATGCGATGAACGATAATCACTTTTGAATATTAGCACAATGGAAAATGTACCTTGGCCCTTGATAGTACGCCCAATGTAACTATGCTTAGCTTAGTATCACATACTTTAAGATCGAGACCTGATAGCTGACCTTACAGAACCTGTATGAATCCTTACAAATGTTACAAAGAGCAATATTTAAAAAGAAATATATGTGGTATAACGAACGGAATTATGGATAAAATCCTAAGGGTTAAAATGGTTCTCAGGATAATCACTGGCCCTTCTGGTGTCGTTTGGAAGAGATATTATTTTAAAAAAATGTGTCATAAGTTACGCGAAAGTAATGAAGATGGCGTTGTACGGAACTCATGGCCTTGTTTCCATTATAACAATTATAAAGATGTCTCACATACTTGGAGAACCACAGGGACGCCCGAGTTCAACGTGGTATGAATGGCCTTTTGGCTTACAAGTACTTATTACTTGGACAACCACAGGAACGCTCGAGTTCAACGTGGTATGGATGGCCTTTTGGCTTACGAGTACTTATATGCGCCTTTCGCATCGACACATTCGACGGAAAAATGCGGTCATCGAATACGTGACTAAATATAAGAGGTTGTTATAACGACTAGGCAAAATTACACGGGATGGTCAGAACGTCCCCGAAGAAAAGGGATAGGAAGGCTGATACTGGCTCACATTTCTCCTCAGGTTTGATGCAATTTGCTCCTAGAAACCGAGTGCAAGCGCGGGCCTACTTAACTAAACACCCAGAAATAAATGGAAATTCGGCACCATATACCGCTAATTAGGAATTTTTCACTACAGAGTAAAGTATGACAACGGGCGCTCACTTGGATTCATCATCTCGACCATTTACTCCCAGCTCCCTTGATTTCACACAACATCAAATCGAAAAACCGTAAACCGAAGATAGATTCCGAAGACCAAAAAAAAGTTTTTCTTAAATATGCTGAACTGCTTCGAGATCCTGACATTAATCTTGTGATGATGTTTTAATGTCCCAAATAAAACCTTAGAACAAATTCAGAGTCAAGGACTTCTCAATCTGCTGGATCAGCGGCATTGTCCGAAAGGGTTACCGCTGGCCCGGAACATAAAGGGCTGAGAAAGGAACATGGGTGAGTTTTAGTCAGTAAGAGTCTGACACTCCCTTCCGCTCCGCCCAGAGCGGGAGGGGTCATTTGATGATTTCCCATCCGAGAAAAAAAAGGACCTCTCAATCACGAAACCTATCGTCATTATTCCCACTCCAAAAGCAAAGAGGAAACATCAAAAAACGTGAAAACCGTCCCTTGCTCTGGGACCATCAATAAGACGCACAAAAGAGTATCTTAAACGAACTTTAAGATTAACAATGTTGAGCCGGGTTCGAAGCGGAGCGATTGATTACAATTCACACATCATTAGGCACCCACCGGCGGGTAAGGCGCTTGATACATTACCGGGCTATCTCTTTTAAGGAGACCGACATGTGGAAGTGGAACCAGAAGTAGAAGTTTGTCTTGTGCTACATTTGTTTTGGTTATTATTTGAAATTGTAAAGAAGTTAGAAGAAATAATGATCTTGATGTCTCGTAAATTCAGACTAAATAACGCATTTGGTAAAAAAAACGTGGTATTCTACGCCGAAGTATAATACTTTGCCTTGATTTTTGCTATGTTTTTAATTGGTAGTGATTATCTTTAGTGTTGTGCGTTCATTACAAATATTTTTCAAATGAACCCATCAAGAAGGTTTGGCGTCGGCCCAAAAAGCTGCTGTTCATTGGCTTTTCACTATCGGCTACAAAACTACTTTCGACTAATAATAGGCCCTTGATTTACTGCTTTTCGATTCACATTACATAAGTGCAAAGGATACAAAAAAAAGAGGTGGAATAATTCTTTCCGAAAAAAAAGCTTCCCAATGATTGAATCTGTTTTATGGTTTACTCAGGTAAATGCACCACTGAAGTGTTTTGTGTAGAAAAGGGAAGTCATCACACTTATGTTACAAAAGAGGTAAAGGGGACTAAAAGGATAATAATGGGAAATGTTTGTAGCTTGTGATTTATATCTTCACGCTCGCCAACCCTTTCTGGGGTGAGAATAACATAACGAAATACTTAATCTGCTTCTTCAAGCAAGCAACAGCTTTTGTTTTTCGAGACGAAAAAATATGAGGGCCGGCTAAATTTCAGGCAAATTAGTTTTCATAAATGAGATAAACACGTATAAAAACATTAGAATTATTGAGCAAAGATTATATTTATTTTAAAATTGGGTGAAAACGTTTAGCACTTTATTGCTTCTAGAAAAGAAGGGAAGCAAGAGAGGTTATAAAATCCAATAGAAAAGGGGAAAGAAACACAGTTTCAAACTGATCTTAGGTATCACAAAAATCTGTGAGGTATTTGTAAGTATAGCTTTTTAATAATTGCGTGTTTATTCAGTAGAGGGTTTAGCAGTTTGTTTCGTATCTTAAACATATTAATAAGATTATTTAGTGAAAGAAATAACAACGGTTTTTTTATTTAGTTAAATACAAAAAAAACTGGACAAGTGCGAGTCAGACTCGCACACGAAGGGTTCCGTACCACAAGGCAAAACGTCGAAAAAAAACACGTTTTCGTTGTATGGGAGGCCCCCTTTTTTTTAATGGGAAATCATCAAATGACCCTTCCCGCTCTGGGCGGAGCGGAAGGGAGTGTCAGACTCTTACTGACTAAAACCCACCCGTGTTCCTTCCTTAGCCCTTTATATTCCGGGCCAGCGGACAATCCCGCTGACCTGGCAAGCTTTTAAGCAAGACAAAGACAATTATGACTAAATAATATGTACAAGTATATAAAAACTGGCCAAGTGCAAGTCGGACTCGCACACGATGGGTTCCGTACCACAAGGCAAAAACACCGAAAAAAAACACGCCCCCTTAAATATTAATTTTATTCTGTTTTTAGTATTTGTTCTTATAGCGGCAACAGAAATACATCATCTGTGAAAATTTCAACTGTCTAGCTAGCACGGTTCATGAGATACAGCCTGGTGACCGACGGACAGTGGAGTCTTAATTATCTATGGGTCAAAGTAGCCTGAAAATAAAGGTTTTATTATTATTATTATTAATAATAAGGTCCCGTTTTTACCCTCTGGATACGGAACCCCAAAAACCTTAAAAACTACATTATTTATTACCGTAGTCAAGCCGGTTTGCAGATATTGGTACCGTGTCGAATATTACCTTCGTTGTTTTTACCAAAAAAAATAAAGAAAATCTTTAACGCTTCATATAACCGATTAGGTAAGCACAATCGTCCGTACACGTCGTTATGTTCTATGGTTTTTCGATAGCTATAAAATAAAAACCGTTTCTCTTCACAGCCCCATCAGCCGTTGTATCCATTGTATGGTATCCAGGAAATGCATAGTAATAGCTTTATTACACGAATGGGGCTGTTCAAGTATTTACTTGCCGTGTTAAGGTATTTGGGTACAGTCAATGATGTGTAATGTATGTATTTCGTTACTAGGTTTTTAGGGTTCCGTACCAAAATGGTAAAACGGAACCCTTCTTTTTTTTTTTTTTGCGGATGGGAAATCATCAAACGACTCCTCCCGCTCTGGGTGGAGCGGAAGGGAGTGTCAGACTCTTACTGACTAAAACCCACCCGTGTTCCTTCCTTAGCCCTTTATGTTCCGGGCCAGCGGTAACCCTTTCGGACAATCCCGCTGTTCCGGCAGGCTTCGGCCCTGGACACGGCGGTGCTCCGCCCAAGCGGGGCAGACCTCCACCGTGTGCTCCACCGTATCCTCTGGGCGATCCTGGCAATGGTGACACCCGGGCGTTTCCTCCCGCCTGATGATGTGCAGGAACCTCCCGAAACTTCCGTGTCCGGTGAGGACCTGCGTCAGGCGGTAGGTGAGGGCGCCGTAGCGCCTCTCTAGCCACTCCTCAAAGAGGGGTCTTATCGCCGCTATCGCGGTGTGCCCTGCGCTGGGTTGCGACAGTCGCTCTTTCCATGCCGCCATGAGATCGCGCCGGAGATCCGTCCGCTCCGCAGCGATTTGCCGCGGAAGCGGATCCTCCCCCCGGCGCAGTGCCTCCGCGCGCCACTCATACAGGCGCGCGAGGACTATCGCCTCCAGATCCCATGGCGGCAGTCCGGCAAGGAGGCTTGCCGCCTCGCCCGAGATCGTGCGGTAGCCCCGGATAACCCTTATGGCTACCACCTTCTGGGGCGCGTTCAGGTAGTGGGCGGCTCGCCGCCGCACGTGTGAACGCGCCCACACCGGGGCAAAACGGAACCCTTATGGTGACACTCAGTCTGTCTGTCTGTCTGTCACAGCTGGGTATCTCAAGAACTACTAATACTACTAAACTTGAAATTTGGAATAGTTTTAGATGACGTTTGCTCAACTATTTTGCAAATAAGAAAGAAATAAAAATATGTGTATGTTTCTTGCAGCAGGGACTGAAAGGGGGTATTTTTTGCAACAAGGACTGAAAGGGGGTATTTTTTGCAACAATGACTGAAAGGGCTGAAAGGGGGTATTTTTTGCAACAAGGACTGAAAGGGGGTCTGAAAAATTCGAAATGAGACTACTAGGGCATGTAGGGTATCATATGAAAGAGCTCAGTTTGTACATACTCAAACATTTTTTTTAGGCCGAATAGTTTTCGACTTTTGAGGAAAAATGTAAAAAAAGTACCCCCCCCCTCTTATCTCCGAAGTTTGCAAAGAGAAAAATCTTAAATTATTCTTTGTGATAGAATTTTATGTAAAGATTACAGGAAAATATAAAACGAAGTCTCTAAATAGCACACTTTTTCAGAAATCATCAACAAAAGTTACATTATTTCCACTATTAATCAAGAGATGGCGCTGACATAAAACTGCAATATTCTACACCGCAGTGCAGTGTTAAAATTCTCTGACGAATATAGGCCTCGCCAATGAAATCTTAAAAACATATGATGGTACGGAACCCTCAGTGCGCGAGTCTGACTTGCTCTTGCCCGGTTTTTTAGTGAGAATCGGGGCCTTGAGTAGTACCTATTGATATAAAGGTTTTGAACCCAAGCAAGCGTGATGGGAACAGTGGTGGCTAGTGGTAGCGGCCGCGACTTCTGAGTAAGGTCGTGGGTTTGAACCCTATCAGGCACTTTACTTTGTGTAAATTATTTCATCACAACTACTTTTAAAACGGTGAAGGAAAACCATCGTAAGGAAACCGCGGCATGTCCTAGAATCAAAAAATCGAAGACATTATTATGTGACATCCGCTAACCCGCACTGGGCCCGCACTGGGCCCGCCTGTGTCCCAGCAGTGGACAGTAAAAATCTAAAGAAAATATTTTTTTTTTGTTTGCTGGGTCAACATCACAAAAGCAGAAATGATATGTCATCTTCAACTTAGTATTTCTTTTCTGCAAACTACTAAAATAGAAATACTTTTAACGATTATTATACAAAATAAGGTAGTACCATTTTCAATAATAATTTGTTATCAATCACAAATGTAACAAACAGCACTTGTATACAAATATATGCCATGAAGCTCTACAAATATCATAAAGTGCCGGTGATAAAAGTTCAACTATGCACAACTGCTAATAGGATTCCCGGCCGTAATACACGGTGGTTTAACCGCTCCGTTTAAATTAAATAGTTTTATCGTAAACCGCATACAAGTTTATTTCACAATAGGAAGCAACTCTAACTAGTGAAAGAAAATTGATTTATCCTTAACTTACTTTTCTTGGTTAAATACCAAATGGTTCTTTATCTTACTTACGTTCAAAACCACAAACAAAAATAATGTTATGGTGTTGACTCCAGCTATTTTATGTTTATTTACTTTTTAGCTATCTTACTCGAAATGCTATTTATTTTCAATAGAAGTTCTTTACTAATATAAAAACAATAGACTAAACATTCAAAACAATAGACTGTTTACGAAAATACCTAGAGATTGTTGTTGTAAAATATTTAAAAGGGTGTTTTAATAAAATAGTAGCAGAAAAACAAGGACCGACAACGTTCGAGGTTCGTGGAAACGATATTTTCTAAACACACAACCACTATAAAGATTTAACCGAAGTTAAAAAGCAACGTTTTACAATAAGATAATGTTTAGATGCCAAAAACAGTGTTTACGTTTACTTATAGTCTACATTAATAGCTAGGTTTACAAAAATAAAACAAAAGAAGCATTTTGCTAATGAACTCCACACTATAAGTATTCAAAGTCAAAGTCAAAGTCAAAGCATTTATTTCAATTAAACCATTAACAGGCACTTTTGAATTGTCAAGAAGTCGGTCAGTCAGAAAATATGAAGCTAGTTGCCCATTCCAAAGCGTAGGTACCTATGGAGAAGAACGGGCAAGAAACTCCATGGACACTCTTTTTAAATTATGTTTTACAAAAATATTAGTACATCATTACTTTTGAATTTAAAATTATATAATGTGAGAACGATGTAATAAATAAAAAAAGACGTAAAACGTTAAAAGCGTCCAGAGTACAACAAATAGTACTTAACAAAACAACAATCAAAAATAAAATAATTAAAAATAAACCGAGGCAGCTAAGAGATGACCAGCCCCAACTGACGGCGCCCGTTCACGAACATGACGCATAGATCAGCACCATTCAGCTCAACCATTTTGAAGGGAACTAAATGATCCAACACACACGCCACCGTCAGCGAGACAATTGAGTGAGCATGACATACTATCAGCCGCCAGGGCACATTCAAGTCAATGAAAGACATATTAATACTCGATAAATGGTAGCTATAGGGTACATAGAACTCACATCTGTGCTATGCAATTATACAATACAAAGGAAACTGAGTCTATATAATGCAAAGATAGTCTTACAATCTTCGACAGCTCCAACAGTATCTTCAAGTGTTAATCAATTAGTTGTAGTTGTGGAGCAGGACCAGCATTGAGCCAGGCGTTCCTATCAGTGATGTAATCCCCTAACTTATAATATGCCTGACTGCATAGTGTGCGTTTTATACAAGACTTGAATTTTGTCTCATTCAGTTGAAGAATGTGGGGAGGTATTTTATTATAACATTTTAAACAGTACCCCATAAAAGATGAATCTACTTTAGCCAGTCTGAAGCCTGGTTGAACCAAAAGGTCCCTATTTCTAGTACTATAATTATGTCTATCACCTCTTTTACTAAAAAGATGTAAATTTTTCCTTACATACATGATGTTTTCATAGATATATTGACAAGGCACCGTCATGATGTTAATTTCCTTAAAAAGTTCCCTCAGAGAATCGCGTCTGCGGAGATTATATATGGCTCTGATGGCTCTTTTCTGCAGAATAAAAATAGAATCGATGTCTGCAGCTCGTCCCCAAAGCAAAATACCGTAAGACATGATACTATGAAAGTAACTAAAATAGACTAGTCTCGCGGTATCTACATCAGTAAATTGACGGATTTTTCTGACAGCATAAGCTGCTGAACTTAACCGTCCTGCAAGAGTTGTTAAATGAGGACCCCATTGTAGGCTTGAGTCGAGCGTGATCCCTAGGAAAACAGTTTTATTACCTAAGAAAGTGAAAATGCGCATTACAGTAAGGGGAAAGCGCTAAGGTAGCCCGCGAAATTCAAATTTTCTTACGTTTTTTGCAATTTGCTGGTCAGTGTTAAGTTGTACGTTGATTAAAACATGATTCGCGGTCGTAACAAATATATATTTACAGAATTATAATCATTACAATCAGTAATACAACTTATACTAAACAGTATAATCCCCAAATGTCAAGATTACATGAAATAGTCATTCTTGGGGATTACTTGGTCTTAGAGAGTTGTGTTGATGACTTAATTCTGTAAATACATATTTGTTACGGGCGCGAATCATATTTTAATCAACGTACAACTTAATACTGACCAGCAAATTGCAAAAAACGTAAAAAAAACTAATTTCGCGGGCTACCCTGGCGCTTTCGCCTTAATACAGGATTGTTACAGTCGAGAGGCATATGAAAAAGTGTTAATTTTAGAGTAATTAAAACATTTTCTAGATTTAAAACTGAAATTAAAACAGTGTAAATAACACAGTAAAAAAAAAGTAAAACAATAAAGTAGTTTATCAGATTATTTTGACTACAATGCAATGTGCAAAGTTTTACAATAGGGAATTGAATTTATGTGACATAGTTCCTTTTAAAATTTTCGTAACTCGAGACAAACACAGAGACAGACTTGGTTTGCTATAGGTTAAGGACCGGTTGTTTTAAACGGGTGGTTAACGTAACATAGTTTTGTGAAACAACGCTTTTTTTAACCGACTTAAAAACAGGAGGAGGTTCTCAATTCGGTTGTTTATGTTTTTTTTTTTTTATTTATGCTCGGGCACAACTTCGTCATATACAAAGTGTTATTGAATTAACCCAAAACCTCTTAAGAGGTCATTGTACTCATCATTATGAACAACTTTTACTATGGGACCAAACCTGAAATCGCGAAAAAAAAATCAGCTGTTCCCTACATTTTGATGAGTTATGCGAACATAAATGTAGGGAACAGCTGATTTTTTTTTGCGATTTCAGGTTTGTTCCCATAGTAAAAGTTGTTCATAATGATGAGTACAATGACCTCTTAAGAGGTTTTGGGTTAATTCAATAACACCCTGTATAGACGGATTTGCAAAATTCTTATTTTTTGTTCGAAATAAGTTTATTCCGAAATGGATCTATTTAAATTTCGTAAAGATCTGATGATGAGTTTCGGAGACAGAAAACGGAAATCTTCAATACATGCCCGCAAATCAAACGCGATTGCTGCTATCGCATATGTATGCATTGTTTACGCAATCACACAACATAACATCACGCATGTACCCTCTAAAGGGGTGCGCAGATGTGTTCAATAGCTTCCTGTCACTGATATTCACATAGCAAGTAGTGTTATATGAATTCGTGTGGGGTAGGTACAACTAAAAAGTGAAAACAATTTTTTTTTTCAAAAAAATAACCAACCGACTTCCAAAAAAAAGCACTACAAAGTGAAAAATAACGTTAATTTCGGAAGTCGGTGTCAAAAAACGAAAATGCAGAACCAACGACACCGACTTCCGAGATTAAGGTTATCTTTCAGTTTTTAGTGTTTTTGTAAAGAAGTTTTTGGTTTGACGATAGTTAGCTCCATTTTTGACGTATACGCGTGCGTCAAGTGGACGTGAAACAACCCACCGATAGTGTTGCTTTAGGCTGTTTTTAATCAAGTTGATTGCTGGTCATCCTTCTCCTGCCCTTATCCCGATTTATTTGGGGTCGGCGCAACATGTCTTTTTCCTACATATTTCTCTATTAGTCGTGATTGCTAGTAGGTATTCCTTTTAATAACACTCAATTAGTCCCTAAGCTTTTTAAAATTAAATTAATGAAGAGCTCGTATAAAATTATTTTGCTGATGTTAGACTAATGGCTGATTTTTCAATCATTATCAGATGACTTTATTCGAGGAATAATTTTGAAATGTTGGCAGTTATTTCATACAAAAACTGTCGAAAATTCAAAACTATTCCTCGGATAAAATTATCTGGCGTTGGAAAAATCAGCCCTAAGTAAAAAATCAGAAATAAATACACTATTATCTAGAGAACGGTGCCAATGTGGGTATCGGCGTAGGACATAAAATTCTCTCCATTTCACTCAATCCTTTTCTATTTTATGCTCTACTAGCTACGCCCCGCGGTTTCACCCGCGTATATGTCGATCCCGTTTGAATATAAATAGTAGCCTAATTATGATAGTCAAGAGTCTACCTCCACACAAAATTTTCAAAATTGGTCCAGCCGTTTCAGCGTGAAGAAGTAACAAACATACAAACATATAAACATATAAACACACACACACACACACACTCACAAACTTTCGCCTTTATAATATTAGTGTGACTAGCAGCGCCCCGCGGTTTCACCCGCGTATATGTCGATCCCGTTTGGATATCGGGATAAAAAGTAGCCTATATGTTAGTCCAGAGTGTCAGCTACCTCCACACAAAATTTTCAAAATTGGTCCGGCCGTTTGAGCGCGAAGAAGTAAAAAAACTTTCCCCACAAACTTTCGCCTTTATAATATTAGTGTGATTTACAAAGACCAAATATTTTTTGTTCTAAACAACACTTCTTTAATTTACCTGAGTTACGATACTGCACTACAGAGGTCGCCAACCCGAGAGTATCTGCATTTACACTGAGTAGAGAAACGTTGCGAATAAAAACTTATACACCTCTCATTGTATTTGAAGCGGTTCGAATAAAAACGTGTACACCTCTCATTTTATTAAGTCGCTATGCGAATTCAGTACGTTTGACCGAGCAAACGAATTTCTGTACCTTAAGCTTGCAATTGTTATTGCTGCTAAAAAGAAGTTTTACTAGTTTTTTATGCACAATAACGGAGTGAAAGTGGTTGCAAGCCAGAATTTCGTTGGATTTTGAACGAAAATATTTCATTTCTGAGAGCTTTTGCTTTTTCTCGTTTATTCGTAGTTGAGATACCTATACCCAAGCCTAAAAATACCACTTTGGCAGAATCATAAAATGATAACATAATGGACATTTAACTGTTAAGTTAAACGTATCAAATCCCATTGGTGAAGCATTTTTCAGTTATTTT
This sequence comes from Mesoligia furuncula, assembly GCA_916614155.1. Classification (NCBI taxonomy): domain Eukaryota; kingdom Metazoa; phylum Arthropoda; class Insecta; order Lepidoptera; family Noctuidae; genus Mesoligia; species Mesoligia furuncula. Next base: position 3,524,468 of record OU744791.1, on the reverse strand, counting down.
TTTTTTGTCTGTGCTAAAATACCAATCAATCCAATCCAAATCCAATACCAATCTCTTTGCTTGTACCTACGTAGTGCAGCGAAAAAAAGAAAAACACGGACTATCTTCGCCATATTATAATTCATAATGTTATCCTTTTACGATTCTCCAAAGTGGCCTTAGGCCCCCAGTTGTCATGTTGCGTAATATCATTATACTTCGACTTTTACATTAGTGTAATAATGATGCAAACAGGATTTTGCTTCAGGGGCGTTAAGTTAGTTTAGTTATGCATTATTGCTAGGAACTAAATCATAATTACGTATATTTTTAACTAGCTTCTGCCCGCAACTTCGTCTGCGTTAAATTCGTTGTTCCCCCGCCCACCCCGTCGCATCGCATCGCCAGCCCGCGCTAGTACTTCGTTTTCGCTTGGCGTTCTTTCTGACTTTTTTCTTTCTGCTCGGCTCCTCAGGGTCCTAGCGTGATAGCGTGATGTTATACAAGGTGTAACGGAAAGGGGGTATCAACCCTGAAGGAGGTGAATGTGCTCCTGAAACTGAACAACTTTCCCCCAAGAACATAGGTCGAAATATGAAAAAAAATTTTAGACCTCCCATAGTAATAGTAAAAAATTGATTTGCTATTACTATGGGAGGACGTCTTTCGGCTGAAATGATGATGATGAAAATAAACTGTAGATTTCACTGTGCCGGATGTGCGTGTGCACAGTGAAACACTTAGATTTTGCGAAAGGGTGAAGGGTGGGGAGACGTATGCGATACGTCCGTACGCAATCTTTCGTAGTGAATACTAAACAATTGTTTTGCAAATCGCGACGCCGCCGCTAGGCAAGCGCCCCCTTCCCGCTCGCATGCGTCTCCCGCTCCTGTTACCACCATGGATTTATTAAACATATTACAAATACAATCGGATACAAAATAGAATATAGGGATACGATCACGCGTCGCCTACATTCCCCTCCCTAGTGCTGCTACAGCACTCATCACCCGTAGAGATAGGCGCGACGCGTGTCGCATTCCGCCGCAGAAGGCCGGATTTAGTCTTGACATCGACCACTCGAATACGGCCATCTTTGCCAGGTATTACGGCCTGCACCACAACTTTCGGCCACACGTTTCTAGGAGAGTTAGGGTCCACGATCAGAACGAGATCTCCCACTTGCAAGGGTCTCTGTTCATCGTGCCACTTCTTTCTTGGGCGCATATCAGGCAGGACTTCGCGCACCCAGCGCTTCCAGAACATATCCGCTAGTTTTTGAGTCTTCACGAGGAGGTGAGTGACGTGGCAGCGGCCGTGCAGTATTACAGGTCGTTTTACATTTGTGGATATCTCAGGTGCGGCATCAATGCGGCCAGACAGTCTCAGCAGGCCATCATCGCTAATAATTGGCGTCAAGGTAAGTAATTTACTTTTTCTATTTAATCTTTTGTTATGTTTCAGGTTGTGCAGGTCATCTGGAAAAGCTTTCATCTGGGAGTACTTCAACAACATGTTCTCAGCGCGTTCCATCATCGCACCATCTGCATCAACACTAGAAACTTTCTTGCATTTATCTATAAAAGATAAAACCACACACATGGATCTCATCAGTCGAAGCCACGAAGAAAACCTTTCTGGTTCAGGTACAGCAGGTAAGCAAATAGGTGCAACGTGAATATTGTTTATACATTCTAGGTCCACATCGCGAACATCAGGTAGCTGTATATTTGATTCTCCAGGCCAGAATCGTTCTTCTTCATACAAAAATGACGGCCCATATAACCACTCATTTTCAAATGTTTTTATATCGCAGGTTTCTCGTGTGGCAATATCGGCAACATTCAGTTTCGTGGGTATGTACTTCCAGTCTTCAATTTTCGTTAGCTCGTCTAATTCGCCAAGGCGGTGAGCTATGTAGGCTTTATAACTTCGTGCGTTATTGCGTATCCAGTGTAAAACTGTAGATGAATCACACCAGAATATTTTTCTTTCAGCCTTTATTCTATGCTCGTTTATTATAGTATCGGCCAATCTTCCCGCCATAACGGCTGCTTGTAACTCTAAGCGTGGCATCGATACATACTTTACCGGCGCAACTCGACATTTACTGGACACAAAGGCTACTTGAATATTTTGTTTACAATCAATCCAACGCCAGTATGCGGCAGCGCACATCGCTTGAGTCGACGCGTCACAGAACACATGTAGCTGTAGGTTTGTATAGCGCTCGGTCGCTTGCGTCGGCAACGCGCTATTCGGTTCATCCGTACTAAGGTCGTGCGTCTCGCTTTCACACGTAGGTAGTGCGCAACCAGTACTTCTAGTTGCTAACTCGTAATGTCTAGGTAGGCGAATTTTATCAATGCTTGTCATTATGCTCAGCCATTCGACCCATTTTATAAATATTTGGTCTGTTATTTCATTGTCCCAGCTCACGCCAGACCTCCAAGTGTCTTGTAACATGATCTTGCCTTTGATCGTGATAGGCGAAAGGAAACCATAAACATCAAATATGGACATTAGTACACGTAGCATTTCTCGTTTTGTAGGTTTCTTTTGTCCAAGCAATATTGGTGTAGGAATTCTTTTGAATGATACGTCGAATCCCAGGTTATCATTAGTATTAACTTTTTTTGTGCTTAGATCACTAACTATTAACTGAAACAACTTTATAGTTTGACAATATAATATTTTCACTCAATTTAATAAAGACATAGGTTAAAACAAGAATCGACTGCCTCTTACAACGCTCTTTGATGAAGTCCCCTATAAAATCTTAATACGAATATAACAATGGTCGCAACACAACGCTGCTCTTGTTTATGTTCCCATGCTGAATTTGCTGAATCTTATCGGTGTTTACGTCTGCCGGCTCAGGATACAGCAGCGCCGTGGTCCACCATGCCGCTCCGGTGAGGTCACTCTTAATTTTGTCAAGAGAGCGCGGCGATCGCCAACACGGCCGTCCTACCAGGTGCCTGTCCCATCAGGTACCACACGAGTTCAGATAAAGTGCTGAAACATAAATTATTATTAATCATTTATCAGTTGCACATGCAATGATTGTGTACCTATCGAATGTTCTCGATTATAACTGTCATCTTTCATTACACATTATTTCAACTGTGTATCCGAGGGCAGGTTTTCGAATGTTCTCGATTATAACTGTCATCTTTCATTACACATTATTTCAACTGTGTATCCGAGGGCAGGTTTCGATAATGATAGATCATGTGCGCTTAAAGCGACATTGTATTAATAATCGGATTTGACAACTTGCACTCAAAGGGCCTATAGCCTCACTTAAGCGTACCAAGTTTGTCTCTCCTTTCCACTTGCACTCAAAGGACCTTTAGCCACACTTAAGCGTACCAAGTTCAACCCAGAACCACTTGCACTCAAAGGGATTTTCCACACTTGAGCGTTCCAAGTTCGTTCTCCGTTTGAATCTGCCACTCGGCCTTTAATGTTTAATTTACAATTCGGGACAGTTTTTAATCACTTAAAGCATTTTATCTTGACTCGCACATACGCTTACGATAAATTTCAAAATACCTTCGTCGCCAACACGGGCAGATATGGCTTAAGTTAGAACATAATGTTTAATTCATCTCCCAATCATCAATATGTATCCATGGTTTCATGGTTTCAGCAGCAGTTACGCCTGTATACTTCTTAGTGCTCCTTTCACTGCCTTTTATATCCGTCACCTCATATCTATCATTCCCCAATACCTTCTTCACTTGAAAGGGGCCTTTGTAAACAGGTAGCAACTTCCGACTTTGCCCGTCATTTGTCTGGCTTTGAATTTTAATGAGTACTAAATCGCCTTCGACATAGACTCGTGCTTTTGTACGGTTTCTATCAAATCGCTGTTTTTGTGAATCCGCATTGGACTTAATATTTGTCTCTGTCCTCTCACGCAATTCGGTTACATCCAACCTATGCCCGTTCCCAATATCAGGAGCCAAACTATCACTATCAGTGCGTAATCTATATCCGAGAAACACTTCACTAGGAATAGTTTTTGTTGTCTTGTGAACTGTACTGTTTATACCTTGTTGTAAGGCTTTAATGTACTGATCCCACCTATCGTCTGTATCGTTAGCGCCTATAGCTTTTAGTGCTTCTAGAATAGTTTTGTTAAAACGCTCAACCTGGCCATTAGAGCGAGGCATACCGGTTGCAACAGTGTGTAAACGTATGTTTCTATTCGTGCAATACTGTGTAAAATGATTTGAAGTAAAGCATGTCGCGGCGTCTGTAATGATTCTTTGAGGATTTCCGAATGTCTTAGAAATAATTTCTAATTCTTTAATTACACAAGAAGATTTGGTTGTTCGAACCGGCAAAATGAATACAAATTTTGTAAAAGCATCTACAACAACCAATAAATATTTATTTTTAGCTTTGGTCGTAACAAAAGGTCCTAAATGATCTACATGAAGGGTGTGAAAAGGCTGTGCGTACTTTGGCAACGGGTATAATTCTCCTTCCTTTGGGCCGCCTTTATTCTTAAAATATATGCAATTTATGCAATTTTTTATGTATTTCTTTATGATATGTCGCATTCTAGGAAACCAATACTGATGGCTTACTCGTTCTACTGTTTTATCAACAGAGAAATGCCCGAGGTCGTCATGGTTACATTTAATTATTTGCCAAATGCATTTTTTTGGGACCACCCACCGGCGACCTTGGGTTGTTCTTCTGTAAACTTTGCCACCTAGGACAACATATTTGTTAAAAATATCTTTATTTCCTTCGGCCTCTCCTGATTCTATAATTGTTCGAATACGTTGTAACTCGGTATCTTGTAGTTGTACCGAAAGCAACCAATCCGCTTCCGTTATTGACATTATAATCTCGGTTTCTGATTTTTCTCCGGACTGCATAGGGTTACGACTCAAAGCGTCTACGTGTTGCATTCGCGTATCTTCTCGGTGAACGATATCAAACGAGAATTCTTGTGTGGACAGAACCCAACGCGCAATCCGGGGAATAATCTCTTTTTTTGTTAATGCGTAACGTACAGCGTTGCAGTCGGTCACTATTTTAAAAGATGATCCGATTAGGTATAATCGGAACTTTTGAAGCGAACTAACAATCGCCAATAACTCCAGTTCAAACGAGTGATACTTTTTCTCGTCTTCCGTAGTTTGTCTACTATAATAATGGACTGGTTTTTCACCTTCGTCGGTGATTTGCATAAGTATACCAGCGACACCATCTCTACTAGCATCCGTATATAATACGTTATCTTTATTCGGGTCAAATATAGATAGGACACTTTCCGACGTTAATTTGTTTTTTAACGATTGAAATGCGTCTTTATGAACCTTACCCCATTCCCAGACAGAGCCCTTCTTCAACAGCTTTGTAAGTGGAGCAGTAATCATAGCGCAATTCTTAATAAATTTCCTAAAGTAGCTTACAAGGCCAAGGAACTGTCGAAGTTGGTGTACTGTTTTGGGAGGGGGGTAATTTCGAATAGCCTCCAGTTTGGGCTGATTTGGCATCACACAATCCTGCTTTATTCTGTATCCTAGAAATTCAATTTCATTTTTGAAAAAATGGCATTTCTTTAGATTCAATGTGAGCCCGTTTTCTCTAAAGATTTGTAGAACTCGTTCTAATAATTTTAAATTTTCCTCTACCGTTTCTGACACTAAATAAACGTCATCCAAATATAAAATAACATTTTCGAACCTTAAATTTCCCAACACATTGTTCATCATTTGTTGGAAGCAGGATGGTGCGTTAGCCAGCCCAAACGGAAGTCTTAAAAATTCATAATGCCCCTCTTCAGTAATAAAGGCGGTCTTTTCTACAGATTGCGATTGCATTAATATTTGATAATATCCACTTTTTAAATCTAGACTGGTAAAGCATTTATAGCCTTGAAGCCTATCTACAAGGTCTTCAATGCGCGGCATCGGGTATTTGTCTTTAATTGTTATCTTATTTAGCGCTCGGTAATCAATGCAGAGTCTTTTTTCTCCATTCTTCTTGTTGACAAGTAACGCAGGACTCGCGTATGGTGATTTGCTTTCACGTATAATATTGTTTTTCAGAAGCTCATCCACCATTTCGCGAATTATCTTTCTGTCTACGTGAGAAGACCTGAATGGTCTGCATTGAATTGGTTGAGGACGAGTTACATTAATAATCATTTCGTAGCCGTTTACCTTTCCTATTTCTTTGATATTTGACGCCACGCAGTCACCATATTTTTGAAAAAGTGTTATTAATTCATTCTGATGGGAATGGCAATCGAATACAAAATTACTAATTTTGTTACAACACTCTGTAAATGTGTTCGCATACTCAAATTTGAATTTGTCACCCACTCGCGAATATATCAGGTCAGACCGCTCCGTCACATTTCTTCCTATCAATATTTCACAATCTGCCAGATTGTCGATTACATAGAAATCAACCCGAGTCAGACACACCGAATCGACTTTCAGATCAGCCGTTATCTTGTGAGTTACCAATTTAGAGCTTTCTTTTGAGAAACCTTGTAACAAAACTGGCGCGGTTAGCGCAATGTTTTCCATTGAATATTTTCTAACAAGCGATTCAGAAATCAATGAACAACTACTTCCCGTATCAATGAATGCTTCTTGATGCAGATTGTTAATACGTATTGTTTTCACAAATTTATTTCGCGGGTCATGGGTTGAAACACATTTTGTTTCTTGTGTCTCTGGTTTAACCGAGTTCTTTTTATGGTAGCATGTCGATTCTAAATGACCTCGCCTGCCACAATAATCACATTTATTTACATTACACTGACTTCGTTTATGATTACCACCGCACAGATAACACTTGATCTGCCTCCGACCGTGTGCCTGGCCCACGTCTTGATTATTGCTAGCAGAGGCGGCTTGACCCACTACTTTCGCTGAGGGCATAGTCTCTGATGTCGTGGTAGCAGACATCTGATTCTGACTGGTCAGTTTCGTCTGACCATCGCGTGTATTTGTGACTACCTGTTTCGGACTCTTTGTTGTATACGTTCGACCATGTAGGAAACTAGCCAAACTATCGCATGCCACAAAATTATTCGCTTCAATCGATGCGCCTATACCGCTGTCTCCTATATTGCCGACAATAATAGAAATAATGTCTTGTTCCGAAAATCCCAAAGACAAACGATCTATTTTACATTTTTGTTCAAAATAAAACTCGTAAAGAGACTGATTTTCTAACGGCTTTTTGTTAATAATATCTTTTAAAAGATCGTACATATTCCGACGGATTTGAAAACTGGAAGCTAACTTACGAGTCCAGTCCGTCCATTTCCACTTAGGCCAATGACTATCCGATCGTAAGAGTGAGTCATACCACACTTTTGCGGAACCCTATAATTTGTTGAGAGCTTGATAACGGGTCATTTCATCAGTCCATGTAAAAGTTTGAGCGTAGGACCTGATAATACTAAGCCAAGCGTTCACATCATCTCTCAGCGGTTCGAACTCGGGTATAATGCTATTCAAAGTGTTATTTGTACTCACAGTTGAGGTATCAGCTCTACGTGATACCTGTTTCCTGTGTCTCGGCGGAGGTGACGGAGTCCTGGCACTACTACTGCTGCTGCTAGAACTTGAGCTTGAACGTGTGCGTTTTTTACGTTTTAGGCGTTTATTACGCTTACTTTGTTTACCCATAGCTGTGTGTGGGTATCGCATCCCACTTCTGATATTAACTTTTTTTGTGCTTAGATCACTAACTATTAACTGAAACAACTTTATAGTTTGACAATATAATATTTTCACTCAATTTAATAAAGACATAGGTTAAAACAAGAATCGACTGCCTCTTACAACGCTCTTTGATGAAGTCCCCTATAAAATCTTAATACGAATATAACAATGGTCGCAACACAACGCTGCTCTTGTTTATGTTCCCATGCTGAATTTGCTGAATCTTATCGGTGTTTACGTCTGCCGGCTCAGGATACAGCAGCGCCGTGGTCCACCATGCCGCTCCGGTGAGGTCACTCTTAATTTTGTCAAGAGAGCGCGGCGATCGCCAACATTAGTCGGAAACCAAATTAGGCCCAGTGTACGTTCTCCGTCATACAGTTGTCCGTTTTTGAATTTCACAGTCGTCGATTTCAGGTTTTCTTTGGGTAAGTCTTTAAGTACAGACTGCATATTAGATGTCCAATTTCTCATCTCAAACCCACCTTGTTTGTGGACAAATGTGATGTCATTCACAAGTTGACTGGCCGTTTGTTCATCAGGTAAGGAGTCGATATAGTCATCAGCGTAGTGTTGTGTAAGTACAGCTTGCACGGCAGCCGGCATTGTGGGCCGGAATCTTTCGGCGTTTTTGTTCTTTATGAATTGGGCAATAAATGGGGAACAGTTTGCGCCAAAAATTAAGCTATTCATGACCCAGGTTTGTACAGGTTTGTCTGGAGATTCTCGCCATAAAAAGCGCAAGGCATCTCGATCAAGATCTTGTATTTTGATCCGTAAAAACATGTCTTTTATATCACCCGTGACTGCCACCTTGTTTTCTCTAAATCTCAGCATTATCCCGTACAGTGAGGTAAGTAGGTCGGGACCTTGCAGTAGGTAGTCATTTAAGGACATGCTTTTGTTCCTAGCCGCGGCATCAAATACCAGTCGTAGTTTTTGTTTATTAGGGTAGTCAACTCCAAAGTGCGGCAAGTACCATATTCTATTCGGATTTTTAGTTTCAGTGAGTTTTGATGCAAAATCGTTACTGAACAGGTGGTCGATCCTTTCTTTGTATCGCTCTGCGAAGCTTGAGTTAGCTTTCATTTTCTTTTCAACACCTTTCAGTCTTGTGAGTGCGTTATCGTATGAGTTAGGCATCTCACCAAACGAACCTTTCCACGGGAGTCCCACGTACCACCATCCATCTTTCAAAGTGGCCGTTTGTTGTAGGTGTTCCGTAGCTTTTACATCTAGTAGGTTTTGGCGGGGCTTATTAGTAACTCCAACAGACTCCAATGCAAATGAATGGCGCATCTCGTTTTGCATTTCTCGCAGAATATTCTCACATTCATTGTTTTCTCCTTCTGACAGGAACAAAGTAGACTGCAGCTTAATGTCGTGATCGACCGCAGGCTTGGTGCGCATGCATCCGTGCATGCACCACCCTAATGGAGTGCGGGTAAAGTAGGGATTCGTAGGTTTACCCTTAATTATTTCCAAAGGTAATATCAAATCGTAATTGTCCTGCCCTATCAACAGTTCCGGTCTGTTTTGTTCATCAAAAATCACATTTTTCAATTCCGGTTTCATCAGTTCATAATCACCCAGGTCCGCGGTAGTAACATTTTGCACAGGTAAGTTCATATTTGTTACACTGCGCGCACGAATTGTAAACTTAGTTCCTTCACAGTTAGAAAGTTCAAGGTCGAGTATCTCACTATGGCATACCACTTCGCTACTGTCCCATGCACCGCACACATGCATAGATTGTTTATTACCGCGCAATCCCACTTTCGACGCGAGCGCAGCGCTTTTCAACGTCACAGTTGACCCGTCATCAAGGAGCGCGACACTACGAAAAGTACCGTTAGGTCCGTGTAGGTAAATAGGCACAGTTTTTAGCAAAACTTTACGGCAGTTCACTTGAAGATGATTAACAGTTTCCACTTGCGACTCAGTCTTGGTATCAGTCTCGGTGACCTCGGTTACATTCACACTATCACGGGGCACTGAGTTCTTGTTCACAATATAATGCAACAAACGATGGTGAGATAGTCCACAGTAGTCCACGTTACAAGCCGGTGCGGTACAAGTATCTTGTTTATGTTGTGACGTCAGACACTTATAGCAAATATCGTGCCGTTTTACAAATGCCCAGCGGTCTTTGCACAACGATTTTTTAAACTTTTTACAGTCTTGCAGTAAGTGCTCGGAAACGTGGCAGTACCGACACTCCTTATCACTTTTTTGTTTATTATTCACTTGTTCACTGTTCACTACTAGAGTACGATGTTTAGACTTTTCGGTGTCGCTTTGTTTACCATAGTTTTGTATGGATGGTAAATTCATAGAAGTTTTTGTTATTTTTAAAGCTTCGTCACTGAGAAACTCGGACAAAATAAGCAACTTTGGTTTTTCTGTATTACTGATAAGAGGGTAACAGTGATCCGCCCACTTTGAGATCAGTATCATCGGTAATTTCGAGAGAATGACCGATACTATGTTCATTCCTTTCAGGTATTCTTCGCGTCCGATGGCAGTCACAGCAGCGACACAGTTTCTTACTTTCACGGAGAAAGAAATAATATCCTTTTGATACTCTTGTGCCATGGGGCGTAATTTACTTATGTCCTGCAGGATCCTCGAAATTATTACATCAGGATTTCCAAACTGAAGTTCCAGTGTGTTCATTACGTCTGCTGCGGAGGTAGCACTAATGAGTAAGGCCGTCACCGCTTCTTTTGCTGGCCCTTGTAGGCTCTTCCTTAGGCGCCACAGGTTTTCTTTATCACTAAAGTTGCACACTTGCGACGATTCTTCAAATGCTTGTTTGTACTGAAGCCATTCAAGTGGGTCACCAGAGTAATTAGGTAAGTCCCTTGGTGTACACAAGCGATTCAGCATTCTGTCGTTAGATCTATTGGTACCGGTAGCAGCGGCAGCGGCAAAGTCCTTTAGAGCAATCGCCAAGGCTCGCACGGTTTCATCAGTGCCACCAGCAGCTGCAGGTGGCGGGCGTGCTTCGAGCTTGAGTTCTGTAGCGGGAGGTTGCGGGCCGACGGGCTCCATATGTTGCAGGTTCAATTCCTGCAGTGTCGGACGCAACACGTCATCACAGATGTCACGATTCACATCCAGCCGATTACTTTCCAACCACTTTTCCACTACGCGGTCATTATTTTCAACAGAGGGTAGACTGCAGTTGCTGCTGTCGTCTTCCAGTTCTGCTAGGTCTGCATCTAGTTTTTTATCTATCAACTCCAATCTAATTTGAGCCTTTGCTTGAGCGGCTTCCAGTTCCAGCCTTTTCTTTTGCGCCGTAATAGACGAAGTTGACGATTTTTTGCGGGTAGACTTTTTAACACTTTGTGCTGTGGAAGGTCCGGGTTGATTCACGTCCATCTTGCTCCCGGGTTCAATAGTTTCCACAGCTTCCTTTGAAGTGTCTATGTTTTCCCTTTTGCGTTGTTCATGAGCATCACTTTGTTGCGCTTCCGTTTGCTCCGCTTCTTTTCTTCTCGCACTTCTAGTGTTCACCATGTTTCGTGGTGGTGTAAAAAACATTCACAGATCAGGCTCGAAGACCAACTAATGTATCGGATATGCGTGTGCACAGTGAAACACTTAGATTTTGCGAAAGGGTGAAGGATGGGGAGACGTATGCGATACGTCCGTACGCAATCTTTCGTAGTGAATACTAAACAATTGTTTTGCAAATCGCGACGCCGCCGCTAGGCAAGCGCCCCCTTCCCGCTCGCATGCGTCTCCCGCTCCTGTTACCACCCTGGATTTATTAAACATATTACAAATACAATCGGATACAAAATAGAATATAGGGATACGATTACGCGTCGCCTACATTCACATAATATAGATTATTTTGTATGAAAACTCCATTTTTCTGTAAATTATACTTTCATTTAATCTCAGAACCGATACAAGAAAATTCCATTCTATAGCAAAAATGTCAGCATAGAAAAGTCAAAAGGAGTAAGTTGTTATAAAGCTTGTATTTCGATGTGGCGGCAAGCGAGCATTCGATGTCAGATTGTGTAGCGCAGTGCAGTCGCAACGATTTCTGACAACCGCCTGCGGCAATACTTTTGTGTTTCTTCTGTCTTTAGAGCTGCTGTATGCTGTTTCAACAATAAATATTTATATCAACAAAGTGAAACTATCCTGCCTTTGTCATCGAGACTAAGACACATAAAATTTTCACTGAGAGCAACCATTATCTAACAAAGTGACAGCTAAATCCTGTCAGATTTATTCAGTGAATTAATAATACAACTGCATACCTATGTATCTTAGATCTGCATAAATTTGTATAGGTTCCTCTGGTCAACATAACAAACCAATCGCAACAAAACGGCAGCCATGGCAACAAACCCACACATTATTACGAGTACATACCTACTCGTGATTTGGTAGACAAATGTTGTTGCAGGACACTATTCGTTTTTTACGGTGGGTGTAAATATTCAAATGAAATTAAATCTGATGTCTCTTATTGTTACAGTGAAAACATAACAATTCCATGGCATTTCATGTGGTTTATTATTTTTGATTTCGTGTATTGACACAGTTATTGCGTGTGTGTATTTCCAGTGTGTCGAGACTCACACAAGAACTATCGTCAAGTGATCGTCATGAAAATCATAAACGTCAAGACGACGCCAATGAATTATTAGAGGATAAGTAGAGGATAAGTCGGAAGGATTGGAGTGTCGTTTCCATCACGTCAGTCGAGGAGTCGAGTTGACGTGAGTTGATAATCTGTTCCGAACATTCCTCCAACATAATTGTCACGCTGCACTTTTATTAAATGAACACCCCATTAACGACACTTGCCTCCAAAACAAAACAATCAACAGTAATGCATTTCAGGTCACACACATCACTTTCAATGCATCGAAAACAATGCTCCGCGACGCTGGAGCAATGCATTTTACATAATATACCTACTTTAATATAATCCTAGGAGGAAATGGAATGATGAAGGTAAGTGCAGTGCCGTGCAGTTGTGTGTGATATTGCTTAGTTACCCCCTCAGGCAAAGGGGGTACCGAATTTAAAATGGTTTTGCTGATAGACATATTTTGTGGACGGGGTTATTCGCTTGTTTCACTGTTTCGGCTGACGATGTTAACTCATATTGTAAATAAATAAATGTGATGGCTTTAACACAAACTAACGCCTTCCTATGTACTTATTTATTTCATAAACTCTACTAGGCCAACGAAACAATTGAAAAATAATAACATTCATTTTAAAAACATTTTAAATAAAATGCTGAATATATTCGGATATTTGCCAGAAACAAGCGGTAGCGTGCAAGTGTGTGAATAAAATGAATACATTTAAGCGTTCCGGGTTATAACACCTGCTATGAATTTGTGTTTTTTTTTGTTATTCGCTCAAGTTTGTGCTGATGTAAGTATCTGTGCACAGCGCCCACTTTAAAGTTTATCTGTACTTTACCCGTCTAAAATGTTACCTTAGCTATTATTACTTAGGTACTACTATCCCACCAAAGATCCCAAAACAGTAATTAAGTGCTATAACAAGATTATAAGTCCCCACACAGTGTCATGATGACCATAGAGTAACCAAACGACCGAAGTTACTAACTGCCCAACTTATGACACCTGTGCCAAGATAAAGTTTTGATTGAACATTCACATCTTGGGAAGATAATTAAATAGTTGGATAGGTACATAAGGGGATAAGGTTCGGGCCTGCGGACGGAGAGTAATATGGGTAGCTCACCGTCCGATCAGGACCAGGCCCGTGCCGGAAGGCGTGTACGTGTTCCACGTGCGCCTCAAAGAGATGTCAGCATCGGGAAAGGGGCCCCTCAGGGCCGAAGCCTGCCGGGTCAGCGGGATTGTCCGAAAAGGTTACCGCTACCCCGGAACATAAAGGGCTAAGGAAGGAACATGGGTGGGTTTTAGTCAGTAAGAGTCTGACACTCCCTTCCGCTCCACCCAGAAGGAGATATGGTTGCAACGTACTTAGGCCTTTACATTATTTTCTATTACCATATTGCATACAATATATGCATATGCAAGCTCGTATCGACGGGTTTCATGCGTTGTTCGCAGGAAAACAGAGTCACTACTGAGGAGAGTGAGATACAGCCGCAAAAGCATCCAGAGATCAGTAGCGGGGAGGTTCAGCTTTCCAATTGAACAACGGTTTGCACGGAGGGTGATTAGTACTAATGTTACTAACACCTCTATGGATTTCTTTTTCCAAAATAAAAAGTTATATTATTATATTTAATTTTCGAGATCCTATCAGTGCTACTATAATTATCAAGTCACCGACCAAAGGTTCGGTTTCGGCCAAAAAATCAGGTTTGGCCGCAGTTTTGGTTTTGGCCAAAATGTGACCGAATCTTGACTGAAACCAGCATATGGAGTTCGTTCGGTTTGGATAGAATACGGACGATTGACCCATAAATAGACAGCGTAGACTTAATGGGATCGTCGTTTCCACCCTTTTTGTAAACTCAAAAATCTATGCATGTGTTTATTTAAAAATAGAAGTCATTTAGGTTCTTAGCAGACACGCTGCTTTTATTATCAGTGAGTAAGGATTTATTCGCTTTCAGGAAGTCACAATCGCAAAATCACAATGTTTCAGTGATTAGTAATGGGTCCTCGTTTCCACCCTTTTTGTACAATTTAAAAAAAACTATGTAAGTGTTTACTTAAAAATAGAAGTCATTTAGGTTCTCAGCAGACATGCTGCTTTTATTATCAGTGAGTTAGGATTTATTCGCTTTCTGGAAGCCACAATCGCAAAATCACAACGTTTCAGTGATTATTTCGACGGTCCATCACGTTTAAAGTGCTCATTCTGTTTGAGTACGGTTTAAAAATTGCGTTTTCTAAGGATGATGACTTGATAGCGTATATCGAGCTTCCGAAAAACTATAGATAACCATCTCACCAAGCGATATCGTGCTCGGAGGTGCGATAGCGGCAACGAACGTTTTGGCTACCGGCGCGGCGGCGTGTCGGTCGTTCGTTGTGACGTCTCCTCACGTTGTCGGTAGCGTTTGAAGTTTTAATAAAGGGACCGTAGCCTTATGAAAATGATGCGTTGGTTTTGTCTGTTTTGTACAAACAATCAACTGCATCCGTCAAAGGCCGTAAATTAACCTTATAGAGGTATGAGGAACAGGGTGAGTTCACTCAACCTCCAAAGAAAAGGGAGGATCCGACCAGACGGGTGTTGTGTCTGGTGGGCAATTGCCCGATGATTCATGTCGGGTCGATAAGTTTCCACTTTAAATAAAATGATTGTACATTGTTACAATAAAAACGAGGAAATTACACCTAGCATAGAAACAAATCTATGCTAGGTGCAACCTCATTAGTCAGTGTAAACATTTTTGGAAAATTACAATTTCCTCGTTTTTATTATAACAATGTACAATCATTTTATTTAAACTGGAAAGAGGGAAAGGAAGGCCTTTGCCCTGCAGTGGAACAACACAGGCTTATAATAAATAACACACACACGATTTGACATGATAAGGCATTTCTTTTTCATGCTTCAATCCAGGTTGCAATCACCATTTTAATGACGCGATATGGGGAAAATCCAAACATTTTAAATCAAATGCCTAAGGTTAGGGAAGTCTAGCATTTAATACAGTTTCTATGTAACTAATTCACAAACCCGCCACTAGTCGACTAACTTTTCTCGATAGTGCGGTAAGTAGAACTGAGACAGAAATTGGACGTGCAAAGCCGAAGATCGGGCTCAATTGCGCGACATGAATAAGATCTAAAACTTTTTCGATGTTCTAGGAACAGCAGCGCAGCAGCGCAGCAGCGCCATATGTTTTATTGAAATCAGAAAAAAGACGTAACAGAATGAAGATCAAACAAACTGAAATATAATTGAGGTGTTTCATAGGATGGTGTTTATTCCTAACATTCCGATATCAGATTTATAATTTTACCCCAAGAGCCATCTTGGAAATAATATATTTAACCAGAAATACTATACGACAGCGCGATGGAAAAGCTCAAAGAATTAGGATACCCCATTCCAGTCACTCCAGACGCAAAAGGGGAGGAGATTCCTCCGACTCAGAGGATGAGGAACATAGACGTAGAATGTCACATAGCAGGTGGTGAAATGTATTCTCAAGCCTATCTGGTGCTACGGTATCCAGCTTTGGGGAACTGCAGCTAACTCTAACATCGAAATCCAGAGGTTTCAATCTAAAACACTGCGGCAGATTGTAAATGCTCCATGGTACATCACAAACGACAGAATTCATAAGGATTTAGGTATAAAAACTATTAAAGAGGAAGTCAAAGCTGGTATCACAACATACTCCACCAGATTAAAAGTTCATCCAAATCAATTGGCAAGAAGACTAATGACAAACCCAGTTACCTTAAGAGAAGGGCAACCCAAGACCTACTTACAACCAGCATGAAGGAGCTGTAGTACCGATCGGATGGGGCAGAGGCTTCATACCGTGCTAGTTTGAAACCACCACCTACCTATTGCTGAATGTCTCAGGACAGATTGCATTAAAAAAAAGGAGTTAAAAATAAAAAGTGGCGAAATGATAAATGGTGTGCCCCAATATACCTCCGACATCACTATGTCGTTTGTGCTCAGCTTCTTAGCACCCATTACTATAGAGCATATCAGTGCATCTCGTGTTTGTATGCCAATAGTTGGTGCCACTTCTGTCAAGGAGGATGCTGAGGTGGATCAATGTCTGTTGGCCATGAACTTGACAAGCTTGATGTCCCTGGCTAAAACAATAACGAATAAAAATCAACAAGCTTACCAAAAACGATGGAAAGCGGTGCAAGCATCTGTCCAAGTGGCAGATAGGGAAGCTGATGGGACATAGCTCAGTACAGAAGGCGTTGGAGGTTTTCAGTATGTATGACAGAAAGAGCGGTGGTGGCCCAGGTCAAACTGGTATAGTACTTCGCATCATTGAAGGCGATCCAGTACATGGACCACTTTATCAAGTCCCACTGCCGGGGCCTTGAGATCCCGGCGGTGCTCGACCATGCTGTTGATCTGAGGGAAAAATAGGATGCTGCGAAAGCAAATGACCAGAACATCGAGTACAGTCGGGTAAGGGACCAGGTCAAACTGATATGGTACTTCGCAGCATTGAAAGCGATCCAGTACATGGACCACTTTATCAAGTCCCACTGCCGGGCCCTTGAGATCCCGGCGGTGTTCAACCAAGCTGTTGATCTGAGGGAAAAATGAGATTCTGAGGAAAAATGGGATTTTGAGGGAAAAATGGGATTTTGAGGGAAAAATGGGATGCTGCGAGAGCAAATGAACAGAACATCGAGTACAGCCGGGTAAGGGACCCACCCAGGTTCCCATCCCGAGTTCAACCATGCAAGATTCCCTGAACACCAGCTATCATCTTTCCCAAGCATCAAACATCTGGTGGGAGAAAACTTCCAGATTTCGCAATCTCACATCACGACCAACGCACCACTCATAGAGAAGTATATAAAGAGAATGGCAAATGCAGAGCACCATAATAATTATAGTATACCTATTTTTATTTCTAGGTTAACAACTAGGTATTAATTATGTATGGAAGATGTCACAATAAATATGAATCGAAGTTTTTAACGCCATGGCGATGGTGCCAGCCCTCCAATGCATTTGTTGTTCTATGCAGATTTTCTGAACAGCTCAATAAGTCTGGCGAAAATTTGTTTAACCACTGACCTTCGAAATATGTTGGAAAAGTAAAAGTGTTGGAAACACTAGTCTGACCGTCAATCTGACCACTGGGAAAAACCCTTCTCATATTGTGAATCTGTCATTGTCTTTAGCAAAATGACAGGTTCGCATAGAGAGAGGTTCGCAAAAAGACAGGTTCGCAAAAAAGACAGGTTCTGTCTTTTTGCGAACCTGTCATTTTGCTAATCTATCTGTCTTATTAGGATTCCGACCATTTGTGACAAAATACTAACGCCTGACAATTCGCTAATCTGTCATTTTTCGTTTCTGACGTTCTTCGCCTGAATCTTCATTAAATGTACCTAAAGATCATCAGTCAGTTTTTATCAATTAAAGAGTACAGTACTGATTACTTGAATAACCTATCTTCAATAGCAAGAACAAACCCCTCCCCTTCATGTGTTTAATGAGATGTTCGTGTATTAATTAATGCATTGCGAGTTCAACAATAAGTGCCATAATTGCTATTGAGATTGAGACAATGTCCTTTAATGGACAATAATTGGTTGAACTCCTTTGTTTATTTGTTGATTTTGTATCTCTCTATTAGGTCATGTAACGGAGATTACAGTCTCAGCATAAAGTGTTAATTGCAATATTATCCCTAAAAACAAGACTTTGTACCCCTAAGTTGATGACGATTTCCCAATAATTTCTCAATAATAAGTCTTCTAGAAGATAGGATGATGGATGTTTTTAGAAATTTACCCTACATAAATGGAAGGCGGGGTAAACAAGTCCCTAAAATCTATCCTAATGATGAGACTGTCAATAAAGCCGATATTAAGGGAATAAAACATTTCCTGACTATGAACATTAAACACTTGTCTAAAAGAGGGACTAGCATCATCTACAGATTCTTTAAATTAATGAACTGATCAAAGGAGGCTTTATTTTCCAATTTCTAAAAGATATATTTTATAGGGATCATCTTTAATTTGTGAATTAGGGTTGTTTAGTTTATCATTCTTAATCGAACAAGAATAAAGATGGTGTAAACGAGAAAGATTTTACTACCCTCCCGTGGGTGTAATTTTCCAGTTTCGTAACAACATCTAGAGTAGTATTTTAGTAGATAAATAAAAAACACCACATTAGAATAAGAAACCTACATAAAATATTTACAGTAGCAAACGAAACAAACATGACAATGAAGAAATCATCAAAATAATCCTAAAACCCATAATATAAATTCAAAAAGTCTACAGGAGACTTTCCGAAAAGGATAAAATAAAACAACTCCTTGGAGCCCGGAAGCTACCCCTTAATAGATTAAAATAGCTGAACATGGGGGACTAAATTAAATTATCCCGAATGAACAGGAAAAAAGAGGTTGTCATGGCAACCGTAGTGATAATAAATTCTCTTTTGAAAGAAGGTTCATATTAAGTTGTTTACATACTGTTGCGAGTGGAGAGAATGGCTGTTTTCATGGTGGAAATTGACGAGGAACAGAAAAGTTTCAAGCTGGTTGAAATTAGGAATCAGGGTTTACTAAGAGTTTGACCCGAAACGAGTGAAAAAATATTAATGTTGTTTTTGATAATTTGACACTACTTTTAATTATTTTTTATATTGCATGTTATGAACGAATGAATTTAATTTACCGCTATAATAAATCAAATGTTCCAATAATAATATTGGTCCATTTTGATCTATTATGGCGGTGATCAACGGGCCAGCTAAAATTAAATTCTCGACATTGATTGACTTAAACCTACTACTCGCACATGGTTGTCAGAACCACAAGAACTTATAGTCGTCAACGATATCGGTGGTTTACACAAAAGAAAGAATATTTTTTATGTTCAGACGGAGCACAACAAGCTACCCGAAACTGTCAAATTTTCTCAATCAACTTTGAACCTTATGCTTTAACGATAAAATCTATTAAAAAAATTTGACAGATTGTAGTAGCTTGATGGCGTCTGTACATTTTTGTTACATTAAATAAGAAAATAAAAAATTGGTACTAATATTGTAAGGTCCCGTGTAATTAAAAGAGGTACTTATACTTATACATATTAATAGATGAACGCTGACTGTCGGCGAGTACTAGTTTATCGCAGCGACAAGATCTACCAAAGACTCGCTCAGCGACGCTCGCTTGGCAGGCAGAATACTCGCTGAGATCACGCTTGGTACAGTCAACAGCAGAAGTAGATGATCAAAATCACAAATTCAATACTAATGAACGGAGTTCGCGTCAGAACTGTGTGGCGTCGAAGTGATTCAAACCACTCAACGCCACATCGTCGCCACACAGAAATCATCTACTAATTTTGATCATCTACTTTTGCTGTTGTTACAAATTAAAATTTGTTGCCTCTGATGGCAACCTATGCAGGTGGTTTGGTGTTGGAGTTAAAGGAAACAACAAACTATCTCAAACACTTTATAATTTAAAAGATAAAATTTATGTTAATAAAATAAAGACTAGAAAATTTACTTAAGTTAACTCTATTATTGCCAGCCAGCTAAAACTTCAGCAGAAAGAGCTATGGGCGTGGGGAGTTGGTGATAAACCCAGTACTGTTCTGTTTAACTAAGTTAATTTAAATAAAATATTATTAATTACAAATTTAAGTTAATAGAGAAGTAACCTTCCAGTTATTAATAAGATTAAATAGTAAATGGGCGCCAGGGACAATAAAGGTCCCGGATCCTGGAGCCGACGAAGGTGTCCAATATTCTTCCGGAGGAACAAATAATGTCGAACCCAAGATTCTCAATTAAATTAGGTTGAAGACCGGTTTCAAGTGAAGAAAACCGGACTAAGGTAACTAACCGGTTCTTATAGAAACCGGATTAAATTAATTAATAAATTCTTATGAATAAAAAAAACCGTCCCGCCTGCGCTATCGCTAGGCGGACTCAGCCAGCCGCACAGTCGTCTCCGCAGGAGGCTTCGAGCGTACCCGAGGAACGGGTCTCGCGTCCAGGCCCCAGACGTTCCTCTAGATCCTGGCGGCGTGACGAATCACTCGAGGTGCCTCTCCTGGAAACGACAATACGGAGACCCAATAATATACAACAAACTAATTAACATTCCTTGAGGTGACCGAGCTTGGAAATCTAGAAGGCTAAAACATTAGCCGGTTAACATGGCCTTCTGACACTAGGAATCTGGATTACCCACGTGCCGTTCATCAACTCCGCGACAAGGGCTCGTTCCCTCAAACAATAATTGAATACCGTGGTTAACACTGAGGAATCTATGATAAATAGTCAGCGGATGAAATACTCACGGTTGAATTAGGGAGAAAGCACTTGACTGCAAGTTCCTTGACCGGCTGTAAAGTTGTCTGCGTATGCGCAATTTGGAATCCTGTAATTAATATTCATGGATCACGACAATATCCTTTTAACAACCAGGGAAGGCTCACAGACCACTTCCAAACACTATTACCACAAAATCCTTACCTTTTAAAACACGATACAAGCTAAGTGTTTTCACTCCTGCGTGTCAAGGGCGTAAGGGACGCTAACATGATTCCTTATTATTGTCATCGATTGCAGACCGGAACTCGACGGAACATTTCGAAAACCTCCCGTAATGCAGGTAAAATGATTATAAGATCACGGAAGATAAACATTACACCATGATACTTTAATTCTTGAAAATCACTAATAATTACACAACGTGACGTTCAAACGCTGAAACTATAAGAATCTTCATGATCCAGACCAACAAACAAATTATTTGTAATATCTAATGCTAAATCTAGTTTAATTTGGGGTAATTATCTCGGAATAGCTAGTCGGGAAATTTCTAATCTATCACCTGGCCACATTATGTCAAAGACTATGCACAGATTAAAATCGGATTCCTAGACAAAGAAGTTTCTAGAAATAAGTCCCTAATGAAAAAATTACTTTCATTTCCGTTTACGGTTATTTAGTTTATTATGAAATTTTACTGAAAGCTGAAAATAATGAAGGATTGCTCCATACGATATTATTTCGATGGTTATAAATCAATATGTTAAAATATCGATTAGACTACAACTCTTAATCGGCGACCACCAGATGTCGCACTAACTGTCAGAAACTGACGTTCGACTGAATGACATTTGAAGTGTAAATTAACAATATTTCTTCTAATTTATTATGAAAACCTATTTAATAGGATTTAGAATAGTAATTTATTGTGATTAAGTGATAACTAAAAAGTCCAGTGACAAAATACGGTTGAAGGAATGAGTTGTTTTATCAAGTGCAGTACAAAGTCAAACTACAATGAAATATATTACTCGGTAACCTCAAAATGTTCTACAATATGTTTTCAGGTAAATGCTACTTTACTTATTAGTAACGCAGCTGTATAGGTACAAAAAAACAACGTAACACTGTTTACTGTACATACGCATACCAGCGAGTAATCGTCGCCGTCGCGCCATCGCGCACTCGCTCGTCGCCGTCGCGCCATCGCGCAGTCGCTCGTCGCCGTCGCGCCGTCGCGCCATCGCGCGCTCGCTCGTCGCCGTTGCGCCGTCGCGCCATCGCGCACTCGCTCGTCGCCGTCGCGCCGTCGCGCCGTCGCGCACTCGCTCGTCGCCGTCGCGCCGTCGCGCCATCGCGCACTCGCTCGTCGCCATCGCGCACTCGCTCGTCGCCATCGCGCACTCGCTCGTCGCCGTCGCGCACTCACTCCTTGCTACTTGCAGCTCACCAACGTTTTTAGTTGTTGCTAGCTCTACTCGGGCTATGCCATCTCTTGGCTTTGACAAACACTGGCAAAACAACAATTTTGATGGGCAAACAGCGTCAAATTCAATTGTATAGATCACATTTCAATTCTGAAAATGTCCGTCTAAACTGTGCGAGAATTAGTCGTATCGTCGTCGCGTTGAAATGTAGGGTCAATTGAGCGAACTAGGTCACTAGGCTCGATGGGATCAGCTCACGAGTTGACAATACTTGTGTAGCTACTATTTGCGAGCTCTAAGCCACCAGGCTTGTACAGCTTTTGAGCTTATTTGAGCCGCTGCAAAAGTTTTATTCTGAAGTTAAGAGATAGGCAAAAGGTCGTGGTTAGTAGCTTTGTACTTTGTGCTTTATTTAATCACAGTGTAGTGTATAACCTATGTTCTAAGTTTGCATATACCTATGTATGTTACGCGTGTACTTAAATACCAATCCTTATTAATAAATGAGTTAGTTATCAACGAGCAGTCAGAGCGTTTTGCTCTTCTCCATTACCCAACCTTACATGGCGACCCTGCCATGTTTGGTGATGGGGTGTCGGGTCGCAATGCAGGCGCACGGTGCGTGTGGTCTGAGACTCTCATTCTAAGTGTACGTTGTGTCGAGGACTTTCATAAACTTTACAATGTGCAATTCTAACACTCCAAAACGTGAAGAAGTGATAATAAACCAGAATGGCATTGGAGGATCGAATGTGGCTAGTACCGACCAGCTACAATTTCACCTTTCTGCAATAAGCATTCTGATGATGATAATTTTGGGTTTGTTGCTGATATTGGCAGGCTATTTCCTGTATAGATGCTATAAGAACTGCCATCATACGTGGATTAATGACCAAATTCTTCGTCAAACCTTGAGGAATTCGCTTTCTCTGCGTGGTCGCAGAGGAACTGCAGAAGGAAATAGATGTTCGGCGTGTGGAACGCGATTTTCGGCGTTCAATACCAGGTGTACGTCGTGTTCAAACAGTCCTGGGTTGGGGCCATCACTTCCTAAAGAAAATTTTGTGCTTAAACCAAATGTGTGACAACGTATAAGTGAAGTGAGTGCGTTTTGTTTGTAAAACAAACGGAAACCGATGATAGAGCGTTGACCTATGGTAACCCGATTTATATAGCCATTTATTAGTAATTAAGTAGGTATGCTAGTTACTTCATTCTCCTTAAAAATGACAAAATATGGCTCATGAGCTCAATGATATATATGAACGTTGAGAAAATTAAAAGAAAATTTATTTAAATTAAGTATTGAAAGGAGGACACCAGAGCGATTGAAAGAAAAGTTGAATGAAGCAACTATAGAGTATAATAGTTATTCTGTTTTACTTCTAAGCATTAGACAACAAATAGATGATAAGACATTTAGCGGCGGAAGTTTGTCGTTAATTAAATCGCATTGTGATAAAATTGCTGAGTTATATTCTCAAATAAAAGAGTTTTGTAATAAGTCGCATATACCACTAACTGATAAGAGTAGTTGTGAACTATTTGGCTCAACATCGAATCTTGAATCCAAAATGGAGTTTAATTTAAAAATAGCCCTGAGCTTGTTACCTGTTATGAATAATGAGGAATTGACTACTCGTCAATTAATTGATGGTATCGATTACTATAGCTCTACTTTAAAAACCGAACAGTGCAAATTAAGTTCAGTTAACTTTGTCTTAAAAAGTCGTCTTTCTCAACAAGCAAAATTAAGACTTAAATCAGATATTAAAAAGAGTGCCGTCGCCTTACAAAGTAAACTCCAAACTTCGCGACAAGATCAAATGTCAATCAATGATTATGGTAAGGAGTTGACTGAGCTATTTATGGATTTATCTATAGCGCAAGCCGAGGGCAAAACGGAGAATCTCAAGATTTTACAACCATTAAACGAAAAACAAGCTATTAAACGTTTTGCTGACGGTTTACGAAATAGACGACTCAGTACGATAATAGCTGCACAAAAATTTGAAACCCTAAAAGTCGCTGTGCAAGCAGCTATAGACGAAGAGACCATTGCAATGCCATCTCATTCAGAAAATATTTTAACCTATAAGAGACGTAATAATCATTTTCAAGGTCAGCATAGTAGAGGAGTCAACCGCCAGACTCGAGGAGCATCCGCGTATAACAATTTTAGCAGGTCTACGGGCCATCGTGGAGCGACTTTCTACCGAGGCCGTGGACGTCCGTTCCAGAACTATGGTCGAGGTCAGCCTAAGCAAAATCGAGGTACGTACTATAATTCACATAATAGGTACAACTCCAGAGGTCATCAACGCAACGTGCAACGTAGTGATGCAAATATTCACGTTCTAAAAAACGATGAGCCCTCAAAAACGAATTCAACCGAGGAGCAGAGCAAGTTTTTTCGTGAATAATGGGTTTATATTTGCCAGTAATAGTCATTGCTGCATAGAATTATACGTAGATAAATATAACTACTCAGCTGGCCAGGTCTAGAAAGAGACGTAAAAGAATTTATAAGGAAATGTGATAAGTGTCAAAAACAGAAACACACTTCTCATTATGTTAGAGAGCCGTTGGTTGTAACAACAACAGCTAATTCGGCGATGGAAAAAGTATACCTGGACGTAGTAGGACCATTAGATCGCGATGATTATAATAATTCATATATCCTAACCATCCAGTGCGAGTTAAGTAAATATGTAGAAGCTTATCCAATGAAAACTAAAAGTTCAGAGGAGATAGCGAAAAATTTCGTAAATAATTTTATACTTAGATTTGGTATTCCCGCTAGAGTAGCTACTGATAGAGGCACTGAATTTTTGTCATCTGTTTTCAAAGAAACATGTAAACTTCTCAATATAACTACTTTTAACTCTACTGCATACCATACCATCACGAAACAATAGGTTCTCTGGAAAACACTCATAAAAGTTTGGGTAATTACCTAAGAATTCAAATTAACAACCATCCGAGTACATGGAGTACATGGCTACCCTTTTGGTGTTTTTCCTATAATACCTCAGTTCACACCACTACCAAATTTACGCCATTTGAACCTGTATTCGGGAAAAGATGCAATATGCCATCCAATTTAACGCAAACATCAGTAGATCCACTTTATAACTATGATAATTATCCCTTAGAATTGAAATACAGATTGCAAACATCGCAAAAAGAAGCTTATGATAACTTATTGGAAAGTAAATCACTAAGAAAACGGAAGCATGATCTAAAGACGTATAAACAAAATGACTTGGTGCTAGTGAAAAACGAGACAGGGAACAAACTCCAAAGTATTTATAATGGGCCATATTTAGTTATCAAAGATGTTCCGCCAAATGTTGAAATATTGAAAAAGACAATGGAAAAACTGATTTAGTTCATAAGAATAGGACTAAGTTATATTATTCATAATATTCATATATTAAAAACCAATGTATTTTTTTTTTATTTAACTATATTTTACATTTAGAACATTTTATTTGGTTAAACTATAGGTACCATTGTAATACCTATTATTTAGTTATTTTATCCATATTATGCTTGTACCTACTTAAACATATAATAACATACTTTTGTATAATATAATAAGAATACACAACATTGTAAACGTACTTTACTAAAATGTTTATTAAATGTTTACTCATAAAAATAAAATAATACTGTAATAATATTTTATTTTATCGTTCCGGGGAAGGTGCAGTGTATAAACCTATATTCTAAGTTTGCGTTACGCGTGTACTTAAATACCAATCCTTATTAATAAATGAGTTAGTTATCAACGAGCAGTCAGAGCGTTTTACTCTTCTCCATTACCCAACCTTACAACAGATTCGTAGGCGAATAATGCTGCTGTTTCACATTTTATTTTATATTTTACTGTATTTTTGACTGGCTCATAACATGGTTGTTAATAGAGGGGCCAATAATAATAGCCGCATAGGTCGATCGATCAGGTTAAGCTACGCTTGCCGTGGCTGGTCTGAGGATGGGTGACCATCTTGACATACCGAGACCCCTCCGTGCCTCGGAAAGCACGTTAAGCCCGGTCTGGTTCCGGCTGTCATTCGTAGAATCTTTGACAGTCGTTACGGATAGTCAGAAGCCCTGACAACCCAAGGGATATCGTATTACCCAGTAACTGAGTTGTGTAGGTAAGATAAGCAGTCGCTCCATGTAAAATACTGGTATTCAGCTGCATCTGGTTAGACTGGAAGCCGACCCCTACATAGTTGGCAAAAGGCTAGGCAGATGATGATAACATGGTTGCTAATAGTTTTATAAATTCGATGTGCGAGATAGCACGGAATCCTAATGAATGAGGTTTGTGGGGGTTCCGTTGAGATAGATCAAGCGCATGGTCAATGGCAATATTTCGATGATTTAGTCGATTTAGTTTGAGAACGCAAAGGGGTAGGTAACGCTAAAGCACATTGTGCACTTTGTGGCGTGCTACATAGCAGGATACGGCTACTAACACTGCCCAAGTGCCTTTGCGAATCTAATAGCGAGTGGTATTTCTAGTAAAGATGATAACTAAAACATTTACAAAGTCAAATCATTTATTTCAAATAGGCACATTAAAGGCACTTTTGAACGTCAAAAATTACAATAAAATAGAATTGATTCTAGTCGTCCCTTTCAAAAACTAGCGGTCGTATGGAGAAGAATGGGCAAAAATCTCCACCGTTACTCTTTTAAAATGTTTTACAAGGTTTTGTATACATTCATTAAATAATTATATGTGAAGACAATGCATCTAGAATAAAATGAGTCTACCACAAAAGGTAAAAAAGAATCTATACTAATATTATAAAGAGGTAACATTGTTTGTAAGTTTGTAAGTTTGTAAGTTTGTATGTAGGGGGTAATCTCCGGAAGTAATGAACCAATTTTAAAAATTATTTCACTGGTAGAAAGCTACATTATTCGTGAGTGCTATAGGCTATAAATTGTAAAGATATCATGCATATTAGCCGAACTATCTCAATTTTTGTCTAGCCAGGCGGAAAAAAATAGCTCTTACAACAGAGTTATTTGCATGCGCTGCCTTAACAGTTGTATATAATTGAAAACAATGTATGGCAACCTGGTCCGCTTTGAATAGTTCTACAAAAAAGTCCGCGACACCATATTTCTATCTTTTATATTTTAGCAGATATAGTAGCTTTTATGTGTTAAAAAAAGTAGTTTTCGACGTACTTACTTTTGGACGATTTTTTAAACAACAAAATATTAAAGCTTATCGAAAAAAATATTATTTTGATCACAAGAACATCATAGAGATACGATTTGCCCAAAACAGTATGCCAATTGGTTAAATAGTTTCGAAGATAATATAAAATTACTAAATCACAAAATGCCGCCGTCCATTCACGAACCGCATTAGAACAAGCTTTGTACGGACGTTTTATCCATTTACCCATAGATGGCGTTGTTTAACTTTCGTCGTTAGGTAGGTGTGTTGTACGCGGTTGGTTGGATGTCATTGGTCTTTAAAATTGTTTTGGTTGTTGGTCTTAAAATTGTTTTGGTTGCTCGGTTTCTTAAAACACAAACACTACTTCGTTCTCATTCTTCGAGTTCGAAGCTGTGCCAGCTGTGGTATTTCTGTTTTTGGGATATCGGACAGTTTCAGCGATTGTTTGTCATGCCTAAAAGGAAATCACAACTTTCCCGTCAGACATCCCAGACAAGAGCAGCTCGAGTACGCCGTACGGAAGAGTCTTCTCTTGAAAATCATCAGCGCCTCTCGAGGAATAGAGAAAATATTTCGCAAGCACGCGTTGGGGAATCTAGCTCCGAGCGTTCACAGCGGCTTGCTAACCAAAGCTGGAGAACATCGCAGGTCCGTGCTCGGGAATCTAGCGCTGAACGTGCGCAGCGTCTTTTTGATTTAAGGCAGCATGTCTAAGCAACAAGGTATAGGGAGTCTAGCGCTGAGCGCTCGCAGCGGCTCGCTAGCCAAAGCGCGAAAACATCCATAAGTCCCAGGGTCAAACATTCTCTCAGCACGCGTAGCATGAGCACCGGTTTGTCGACGGAAGAGTAGACAAAGATGACGTTCCGCGTAGACATTATGACGGCAGCAAAGTAGAAAGAGTCAACTGCACTTTTTACGAAATTCACTCTTTTACTTAATTTTGGCTCAGAATTCTTTGTTTTATCATACGATTTCTTTTTCTTTTTGATTCTTAATTTTTACTGATATTAAGTCACATAATAAAGAGGGGTCCGTGGCTAAATAATAACAGCCACACAAGTTGATCGATCACGTTAAGCTACGCTTGCCGCGGATGGTCCGTGGATGGGTGACCATCTTTAGGTACATACCGAGACCCCTCCGTGCCTCGGAAAGCACGTTAAATTGGTCCCGGCTGTCATTCGTGTATCTTTGACAGTGGAATTTTGTTTATTTTTTTCGTAGGATTTTGTAGATAACCATATATACTTTGTGGCCGTCGAGTACAAATTTTTCTACTGTCTTTAGCGATTATGAAATCTCTTAGACAACTGACAGTTGTCATTGTGATTTTGACATTTGGGATAGAAAACTTTCTTCTGAAATAGTCTACATAAAAAAGGACCTAGACAAAGTTTGTTTGAAACGAAAGACAAAATGACAGATTGTAGAAAGATTTCTAGGCGGTATGTCAAAAATGAAGAAAAGAAATGTCACTTTGTATAGAAAGCATTGTGTCTACTCTTCGTAGAGATAGAAGTGTTCATGCTACGCGTGGTGGGCATTGACCTGAGAAAGCAGTGTTTTTTCCCATGGGCAGTTATATGTTGGCGTATCTCGGGTTGGAACTCCTGAAAGACAATATATTTTGGTACCAAATAATAGCATTACATCTAATATTACTATATACAGAGAAGTTTTGAATAATTAAATTAAACATAATTTATTCAATCATAATCATTTCATTTACTCATTTGAAACCCGGTAATATAGCCAAAGTGGCATGCAAATACATACATACATATATATGCAATAAAAACAAAACCCTCCTTTTGGCAGTCAGGAAATAAATCATAGCACTCAGTACTAACCGAACCACACTCATAATTTCATCACAAGTTAAAATGTTTACCGCCCAACGAAGTGGGCGCGGGTCAGCTAGTATAAAATAAAGCAATTACAGGTAAATCAATTATGTGATAGATACATGGTGCTCACATTTTTAGAAATATTGTAAAATTAGATGATTTTCCTAGAATTTTAACAAGTGTGTGAGTTACTGTAGTCACAGAATGTAAAAATCAATGACATAAAAATTTAAAAAATATAAATTAAATTAGCAACCAGTTTGATTTTGTCTTAACCCTAGATTGTACTATGTAGTATAGTACAAATCCTTGTACTCACAATTTAACTTAGTGTTCTGTTTATCCTAAAATGGAAAACAAGCGTACAGAAGCCCCAGCTATTCTGGCAGCCCACGCTTACCTTATTCTGTCTTTGTATTTTGGCTCCGAAAACTTTCATTATCCAAACAAAGACGGGAGTAAGGTAGCTGTATTTCACCCCACAAATTGCCTATAAATTTTTATTATGGCCACTCTTATTTGAGGTACAGAGGTTTTCCAGATAAATAGGTTTGTTTTATTATGTAAGACTGACCATGATTTGTGGTGTCGTTAATTTTTTGCTTTATGTATAAAAAGTACTCTAAGGGACCCGATCGTAATATTTGAGGGTTTGTTTTGGGTTAGAGGTATATGATTAAATAATATTATAGATAGGGGTATTATTTGAAAGATTTATTCTAATTACCCTTTGATGGTGTACTTAAACGTCACGGACCTGCAGATTATGGAAAAGATTGACAGCAAATTAAATAGAAAAATTGTATATAAGGAGGAGAGGCAAATTATATAGAAAGCCAAACATTTTTAAACATGGCATCTATTTCAGTATTCAGACAAAAAAAAATATACATTTTCGGCCGATACCTCAGTTGTTCGAAACAACGTAGCAAAGCAATTTATCAGATTTCTAGTGAACAAAATGCTGTGTTATTTTCCCAACAACAGACCTGTAAGCAAGACACGGACAGTTTGAAGGGAATAAATTAAATATCTTGCTTCGGCAGACCGAGAAATCGAATCGAATCTGCGCGGTACGTAGAATAAGCCTTTTTTACAAGTCGAATGATAAAAATCGTTTTATAGGGAGCTACGTAAAATAATAACGATTAACTTGTCGGAACGATGGAGATGGTCTATTTAATTTATAGCTGTTTAACACAATTTATGTTAGAGATTTGGAAAATATTTCAAGAAAATGATAATTTTATGCTAAATCAACGAATTTTTTCTATTCTTTTAAAAGCAGTCAATTTAAGCACTCCAAGCTTCGTCGTTTCAACCGATAGACGTCCACTGCTGGACATAGGCCTGCCCCAATTTTGGGGGGGGTTTGACATAATGGCCAACGCTTGGCTTTCTTGATAATTTTATGCTAAATCAACGAATTTTTTCTATTCTTTCAAAAGCAGTCAATTTTAAGCACTCCAAGCTTCGTCGTTTCAACCGATAGACGTCCACTGCTGGACATAGGCCTGCCCCAATTTTGGGGGGGGTTTGACATAATGGCCAACGCTTGGCTTTCTTGATAATTTTATGCTAAATCAACGAATTTTTTCTATTCTTTCAAAAGCAGTCAATTTTAAGCACTCCAAGCTTCGTCGTTTCAGCCGATAGACGTCCACTGCTGGACATAGGCCTCCCCCAATTTTGGGGGGGTTTGACATAATCGCCACGCTTGGCAGGCGGATTGGCGATCGCAGTATGGTATGATGGTGGAATGCATAGAGAACGCTGCTGCCCATTCTCCGGTACGACCCTTAGTCGCCTTTTACGATACCCTCGGGAAGTAAGGGGGTGCTATTCTTTAAGTCTGGCACCACACAGACAACTCCAAGCTTAAAATTACTGTAAAAATAAAGAAAAATAAACAGTTCTACGCCTCCGCTGTACCGAGATAAAATGTCTGTACCTAGGATAGAACTATTCAGGCGCAGCTGCGTGTTTATGGCGCCATTTATATGTATATAACTCATTACCTATCTGGATAACAGAACTACCTTACAAAAAATTCTGTGTGGTTTTGAAAAAATGGTTGATATCGCATAGTTTTTATTCTGTCGGCGAATTTCTGAACAAAAATCTTGTCAGCCCTACCACTTCAGAAATGCATTGTAATAATTTCTTAATTATTAACTATGTTATTAGTATATTACTGTATATTTTTAGTACATACCTACTTCATGTATTAAATATTTGCATGCCATCTTTACATGGCAGAATGTGTCTTTGCACTACAATTTTATTTATCATCTTTTGTACCTACCACATTTTATGCAAATTAACGATCTTGATTTGAGAAATTAAATATAGACTATGTCAATCACCAACCAATAATCCGACGCGACGCCACGGCAAACGACGACCAGTGCTGCGAAATAGCAAGAGCAGCAGCTAAATAACGTGCACACTCTGGTGACACGCGCGGATTTGTCGAAACTGCTGTCTCTACTTATTCCCGAAACTGAAACCAGCCGTCAACGTCTCAGCCACACAACTGTCGGGTTACCTGCAGGTCATTCTGTCAATACAACGTGTTACAAAATACCCCTTAAAAATATAATTAATTATCAAAGTCAAAAATTTTGTCAACCCTAGTAAGCTGTCATGTCAGGTAGAACCAGATTATTTAACAGAAAGGCCTACGTACCTATTTTACCTAATAATTGTCTACTTTAATAGTTTTTCTATTTTTCATTCATAAATGTTTGCTACCTCAATACAAGGATGTCATTATACTCAAGTACTGGCTTCGAAAAATGTCAAGTTGGAAAAAAAATATTTCAATTTCAAATCTTGTAATCGATATCCTACAACTGTTTCGAATTTTTTTTCCAACATTTACAAAATAACGATGCTTTCTAGCTCGGAATATTACGATATGGTGCTATGCGTATTGCGTAGGCCATGAAGATAGCAATTTAAATCGTGCTCGCGAACTGTATCGGCAACGATTTATCGATGGTAGACCCACCACTGAACAGCGACGGCTGCCTTCGTACCAGTGTTTTCTGAACATGTCAAGACGACTACATTCCACCGGCTCTTTTCATAGATCGACAGGCTGAATTAGTGTTAGAACATTTTGAAGAGCCGACCATAAGTACTATCCACGCCAAAAGTCCATAGGCAACTTCAAAACTAATTGCTTAACGTTTAGTTTGACTTACAACCTTCTTTTAATGAGTAATTTGACACACACACCCGCATATTACTCGAATAATCACGCTTTTGAATATAGTTCCGTGTCATGTTCGTTTTGTTCACATAATTCGTAAAACTTTATGAGTATACCCACAGAAATCTAAATAAATAAATTAGGTATGGTAGACAGATGCAGGTAACTTACGGCTCATTCACCGCGTCTAATAGAATGTTGTTCGTTCTTGATTGGTTTTTGATATTGTGGGTTAGTGACGTGTGTTTAATCTATTATAATAGCTGTGTAATAGTTCATTTTGGAATGTAAGCTTTGAGATGAAAGCGGATATTATCGCGCAGCGTAAAAGTGGACTTAATATTATATCACAAATAATTGATGAAACCGGACTGACTGTGAGTATTATGATTTAATTATTTTATCTAACATTTAGCTAATTAAAGTTTAACTGCTGATCCTTGTAGTTATTTTATTAAACGTTTTGTATTTACCATAGGGTCTAAATAGAAGACAAAATAATATTTCCAAGAGTTTATTTATTTACTTTTGGAATGATGAATATAGCATTATGTATAAATTATAATATAATTATTTTGTAACATTTGAACTATTTTCAAAATAATTTTGTTTAAAAAAGTAATAAGTAGGTATCTACTTAATATTTTATAATTTTGCTAGTAGCCTTACAATATTCCTTTTTTGTTTTAGAGAAATTACCTACTGTGAGTCGGAGGGTCAAAAGATATAAGGAAGAGTACAGTCAGTGAATAAGAAACAAGTGGTTTTAACCAACCAGTGACCTACCAGATGAAGTTGCATTGCAAGGAAATATGAAGATATATGTTTAAACATTACAGGATCCATACGCCAGCGTTTACTTGATAGCATGGATAATTATGGGGGTTATACAACGTATTAAGTTATAAATTACAAATTGATTTTAGTAATATTAAATAAAATATTATTGTGTCATATCCGTAATAAGGATTATTTTGAGGTTTATAGTTTCAATCTTCTTTTCAAAATGAGTTTTGAAAATGAATACTTAAGCTATATCCGCAATTAAAGCACAATATTATTTTATTACTAAGATAGTTACAATATTTTAAGTCTAATGGTCGTAGCTCACCGATTACCTGCTTTACTTCAATAAATTGTTCTTTATGAGAAAATAAACTGTTTTAAAAGTTTATTTATCAAATTATAACGAATAAATTTTTTGAAATCACTTAATTTTTGAAATCACTTAATTTATTTTTTATTTTTACCTCGCATATTTCAATAACAATACAATAATACAAATAAAACAAATATTACATTATTATTCTCGTGTATTAATTTATCGAATAATAAAAAAAGATAAGATTATTGTTGAAAAGATAATTCAAAGTTCCATCTCGAGATTCGAACCCAGGCCTACGTGTTTACTAATCCTATACGCTACGTTATCCGCTAGCAGCACTTGTTATGAAGTTGTGAATTTTAGCAGTGGTATGAACCAACCAAGGTCATTGTAATTACGCCGCGCGTGTGAAAAAGCGATGACGATATGTTTTGTTTCGTTTGACGTTAGCAAGTGTACACACACAGATGTAAATACGGGCCTGCGGCGCGGGCGCGGGGACGGCGCGAAGCATGTGCACAGAAATTTCAACCATAGCGCGCCTAAGCACTATTGAGGCATACTGTACCTACGAGGCGAGCCGGAACAAGATTCGGTATAAACCATGTTGCAGTTTGGCGAATTCTTCGTGATGACAATCGTCACCCTTATCACTATCGCCGTACACAGGAGCTGATACCCTCCGATTTTGCACCCAGGAGGAACTTCTGCGAGTGGTACCTCAGGCAGTTAGAGGAAAACCCTAATTACGTAAACTATGTTCTTTGGACGGACGAGGCAACATTCGCGAGGTCAGGACTTTCAAATATGCATAAGGATCACGTTTGGGCTCGCGTGAATCCACATGCTTCACGGCAGGGCAGATTCCAACACCAGTGGCGGCTGAATGTGTCGGCTGGCCTTAATGACGGGCATGTCATCGGTCCCGTCATTATGCCATCACGTCTGAACGGTAGCAATTATCTAGTGTTTTTACAAACGGAATTCGAAGAGGCGATTGACGACTCTCCTGTGGTTGACTGAGATTACTTTGAGAACCAAAGAGACATGGTGTTTCAGCATGATGGAGCTCCGGCACATTTTGCTCGCAACGTACGAGAACATCTTAACGTTCGCTTTCCGCGAGGATGGATCGGCCGCGAGGATGGATCGGCCGCGAGGATGGATCGGCCGCGAGGATGGATCGGCCGCGGGGGACCGGTGCTATGTCCTGCTCGTTCTCCGGACCTCACCCTTGGACTTCTTTTTGTGGGGTTATGTGAAGGACAGAGTGTATTTCTCCGATTGCCCAACGGTTGCCGAGATGGAACTGCGTGTTAGATCGGTTTTCGCATCAATAACACCGACGGTGGTACGAAATGCCACACAAGCCATATCCCGACGAGCGAGGTTGTGTATTGAGCAAGGCTGAGCACACTTTGAGCCGTTTCTGTAAATTTGACGTTTATTATGAAAAAGTAAGTGTTCGTTTAGGATGTTTCGTTAGGTTAGGTCTTTTAAAATTTTGTCGTTCCGCGAATTAGGTAGAAATGTAGGTACATTCTGCGTAGTTTACTCTTTAATTTTACTGAAATAGGGTTTGCACATCAGTGAAAATAATAATATTTTTTTATTTTTTTGGGGTATGTTCTACAGCGTTACTACGGTTCTTAAATATTGTGAATGGACTCGTTATAAGGCCCCATTTAACCTCCTTTCGGCTTGACGGGTAGTTTTGTAACACCCTGTATAAGTCAACCTTTTTCCTTTACAACATCGTTTTTGTTAGCCTAATATACCTGACCCCTTACATGGAACAACTTTATTGCGCCTGCTGTTACGGCATGTACAACTAACCTCAAATTCCCGAATTATCACAGAGTTTTTCAAACCACCAAACGTTCACCATCTCCAAAGTTCTGGCTTAACCGCTTTCAAGTTCTGGCTTAACCGCTTTCAAGTTCCGGCCCATCAACATCAAACTCAATCCAGAAATACGGGAGGCAACCATATGTCGAGTTCCGGACTTCTACCTTCTTGCAAATCCAGGTAACAACGAGATCCGCGCCGGGGACATATTTTACCAGAGTGGCTGAGTCGAGCTCACTACGGGACTGGCGAAACCATCCACCGACCGGCACTTTCCCTGGCATCTGCAGCGCGACACACCCGGTGCGCTCATCGTCACACCAGGCTAAGCCAGGAGACTACTGTGCTACTCCCAAGGAAGTTATAGGAATTTTGTGACCATCGATAGAGATACCTACCCCTTTTCTCTTCTTTTATAAAATTATACTTTTTTATGTTATTTTACCCCACGTAAACCTTTTCCGTCACATTAGCGTCACAAACTAGACGTACCCACCCAACAGTGGCGAATTGAGCGTCATAAGGCCAGGCCATATGAGACCAGGGTACCTACACATCGGCAAACTAATCTGCTTCAGGAAGGAAAATACTTAATCAAGGGTGATGCGCGTCGCGAGGCGTGCCGAAGCGGCGTGGTGAAGCCCGAAAGTCTGACAACCAGTCTTAACAAGGGGTATCGTATTACCCAGTAACTGGGTTGTGGAGGTCAGATAGGCAGTCGCTCTATGTAAAATACTGGTCTTCAGCTGCATCCGGTTAGACTGGAAGTCGACCCCAACATAGTTGGGAAAAGGCTAGGCAGATGATAATACTGATAACTTTACCCTTAGTTGTAGTGTGTGCATAAATCAGAAATAAATGAATAGTAGAAGATATATATAACTTTTGAATTCTTATAAAAATATTTCAGTTTTATCAGAAACTGAAATTTACACAATATCATAAATACGTAGTATCTAAGAACTAAGCATACTGATAACATATACCCCCTTAGTTGTTGTGTGTACATACATCAGAAATAAATGAATAAACGATGCATCATATGAGTGAAGCCGTCATGAAAACTGGCGTGAAGGCACGTAGTCACGTGCTACAGTTTGTGAGATCGTGGCGAGCAAGTCGTAACTCATGTAGGCTGGTAGCTCGGGAAGTTTTTGGTAAAAAAATCTGCTGAAAATTGTACGAGTAACTTTAGTTCTGTAATTTCAACGTGATGTTTAAGATTTTCAATGAGTGAAATGAATGATTAATGTTTTAGTTGTGGTACAATATTGACCGGCTTGCAGTCAAAATCTTATGATTACCTAACCTTTTTTAATTTTCCTATTGTTTTATGTTATTGTTGTAATTGTCATATGCACGCATTCTCTCCTATTTCGGCCACATAGTGCACAGAGTCGATGAAAGCTTGGAAAAACTGATTGTGGTTGGGAACACCCAAGGCAAACGATCGCGCAGTCGTTCACCAACACGATGGACCGATCAGGTGAAGGAATCATCGTCCACTAAATTTTACACGGTGTTAAGGGATGCGCTGGACAGAAACCGGTGGAGACGGATCATCCGCTCCAGATGCAACTCACGATCCTCAGACATGAGGGAACGATTACAGAGTGAGAGAGATTGTCTAACAACGAAAAATACATTATAATGGCGAAGGCACATAAAAAATAAAAACTCACCACTTACTAATAAAATTTCAAGAAGTTTGCAAAGCTTCATTTTTAGGGTTCCGTTGCCAAATGGCAAACAACGGAACCCTTATAGATTGGTCATGTCTGTCTGTCTGTCCGTCCGTATGTCACAGCCACTTTTTTCCGAAACTATAAGAACTATACTGTTGAAACTTGGTAAGTAGATGTATTCTGTGAACCGCATTAAGATTTTTACACAAAAAAGAAAAAAAAAAAATTTTGGGGGTCCCCATTCTTAGATACGTGTGGGATAGATACCCCACACTTATGGGTCCATATCTATGGATAGGTCTTCCAAAATGATATTGTGGTTTCTAATATAATAATTTTTTTAAACTGAACAGTTTGCGCGAGAGACACTTCCAAAGTAGTAAAATGTGTGCCCCCCTGTAACTTCTAAAATAAGAGAATTATAAAACTAAAAAAATATATGATGTACTACCATGTAAACTTCCACTGAAAATTGGTTTGAACGGGATCTAGTAAGTAGTTTTTTTTTAATACGTCATAAATCGTAAACTGCAATTTACCTTTCATTCAATCAACTCAAATATAAAAATTCAAAAAAACATTTAATTTCATAAACATAAACCTTATGCATAAACCAGGATGTTACGGAACCCTCGGTGCGCGAGTTCGACTCGCTCTTGCCCGGTTTTTTAAATATTGCATGGAAAATATAAAACAAAAATACAAAACGAAGCTTCAAAATATTAATAAAAATAAAAATATTATAATTTTATTCCTCGAAATGCATCAACGATGACACAGAGAAGAGCATGAAGGATTCGAAATAAATGATATCGATAGACGTTTCATTTAGTGCGTTTCAAAGCAGGCGCGTTTCGAGGAATACCCCGAATATTTAACCTAAATATTTCGGATAATGCTCCACTTCGTAGGGCAAGCTCCTGAACTATAAGAACTTGAATATTAAGCCCCTAGTCACGGAGATGTCGAGGAGATTTGCTGAGTCATTGCGGGCGTTGAACATTCACTGCTCCAGGCATCCTAAGTACCTGTTAACTTGCTATTTTGCTTTTAGACTAGAAAAAGGGAGCTGTAATAAAAACAATGGACACACCTTTTATAGGTATTCTCGGGTTCGGTTCTTTGATACAAACTCACACCGTTTTCCTATGGGGTTGTAAGCAGAAACTACAGAACCCCACCTGCTGGTTCTTTGATGTACCTACATAATTAAATATTTACGTATGTATTGCAGTATTAGTACTGCATGTTATGTTTTCAACATGCCAACCTTCTTTAAGATTATATGCAACCTTTATTTGGTCATTTTTCCTGATTAAAAAAATCTCGAATAATGAGCTGCTTCTGTCAAGTGATTTTTTTCTCATGAAGTTTGTGTCACTTGTCGATTGAACACCACTGCCGACGGTTTGAACAAAGTGTTTTCTTTAAATTAACGTGATTATGGTCGTAAAATTGGTCTAATCTCACCGTGTGTGATAATAATATGTTTTATATTGCGCGTGTGTTATATTTTTGAACTGACGACAGCCTACCTCAAAACTCATGAAATGCAACTCCTGTTGGAGAAACTGATAATATTTTAATTCCATTAGTTGCCAGGATTCGCCTGATGATCTAACAAGCCGATTTTTCGGCCCTACCCTAACCTCCTACTACCATTCTGAATTTCTGTTCCGGATTGAATGTCAATTTGAAGAGAGCAGATTCGAGCGTGTTGCTTTCTGCATTTAACCTTTTAAGATCATTAGAATACTCTATCAATATACCGGAGCTACAGACAGACACGCCGAAATGACAAAACATCCAGGATATCTGACAGATATTTTATATATTTTGTTTCTTATCTTAGGGTTGATTTTACCAACGCCGGATAATTTTATTCGAGGAATAATTTTGAATTTTTGACAGTTCTTCCATACAAAATCGGTCAAACGTCAATTTTATTCCACGAATAAAAATTATCTGTCAATTGAAAAATCAGCCTTATGTAGACTAGTTTAGTTTGATCCTAACAATATTCCTTTCGGATTGATATATTATTAACGGTCTATATTTTTATGTGGTAACTAATTGTAAAACGCAGAATACTGCTGGTTTTTAATCGTACTTTCTAGGTTTCGTTGGCATAACTCTCTACTTGGATCTCTCCGAAACATAGTTCGATGTATTCCACATAGACTGCGTCACACCATCTATATCGCCTTAGTAAAACCACACCTACTATATCTGATTGAAGTTTGGGGTAGTGCGGCCAAGACGAAGCTAGCAGGTCTCAAAGTTGCACAAAACAAATTAATAAAAATGATTTTTAACTATCCGTATTTAACATCAACTTACAAAATTTTTGAAGAAACCAAAATAATGAACATTAGACAGTTATATTTACAATACATGTATTTTCATTCGTAAGGCACTTAACAAAAGTATACAGACTAACCTATCGTTTACTAAAGTAAAACCAGTAACCCAACGTAGCAGTCGTTGATCTAGTTTTCTGATTTTACCGAAGATGAGAACTAAATTTGGCAAAAAAATTTTAACTTTTGAAGGAGCACAATTAAGTATATAACAAAATACTGTCATGTATAAAAAAAATTTCACTTATTCAATGCATTCAAGACTCAATTAGTTGCATATTTAATCACAAATAGCACTCTTCCTAAAAGCTGAATGCATTGGATGGTGTATTATAATTGCAACCGTGACGTCTGAGACGAACTTTATGTAATTGACCTTAAGCATTGTTCTCATGTAATTTATGTAATTGACCTTTGTTCTCATGTTAGTGACTTTTGAGAACAAATATCTTTAAACCTATAACTAGAGTTACGCGATCACTGGGATTACGGTTGCAGCTGCAATTTAAACTCTACACGTAAACTTTCTAATTTTAAAACATAATTTAGAGTACAAAAACCTCAAGGATTCATTTCTATTTTTTTAAATTCGTTACCAACCCGTCAGTGTGTCGTCACAAGTTTCTACTATTTTATACTACTTTTGTAATTTCTTACATTCGGACATATTTTTAACTAGCTGCGCCCCGCGGTTTCACCCGCGTAAATGTCGATCCTGTGGGAATAGCCTATATGTTAATCTAGGGTGTCAGCTAGCTTCATACCAAATTTTATCAAAATTGGTTTAGCCGTTTGAGCGTGAAGAAGTAACAAACATATAAACACACACACACACTCACAAACTTTCGCCTTTATAATATTAGTGTGATAAAAAAGGAAAATTATACGTTTTTAGTGGCGAAGAGCATTGTTTCAATGTATTTCGCTACAGTATGTTAGTAAATAAACATATTTGTTCTTTATTAGGGCTGTTTAGTGTAGATATACCATAAGTTAGGGAAATGAAATGTCTTAAGGATAGGTATAATTTTTTATTTTTTGTGAAGTGACGTCATAAGTCCACTGCACCGTGATAAAGAAGTATGATAAAGTGACTGATGTTGACAACGAAGTTAACAATAATTAGTGTTCTATAAATAAAAACAGTTATTATAATAATAAGTTGTTCGGCGGCTTCGAGTTTGTCATTGAAAAAAATCGCGAGCCTATATGGCATCTATCACAAATATTTGTTCTAATTTTTTCTTTGCAAGTGTGTTTTTTTCCAATGACAAGCTTTACACACTTATATTAAAATGTTCTATTCATCACATGCAACTTACACCCGCAGTATGCATCCGAGGTAGAAAGATGATAACAGCTGTAAGCGATTCAAATATTTATTTAGAAAAAAAGCCGCAAGTGTATTCATAACCAACCAGCCAACTTAAAAAAAAAATAGATCGCAACTCGGAAAATCCGTTTCCACTGGTTCTCTTTAGCCACGCAATCCTTTTAATAAACTAAGTAAGCACACAATGAAAACAACATTGGTAGAATGAAACTAGGAGCGTTTCATTTTATTACTTCTTTTCATACGGCAATTGTCATGGTTCCTTTATGTGCTGTAAAAATAGATGGTTTATGTTCACCATTTAACAGTGGTTTGTGAACTATGTTGCAAGCTTTCCAACTGATTGATATTGCGGTTTTGGAGTTTTCAGTCTCTCTCGGCGGTTATAAAATCATATGATTGATATAAACAAGCTTTTCGCAATCAATCAATAAAATTAGTCGTGTGCAGTACTCTAACCTAACCTTTTGACACAGTCATGTATAGTATGGGTATTACCCATTTCTTTATCCCTCTCTTTTGTAACGGCTATGCTCGGACTTGACACTAGAGTTGAGAAGGAGCTTGCAGGCAATTATACACTTTTACCATTTACTAATCAACAAAATCGACAATCCCTCAGCACTGATTCATAGACTACGGGAGCCATGCGGGGTGCGGGGGAGCGCGGTTTGCGTCGGCGGCGGGCCCTGCTGGCTGTCTCTAGCTCCCGCACCCGTGTTTCAAGAAACGCACCCACACGACGTACCCTTGCAATCCTCAACTCGATCTTATTAACTCAAGACGTGGACCTGTTCGATGACAAGCTGAACAACATTATATCCGCGGCAAACGTCCACCTCACACTCTGTCATACCAGTACACGATAGCAGACTTTTAAGGATTTTAAACTGAAGTTTATTTAACTAGGCTAAGTTATAAATCCTGTAATCACTATAAGTTAGTAGTTAAGCTTTAGTATTTAATAATAATATTACACATGTTAACAACAAATTGCTGTACGCGTATATTACTAAATGTAACCTGTTCGTAGACGCCTTGGGTTGACCTGTGAAGTCTACAAAATGTTTAATAATAAATAAATAAATAGATGACAAATCAAAATGTGCCCAGCACGCCACGGTTCGACTACATGACAGACTTGGCACGTTTTTGATTTTTTGACGGGTGGCTGTCAAAAGGTTAATGGAATGAAGTCTTGACAGCCGTTTAGCAAATTACTGCTTTATTACTTAATACAAAGAAGTTATGGATAAATCTAGAAGATTTACTGTACAGATCTATACAGGCTTGATTATACCTATTGTAACTTTGACGGTATTCAGGAAAAACTCAATTCTTTCCTAAAACGTCTGTGTTAGTTCATCACGAAAATTACACGCACGCACGGCAGCTCCAAAGGCTTACTTGTAGTTGTTGAGCAGTTACGAGAAAATAAACTTTCTCATTAACAACATTAGGAAGGGATTGTTCTATGATTTAGGTACCTAACATGTTTGTCTGTAATATAATATTG
Organism: Mesoligia furuncula; assembly: GCA_916614155.1. Classification (NCBI taxonomy): domain Eukaryota; kingdom Metazoa; phylum Arthropoda; class Insecta; order Lepidoptera; family Noctuidae; genus Mesoligia; species Mesoligia furuncula. Next base: position 3,482,255 of record OU744791.1, on the reverse strand, counting down.
ATATGTGAGGCATGCCGAAGGAGATCATGGCTTCTCGCCATCATAACGGATGCTGGACCTCGAGGCTCGCCAACCTCAGATAGAGAACTGTGATTCAGTAGAAGTTTGGTGCACGAGCGCATACGGATGGGCTGTCTATTAATGAAAATGCGCGCATAATACACAGAGCTATAGAGACAGAATTTATATAACCGCAAACCGTATTCGGATGCTCACTTCGTTTCAGGTACTTGAGCCAGCAGCTGTTAACGTCATAACTATTGCCGGATCAGGTGCCATCCAGCGAATCGTATTATATGTTGAATGACACTATATTTGAACGTGTTTAACAACCACAGTCCAATTTAATACCCAGTCACAGACGGGGAGAGTTAATGACAGGGTTACAAATGTAAGTACCTAGTGCAATGAGCGATTGAGGAGCGCTTTAGACTGCGCGTTCTTGCGGTCGGGGGACCCCCGTTATAAATGAAGTTCCTTACGCAATACTCGCAAGCACTCACACTCATGTAAAGAGACAGAGAGAGCGAAAGGGAGAGAAAGGAAAAGAGAGAGAGAGTATACGTGTTTTTAATACAGAGCCATCTAGTATAAGTTTTTAGAAGCTCTCGCCTTCTCTTCTCTTCCATCTTGGATTTTCATTTTGACCTTGCTATCGGCCTTAGCACCCTCAAAAACCATGAAAACGAAACCCATAATGAACAAAATTTCGCAGTCGCCATCTTGGATTTTCATTTTGGCATCACTATTGTTTTCAGCACTCTCAAAACCCATGGGATACGACATTTGTATTGTTTTATATTTAATAGCTGTTCTTTTTCTTTTGTAGCTTTTAACAGTCAGATTTCAATTGAATCGAACAAGACAAAAATCGCTTTTTCTATGAGACAACTAGCAAAAGGTAATAACTGATTTTGTACTTACATTTTCACTTCAGCTTGAAAGTTTACTCAAAGCGAAAAAACAGCTTTAATGATCGCATTCCTTTAGTTATTCTACGCGACAGTGTGCGTCGTTTTAAGCGAAAAAGGGGGCGCATTTTTTAACAATAGCTCGGCGATCTGACCGCAGTCTTAACAATGGGGCCACAAAATGAGCTCGGGAAACTTTGCCTTGCCTACTCAATTACATTGAAACAATAAGAGCATACGTACCACGAAACAATAGATCATTTGTAAAAGTTTTAATTTTACTGCGAAACATGGTAACTGGTGCTCAAGAGATTTTTGAATGCAATATGTGTTTTTTTTTAGTTTTTTGTTGCATGTGTTTTGGCACATGCAGCCAACCGTTTCGTGGTATTGTATAAGGTTTTCAGGGGTTTACAAGCAAAAAATAAAAATATGTCATTGAGACTTTAGTCAATGAATGTTCTAACTTGCTTGCTTTTAAATGCCGTTGTGACTGTAACGGCAAGACCCTCAATGTTCTAAACATATTTTTTGAACGACGTCGATGAGTGACGTGATAACGAAATACTCATTTTAATTGTAACTATTTTCACTAAGCAACGGTCAAAGCAAACAAGAAACCAAACAAAGAAAATCGATTCTTTTATGAAAAACTTTTTTGGCAAAACTCTTTGATAGTCTACGCTTCTAACTCAATACTAATGATTGTTATGAGATAACTTTATCAATATCCCTTGATGTGTGACATCTGTTTGTAATCCTATTTTCTGCTTTCATCGATGTTCTTCTGGGTCGTGAATGAAATTTCTATATTGATAAAATACCGGATCTGGATATATAAAGTGGAGATGACAATACAACAATAAATTAAACTTTATATACATAATGACGTTCCCAGTCTGCATACAAAAATTCAATCAAATGTATTCAATAGTTTAGTCACTGGACATTATTTTTAATTTTTAATATTGTCTACATGATGTATCTGTTAACAGGCCAGCTCAAACTCAAACTCAAACTCAAAGCATTTATTTCAATTAAACCAATTACAGGAACTTTTAAATTGTCAAGGGGTCGGTCAGTCAGAAAGATGTTAATATTTTCTACATAATGTATCTGTTAACAGGCCAGCTCAAACTCTCAAAGCATTTATTTCAATTAAACCAATTACAGGCACTTTTAAATTGTCAAGGGGTCGGTCAGTCAGAAAGATGAAGCTAGTTGTCCATTCCAAAGCGTAGGTACCTATGGAGAAGAACGGGCAAGAAACTCCATGGACACTCTTTTAAATCAAAATAATATGGTTACAAAGTCTTGTTTATATCATTCATGTTAAAAATTATACATGTGAGAACGATGCAGAACGTTAAAAGTGTCCGTAACGAAAAGACGAAAAAAAAAAAAAACAATTCAAATATTAAATTAAAATAAGCCATGGCAGCAAAGAGATTACCAGTCCCTACTGACGGTGCCGACAGGTTAAAGACATCTGTATTAATCTGCACTTGTATAAACACAACATTTTGCCAGCTCGCTACTTCAATAACCTTCGCCGAATTTGTTCTTACATTTTATTTCCCGAGAAGAATTAGACAAGTAAATAATGCATGCGATTACTACAAATGTTACGCACTCATGTCAATCGAAAATTAAGTATGTGTGAATGGGATGGTAATACACACATCAAAAGTGTCTAGGGATCAACATATATTTTTGCAATAACTTTTCTCCTGATTGATATTAATTAAAATTTTCTTTAAGGATTCATCAAATAAAGTGTTTTCGTTTGTCACAGTAACGATAAACCAAGTCACCTTTGCATTAATAAAGAAATTTGCCATTTTCCTAATAAAGGGATTTTTGACATTTGAACCACTAACACAAAAGTTCGAAAAAAAGACTGAAATAACAGTTTTCTTTAAAATTTTATTGGGTAACTTAAACAATTAATAATCCGTGTTTCTACCGCGAACACTAACAACACAAGAACATCGGTTTGGCATACTCAAAATGAGTTCATCCAAATCACGCTGTGGAATGGCCGCCCATGTTCGTTGCAACAACAAAAAAAGGTCTTCTTGCGACTGGATACCCTCCATATTCGGCAGAGCTCTTCTCTGTAGCATATCCCATGCATGCTCAATCGGGTTCAAGTCTGGCGACTGAGCAGGCCAGGGCAGGACATTGATGTTAGCTGCGGCGAGAGTCTGTCTTACAACTCTTGCGGTGTGCGGTCGTGCATTATCATGCATTAACTGAAATAAGGGACCGATTTGCACTTGTAGAGGAACGATGACGTCTGATACAATCGTCTCAGCATAAATTTGAGCGTTGAGGTTGCCTCTGATCCAAATCAACTCAGTTCTTCCGCCGATCCAAATACCCGCCCATACCATGATGGTTCCACCACTATAAGGATGGACTTCCTGGCAGGATTTTAATCGCTGTTGGCGTCCAGGGATTCTCCAGTGTCGTATACGTCTTGTATCCGGTCTCATACCAAAACGAGACTCATCAGAAAAGCACACGAAACGCCATTGTTCTTCTGCCCAATTTCTGTGTTCAAGAGCCCATTGATATCGAATCCTACGATTGTGCATTGCTATAGGTGGTACCCGTAGCGGTCTTCGGGAATGAAGGTTCACTTCATGCAAGCGGTTTCTGACTGTTTGGTCGCTAATTAAGTTCCCTGAAGAGTGATGAAGCCTCACGGCTAACATCATGGCGGTTATTGTTGGAGCTCTTCGAGTTAAGATTTGAATGTATCGGTCTTGTCTCCGTGTGGTGCAGCGATACCGTCCTCCATGGCGCTCAGCCACGGTACCAGTGCTTCGGTAACGTGTCCAAAGTCGACTGATAACACTCTGACTTGTATTCAGAGCTAAAGCCACAGTACGTTGCCGGGAACCAGCTTCTATCATTCCCACGGCTCTGAGCATTTCTTCCCTGCTTAAATGACGTCGCCGCTCCATAATAACGTTGGTTTTAATCAGTAGTAGGGAAACAGTAGCACTAATAATGTCTTCAATGCGTTGTATGTTTTTATAGGGAAAATATTGACAGCTGATTTTCATCTTTTACTCGAATTTGATTCACAGTTCCTGATTCAAATTATGAAATGCACCAAAAAGGATCCATATAAATTTATAAAATCATAAATTTATTACAAAGCCACATCTCAATCTCAAGAAATCCGCATAAAAATGCTTGATCCCTAGACACTTTTGATGTGTGTAGTTTGTTTCTACTTCGCTTTGTTGCCGAAACCTGAAAAGATGTTGTGCCCGGCACACTGACCTACACCATTTTTGCAGATTTGAACAAATATTTAAATGGTGTTCATTTTTGTTTACACTTTTATGCTATTTAATGTTAGAAAATATAACTTTTTTCAATTTTAATGTTAGGATTTATTTGACAGTTCCTAAATACTCCTATGCATTAGTATTGCTAGTGTTTTCATTTATTGTTGTAATGTCGTCTCCACCTTGTATTTATTTATTTATATTTATATACACTTTATTATACACCACAAAAATACATAACATGAAAAAGGATAATCAGTTAGTAAATAGGAATATAAGTAGATTTACATTTTACTAGCAGCGCCCCGCGGTTTCACCCGTATAAGTGTCGATCCCTTGGGAATATCGGGATAAAAACTATCCTATGTCCTTCCCCGGGATGCTATCTCTCTGCCAAATTTTATCGAAATTCGTTTAGTGTTTTAGTCGTGAAAAGGTAAGATACAGACAGACAGACAGAGTTACTTTCGAATTTATAATATTATTAGTATGTATATGGAAACAATACTTACAAAAATATATATCGGAATGAAACTAACTACTCAGAAATTGACGAGGTCAGACTTTCAATCGTGCCCCAGGGCCAGTATGACCAGGTTTAAGCGTAGGTACATACTCACGGTCGGCCTGACATTGTCCTTCGTCAACTTCTACAACGGGATTATCGGGGTATCATAAAGGCGGTTTTATTACAAATATGTCAGAATAGGGCTTAATAATGTATAACTGAGATGTACCGATGTGTATTCGTGCTAGGTTTATTATCATGATAATATAGCAATTTAGGAGGTGAATGAAAAACAAGATAACACAATGTGACAAAAAATATATATATGCGCGTCGACTTGAGCACCTCCTGCGTTTTGTTAAAAACCATCATATGCTCATTGAAATTGATGGCGAATAGTCCTAAAAATGGGAAAACCATGCTCAAACAAATAAAAACGGCTCTTCGTGGTGGCATTGGAAGGAAAGTGAAGGTAGTGTCAACAGAAATTCTGATGCCACCGCAGTTCTAAAAGAAACTGTGCACTCGTGTATACCAGATAATCGTTCGAATCTGCGTTCAAAGAACTTTATTATCTCTTATGAATATAGTTCACTTAAAATGAGATTCACAAAAATATCTTATTAAATTCAAATACAGCTTTAGCTTAGGGCGACAAGTTTCTTACTATTACAACTAAATAATTTTATTTCACAATCTGTTCAACAGCATCTCATTAGAAATAGTGACTAAGTAATGATGCGATTTTAGTTTTTTTTTTTGTAAATATATAAATTGTCACATATTTTTATGACGTTAGGCAGGATCTCGTGCAAAAAGTCATAGATGCATGTAATTGCGCACGCGTTTATGACAAGATTTCGGCGGATCTGTGAGTCATCATAGCCATAATTACCTATGCCATTCCACTATTCCTAGAGTCGCACTCTCTCACTATTCCTAGAGTCGCACTCTCTCTATGTCCTCAGGTCTTCGCATTGCGCAGACTTCGCATACACAACAGAAGGCAGCAGGCTCTCGATTTTGTTGGTGACATACCAACTTTCAACCCAATAAAAAAAGTTTTGTACAAAGTTCGACGCACCAAATCAAGTTGGTAATACAGAGAGTTTGGAAGCTGAGTGCAAAGCTTTAAGGGAGTGATACTTGACACCATTTACAGCATTTTGAGCTTTTATTTTTTATTACAAACATTTAGTCAAAAATAACACACCTACCAACTATATTTAGGAAAAAAATAAAAAAAACATACTTCGTCTAAGACATGTAAGGCTCAAAATGCTCTAAATGGTGTCAACTATCACCTTAAGGCTTCGTGACCAGCTTCCAAAGACCCTATAGTTTTACAACCTGATTTCAAAAATACAAGTTCAAGTGTTGGATTTCATTAAAGCGACAGTCGGTAAAATTATCCACTTTTTTTTGTCTAGGACCCTGGTAAACATTAGGTTCTATCAACGACGCTACTATCTAATCGACAAAACTGTCCAATCAAACAAAGAAAGTACATTGACGAATGAGAGAAACTGAGCACTCCATGCCGCGTCGTTACTGTCCACAATATACATTGCTCAAACAGCATCTTCTACAAACCGAACTAGAGCAAACAGCCTAAAGACGAAAACAACGAAACTTAATACTTATGTTAATGTTACACGGACTACGTCATCGATCAAAGTCACTTAAGACAGATTAAGCTGCAAAGTTGTAGGAAGTTGTTACAATCTTTGTTGCAAGTTCGTATTCAGGAGAGAATGCACCACGGGCTATGCCGACGTCACGATATTGAATTCTGATTTCCTCGATATTTTTCCCTGTGGAGATCTTAAGTGTAAAAGTACCTCATTGACGATATGGGCTTAAGGGTGTGGCGTTCCGTCACAGGTAGAATTTAAGGATTTTTTATACCTATTTTAAGGTATTGTTTGTAAATAATCATTTCGAGTTTTGACAACATTGTAAAATGAATACGTAGGTACTTAATTACGATTTTTTCGCTTTATGTCATGGCGGTTTGTTAATGTTCCGAGTCTAATCAAAGTAAAAATCTCTGAAAATCTGACATATATCTACAGCTGGCAAAGGACTATTAAAGAGTTTTTTTTATTTAGTAACTGCGATAAAGCTCTTGGTAATTTATTATAATTATATGGGATTCATGTTTATAAACTAATTAATAACGATTAACAGAAGTGGGTAAGGGTTAAATAAAACATTTATGATGAAGCCAATCTCGTTACAATTTCTATTTATCGCAATAATCTCGTTCATCCCTAATATCCTTTCTGGCGACCTGGGCCTGCCGCAGAAACTATTACGGCAAAAGTTAAATCAGTTCTGTTGCCTCTTTCGAGGCGGTTTCATCTGGTTTCATCCGGTTCAAGGCATCCTCTTGCGCATACAATTCTGTAAGCATCGCCGTAACCCGTTGGGGATACCAGTTTGTGGAACTGCGACAGCTTGAAAGAAAAGCGCGACAACGTGTTTGTTCCCCAAAATGGCTCAGTAGCATATTCGAGAGTTTAACTTGTGTTATGTTTTTAATTATTTGGTAGTTACGGATAGTTAGAGACCAAGCCTCTAGTTTATTTTACAAAGTTAATGTTGCAAAAAATATAAAACGTGTAACAGTTCCATTATTTTTATACATATATTTCGTAGTCTCACATACGAAGTAACATGATCTAATATAACTATTTAGGTATCAATAAATACATATAAACACAATCCGCACGTATTACACTATTAGAAAGATATCTATTGTTTCGGAATCACACAAAACTTCTACCAAGCAACATCCTTCCTTCATATATTTTTTTTAGCAAACTATTAAACGTTTAACAAACTTCTAAAAAACATAACCCTGCCATTGCTGTCTCGCGCAGTCGGATAAAAACGAGTTATAAATGCATGATATGAGTTTTTTTTTACAAACTTTATTTAAATGGGTTAGCAACAATATTTAAAACGACGCTATCTAAAAATCTACAATGTGTTGAGATGTCGATTTAAATACAGAAATAATTTATAAATAAATTAAACAATTGTTTTAACGCCAAGGGCGGGTTGTTTCACGTCCACTAGACGCACGCGTATACGTCAAAAATGGCGCCAGGCTAACCAAAAAAAAGTGTTATTTCACAAAATTTTGTGAAATAACAATTTTTTAGGTTTGGCATAAACGACGTAACATAACATGACGTAACATACGACCAGAATTAACATTATGGGCTATGTTAATTCTGGTCGTATGTTACGTTAACCAACCGTTTGAAACAACCGGCTCTAAATATACCTGCGTAATCGTGACGGCCAACCCGCACTCGGCCCGCGTGGTAGATTATGGTCCACTCTCTCTTACAGAGAGGAGGCCTGTGGCCCAACAGTGGGAACATTACAGTCTGATTATGGTAACGCTAACAGATTCATCTTCTGAATTCAGTGTTTACTCTAAAAATATATTACCTATACAATACTTATATCAATAAAAACACAATATGAAAACGTTTCTCAATTAGAATCGCCTTAGGCGGCGCCAAAAGATTTGTTATCGTTTTTCTCAGTCAAATTAACTTTGTCATTATTTTGTGGGTAGCTGAAGAGGACACCGGCCACGATATCTGATACTTCTCTGGGTTCCTTGGGTCTCAGTTTTTGTTCCAGTTGCACGGCGTACATATAGTAGATGAGAATAAAGTACGCTGTTAGAGCTGAAAACAAAACCCGTACTTCAATTAATTGTCCAAAAATTGTAAAGAATAGAATAGAGAGAGAGTACGCAATAGAGAACAGAGAATAGAGATACTATTTATTAAATATGTAGGAACTGCGATTCATTATTTTAATCTTAAAACAATTGGTAGGCTTTTTAAGATATGGGCACCATTTTTTGTCCGGCATAGCACAGTTCAGACGAGAAAAAAAGATGATTACTCGATTATTTTTTATTGCAATTCACAGGTATGTAGTTATTATAAGTGCAAAAGAAGATAATCCTAGTTATATACACTCTAAATCATCTTATATGGCATCTAGAAATGTAGAAAGTTTGTAGAACCATAAATAGTCCAATCCTCCAAATGTCTAATATAATGCTCTAAAACATGTCACCACAAAAAATATCATCCAAACGAAAATAATATATCAATGCATCCAAAGTTCTACTTATCACCTTCTTGATAATAAAATTTCCTGATTATAAAACGAAGCGATGCGTTAATAATTATAAGTTGGCTCGTTACACAGGCAAGGTGGCAAAGTTTAAAGTTTCATTCTTATTTGAGCTTAGACGAAAGCAACCTAATTACCTTCCAGTTCATTATGCTTGATTGAGTATGTAAAGGAAACATAATTAAGTATTTTGATATTACAACCTTACTTAGGGGACAATTTCATCAAACTCTTAGTTGTTAAATTTTACCTTACGCATTTTGATGGACTGCTTTGCATAGTATCAATAGTCAATAGTAACTATACTGGTATAGGTAAACCTGCTGGGCTGTTATTCTATTGAAACTCCATACAATGCTAGTCCAGCTCAATGACAAAGTGTTTCCACCGACATGTGGTCGACTGAATGTCAAAAACAGTAACATTAAATGCTTGAGGGGACTACAATGCCTAAAACGCGGTCTTTGTCGGACTGCATAGAAAAAAAAGAGAAGCGCGATGATACAACCCTGGTAATTTATTGCAAAATATGGAGTAATTATTTGGACTAGAAAATTAAAACACTAGTGCTATAATATGTTGCTTGTATAATAATCTGACAAAAAATCATAATGATTGTATGTAAGTATATTAGTATGGTTTTTATTGTAAAAATAAAGTTTTTAGAGGTATATTCATGATTTTCTTTCTTTTCGTATTCGTATTTCTATCGTAATTCGTATTTCTATCGTATCAAATGTTTACTGTAGTCGATCATACACTTTTTTTGTTTCTAAAACTTGCGTTTTTTGTGCTTAGGTCCTGTAAGCACCTTAACGAGGTTTTTAATAACTACAGAGTTATGCGAAATAGGCTCTTTATAATAGATAGAGTTACAAACGAAGAGAGAAAGAGATTTACAATCTTAATATAGAAGATAGGTTAGAGAGCATTTTCAAAATAAACCTCTCAAATTCTTACCGATCTCCCCGCAGCAAATTAGCATGGAGTGGTTGGTGTGATGAGGACCGTACAACACCAGCCCGATGATTGACAGTACGAGACGAATAGTAGCAACTGACACATGCAACTTGATGTGTCCTGGTCGTTTCTGAAAATTGGATTATCTAACATTACGATGAACTCATGGCAATCGCACGTTGTTAAGATTTCCATTAACGCCGTTGTTTACAGAAATGTCAGATTTTGTCTAACAAAGAATTGACAATGCGAGTCCAGTTAATAGTGTGCGTGTAGCTAGAATACGTATGTATGACACGGTGCGGAACCCAGGAAAACCTTGAAAAGTAGAACTTCAATCACACAAAATACTTAACCCAAACTGAAAGATTTATTTTAATTAAACAATCAGGCATCAAGGAATCAGCCAGTTTAAGTTAGAAAGCAAAGCTAGCTAGTTACCCATTCCAAAGCATAGTAGGTTTGTGGACAATCTTGTAGATAAAATTAATCTTCCTGGAATACTCGCCGAGTTCTAATTCACAAACAAGCCAATATATGACGTTGACCTCTTACAGCAATAGATACTAATTCAATGTAACTATTATCTATATAAGTCAATTTATTTTAATTTATTATTGGCAATCTACTCATTATACCTAATGTTTTTTTTAAGTTGTATTGCAGTATGTGGTTAGCTAGCGACCACGACAATTTGTCTTGTTTATTTATATTTATATATACTTTATTGTACACCACAAAAATACATAACATGAAAAAGATACATCAGACACTACAAAATATACAATGGGCGGCCTTATCGCTTTCTGCGATCTCTTCCAGGCAACCTCTTCAGGCAATTCTTGTTTGAGCAACCAGCAGCAAGTTTGTCATGCTCCCTTAGATGTCACTGCTTTTTTTTTTTTTTGCGGATGGGAAATCATCAAATGACTCCTCCCGCTCTGGGTGGAGCGGAAGGGAGTGTCAGACTCTTACTGACTAAAACCCACCCGTGTTTTCCTTAGCCCTTTAGGTTCCGGGCCAGCGGTAACCCTTTCGGACATTCCCGCTGACCCGGCAGGCTTCGGCCCTAAGGGGCAGGGGCCCCTCCTCGATGCTGACATCTCTTTGAGGCGCGCGTGAAACACGTACGCGCCGTCCGGCACGGGCCTGGTCCTGATCGGACAGTGAGCTACCCATTACTCTCCGCCCGCAGGCCCGCGCCTACGGTGGCCGGGAGTCGTCACGCGGCTCCCGACGCCCGGAGCGTCTCCCACGGCGGCTGGGACGGGAGGCTCTCTCCCTGAGCCGTTCCGCCACCTCCTTCGCTAGCATGACTGCTTCGCAGAAGGAGGTGACTGCCTCCCACTCCCTCTCGCCCCGGACCATGGCTTGCACCAGGGGTCGCCGCCGCTGCCGATCGCCTCTACGAGGACACGGCGGTGCTCCGCCCATGCGGGGCAGACCTCCACCGTGTTAGATGTCACTGCTTGCGGTAGCGTCGTGGGTCGGGTTGCCTCCTTCCATCAAATATGGCGAGAGGGCTAATGGTGGATCTTTGCGTTATGCTCGTGAACGGGTGCTGCTTGTGGTGACAGATAGTCTTGCTGACCATGGTTTTGTTATTGTTATTAGTAGGTACCTAATTAACTGTTTATTTATTTTACTTCGAAGGTCCTATCTTATTATTTGTGACTTCAAGTTACAGCTATATGTAAATAAATTTTTAAGTTCTGTTTACGTTTTTATTATTTATTTCTGCTTGAGTATAGTTGTCAACGTTTTTGTTGGTGTATTGGCGTGTGCTAGCGCTGACATATGGCAAATAGAATAATTTAATTTAGTGTTTTGTGTTTCATAATGTTAATAAGAATCAAATTCTTTTCGTTTATTCAGCCACTTTTTCCCAGCTAAAGCACTAGGAAGTGATGAAATTTTTCGTTTTTCCGTCAATGTCCCTCTACCGGGTAGGTACGTATTGCAATAACTAAAATTAAAAGAACTAACGTAAAATAACCTACGTTCAAATCCCTGAAATCTAAATACCTAATGTTTGTTTCACTTATATTCAAAATACCGAAAGCTTAAAATGTCAAATGGATATGTTACTGAAGTTCATAAAGCTAAAACTTGAAATTCCTATGTACATAGTTCCTTAAATTGGTTTACCTCACCGTTAATTAACCAAAATGAAAAATACCGATCTAAGTACCTATGTAAAGTTCAAAATCCAAATAATAGCCGAAGTGCGGCTACATCTAGTTACAAACCTACCCTCGGGGTGCGGGTGCCCTTCGCTCGCTCTTGCATCCTACGTCGCCTCCCAAAGTACACACGAATCGCATGCATGAACCTGATCTACTACTTCATACATAGTTCGCAAGTGATGCATCATTTTAGGTATTTTGACCATTTGGTATTTCAAATGTTGGTGTATCACACTTAGGTGTAATAACTGTTCATATTTTAAACATTAGATATTTAGTCCAATCAGTATTTTAAACTTAGGTAATTTGTAGGTAGGTGTTAGTTGCTTAGGTATTTTTAGGGATTTTGAACGTAGGTTATTTTACGATATTATGTCCAGAAAAAATTCGCTGTGGGCCATACGGATTTCAATGCAGCATCATCGGTCAAGGAAAATTGGCTTTGAGTGGAAGTGCGGTCTTGATATTGTGAAATTAGACGTTACGTGCATTAACTTTTACTCAACACTAATTCAGGTAGGATCATCTTAGCCTAGCATTTTCGCAACTATGTTAAGGTGGTTGGCATCCAGTCTAACCGGATGCAGCCGAATACCAGTAGTTTTACATGGACCGACTGCCTATTTGACCTCCACAACCAACCGTGGGTAATACGGTACCCCTTGGAAAGGGTGGTTGTCAGGTTTTCGGGATTTTGACTACTCGTAACGACTGTCAAAAATCCACGAATGACAGCAGGGACCAACGGCTGGACGTGCTTTCCGAGACACGTCAAGCCGGACGGCACGGAAAATCCGCAGCAAGGGTAGTTTTACCTGATCTCTGATGTTATTACTTCGCCACAAGCCCCACTAATTCATTATGTTTAAGGTGAATCTAGTGTATTGAACCCAGTACTATTATTTACAAGTTGTTTTAAACTGTCGTAGTGAATCAAGTTTAATTCTTATTCCTGTTTTACGAGATAATGTTAATTTGTTAAATGGTTTCAACGAGTTAACATTATCTTGTAGTTCATATAGTTTAGGAACTAAACACTTTGAGGGACACTAAACGCCGCAATAATAACAAAACTTTTATTTTGTCTCGTTCAGAGAATTAGTCATTATAATTTGTTCATATTAAAGTACTAAAGTCATTATATTATTGTTCATATTGTAGGTATAACGCTTAAAACTGACATTCTAATTTGTTACACGCAGAATTTACTGTTTTTTGATAATATTAGAAATCCTACCAAATTCTCTAGTAGTCTAAGAATTACACACACACTTTTCCAACAATATAAAACCTAAAAAACCAACATAGGTGTGTGTACTTTTACCCCTTACCCCTTACTTTATCAAATTTTCACGCAGTATTTGTCTTGGGTTTAGTTCAAACGCTACTCCCCCCCCCCCCCCCTATCTCTAAAGATCATTAGTGTAAACTAACATTATTTAGTACTAAACATAAGATTGTTTATTCGTTACCTTAGAACATTATCGATTTTTGCCCCCCATTATTAACTGCTTAAACTAAAGACAGGGCCGTAAAATAACTAATCGCCGATCTTGTAGCTCAGAGAGGGGAAGGCATACAAAGTAAGTACAAAGTGCTGGGTTCGTAAAGATGTTGCCAACTGCAAACTTTGAATTTTGTTAATGTACACATATTTCAATTTGGTTATTCTAGGTTTACCATCTTAGTTTTGAAGTGAGATACATTGACTGTAGTATGCCTGAAATAGAATAACGTCCATTTCTTTTTTTATTGAAGACCTTATTGAATGTGCACTAGATAATCTTTGGCAAAAGCCAGAATTATTCATTCCAGTTATGTCATTCTAACAAGTTATTTATTATATCTGATTATTTTCGTCTTTATTTCAATAAATACAATATATAAATTGTATTTTTATATATTTCAATATAAACACTTATTATAATTAGTATATACAACAAATTGTAAAACATTTTAAAAGAGTATAGCATTTTTGCCCATTCTTCTCATTCTAACAAGTTATTTATTATATCTGATTATTTTCGTCTTTATTTCAATAAATACAATATATAAATTGTATTTTTATATATTTCAATATAAACACTTATTATAATTAGTATATACAACAAATTGTAAAACATTTTAAAAGAGTATAGCATTTTTGCCCATTCTTCTCCAAAATATATGAACCTTTTGGGAAGGACAACTAGATTCTATTCTATATTTTTATGTGCCTAATTGAAATAAATGATTTGATTTTGACTTTGTATTTCCTATAAATAAAACTTCTTTTGTGGCAAAAGTTTCGGGCTTCCCATCTGCATTGCGGTAAATTCAATTAGTTTTTCTATACGGGACTCTTTGGGAGCCCTGTCCCATGTCGCTTCTAACAATATAGTTTAAATTACGTAGTATTACCCAGTAACTGGGTTGTGGAGGTCAGACAGGCAGTCGCTCTATGTAAAATACTGGTATTCAGCTGCATTCGGTTATCCTGGAAGCCGACCCCAACATAGTTGGGAAAAGGCTAGGCAGATGACGACTCAATTTCAAGAGGCCAATAATAAGTAACAAAAGTCAAATAGTACAAAACTCTACGATCTTTGTGCGTTCTTCCAAAATTTTAAAAGCCTGTCCAAAAATCATGGAACAAGTTGGCAATACCTATCTGTAATTTGGTACAAACTGGCATTTTGCCAGCCAAGTAACTCAAATAGAACGTACATTTATTGTGGCCGTAGATAATGTTGAACACACCGCGTCGTGCGACGGGTCCGGAATGCGCTGTTGGACCTTTTATTAACTGAACTAAGGCTTAAGTGAGGCTACTGTGTTTGTTTCTGCCTTTAATATAAACTAGTTTAAAACAAAGTATGTCTCGCCTTTGGTTTGATCAAAAATATCAATCTATATCATAAATAATCCGGACAGATTGTAAATAAAATCAGCTCTAATGGCCATGTCTCGTGATCTACTCAAGCTTATGTGAAGTTCATTGCTTTACATAATTTTTTTTAGCTACTGTGTCATATTAAACGTGTATAATATTAATGATGATGATTCAAAAGTCAATACGTTTGAATTATTTAGAGTGAACACAAACAACCATTAGTTGAAAACTGATAGCATATTATTTATTACAAGTCGACGATCATGAGTATCGGAGAGATCTAATATAAAATTATTGCACATCTGACCAAGGCTTAAACTCTTACAAAAGAAAAATAAATATAAACTTCTACAATCTCTACCCTTTTCAAAATAATCTGTTAAAAACAAAAAAAACAAACAGGTAAATATACGCACCCTGTGTAGACCAATGAGGAGGACGATATTCATAAAAAACCAGGCGATGTTCAGGAATCCTACCAGAAGTAGGATTATGATAGTCACGCTCAAATTAGATTTGTCCATGGAGTCCGGATCTGGGACTACGACACCATTCTCGGTTTGTTTAAGATTGATGTAACGGAATCCGTGAGTGTAAAAAGCTAGAAAACTCAACGTTCCGACGAAAAATAAGGTGATTACGAAGTTTAAAAGCTGGAAAAGAAAAAATCATAATGAAATCTATAAATTTTACATAATGATTATTATATTTTTTAAGACTTCGTTAGCCAGTTAAAGTGCAATCAAAACCAAATCAACTATTTAACGTTAACTTACCTACCTACTACTCATAAAAATTGCTGTTAAATTGGCACTTACCATACTAATATATCCAAGTATAAAGCAGCCGGTCTTCAAGGGTATGCAGAAGCAGCATTTTGAGAACAGAGAACAGCCCTCGTACTCTTTTCGGTAGATGCTGTAACGCAATAGAAAAAGTTGGAGCATATAAACATATAAGAGTCTTAGACGGAATGAGTTTCGACCAGATCTCAGTCATAGGCAGCTGGCCCGCCGCGCCGCCGGCGATTAACGAGAAGCTAGCAACTAAAAACGAGTACAGCGAGGTTTGCGAGCAACGAACAGCGAGGTTGGCGAGCAACGAACAGTGAGTGCTCTCAGCGAGTGTCCTGATTAATAAGTATCTTTTTTACTTACACGGGTCAAATTGTACCACCTCATAATAAAAGACCATGAGAAGGTTGTCACAAGCAGCCATTCATATGGTCTACTTTTGTACATTTCTTGACTGAGAAAATCATTGATCGTCGTCGCCTCGTCGGCGGTGGTGGGAAGGGTGCCTAAAGTTGATGTTTATGTTGCTTTTTTAATATTCATTGTGTAAACTGTGGGTGTCGTTTTTTTTTGGTGGGAAATCATCAAATGACCCCTCCCGCTCTGGGCGGAGCGGAAGGGAGTGTCAGAGTCTTACTGACTAAAACCCACCCGTGTTCCTTCCTCACCCAGTTCTGTTCCGGGCCAGCGGTAACCCTTTCGGACAATCCCGCTGCAACTGTGGGTGTCCTTTACATGTATTATGCTTCAGCGAAGCTGACTACTCATGAATGCGACATTGAGTAGTCAGATCCGCTGTCATGTTGCTGATGGATATTATATTTGTACCACGGCACGAGCTGATCTAGTGTAGCTCTTGTCTATACAAGAGTTATATGTATATGTATTTAAAAAATATATACTCAATTGATAATCACCTCGTTTGAGAAGTGGAATGCCGTCCAAAAAGCCAGTCCAGTCGTACCAGCGATACTACATGCATTTTAATGATTTCGATGTCTTCAGTTAACTCCAAATACAATAAATGAAAATCAAGTAAATTCGAAGTGCAGTAAAACTGAGTAATTAGTAGAACAACATTAAATTAATTAAGCATGCAATGATTGTTTTATATGCTTATAAAGTGGGAAATGAGAAAAAGTAACGCGCTCCAATCAATCTGAGAAAATACACTGAAAGGTGAGACTATGAAAATAAAAGAGAGGAGTACTGTAACCAGTACTGCTTCTGATCTGAATTCGCTTGCAGATAAGAATGCCGTAGGGGCAACCAATTTCTAATTGACGAGTAAATAAAAACTAAATAAATGTGATATGGATGTTTGTGTAGGAGGGCCCCACATCTCACCACACTACATGTACAGTCAACAGCAAAAGTAGATGATCAAAGTCAGAAATTCAATACTAATGAACGGAGTTCGCGTCAGAACTGTGTGGCGTCGAACTGATTCAAACGACTCAACGCCACATCAACGCCTCACAGAAATCACTTCGACGCCACACAGTTCTGCCGCGAACTCCGTTCATTAGTATTGAATTTCTGATTTTGATCATCTACTTTTGCTGTTGACTGTACCTACGATCGTACTCCTCTCACACAAACACTCATATCACGACACTCACATACAATTCACCCATTTTGGCACTATCACCCCCCATTCTGTATAGATACATTTCATCCATTTTGGCACGATCGCACATTATGTCTAGCTACTATTCACCCATTTTGGCACTATCACCATTCTGTCTAGTTATAAGTTCTAGTTCTACTTTTATTTTATTTAGGAGTATTGTAAGTTCTGCTTTTCTTGATAAACAAAATCTTGAGGTCAGTAGCATAATCAGCCTATAATGATCCCACTTCTGGGACACAGACCTCCTCTCTTTGAGAGGGGGTGGGCTGTAATCTACCATGCGGGCTCATTGCGGGTTGTTGGATGTCATTAGGTTTTTGGATGTCACATGTCTTCGAATTTTTGGTTCTAGGGCATGCCAGTTTCCTCACGATGTTTTCCTTTGCCGTTTTGAGAGCAATTGTGATAAATTATTAAGGATAAGCAAAGTGCCTGACTGGTTTCGAACCGTGACCAACAACTCTTAAGTCGGGACACAGACCTCCTCTCTTTGAGAGGGGTGGGCTGTAATCTACCATGCGGGCTCATTGCGGGTTGTTGGATGTCATTAGGTTTTTGGATGTCACATGTCTTCGAATTTTTGGTTCTAGGGCATGCCAGTTTCCTCACGATGTTTTCCTTTGACGTTTTGAGAGCAATTGTGACAAATTATTTAGGATAAGCAAAGTGCCTGACTGGTTTCGAACCTACGACAAACAACTCTTAAGTCGGGGCCATTACCACTGGACCATCACTGGTCCCACTGCTTATTCCATCACTGGTCCCACTGCTTATTCCATCACTGGTCCCACTGCTTATTCCATCACTGGTCCCACTGCTTATTCCATCACTGGTCCCACTGCTTATTCCATCACTGGTCCCACTGCATATTCCATCACTGCTCCCACTGCTTATTCCATCACTAGTCCCACTGCTTATTCCATCACTGGCCCCACTGCTTATTCCATCACTGGCCCCACTGTTTATTCCATCACTGAAACAACTGGGCCATTCGCAATGTCTCATGACTGCAACTCCGTGGTTTACTAAACCTGCAGCTATTAACGAACATTGTTGTATTCTTTATTCCAATAACTGACCCGTTGAACATATTGCAATTAAATGTAAGAAAATTTAAAACTCATATTAAAAGTACACTTTGCAAATAAGGATATTACAAATTAGTGGATTATATCCAAGATAAGAATGCATGGAAACATGCTGGTCCTGCTCCATAGGACAATCTAAGAGTCGAGACAAAATCAATCTGGTTGCTAATATCATTTATATTTTTTTTAATTGTATTACATTAATTTTTACAATCTGTGACTATAGTAACTCACACACTTGTTAAAATTCTAGGAAAATCATCTACTTTTACAATATTTGTAAATATGTGAGCACCATGTATTTAGCACCTAATTGATTTACCTTTCATTGCTTAATTTTTATTATTTTTACCTTTTGTGGTAGACTAATTTTATTCTCCTTGAAAAACATTTTAAAAGAGTAACGGTGGAGTTTCTTGCCCATTCTTCTCCATACGAACACTACCTTTTGGAAGGGGCGACTAGAATCAATTATTTTGCTATTTGGAGCGGATAAAAGTCCAACAAAGCAATGATCATCAAAATGGGTCCAGCCGTTCTTGAGTTATAAATGGTGTAAGTAACTAACTCGACTTTGTTTTATTTATATAGATTGTTTTGAATATATCTTTCAAAATATGATTTGGCTATCAGTGAATACACTCGTCATCACAATGATATCTGTTTGTTTAATTGCCGGAAGAACCGTGGTGTTACAAACAAAAAGAGTTGTGTTTCAAAAATGCTGTTTACGCCTGCGATGTTTAGATGTTTCAGTGTAAACATGACCATACTTTGTCCTGTTCTGTAGGCTATAACGCCTTGACAGTTTAGTGAAAGAAAGGGGCCTTTTTAACTAATAAATATGTAATGCAGTCGCCTTAGCATCTAATATGCAGGCGATGAAATACGGTGTAATTTTTGTACTCGTGCTTGTCAAGGATCGTGACGATAAAATTATGAAACAAATAACGTCTGAAAACACCAACGACAACGGAACGTCTCGAAAATTGCTTACATCATTTTCAGTAATTTTAATAGTTTTTGACGCAGTTTTACAGTATAAGTAACCCGAAACAAGCCGGAAACCCATTAATCTAAAAAAGAGCAAAAGCCACCAAAATTTATAAGAATTTTATCAAAGACATCTATCTGTCATGTCACAATCAGAGAACAAGAATCAAATTGATAGAGAAATGTTGACTAAATTAGCCGCACGACGAGCACTCCCACCACCACCTCCGGAAATGTGGCTTCAAATATTTGTTTCTAAGACATTCCAAATTTCCTCATGATGATTTCCTTCACCGTTTTGAGCCTGGGTTCGAACTCAGAACTAGTAAGTCGGGGCCGATGTCATTGGGCCAAAGACTGCTCTCGGCAAGAGCAAAATCATACCCATTTCCCAGACCTGTACTATGTTGCCATATCCTACGCCAAGTACTAAAGACTCGTGGGAGTGAACTATCAAATATTTCGAATTCCCTGGGTTCGAACTCACGACTTACAACTCATAAGTCGGGGCCGATATCACTGAGCCACCACTGCTCTCAGTAGGAGTTAAGAGCGTTTACGCCGTACGGCATTTCATACAAACTTTCAAGCCCTTTTTTCGAAATTAATGAACCGATTTTAATGAAACTTCATACGTATAAGCAGGATACAAAGGTCTAAAAAGTTAGTAGAGAACATTTTTGAAATGTCTTATTCAAAAAAAGATAACTGGAAATCTGTTTCTATGGAAAGTTTAAAATCGGTCTAATTTGGCTGTAACACTATTTTTCGAAAATGTCCTCTACTAACTTTTTAGACCTTTGTATCCTGCTTATGCGTACGAAGTTTCATTAAAATCGGTTCATTCATTTCGGAAAATAATGGCTTCAAAGTTTGTATGAAATGCCGTATGGTGTAAACGCTCTTAAATCATTCCCACTTTTCCGAATTGTACTACGTTGCAATATCCTACGCCAAACACTCGAAACTCCGTGGGAAAGAACTTCCAAATATCACAAAGCCATCACACTAATATTTATGTATAAAGGCGAACGTTTGTGTTTGTATGTTTGTTACTTCTTCACGCTCAAACGGCTGGACCAATATTGATAAAATTTTGTATATAGGCTATTTTTATCCCGATATTCCCACGGGATCGAAACTTCTGCGGGTGAAACTGCGGGGCGCAACTAGTATGTTAATAATTAATCTGAAAACCTCAACACATTTTTCTTTCTGCTGTTGTTTAAATGACTTTCAGTCATCTTACACTTTTAAATCAACTAATTGTTATTATTAAAATATTAAAGATGCCTGGCTTATCCAACTAATTGTGTAATTTATTGTTGAAACTGTGCCAGGCAAGCATTCTGAATCCACTGTTTATCTTCCTAATTAACATACTACTATTACCCGTAACAAGTCAATATATATACTTGCCAATTACGATAACATGATAATTATTTTTTCCAGGAATTTACGTAATCCTAGAGAATTTTAAATAGCACGTAAGTACTTAACTCCCTTAGTTACTAAAAAGCGCTGAGCCATTGTAAGGCTAAAAAATTACTAATATTATTCCATTAACACGCAACCTTTTTTAGGGCTAACTAAAAAAATAACGATACATGCGTAGGCTTTGATTATATAATCACAATAGGATTTTTTTAAATTAAATTCACTTCAACCAAATAAAAACGACTGAAAACAAATAATAAGGCAAAAAGAATAACCACGTTTTTTAAACTCGAATAAGGTAAGGCAATACTCGTAATAAGGCAAAAAGAATAACCACGTTTTTCAAATTCGACTAAGGTAAGGTATTAAGCCATCAAAAATATTGTACCGAACCAAACTTACTTTTCATACGGCAAAGTGGTCATATTGACTAAATCGAACTAGGTATTTCACTTTTAAACTGAAGCTTTGTACGAAGCGTGCGCACTTTGAAAGGTGTACCTCGACTGGGCCACACACGATTGTGTTACACGTTGTTTTGTTCGTAGGGAATCCCATACATCTGAGTGTTTATAAAATAAAGCCAGTACTTTACGTCACTCCGAAGATATGAAAGCGAAATTCTTTCTTGTGGCTTATACAACGTTATTTTTAGTATATGCGAGACCTGAATATTAGTTTGTTCAGAATAAGTAACTCAATTGATTCCAATAATTTTTACCCATGTTTTATTTTTTCCCAAAATATATATGAAAAAGGTTAAAATTCGGACACCGAGCGACACTAAGTAGGTTATCCAATCTCCGCGCCGAACGGTTAGGTACCTAGGTACTATTATCAATGAGCGCAAGACGGCGTCGCGCGGGTGAGCATGTTTTTGTACGGACAAACAGGTAACTTAACAAGCTTGTAACTTTGTGATTTGTCATGATACAATTTTGAAATTTCGTACATAAAACACTAGACACGTGTTTCGGGTTTCACATATACTAAAAATAATGTTGTATATTTTAAATATACATCACAACATTGTCGTGACAGCGCAGAAGTTAAGGGTTCCACATTGATGATGGGTTACAAACATGCGTTTGGTATGAACCACCTCAGTAAATTGTTACATTTCTCAAAACTGGTGTAAAATCAATCTTGTTATATTTTGGTGACATCAAACTTTGTACAAGTTTTATGGCTCAGTTTTGAACGCGATAAAACAATATATCAAACCGGTTAAGAGTGACCAAAACGGTTATGTGACAAAACTTACCAATTGATATGGAATTGCTTTGGGACCGACTCAAGTTAGTTTAAGTGCAATAGTGGATTACGACCAAGTCTTGTATAGTTTCCATCTTAGTTCTTATGAAACCATCTCTTGTTTTTGATCTTTAAACAGACAACGAAGCCTCTGTTATAAGCTTGTCATGTCTTCTTACTGCCTGAGTGTGGCAAGGGGATCTCTCAAATTACAGCAAATTGTCTCCCGAAGAAAAATCAATTTCTGTTTCACTAAGATTCTTGTTATTGGTAGCTTGGTAAAGGACAGGTTTTCAGGGCATTCAGGCTAATCGATTTGGGCATCTTCAAAACATCTAAAAACATAATTTTGACGTCATTCATGATAGTTTCATCTTGATGTCTAACACACGTTCCTGCTTGAAGTTTTCTTGGTGAAAACGGAGAGTTCTTTCATACCTTCCCTTCCTCTCTTACTAGTGTAGCTGTTCCCACGTACTTGAACGAAGAAACCTGTTGGTGCAAACCAACCATCTGACTGTGCTAGCTTGCCAGGGAATATTTGGTTAGCCGGGTCAACCAATCGGGATTCACATCTGCTAATTCTGTGAAAATAGCTTCAAAAACCTCATTTCTTATCCTAGCCCTTGCGCATATATGTATATACATTTTTTTTTTTGCTTTGGCAGGAATGCGACATCATCATTTTATTTTATTTTTTATTTTATTCAAGAGGAACAACAAACAGCTACAATATAAAACATAGAAACAAAATTACACAAGACAATAATATAGACAATATTGAAGCCCACAACGCTGTTCACAGATTAACGATAGGATACAAATCAGTGAAAATAAAAATAATAATAATTGCTGGGGTTAATTTTTTTTTTTAATCTAACTGTTTGAAATAACTTTCGTGTTTACATAATGTAGTGCAATGAATATATAATGTAATATATATTATGTACATTACATTATAATACACTACATATAAAACTCAAGAAATGGCACAAAAAGAAAAATTCAGAATAAAGTTCAAGATAGCTCCTTAAGTATAAGACTTTTGAACCTATATGGGAGCACATGCAAAAATACCAGAGTTGGACTTGCAAGTACCCACTGAAAATAATTTACCAGCGCGCACCTGTCGCTTGTGGACTGTCCTAGGAACTGCATAGCATATCATGTTTGAGAGTTCAATGCTGTCAAATTTATTTCTGACAATACTATATAAATTCATAGCTTCTAAGTACTTACGTCTATTTTCAATCATGGACGCCCAGGCTGCCTCCTTTAGGAGCCAGCCTAGGCAGTGATGAACTCTTACCGTCTAAAACCATACTCCTGCCTTACAGCGTCCCTCTGACGTGATCAGAGACCATAGTTACTATTCTTTGTTACTTTCCTTTAGTTTTTCAAAATATAGTCTTATATCTATTACATTTCCATTTATATTTTCTTTATCTTTACAATTATCTATAATATAGTACATCTTACACTCTAAATTGCTTATTACATACAAAATTGATACGCATTTATTGGTTTATTCTAGTCACTTACTACTGTTTCATTTATAATCCTAAGCATATATTCATTTACTTATTCCTAGTAATAGTCTTGCTAGCTACTTTTATGTAAAAACCAATAAACTTGTTTCTGGTATCCCTGTTTGTAATTAGTGCACTCAGATTTGCCGTCGTTACCTCGATTCCTATTCCTGCTCAATTTCATACCTCTCCCGACAGCAAGCGGGACAGTCGGTCAGTATATGTACTACAGTTTCCTGTTGGTCAGAGTCACATACGCACGATGAGCTCTCCCTGCACCTAAAACTGTTTAGGTATTCGGAGAACCCACCGTGCCCTGTCAATAATTGGGTCAGTACTCCTGCCGGTTTCAGTACCTTAAAATCAGCTGTTCCCTACATTTATGTTCGTCTATCTCGTCAAAATGTAGGGAACAGTAATTTCTTTTTCGCGATTTCAGGTTTGGTCCCATAGTAAAAGTTGTTCATAATGATGAGTACAATGACCTCTTTTCGCGATTGCAGGTTTGGTCCCATAGTAAAAGTTGTTCATAATGATGAGTACAATGACCTCTTAAGAGGTTGTTAATGCTTTAACAATAACCCGTATATGCCGAAACTGTATTTTGGACTACGCAAAATTTCCCTTGTGGCCTTGCATATAGCCAGCTTAAATTTTTGGGTTTTGGTTTCGGCATCATTGCTCCAATGAGACAATGATGCCCCAACCTCGCTCTCGATCTTGCTGCCGTCCGTGTATATCCGCAATTCCGCACTGCTTGAGTACACTGTTGCTGTGTTACTCCTGGTCTGCCGGGCATATGGACTGAAGGCTTATATGTTTGGCTGGGTGGGGAGTTCTGTCAAACGCGGTACGTCGCTCAACCTCCTTATCTTCTAATGCTGGCCGAGGTACCCCCCCCCCCCTCTTCTTGCCTCATACAGGGCCGTTGCCTCTTGTATTCGGAGATCAAGGGGTAGTATCCCAGCCAGCACCAGTGCCGAGTTCAAGGAAACTGTACGGTAGGATTTACAACATTTGGACCGCGTTTAACTGTTTGCGCAACATCAGCTTTTCGGCTGCTGGTGCCCACGCACTTGCCGCATACAGGATTGTCGGTTCGACTACTGGCGTGTAGATGGAGCTTATGACATTCGGATTGAGTCCCCAGCTGATTCTGGCTGCCCTTGACAATTGCTTGTACAGGTTTAATGCCTTTTTGCATACATTAGATGCATGGGCATTAATTTTTGTCAATGGTCAGCCCCAGGACTTTGATTTCCTGCGACATACCAATATCGATCCCGCCCATGCTCAACAGCGGGGTGTCATATTTAAGTTTCTGCGTGATGATAATTGCGTTCGTCTTTTGCGGTGCGACTCTTAACTTATTTCTGACTCGCCATTGGTGAACATACTCGAGAGCGCCATTGGCACGTCGCTGGATATCGAATATCAGAACTACGTCATCGGCGAAGGCTTGGCAGTAGTCTCCCTTTGTACCAGACCTTTCAGTAGGGGATCGAGTAGTAGGTTCCAAAGAATCATGCCCCCTATCGATCCTTGCACACAGCCTTTGTTTGTTGCCCTGGTAACCTCTTCACCCTCCTGTGTTTCAGGTAACTATCCATAACTCTTCTGACATTTAGTTTCCGCCAGCTTGGTTTTTATGGCCGGCCACCATGCACTGTCAAAGGCTCTCCCCCTCTATGTCCAGTCAATTTCTTGTCTTTGAATTTTCTGCGTATGAGTTCTAGCAGGTCATAGAGGGAGTCAGAGGGAGTCTTCGGTTCTTCTCTGTGGCATAAACCCATACCGGCGTGTGCTGAGTCCGATGATGTGCCATTCCACCCCTCCTATCAGCATTTTCTCCAATACTTTTCCCATCACTGGCAACATTCCTTTTGACCTATATGATTAATTAAGAACTGTATAGCTCTCCTTCTCGGGTTTCCTCAGGATGACTACTGTCACTTCTTTCCAGATCCTCGGGAAGTAACCCAGTTCTAGGCATTTGTTTACCAGTGATAGGAAAAGACCTCCGGATCTTGGTTCACCGCTTGCTGGCAGATATTGGCCGTGAGGCCATCTGCCCCGCGGCTTTTTTGAGGGGGGCCCCGGGGCTTTTTTGAGGGGGGCCCCGGGGCTTTTTTGAGGGGGGCCCGGGGGCTACCGTCCTGTTACGCCCGTGTTCCTCATTATCTTCTTCCTTCTTGTCCTCGGGGTAAAATGTTTCCACCAGCAATGTGGCAAATTCTAGGTGGTTCAATGCTTTACCTTCCTTGGTTAGGGGCAGATCCTCCTGTCTTTTAATAGTCCTATTTCATCTGTCTAGCCTTTTCCCAACTATGTTGGGGTCGGCTACCAGTCTAACCGGATGCAGCTGAATACCAGTATTTTACATGGAGCGACTAGGGCGTAACTGACCTCCACAACCCAGTTTGGTAAGACTGATTGTCAGACATTCGGGCTTCTGACTATCCGTAACGACTGTCAAAGATTCACAAATGACAGCCGGGACCAACGGCTTAACGTGTTTTCCGAGGCACGGAAGGGCACTAATCCACAGACCAACCGCGGCAAGCGTAGCTTAACCTGATCGATCGACCTGTGCGGCTGTTATTATTTAGCCACGGGCCCTTCCCTATTATTATTTCTATGTTAATATTTTTAATAGTCCTACCTATAAATACCCTCCCAGAGTCCCTCTTTAGGCTGCGTTTCTACCAGAGATGAGCGAGGATGCGTAGCGAGGGATGTGTGTGAAACCAACTAATAACATCGCTTCATTTTTATAGCTTGAACTAAGTTAGCGTTGGTATTGGTTAGTTTTACACACATCCCTCGCTACGCATCCTCGCTCATCTCTGGTGGAAACGCAGCCTTATCCTGTTTTCCACAGAAGCTTTATAAACAGAACTCAATTGTTTAGGACTGTACTTTTGGTATTTTGCGTTTCTGGTATTTTGCATATCTGGTATAAGGCGAATCCGGTGTTTTGCAAGTCTGGTACTTTGCGAATCTGGTATTTAGCGATTCTGGTATTAAGCTTCGGAGCCTATCTAGCTTACTGTTTGGACTGCTCTTTCCGCTTATTAAAGAAAAATATCCGACGACTTTCGCCCTCCGAATCGGCGCTGCACAGCGGACTCTACGCTTCCTAGTGGCGACCTCCTTTTTCATCATGGGCCCTTGCGTATATTAGGCCCTGTTGAGGTATTGTCATACGGACCACTGGTAAACGTAGGTTAAGATACATTGACTCATTTACGTGATTTACGAGTAGTTAATGTGGTGCACCAGTTTCGTAAACGAAAAATGATTTAATCGATATAATATTTAATAATAAATAATAATAATAATAAGTGGCCCGACTCTCAAGTTGACGGTGACAAATATTTTTACTCCGATTATTTTCTAATATTTTTGATCATAAATAATTACGAAATAATGTTTTGATATGTGTTCTACCTATTTTTTGAAGACCTCCTACCACCTTTACCTTTGTTGGTACTATACCAGGAAGCTGATACATAATAAAATGACACAAGGATGTTGACACGAAGTCGGGCAAGACTACTTAAATAAAACCACACACCCAACGTCATCTTCGGGTTCGTCGCTCAGCTCCGCCTCGCCGTTGCCGGAACCTGCTCCAGACGTGAGTCCAGAAACACCGGCCGCTGCAGTTGCGTCGAGCTCGAGCGACGAATACTTTTCGCCGCCGACGACACCACCACCAGTATGTAGGCGTGGAAGAGGCCAACCACCGGCCAGCTTAGGACTCCGAGGCCCACCGGCCTCTGATAGGGCCACACACTTATCGTGCGCTCATCTGAAGACAAAATCGCAGGATCTTAATTTTTTGCAAGAATACCTAAAGTTGGTAATTTTGTAACAAAAAAAAAAAAACCTATACTAATTGTAACAATGTGTCCAAATTGTATAGGGTGGGCCATAAATTTGAATCGGCTATAAAAAAAAAACTACTGATTATTTTTCAAATTTCTGGTTTTATTGGAAAGGTTGAACTTTGTCATTTATATACGTAACACAATATCATTCATATGACTACCATGACTGGCTCAGCAGTACCCCATCCGATCAACCCAATTTTGCTTTGCTTGCTTCTCAACGAATTTTTGTTTTCAAAAATTGAAAATTGATGATGAGACACATGGACGACATTTGGTTTCAACAAGACGGGGCCACATGTCACACAGCCAACGTAACCATCGATCTTTTGCGCACTGTTTTTGAAAATCTAATAATCAGCCGAAATGCTGATGTCAATTGGCCGCCTCGGAGCTATGATTTGAGCCCTTTGGATTATTTTCTGTGGAGAACCATTAAGAATAAATGTTACGCTAACCATCCAGAGACAATTGAATCTTTTTTGAAACATAAAATCGAAATTGCCATTGAAGAGATTCAAGCCAAAACAATCGAAAATGTACTGAAAAATTGAGTTGATCGGATGGGGTACTCCGAGCCATCGTGGTTGTCATATAAATAATATTGTGTTCCATTCTTAAATGACCAAGTTCAACCTTTCCAATAAAATCAGAAATTTGAAAAAATAATCAGTAGTTTTTTTTATAGCGGATTCAAATTTAAAACACTAGATGGCCCACCCTTTAGATCCAAAATTAATTGCATTTAACAAGAAAACGAAAAGGCTTTTGTTCATTTTGTTCACGTGGAATCCAAATTAAGTGAAGATGACATTACGGGAGCGGTCAGAATACGGTGATCGCGTCTTACTCTCCAGATATGCTAATAGCTCTAGATACTAAACACCCAGGCCCCTGCGGATGGTCCTCACCTTTCCACTTCTTTCTTAAGCGTTTCGGCTTCCCAGTTGATTGCAGCCGTGAGCTCCTTACGATGTGGTTCTGCTGGCGGCCTCGACGGCCTGACTTCACAACATCTAAAGGATCTATTGAGTTCAGGCGCGCCAGTGAAGTTGGTGAGTCGCTTATGAACGAGCTTACAGCCCTGATTAGCCTCATGCTCGCCGGCAGTTTGAATGGGGCCGTCGTCTGCGCAAAAAGGACGTCGGCATTCGTCGTAGTTCGGCCGGTATGCCTATCTTTCCAGAGAAAGTAGGATAAGCCACTCTCAGGTTGGTACGGAATAATCTTAATAATGTCCACCAATACTGCTGAGCATGCCCGCTTGCTGACTATGGACAAGTGGGAGTCGGGTCTCTGGCGTCGGCTCACTTTACTAAGGTTTTCATTAAATCTGGAATACTTTGGATAGATTGATTACAGACTGGATTAACAAGCATAACCTGTAAATAATGTATTTCTTTAGACACGCAAATCCATTTCCGTAAAAAAAATCTTTTCCAAACTACGGAATGCCATGTTCCATTTTCATTTTCAACTGGAAACTTGTTCAACAAAGTAAACAGTTCAACATTAACCCTACAGTTCAACATTAACCCTAAAAAACTCTGCTACAATAACTAACCCTTCGTATTTCACCTCAATAAAATACTTACAAGGATAAATTTAGCCTCACGAAAGCAGTTCAGAACGGTTCAGACTCGTTCAAAACGGTTCAGACTCGTTTAAACCGGTTTGAGCTGGACATTTTTTTAATATTTTATATTCCTAGTTCAAACAGCGCAATTTATTTAACTGCAGAGTCAACAGGGCGAAACGGAACACTCGGTTACACATGAATCAGAACCCGGTATCTGGTAGCGAATGACGACAAATGTTGGTTTTGCTACTTAAAATGTTACTTTTTTATTCTAGACGCGAGAGAGTATTTGAATTTGTAAAGAAATGTGTTTTGAAAGCGAAGATAGGAGATTCTTTTTCCGTATTTTATAAACGTGAAAAGGTTTGCGTTTTACATTTTTTGTACGGAATGAAAATTAATTGAAGTCGTGTATCAGTAATAATAACTTTTCAACGATAACAGAATACCCCCGATGAGGACCTTATCCGATAATATTACAATGCTAAAACAACTATCTCACATAACAAACTAGAAACTTTAAAATTAGTGCTTCATAAAAACCTTCTAGTTTGGCTATGTCTTGTTGGTCGATTAAAAAAAAATAGTTCGGTACTGGATTTTTTGCCGCACGAAACAGAGCTCTTGTATATTACCAATTTTTAAGACTAACTGTCTTCCATCCGTTCAAATATAGCTGTACCAAATGGACAATCTTTCGCAGCCACCACATACCGTGTTCTTGGCATATGAAGTCGCGCGAGCCATCGGGCCGTGCTATAATGTTGCCATAGATCAGCGCTAAACGCTCCTCGCGGTGCCATTCATAAGTTGTATGATAAAACGCCACTTTGGCCGCCCCAGAAACTTTCCCCTCATAGGAGGGATATTTTCGAGAAAATTTAAATCCGAACCCGATTGTGGAAATTTTTGAACGCGTCTATTTTATAGTGGTCACCCTTGGGATTTCAATTTGGATATGTTATTGCTAACCAGTTTGTTGAAAAAAAAAACATTAAAATAATAGAGGTTGAAGAATATAGTAAACGTAAACGTTCTGGTTGCAATAAAGCGGTCATCACTTTCTAGTAGTCCTTGGTCTCGCCGAACAAAAGCACCAGTCTCCAGATACGAATACCTGCGTTATACCAGCTGTACCTCTGAACGACTCAAATGAAGTCTATGAGCCACTTCACGTTGTCCGTGTCTACTTGGGCAGCTTCTGTCGGTGTAGTATCCATTTTATCAGGATAATTGATTACACAGACACAGATAAAGACAGCAATAATACATCAATGTGGGTGTAATTGACATAAACCCCTAATTAACCTTTTTCAAAAAGTTCTAAGCAAATCAATTGCGATAATTTTAGTCAGGGTTAAACTTTAATTTAAAATCAAAGGCGATAATTTTAGTCTACCCTTTAAACTTTAATTTAAAACGAAATGTTGACAATAAACTACCCTCATTGTAAAGGTTAATAAATATTTGTTTAGTAAAATATATGTTTCGAATTGATTCGTTCCAAAAATAATAACCATTATACGTGAAAAAAGGAAGTGGCTCGATTTATTTGCTCCCAAGTGTAGTAAATGGTTAAATTACGTGTCAATTATCCTACAGCTATTCGAGGTTAGATGAGGGGCAGTCTGTTTGTGATGAGTTCGAACACGTCACGTCACGTCACGTCTTTCACTAGGGGTAAAATATCTGAAAGGGCCTTTCAGATATTTACGAGAATGGGTCGTAAATATCTGAAAGGCCCATTCTTCTAAATAAAAACTTTCAAAATCTAGCCGCAGCCGACTAACAAATGTCAAAAACTTTAAAAAAATGTAGGGTAATTAGAGGTATTTTTGACTGATCGAGACGGACATCAGACGGTGAACGTTCTTAAAATTACGAGAATTGGCCCTCTGAACCACAAAATTAACCAAAACTGAAAAGTACCTAATTAGTCAACCTATCCAACTATGTTGCATTTCAGTATTCGACAATTTTCGCTCGCCTACCGAATGATCGAATGGAGCAGATAATGATCGAAAGGAGCAGATGATGCTCGCTGCGTTAACATTTGGGATCCATCGCCGCCATGTCCACCGCGCACAGGATGGATGCTTTTTTTGCTCCGTGTTTTGTTTTTGCTCCGTGTTTAGTTTTTGCTCCGTGTTTAGTTTTTGCTCCGTGTTTAGTTTTGGTCCGTGTTTAGTTTTTGCTCCGTGTTTAGTTTTTGCTCCGTGTTTAGTTTTTGCTCCGTGTTTAGTTTTTGCTCCGCGTTTAGTTTTTGCTCCGTGTTTAGTTTTTGCTCCGTGTTTAGTTTTTGCTCCGTGTTTAGTTTTTGCTCCGTGTTTAGTTCTTGCTCCGTGTTTAGTTTTTGCTCCGTGTTTAGTTTTTGCTCCGTGTTTAGTTTTTGCTCCGTGTTTAGTTTTTGCTCCGTGTTTAGTTTTTGCTCCGTGTTTAGTTTTTGCTCCGTGTTTAGTTTTTGCTCCCTGCTTTGTTTTTGCTCCGTGTTTTGTTTTTTGCTCCGTGTTTTGTTTTTTGCTCCAGTGGGAGGAAAATAAATAAGATGAGCGTTAATTCCTATATAATTTAGTCGGTGTCATGTGAACGTAGAATGAAACAAAAATGTCCAATCGAGTAAAGCGTCTGATATCGGCCTTTAGTAGTATTTTTGTTTTTTCATAAGCTTTATTGGGTGATCCAGTAAGCTATGGTATGTTTATTGTCTGTTATGTTTATTGTCTGTAGTCTTCCTTTTTTATATATAGGATTATGTTTGTCACGCATATTTATACGTGGGGTGGGTTCTTTATCCTCCCACTGGAAGCATCCAGACGACTGGATTGATGGGCCCTAAAGAAAAAGCACCTTTTTTCAGTATATATATAGTTCCCTATATTAGTTAAGATTCAAAACTTTAGATTCTTTAATACATGGTGTCCATTGACTCGTTTAAGTCGTGTTATGAAGGCTAGGTTTTGTTTTTATGAAATCAAAATGGCCTATTGTATACGTCAATAAGTATGTCTTGAATAAAAAAAAATTACCATGACTATGTGGTGTTGATCATTATAATTTCCACTTATTGTATGAAAGAGTAAGACTCTCAAACTACTTAAGTGGGACGGATATATTTTGTTAAATTCCAACATGCTGTATCAAAACAAGGCCGAAGACGAAAAAAAAAATAAAAAAAATATTTAAAAAAATATCCAAATACGATTGGTAGTAGGTATAACCCTCTTCTCCCCCCTCTTTTCTCATTACTAGTTAGCTATTGTTATAAGACAACGCATTACTGCTTTTAACTATACCAACGAGAAGACAAAAGAAACTCTATTAATTAAAAAAACCGTAAACAATCTCCGTAAACATTATTATTTAACCGATATTGTTTGCAAACACAAGTTATTTACGATAATGTGCGATAACCATGTAATTAAAATATTGTGTAATCATCCTTAATCTGTTCGGCGGCTGATAAAACGGATCAAGTTGTAAATTGA
The DNA here is from genome assembly GCA_916614155.1 of Mesoligia furuncula. Taxonomy (NCBI): domain Eukaryota; kingdom Metazoa; phylum Arthropoda; class Insecta; order Lepidoptera; family Noctuidae; genus Mesoligia; species Mesoligia furuncula. Next base: position 3,449,658 of record OU744791.1, on the reverse strand, counting down.
ATTTCATACATTAACTAATAAAGGTAAAGCTGAATTTGTTGCTTTATAAAAGAACCCTTGGGGTTTCATATTCAGGTTGAATTTGTAGATGTAATCTGGAAATGTAATTTAATTTACATCAGTTGGTTAACGTTACTGCTGAAAACGAGTTTCATTATTCCCTAACAATCTCGCTTGGTTACTTATGGAGAAAACTGACACATAAAAGGAAAGAGTACTTACATACATAATAATATATTGGATGATATGTTAAGAACATACGAGAAATTTCATAATATGTGACCAACCGCTCGCGCTTCTACACATCGTTGACTCGTTCGTATGTGACGCGATAAACTGATAAGATAATGAGCCTCGTAATACGGCGACTCGTTTGTTATGATTTGAATTCAATAAACTTACGAAACCAAAGTTTTGGTATGATTTCTTTGAGTAATTTATTTTGAGCTGAAACGTTGCATAGAGATCTTGACGTGGTCTTCAGCCCTTTTAGATAAATATACCCTTTTCGTTAAACGTTTTTAATAACCAGTAGATATATATTTTTTAAAACCAATCCTCCACCACACCGACTGATTTAATCAGCTGCGCTGGCCAGCCGCCACTACACTTCTTGCTCCCCAGCGATCCCATATTATCAGTACTCCTACCGCTAGTGCGAACCTAACAGCTTTTCTCTATAACCCCTTACATTAGTACTTTCTTTTATCTAAACAATCATAAAATATTTATTAAGCCGCCAATTTTACTCCTATTTTATAAGACACTTATCTCGTTCTGGGACCTATTTTAATAAAACCCTTAGTTTATGCCTTGTCGTCTAGTTTATCAGCCTAGGTCCCCCATTATTGGACGCAGGACAATATTTTGCTTATTTCGTACCTACTGGAAAAGCGTTTAGGCGCAGAATGTCAAAGCAAAATGTCCAGTTCGCAGAATGTCCAGTTTGCAGAATATTCAGTTCGCAGAAGGTCCAGTTCGCAAAATGTCCAGTTCGCAGAATGTCCAGTTTGCAGAATGTCCAGTTTGCAGAATGTCCAGTTTGCAGAATGTCCAGTTCGCAGAATGTCCAGTTTGCAGAATGTCCAGTTCGCAGAATGTCCAGTTTGCAGAATATCCAGTTCGCAGAATGTCCAGTTCAGAGAATGTCCAGTTCGCAGAATGTCCAGTTCGCAGAATGTCCAATTCGCAGAATGTCTAATTCAAGGGATTCTACGAAACATGCTTCTTGCCAAAAAGGCCAGCAAAAAAGCACATTAAATACTGGGAAACGGTCATTAAAACTAGCTGTAGGTAAAAACTTAGGTCCCATACAAAAGATCTACGAGTATGAAAGGAAAGTACAAGAAATGGGTTCCGATTGTGTACCAGGGTTTAATACTATTAAAGATACGTTGTACGTTGTGAGAGTACAGATATTTTAAATCATAGTACTACTGAAAATCTCGTACACATACCTGAAGCACTAGCAAATAATTATTTAAGCTAAACAAGCTGTAGGTGAAAACTTAGGTCCCATACAAAAGATCTATGAAAGGAAAGTTCAAGAAATGTGTTCCGATTGTGTACCAGGGTTTAATACTATTAAAGATACGTTGTACGGGTTGCATATTAGAAAATCAAAACTTGCCTGAGCAAATTTCAAAAGAACAACGTACAAATCAACAAAGTTTAAAATAACGATGGTCATTTGATCAAAAGTTCAGCTGACCAAAGTCTGGAATATCAATGTTTAAATTATTTATTACATTATTGACCAAATAGTTTAAAGGTCAAAATGGATTACTGGATAAATTATTAATTATCAAATGGATTAACTGAAAAAGGTAAAAATAATATTAATATTAGCGAATAGCGCCTGTCTGATATAGAAAGCCTTTGCACAACATGACCGGTTTGCTAATACAAATAATATAGGCGTTATACTAATGCGGGTAGAACTTAGATAATAAAATTGTATAGGCGTCATACTAATGCGGGTAGAACTAAGATAATAAAAATTTTAATTTAATAGTCAATTGAATGCATATTACAAACTGTTTGAAGCGTTTTCGTTTTCACTCGTGTTCGATTAATCAAGTTCTAAAATAATGTCAGAATCAGAAGATAGAAAAATACAAGTGTTTAAATCACAAAGGGGGTGGGAGTTAAAGTGCATTTCAATGGATTTTCATATGTTAAAGCCACACAGTGTAAGGACAAAATTTATTGGCGTTGTGAATTATATAAATCGGAGTGTTGGTGCCATTCAAACTTGATAACAAATATATTTACGGATGTTGAATCAATATCCGTGATATCTTGTACTGACCAACATAGTCACGAAGGCAACCCAACACGTGCAGATATTGCTAATAATATTTACGATTAAAGAAGAATGGGGTAATATCCTCTAGGTGGTACGAGGACTAAAACTCGGTGATTTGATTGTAGTGGACTGTATTATAAAATTTAACAAGAGAAAAACAAACGGTAAACAAGATTTAAATTGGCGAGAAAGAAGTATGCAATCGCTCAGTAGCGTGGACGATGACGCAGTCCTGTGCCAGCTGATGCGCGCCCGCACGTCGAGCGCCCCCTCCGCGACCGCAGCTCCACGCCCGCGGTCGCCCGGCGCGGCGTGATATTCTCGACATGCTCCCGGCGTTGAAGACTGGTCTTCAATGATTTATACTGGAAGAGGACAGATGGTGTTATAAGCGCGTCGGACTATTCCCTTTTTGGTTTTTACGTCTGCGACTCTGCTTATGCCGTCCCTCCCAGGTATGAGACGTACGATGCGACCCAGTGGCCACATCAGTGGCGGGGTCTGTTGCTCCTTGAGTACCACCATGGCTCCTTCTTCAAGCACCCCATCGGAATCCGTCCACTTGGTTCTCTGTTGGAGGTAAAAGATATACTCGTTAGAGAATCTATTCCAGAACTGTTGCTTCAGGTGCTCAATACGCTGGAAACGTTTTAGGCTGGAGATGTTCTGGTTGATGACTTGCGGATGCGGCAGGGATGTGAGAGATCTTCCAATAAGGAAATGGGCAGGAGTCAAAGGGTATAGGTCTGATGGATCAGTGGAAAGAGGAGTGAGAGGACGAGAGTTTAGTATTGCCTCAACCTGAATCAGACACGTAGACATCTCTTCGTATGTGAGATGTGCGAAGCCTAATATGCGCCTTAGGTGATGTTTTATAGATTTTACGGCGGACTCCCATAAGCCACCGAAGTGTGGGGTGTATGCCGAAATAAAGTTAAAATTGATACCTGTGTCTGCCATTTCTGAAGAATAGTCCTGTTTTAATATGCCAGCTATTTCGTTACAGGTGCCAATAAAGGTTGTACCATTGTCGGAGTAAATGGTCTTTGGCTTACCACGACGAGCAATGAACCTATTCAGAGCTGCAATAAAGGCATGTTTTGTTAGATCTGAGACAAGCTCCAGATGAACCGCCCTTGTGGCTAGACAAACAAAAACGCATATATAAGATTTAACTAATCTACATCCTCTACCTTTGCGGTCGGCTAGAAGGATGGGTCCGGCATAGTCTGTGCCAGTCTCTAAGAAAGGGAACTCTAACTGAACCCGTTCCTTAGGCAAGTTACCCATGATGGGTTGAACTGTTCCACCGTTGAATCGCTGACACTTTACGCACTTATGGACAGTTGATTTAGCAAGGTTTCTACCACCCAGAGGCCAATACTCATGTCTGATTGTGGCTAAGAGTAGCTGTGGACCAGCATGAAATAAGCGTAAGTGGTAGGTGTTAAAAATAAGTTTAGCAAAGTTATGTTTGCTGCAGATAATAATAGGGTGCCTGACATTATAATCGTAGCAAGTATTGTCTAATCTGCCTCCTACTCGTATAATACCAGACTCGATAAAGGGTGATAATTTCTTAAGGCGATTTTTATGTGGTAAGGGTTTACCTGATGAAAGCAGCTCGTACTCTTCAGGAAACATTTCCCTCTGAACTGTTTTAATTATGAAATCAGCGCTGTAGGACAACTCTGAATTAGTAAGAGTAAGACTATGACTATGTACCCTTTTAGACCGATTAATGAATCTAAATACGTATGCTAGTAGACGTTGTAAATGTAAATAGTTAGATGAATTATTAATTAAAGTTTGAAATAAATTATTGTGTATAGGATTAGTGATAGGTAATGATTGATTGTGAATGTCAATAGAATGTGATTTTAATAGTTCAGGTAGTATTGTGTTCACATCTATGTTAGGCCTTGAAGGTCAAAGAGCTGGGTCTATAAGTAAGAACGAAGGCCCTGACCACCACATAGAAGATTGACCTATGAGGTCAGCGCTCAGACCACGGGAGACAAGATCTGCAGGGTTGTCCTTGGACGACACATAGCGCCAGGTATAAGCACCAAAGCCTTCCCGTATCTCCGAAACTCGATTCCTGACAAACGGCTTAAGCGAGCCAGGTGAAGCAGACAGCCAACCCAACACAATCACACCAAAATATGCATTTGTCAGGTTTAAGTGTTAACGATTCCAATACTTTTGCACACAACCTGGTCCCTAATAAGGCACCACAAAGCTCCAGTCTTGGTATTGTGGTAGACTTGATTGGTGCAACCTTACTTTTGGAGGTGAGCAGATGTGTATGGACGGTGCCGCTGCTAGCTACAGAACGAATGTATATGCAAGCTCCGTATGCCTTTTCTGACGCATCCGTAAAAATATGTACTTCCACGGATACAGGGCTGTCGCATACCACCCAGCGTGGTATGCTGAGATAATTAAGCTGTGGTAAAGTCTGTATGAACTTCAGCCATAACTTTTTAATGTCCACATTAACCTCGTCGTCCCATGCACACTTGTTTATCCATAATTTCTGCAATATTATCTTGACCTCGATAATACATGGGCAGACAAGACCAAGTGGATCGAATACTTGCGCTATTGTGGAAAGTATGTGTCGTTTTGTGATTGTAGTATCTGTATGTGTAGGTATATGAATGGAAAATGTAAGACAGTCAGTATGACAACGCCAATTAAGACCAAGAGTTTTACTTGGTTCGTCAATACTCAAGCTGACTGTGTCAGGTGTGTCTGTATGTCTTGTTGTGGATGTGGTATGATTGGATGAATCAAGTGTGTTTGTAGCGACTGCCTTAAGTATTTGGGCATTGTTAGACTGCCACTTGCGAAGATTGAGTTGTGCACTCTTAAGTATGCTGGTTACATCTCTACACAGCGCTATAGTGCTCTCTATAGAGTCACTTCCCGACAGATAATCGTCTACGTAAAAATCGTGCTGTATAGAGTGTTGTGTACGTGTGTGTGTTGCCTCCTTTGCCAACTGAGACAAACATCGTGTAGTAATGAACGGAGCGGATGCTGTTCCGTAAGTAACAGTGTTTAATGCGTATGTTTTAAGTGGTAATGATGGATCAGTGCACCATAATATCTGCTGTAGAGGTCGCTGTGATTCGTCGACTAAGATTTGTCGAAAGAACTTCTCTATATCTGACGATACGACGTATTTATGCTGCCGAAACCTCAACAATATGGATATTATGTCATCCTGAACTACAGGTCCTACGCATTGAATGTCGTTCAACGACTTACCAGAAGTTGGGACGGCTGATGCGTCGAAGACAACTCGAAGCTTAGTCGTTGTACTGGACTCTCTGAAAACACCATGATGTGGAAGGAAATATGCCAGAGAAGAAGAAGGCTGAGATACTTCGCTCATATGACCTAATGCTTCATACTCCTGCAAGAACTCTACGTAGCGATGCTTAAGTATTGGGTCTCTATCAAGTCTACGCTCTAACGACAGAAAGCGACGTTTAGCCATCTCAAAGGAGTTACCCAATGCTTCAGGGGATTCCTTTAAGGGAATTGTGACTATGAAACGGCCATCAGCGTTGCGCCTAGTTGTGCTTATGTAGTTCTGTTCACATGCTCGCTCTTCGGATGTGAAACTGAACTTAGGTGAGATGGAGTCAAGTTCCCAGAATCTTGAAAGATCCATGGGTGCTTGTACGTGTGTGCTGTGCTTGTCATGCGCGAACATACACACTGATGAGTTGGTTATGTTAGGTTGAGGTATGGCACCTGATATGAGCCATCCGAGCTTAGTCTCGAAGAGCGTCGGCATGTGCCTACCTAACTGTATACGATTGCGACCAATCACACTCCAAAAGATGTCGGCTCCAACAAGTATGTCGATGGAGGAAGGAACATCGAAAGATGGATCAGCCAGACTTATGCCTGCTGGTAGCTGTAAGTCACTTATGTCTATGTATGTATGAGGTACGTTAGTGGTTATATTGGGCAAGACAAAACAATCAATGTCAATGTTATAAGACCCATCGCACGATTGTACATGTAAAACACAAGAATGCGTAATGGTAGACACTTGACTGTTTATGCCTGCAACGTGTGAGCTTACACTACGAATAGGTAAACGTAGCTTACCACAGAGGTCCTTAGTCACAAAATTTGCCGTGCTTCCATTGTCAAGCAAGACTCTGGCGCTGTGCGGCATCCCGGAATGGTCCGTGACTCTTACCAATGCTGTGGAAAGCAATACATGACGAGATGAAAAATCATGATTAGTGCCTGCTAAAGCTATATGTTCCTTACTTGAGCTAGGTTTATCATCATGAGAATGCAACATTGTATTATGTCTTTTTTTACAATACTTGCAGTGACCAAGTGGACAAGTAGCCTCTAAATGACCTGGGCGTAAACAATTCAAACAAAGTTTAAATTCTTTCGCTTTAGATACGCGTTCAGCGATTGTAAGCGCTTTAAATTGATCACAAGTAAAAATGTAGTGACTTTGTTTACACAGGGGACATGAATGATTAAATTTTCCCTTACTTGTTAAGAAGCTTTTTGGCTTACTGTGCGATGACTCTGGCTTCGATTTTATACTCTTAGCCTCCTCAAGCGTTTCTAAAAGATTACATCGGTTAGAAATAAATTTAGTAAACATGCCTAAGGATGGATACTCAGTTAGGGTATTCCTATGTTCTTCCCACTGCCTGCTAGTAACCGGGTCTAATTTTGATGCCATTAAATGTATAACCATTTCACCCCAATGCTGTACGAACAACCCAAGCGTTGCCAGTGATCTCAGGTTCTTGCTGGTTACATCAACAATTTGGCGTAAACCCTGACTACTCTCCCTTTGAAGTGGTTCCACATTAAATAAGGCTTGAATATGATTATTTATTATTAATTGCTTGTTATCGTACCTCTCACATAACAATTGCCATGCGTTGTCGTAGTTGTCCCCTCTGAAATCTAAACTCTTAATAACAAGTGCTGCGCTGCCATTGAGTGACGAGCGTAGGTAGTGAAATTTGTTGATATTATCAATACTTTTCTCCTCATGAATCAACGAAATATAAATATCTTTAAATTCCAACCAATCCTTATAGCCGCCGCTAAAGTGAGGTAAATTTATTTTAGGAAGTCTAACATTATTATGTCTAGTAACCACTGAAAGTTGCTCATTGGAGCTTACCTTAGTCGCCAGTTGAGCGCGATGCTGCGACAGAAGCGCGCGAGCAGATGCTAGCTGCCTGTAGTAGTTGCTCTCGAATTGCTCACGTTCAGAAAATTGCTCGTCGGGCTTGGCAGACAGGTACTCCAATTGACTCGAAACTGATCATAGGTGGCATATAAGGTAACCATTTTCTCAATCCTTATCTCTAACTCGACAAGTTGTTCCTCACTAAGCTGTTCGCAAGATTTAGTGGTAGTCATGAAAGTTGTGAATTGAGTAAGCTGAGATTTTACTGAGGCACGCTTTTTTGTAAGCTCTTTGATGGTCATTTCTTCAGCCATAGCTAGATAGGAAGGTAGCTGCAAGCGCTCAAGGAAAAGCAAGTAGGCAAGAAAAAGATTGAATAAAGAATAAATGCTAAAAGCACTGAACTAAAATCTTATAATGCGCCTGTAAAACAACAAAGAGCAAACAGCTCATCGATGAAGCGTTGCTATTCAAAACCGGTAGGCGGTTAGAAAAAATGTTTGAATTTAAATGTTAAACTGTCAAGTGGAAGAAAAAAAAAAACGTATACCCACTTATGGCACTATATACACAGATGTTATAACTAGATTAATAAGCACTTATTACTAATTATTAATGGATGGAGTTCTACTTAAATGGGACAAATCTACTTGAATGGGTTGATAGTTGACACTGAACAAAAAATGCTAATGACAACACGAAATGAAATTGTATGATTGATTCTACTGGATAAGTAAGCTAATAAGTATTGTTATGCGATAGATAGTAATCACTACGAATAAGTATCTACTAATGTATGATTCACTGGTCTAATGCACTATCTATACTACTCTTGTGGAATGAAAGTTAGTATATGAATTATGTACAAATGTTAGTAAGATTATGGAAAGATCTCACAAAATCCGTTGACTGCGAGTCCAAACTGAACGTCTTCTTGCTTCAATTGGATGGCAATGTTCTTGGGCACTGCTTGGGCTGCTACGCTGCTATGACCCAGCTACGATGACCACTGAAGAACTGGCTTGCTCCAACAAATGCGCCTCTTCACAAAGGTGCCGAAGATGATGACCGAAGACTGGAACCAGGTTCGCACGAAGGGCGAGAAGTCGTCTTGATCTTGAAGTCGTTTTCTAACGGCCGTTTTCAAATTTTGAAAAACCGCTTGTCATTCCCAGTAACTGGTCAGTTACACGTCGAAGGACCATAAAGAAGAATGGGGTAATATCCTCTAGGTGGTACGAGGACTAAAACTCGGTGATTTGATTGTAGTGGACTGTATTATAAAATTTAACAAGAGAAAAACAAACGGTAAACAAGATTTAAATTGGCGAGAAAGAAGTATGCAATCGCTCAGTAGCGTGGACGATGACGCAGTCCTGTGCCAGCTGATGCGCGCCCGCACGTCGAGCGCCCCCTCCGCGACCGCAGCTCCCCGCCCGCGGTCGCCCGGCGCGGCGTGATATTCTCGACAACGATTTAAAAATGAAGACCTGTGCTGTACCGACTGCCAAAACATGCCAAATCATTCAAAATCACCTGGCATCAACTTCTACAGATATTACAAGTAGTTTACCATCAAAAGACGCACTTAGACAAGTAATCACATGACAAAAAAAGAAATTATTGAAAACACCGAAAGAACCCACAACTTTTGATTTCGAAGTAGATGAAGAGGCGGTCAAAATGTCCGAAGGCGATAATTTTATAATTAAAGACAAAACTTTCGGGTCAAACAAAAGAGTTATTTTATTTAGTACAAAGGCTTTAATGACTTTGTTGGGCCAAGCCTTGTATTGGATTATGGATGGGACATTTAAAAATTTTCCTAATATATTTCAACAATTATATACTGTTCATGGCCAAGTACTTAATTGCGACAAAACATTTCCATTATTATTTGTGTTACTTACACATAAGGACAAAACGTCGTACGACGTTATGTTTGAATTATTAATTGAATATTGCACTGAAAATGACATTTTGATTAACCCAAGCCATGTGATTTTGGACTTCGAAAAAGCTGCTATTTTAAGCCTCCGTCTTCATTTCGAATTTGTTGAGGCAAAAGGGTGTTTTTTTTCATTTTAGACAGATACTGTACAGAAAAATACAAAAAGAGGGACTTACTATCAAATCTAATACAAACAAAGCATTCAATATCGAAATTAAATGCCTTATAGCATTATATTACATTCATCCACGAAATGTAAACATGTATTTTACCGATATTTTAAACATATTGTCAGAGGATGCCCAAAAAAAGCAGAATGGTTTGATGAATGTCAATGGTAAGAACAATAAACCACCTCTGTTTAGTCCAGAATTTTGGAGTCAATGTTCCGACCGAAGAATTCCACGCAAACAGAATGGCACTGAAGCATTTCACCACCATATCAACAAAATCTGTGCAAAAAGACATGTGGGTTTTTTATAGATTAGTAGCTGAGCTTATAAAGGAGACCAATATAAACACAGCATCTATTGAAAAAATGAGAAACGGGGAACCTTTGCCTAAGAAAAGAAAAGGGAAAAACGTGGATCGACTAAAGAAGATTGATAATATTTTAAATAACATTACAGAGTATAACCATATACAACTTCTACAGGCTATTGCCAATAATTTATAACTCCCACATTTAAAAATTTGTTTTATTGAGTACTTAATTTTTAAGTTTTTTTTTCAAATTACTTCATGTATGTATACTATTTTGAGGCACTGTTATTTTAATCATAATTTTTGGACAAATTAATGTGTTAAAATTTATGATGTACTTCGAATAATAAGTATACCTACATTTAAATTAATAATTCTAAACCTTTTGAACGCCACGGTCGGGTATAGACGACAAACGAAAACGTGCCCAACACGCCACAGTCGTCTACAGCTGACAAGAAAACGACATTTTTTACCTTTTGAACGCCACGGTCGGGTATAGACGACAAACGAAAACGAGCCCAACACGCCACCGTCGTCTACAGCTGACAAGAAAACGCGTGTTGGGCACGTTTTCGTTAGTCGTCTATACCCGACCGTGGCGTTCAAAGGGTTAATAAGAAATCATTTGTGATTATAAAATTTAATTAGTTATGATTTAGTAGGTAATTATAATTATTTACATCTAGCAAATTTATTCAGTCGTCATTTGTGATTATGAAATTTGATTAGTAATGATTTGATATTTTAAAATTACATCTAGCAACTTTTAATAATAACTAAATATAAATATATCATAAAGTACATCAAAAACTGCCGGAACCGGGGAGGTGACATCTGTCATGTCACCCCCGTTAAATAAAACGATGAAAGTGACAATATTGTTATAAAAAGAATGTTGACGAGATTAGCAGCTCGCCGTGCACGCCTACCACCTCCGGACTCGTCGCTCAGCTCCGCCCCGCCACCGCCGGAACCCAGTCCCATCGAGAGTGCTGTGACACCGGCCGTGGCAGTTGCGTCGAGCTCGAGCGACGAATATTTTTCCCCGCCGACGTCGCCAACACCCGTACGTCGGCAGGGGAGAGGCCGGCCGCCGAACAGCTTGGGACTTAGGGGCCATCCGGCCCCGAGTCGGGTCCCCGCTACCGGTGGTTGTGTGCAGCGCATGAGATGGACTCAGTCTATGAACGAGAACGTCATGCGCGCATATTACGGGTCTACAGAGGGGGGAATTAACCTCACTGCGTACCGCGATAGGATGCTGTCTCTGTTCCAGGAACTGGAACCAACCGTCAACGTTTCGGCCCAACGACTGTCGGATCAGGTGCATCATCCAACGCAGTCATAGGTTGGACGATATCGCACTTGATAGGCTGCGCTCAGAGGTACTGAGCAACCATATCGTCACGACTTCGGCACAAACTGCGGCACAAGCATCAACCGTTGATGCCATCCCGCCGCGGTTCAATCATGTTGAAGAAGAGGATGATAGGGTTGACACAGTAAGTAGCCAGTGCAACGTCCGACCGAGGAGCGCACTGGAGGAAGCATTACGCGAGTATAGGTCCACTCCAACCGAACTTAGGCCCCGTTTACCACGGTTACCCATGCACAAAAAAAATAGGGCGCTGGTGTGTGCCTTGGACTCGCAGCACAAGAATTTCTTCGAGAGCAGCGAGGATCTCGTTGATACACACTCGATCCTGTACTGTGCGGCTGTGGCGGCATGTCGTTTAGCTAACGTCAAATTTCCAAGTTGTGACGGAGCTACTCGACCAAAACCAGCCGTACCAGCCTGGCAGCGCAGGATCGAGCGTCGTATCGATGGGGCCAGGGTACTCATCGGCAAACTATACTGCTTCAGGGAGGGCAATACACGACCACGAGTGATGCGCTTTGTAAGGCGGGCATTCTCGGGGACTGGAATCAGCCCTCGTGAATACATGTCCCGTCTCACAGAGCGCATCGACTTTCTGAAGCAGAAAGTTTGTGCATGGGCGAGCCGAATTCGGCGGTATAAACGGCGGGTGGATCGATACACGCAGAATCGCATGTTCCAGAGCGATGAAAGGTGGGTGTATAGAGCTTGGGAGCGACCTGAACAAAATGTGACAGACGTATGCCGCCCGGATGATGCCGCCACAAGTGCATTCTGGTGCAGCATCTGTCTGTCACACTGAGGCTGGCTGGATGCAGGATGTCGAGCGAGTGTGTGAATCTATACCACAAATGGAAAAAGTACTAATTACGCCATCAGACGTTGCCAGAGCGGTCCGTCCGTTACCGAATTGGAAATCACCGGGACCGGACGGACTGCACAACTTATGGCTGAAATGGCTAATTAGTTCACACACTTGCCTGGCATCTCAGTTCCAGTCATCCTTAGAGTCTGGGTCGCTACCGCAGTTTCTAACAACAGGCGTTACCCACCTGCTCCATAAATCAGGTAGTCCCGCGGAACCCAAGAATTATAGACCGATTACGTGTTTGTCGACGGTTTATAAACTTCTTACATCCATTTTGAGAGCGAAAATTAATACGCACATTGAGAGTAACTCGATTATGTCTGCCTCTCAAAATGGATGTAGGAATGGGTCCCGCGGAACTAAGGAGCTACTCCTCATAGACATGGCCATTAGCCAACAGGTTCGTCGATCCCGCAAGGATCTGTCGACATGTTGGATAGATTACAAGAAGGCCTAAGACTCGGTGCCACATACATGGCTCATGAGGGTGCTGGAGTTGTACAAAATAGATGCAACTTTACGCACCTTCCTTGAGTCGTGTATGGGGCAATGGAAGACGGTCCTTCGTTATCCAGGATGTCGACAGATCCAGGGAAATGATGAACCTGTATGGATTAAACGGGGAATATTTCAGGGTGACAGTTTGAGTCCACTTTGGTTCTGCTTAGCCCTGAATCCTCTAAGTACATTACTGGAGGATTCAGGTCTAGGCTATCGGTTGAGGAGAGGTGGTCAGGTCATATCTCACCTCCTTTACATGGATGATTTGAAACTCTTTGCTCCCAACAAGTTGCGTCTGATGGAGCTGCTGAAGGTAACTGAAACTTTCAGTAGCGCCATCAAGATGCAATTTGGTGTCGACAAATGTGCAGTCATGCATGTAAAGCGAGGGGAGATTATGGAATCCGAGGGAATTCAACTCTCGGATTGTTTGGGTATGTCGGAAGCGTTAGGCATCAACGATGCTGACATGAAGCAATCGTTGAAGGAGCGCTTCTTTTGTCGCCTGAAGAAGGTATTAATTAGTCTTCTTTCGGGCGGAAATAAGGTGCGCGCCTTCAACGGTTGGATCATGCCGGTTTTGATGTACTCTTTCGGTATACTCAAATGGACTCAGACCGAACTCGACGCCCTGGATAGAAGAGTCCGTACACTACTGACCGCAAACCGGATGCATCACCCACGATCATCGGTGATGAGACTGTATATCCCGCGGAAGTGCGGGGGTCGAGGCTTTTTAAATGCGAAGACCCTCCACAATCGCGAGGTATGCAGTCTCAGGGATTTTTTTAAAAGCCGAGGTGGGTATGCACCGTGATGTGGTCGCAGTGGACAAGGGGCTCACCCCGCTCTCCATGGCTAAAGAGAACTGGCGCAAACCTGTAGTACTTTCTACTGATGACCGCAAGAAGGTATGGCAAAGCAAGGAGCTTCACGGGCGCTTCTATCGGGCTCTTCATGAGCCCGGTGTAGATTTCTTAGCGTCCGTATCTTGGCTACGTTTTGGTGACCTTTTCGGGGAAACTGAAGGTTTTATCTGTGCAATTACGGACGAAGTTATCTTAACGAATAACTACCGGAGACATATTATGAAGGACGGGACAGTTGACGTGTGTCGGGCATGCCACCGTCCGGGTGAGTCTATCAGACATATTATCTCTGGTTGTTCTCGTCTGGCTAACGGCGAGTACTTGCACAGGCATAACCAAGTGGCCAGGATTATTCACCAGCAACTTGTTTTGAAATATAAACTTGTGGATTCTGAGGTACCGTATTACAAGTATGTGCCCGACCCAGTTCTTGAAAATGACCATGTCACGTTGTACTGGGATCGGTCTATCATTACTGACAGGACTATTGTTGCCAATAAGCCTGATATAGTGGTGATAGATCGATTAGCGCGCCGTACAATTATTGTCGATGTTACCATTCCACATGACGGGAACCTCGTGAAAGCTGAGAAAGAGAAAGAAATTAAATATCTCGACTTAGCACACGAGGTTGTTGACATGTGGAATGTGAGCTCGGCTATCATTGTACCGATTGTCGTATCAGCCAATGGACTGATGGCCGAAAGCCTCGATCAACATCTATCGAGGCTCTCGTTAGATGGTTGGATCAAGGGCCTGATTCAGAAGGCAGTACTCCTCGATACGACTCGCATTGTGAGGAGGTTCCTGTCTCTGGAGCCCTAACCACCGGTAGCTTGGACCCTGCTCCCGACACCGGCGGATAACTATTTTTTTATATTTTTAATTGTTTTTTATACTTATTTTATTTTTTAAGAAATATTTAAAAATGTAATTAGATAAGTAAGTAAATAGATAAATAAACGAAATAATAATAATAATAAAATCTTTATTACTAGAAAAATGGATACAGTAAATCTCCTTAAAAACAAACAAATTAGGTCTTAAGTAATGTGCACTTAGGTGTCAAAGGAGGTGCTTAGGCACTCTTACTAGGATTACCCTGTATCACGAATGCCATCACCTTCCTCCGGACTAATTAGGATAGTTCTTAAACAATTGAATTTTGAATAAATTCTAAACAAATAAAATAAAAGTTAGATTATAATTTACAAACAAAGATTTTATAAAAACATATTTACAAAAAAAAAACAACCGACTTCCAAAAAAAACACTACAAATTGAAAAATAACTTTAATTTCGGAAGTCGGTGTCTTCGGTTCCGCGTTTTCGTTTATTGACACCGACTTCCGAAATTAAAGTTATTTTTCAATTTGTAGTGTTTTTTTTTGAAGTCGGTTGTTTTTTTTTTGTAAATATGTTTTTATTTTTCACTTTTTAGTGGGTCAGTTTGTAATTTATCTAAGTTACAATAGCCTAATGCCAACTGTTCATCACCTTTTACAAAATTTTGCTTTTCCCGATGCTGGGACGTTAACGTCCCAGCATCGGGAAAATCGCAGCATCGGGGTTGGGGCGTTCTTACCGGGAGAACTCCTCAACAATTAATTGTTGAGGAGTTCTCCCGGTAAGAACCAGGAGATCCTCAACAATCACTCGCAATACGCATTGTGACGAGCATAAATTGCTTAGCAACCATTGCTTAGCAACCATATTAAAGTAATTGAATCGCAACCCGTGAAATATTTGTCAGTGAGTAGTTCCGATGGCCATCTGTGATCTTTATCATCAGCTCCACTTTACCAAGTGATGATTTCCGAGAGCAAATGCTCAAGTTACTTTAAAAAATATCCAAATCGCTGTAGCTTTACCTATAAAATTTGAGGGTTTCCCTCGATTTCCATGGAATCCTCTCATCAGACTCCAACTTGATGATAATGGGACCACCTCGAGAGTATACCCTTTCAAATAAGAAAAGAACTTTTGGAATCGGTCCAGCCGTGTACGAGTAATCGGTGAACATACACAAGGTAGCTACTGTAAACTGTTGAGGAATTCCCTTAACTGTCCTTCGTCTTCATCATCAGACTCCTAATGACAGTCGCAACCCATCTAGGTGTAAAGTTGACATCAATACAAATTAATCAAGCCCAAACACAAGGTAACTGCTGTAAATCATTGAGGAGTCCCCTCGACTGTCTTTCGGCTCCATCATCAGATCGACTCCAGGCCTTCATCAAATTGTAGTGCTTTAAAATACTTAATGAAAAAATTAACAAACGCACTAGTCGCTCATACGATTTTCGAAAGTTCCCTTCGATTTCACTGGGATGCCATCATCAGATCCTGGTTTCCTTATCATGGGACCACCCTTGGCATATATCCTTTCCAACAAAAAAAGAATAATCAAAATCGGTTCATAAACGAGGAAGTTATCCGCGATCACACATAAAAAAAAAAAAAAAATTACGGTCGAATTGAGAAACCTCCTCCTTTTTTTGAAGTCGGTTAAAAAGGAAAAAAAATAAAAATAATAATAATAAAAAGTATGTGTGTTGGGGTGTGTGTGTGTGTGCGCGCGTGTGTGTGTATGTGTTTGTGTGTGTGTGTGTGTGTGTGTATGTGTTTGTGTGTGTGTGTGTGTGTGTGAGGGGGGTGTGTGTGTGTGTGTGGCGTTACTCATACTTTCCGGAGTTTGGAAACTATTGTTTCCAAACTCCGGAAAGTATGAGTAAGTATGCGTTGGTGAAATAGTCAGTTAACCCACTAATTGTATAAGTCTCTCAGTTTCTTCGTAGGTGAGACCCTTTAGCCAGTCACTCACAGCGCCCCTGCATTGCCGTCGGGTAAGCAAGCAAATATTCAGAACAGCATTGAGTTTGTTGTAAACGCGTGAACCCAGTATCCAATAATGCCGCTGAGCAAGAGCTGTTCTCCGTGCTACACAGTCCCGTTCTTTTGCGCTTGCCTTCTCGTAGCCGTAAGGAGTATGGTATAGTGGCATGTTTGCGTAATGTTATTTGGAGCACAAAGATTTGTCTAACAGTTAATACCTCACACTCTTTATAGAGAAGTGCGGTAGGATATCTGAAGGGTTTCCTGGACATGACCTTAAGAACTGCTCTTTGCGCTCTCTCAATTCGTAACATACTGACAGCAAAGGTGCCACCCCAGACAGAGATACAGTAGCCAAGCAGAGATTGGGCAAGCGCAAAGTAAACTGTTTTCAGTGTTTTGAGATCTGCCACTGATCTGAGTTTCTTGAACACGAAAATAAGCTTGCGAATACGGGGGACGAGTTCATCAATGTGTCTTTTCCAGTTTAGCAGACAATCAACCTGGACTCCAAGGTATTTTATATTTGAGGTCCTCTTAATGCGGAGGCAGTCACAATGGGCGTTTGCAGAGTCGCAGCAATGCGCCTGAATTTTATACGTCTCTGGTTGAGGTTGGCTTTTTTGCGAAAGGGAGAAAGTTATGAATGCTGTTTTGTCTAGATTAAGTGTTAAGAGATTGCCAGATAGCCAATTCATAACAATTCTAAAGGTGTCTTCCGCATAAACTTTAGCCTGCTCCCAGTTCGGACCATCAATAAGCAGTGCTGTGTCATCGGCATATGACAAGAGTTTAGTATGAGGTAGGGCTAACGTGCATAAATTGTTAATGTAAACTAAGAACAACGTTGGACCCAGCACGCTGCCCTGGGGCACACCGTAACTGACAAACTGCTCACTGCTGACAAGATTACCAATCTTAACGGACTGACTGCGTTCCTCTAGATAGTTGCGAAATACATCGAGAGCAATTCCTCTTATGCCTATGGATTCTAGTCTATCGACAAGGATGGGCACCGAGACAGTGTCAAAGGCCTTAGACAAATCAAGAAACAAGCCAATGCATTTGTTGCCATTATCTAGTGTCTTACTAAGTGTCTTACTGATATGCTCTGTCAGATCAATAATTGCATCTTCAGTCGACTTACCACGTCTAAATCCAAATTGATTTTGTGCTAAAACCTTATTTGTGTTCAGAAAATCAACCAGACGTGCATTGAGTACTTTCTCTATTACTTTAGAAACTGTGGTCAATACTGAAATCGGTCTGTAGTTCGTGACGCTGCCTCTATCCCCACTCTTGAAGATAGGATGCACAAGAGCTCTTTTGAATACCCTAGGAAATTTACCATGCAAAAAGCACAAATTAATAACATGGGTCAGGGAAGGTAAAATAAACTTGCGTATTTCCTTTAAGAAATTGGCTGAGATTCCATCCCATCCTATGGCACAATCGTTGCGGAGTCCCATGATGACTGTCTCAACCTCTCTCTCGTCAACATCTAGAAGAGCCATCGAGGAGAAGAGTCTCTCGTCAACATCTAGAAGAGCCATCTTTTGATCAGTCGTTCATTTGATGTCGCAAATTTATTCAGTCGTCATTTCTGATTATGAAATTTGATTAGTAATGATTTGATATTTTAAAATTACATCTAGCAACTTTTGATCAGTCGTTCATTTGATCTCAGTCGTTCATTTGATGTCAAAGTTCAAGAAATGGGTCCCGATTGTGTACCAGGCTTTAATACTATTAAAGAAACGTTCTATGTTGAGAGTACAGATATTTTAAATCATAGTAGGTACTACTGAAAATGTCGTACAAATACCTGAAGCACTAGCAAATGATTATATATACATTCAAAGCTGGGTCTGTGTGGTGCCGGACTGGTCTGTGTGGTGCCGGACTTAAAGACTACCACCACCCCTTACTTCCCGTGGGTGTCGTAAAAGGCGACTAAGGATCGTACCGGAGAATGGGCAGCAGCGTTCTTTATGTATTCCACCATCATACCATACTGCGATCGCCAACCCGCCTGCCAAGCGTGGCGATTATGGCAAACCCTCCCAAAATTGGGGGAGGCCTATGTCCAGCAGTGGACGTCTATCGGCTGAAACGACGAACGACGACATTCAAAGCATACAGACGTGCTCATCAATGCATTTTTAAAAATAAAATAAATTAACGTTTGCATAAATAGTGACCTAGTTTTAGTGTATTAGCGTGACAAACATTTTAAGTGACAAGTTTAAATAATGAACTGACTGGATTATTCTGAAATACTCGTGTTATATGGAAGGCAGCCCCAATAATCGGAGCGCGATGATACGACACAGCCCTCCACCGACACCGACCCCGGTACCAACCCCGGTACCGACGACGCCGGTACCGACACCGGCACCGACACCGCCGCGACAACCAAGACAGGACCAAGACGATAAAATTGAAGTAGTGACCACTCCAGAGATCCAGAACTGGATGACATCAATCGAGCAATGCCTGAATGAGGTATGTGCTACTGCTTCTGATGGTAAGCTCAACACTGAGCAGAAATTAAAAATAAATAATCTTTGCCGAAAAGTTGGTCATGGAGTTTCGCAAATGGCTGTTCAGTACCAGTCTCTAAAGCAAAAAGCCATTCAAACCCATACCACTCTTAAATCCATGACCGAAGCTCGAGACCTGTCCGACTGTCTAACGGAGATGAACCGGACGATTCAGGAGTCCTGTACGAAGCAGGGTGCGGGCACATCTTTTGCAGATATGGTGAAGAAGGGGTCCAACAGCTTTGTTCGTCCTAATACTTTTAGTTCCGTGGCGATTTATCCTTGTGATAATTCAAAAACCAGTGACGAAACCAAGACCATGGTCCAAAAAATCATATGCCCTGGAGAAATGAAGCTGAAAGTACGAGGCGTACGCAAAATAGGAAAAGGAGGATTAATAATCAGCACTGAGACCAAAGATGACCTAGATAAGCTCAAGCACACAGTCCAACTCGCTTCGTCAGGGCTTACCGTCGACGAACCTCAAAAACGCAAACCTCGCATTATAGTTATAGGAGTTCCCACATCCATGTCCGAAAATGAGGTTTATAAGTGTATCTATGAACAGAACTTGACCGACAAACTGCCGACTATGTCCCTAGATACATTTTTGACCTCAATAAAACTGAGCCACAAATCTGGCAGGAAGGATGCTGAGAATTGCAACTTTATTATAGAAGTTCCAGCCATCATTCGCAAGGCCCTCGTTACACAGGACAGATTGTTTATAAATTGGACGTCCTGTCCGGTACGAGACTTTACATTGGTAACTAGATGTTTCAAGTGCCAGCAGTATGGTCATGCAGCCAAAACGTGCAAAATTGCTGCCCCCACATGCGGCCATTGCGGTGAAGAAGGGCACTCAATGCAAGACTGCGCAAAGAAGGCCAATCCGCCAAAATGTGCTACATGTTTGCGCTTTAAAAAACAAGCCAACCACAAGACGGGAGATACAGATTGCCCTGCTAAAAAAGCTGCCGAATACAGGTACATTAATTCGATAGATTATGAAGGCGCCTAAGAGCGCCACATACTAGTTTATATTTTAGACTTAATTTATTGTTTTATTTTATTTTAATATGGATGATAACTTAATTACCGATATAGATAACACATTTTAACTAGATCAAAGACATGTGACGTTGAGGACTGCAGACAATATCTTTCCGACTATCAAAATTCGCTAACCGTACTAACCCAAAACATTCGTAGTATTTATAAGAACATAGATAGCTTTAATATTTTTCTTCATAGACTTAACTTTGATTGTGATATAATGGTACTTACCGAGTGCTGGCTTTCTAATCGCCACGATAGCCTCCCATTAATACCGGGGTACAACTTATTACATACCAAAATAAACTACAATCAAAATGATGGTGTGGTAGTCTATGCTAAGGAATCATTAAAGGTAACAGTCGAGGAACACACCCTACAAGACTGTATGAGTAATTGTTTAGTCATCAAAATTGGTACAACCACAGCGATAATCGCTATGTATAGATCCCCATCCTCTAGAAACTTAGATCCTTTTAACAATTCCTTAAACCAGATCTTTCAAGCACTAAGCCCATTTAAGAATGTTATACTAACAGGTGATTTAAATATAAATATTGGCTCCGAAAACTGCGATGCAGGGACCCAAGATTACCTTAATATTTGCTTATACCATGGTTTTCTCCCCGCTCACACATTGCCTACTCATCAGAGCGGTTCCTGCCTCGATCATATGATGATCAAAACCAGCCTATCATACATTACGCTTGTTACTAACTCAACAATTACGGACCATCACGCAGTTTTACTCAACGTAAATTTAACGCTGCCTAAGCTAAATCGTCCTCAGACTATTAGCAAATTAAATACAAACAAACTCGAATATGATTTGTGCAACATTGACTTTAGCCTAGTTTACAATACTGCTGACGCTAATCTGGCTTTATCGTACTTAATAACACATGTTCAACAAGCAATATTACGTAACACGACAGTTTCTACAGTAAATAAGAAGTTTTATAATATTAAACCATGGATTACTCCAGGACTAATTCGGTGTATAAGACAGAGAGATAAACTTCATCAGAAAACTAAAAGACACCCTGATAATCTAATAATTCAAACCACCTATAAAAGATACAGGAATTTCTGCAACAATCTCCTAAAGAATTTAAAAAATAATCACGATAAAACTGAATTAAATAAAGCAGGTAAAAATACCAAGCAACTTTGGAAACATATTAAAAACGTCACTAATATGTCTAAACAGCGTGAATCAAATTCGAGTTTATTGCTGACTAATACTTCACCACTCTTATCAGCTAACAATGTAAATAACTTCTTTGTAAATGTTGGGAAAACTCTTGCCGATCAGATTCCGAGATATTGCGACCAACCATCTTTCCAAAAGTCTAGCAATAGCTGTAACCTGAAATCGTTTGCTATATTGGATACCGATGAAGATGAAATAACCCGAATCATTTCTGGGCTAAAAGACGACTGCGCAGTTGGATGGGATAACATAAGCAATAAGATCCTTAAACTCTTTAAGCAAATTTTGGTACCTCCCTTAACATATATTTCGAATCTGTCTTTCGGAAGGAATTTTCCCCAGATGTCTAAAAAAGGCAGTTGTAATCCCTATCTTTAAATCTGGAAGCAAGGACGTAGTCAATAATTATAGGCCAATATCATTACTCCCCTCAATTTCAAAAATTCTAGAGAAAATTATAAACAGTAGACTTGTTAATTACCTAGAAAAAAACAACATCCTATCCCCTGCGCAATTTGGTTTTAGAGCCAAACTGTCGACAGCAGATGCGGTGCATAGCCTGACTGATTATATTTCAGAAGAACTCGGCAAAGGATACCAGACCTTGGGAGTCTTTCTCGATTTAGCCAAGGCCTTCGACACGGTGTCTATTTCTGTTCTTCTGAACAAATTAGAGATCATAGGAATAAGGGGAACGCCGCTGAAACTTTTTACTGACTATCTAGACAACCGGTACCAATGTGTTAGAATAGATAATATTACGAGCGATGAGCAGAAAAATACTGGTTTTGGTGTTCCTCAGGGGAGTATTCTGGGCCCCACCCTCTTTCTTATTTATATTAACGACTTGTGTAATCTAAATATTAAAGACGGCAAAATAATATCATATGCCGACGACACGGCGTTAATATTTAGCGCCAAAACCAGTAGCGAACTGTTCGAAATCGCTCAACTAGGTTTTAATACTGTGACTAATTGGCTTCATAGCAATTTACTAACATTAAATGCTGACAAAACAAAATATATTCACTTTTCCATGCGCAAGCCTCAACTTAATATAACTAACCCTTATCTATACGCACATCAATGTGGAAACCGTACAATCACCATGTGTAATTGTCCTTTTATCCACAAAACGAGCAACATAAAATACCTGGGGGTAATAATGGACGACACACTCTCTTTTAAAAAACATATTGAAAGCCTAGTTAAAAGAGTGCGCAAACTAATATATGTTTTTAAAAAATTGCGAACGATAGCAGATTCAAAATTAATCACACAAGTTTATTTGGCCCTATGTCAATCTATAATTCAATATTGTATCACTTCTTGGGGTGGCGCACCAAAAACTAACTTGCTTCCTCTTGAAAGAGCTCAGAGAGCAATTTTAAAGGTAGCAAACTTCCATCCCTTCTTTTTTCCCACAGATCTGCTATATAAATCCTGCAATGTACTAACTGTTCGCCAGCTTTTCATTATGCACTTAGTATTAAAACAGCACACCATGCTTGCCTACAATGCCGACAATACTAACAAGAGACGGAATGATTTAGTATGCATATCTAATGCTACCTCAAAACATGTCTTTGTAGAAAGGTTTATAACTTTCTTAGGCCCATTCCTGTACAATAGATTAAATAGAAAACTAAGTATTTATAAACTAAATTACTATAGCTGTAAACAAATTATACTTAAATATTTATTAACCATCGACTATGCACAAACAGAGGACCTACTTATTGTCTGCAAATAGAACTGCTAACATGCTATTTTACTTTTATTTACCTATGTTTTAATTTAGTTTTTACGTTATACATGATTGTTAATTTATTACATTAAATACTTATATGCACCTTCTAGCCTGAAGCACAGGTTCAACCTAGTTCAGGCAAATTAGCAACTGTGCGCTATTTTATTTGTTAAGCTATTCATTGTAAATGTATCCCCATTTTATAAATAAACAATTATTATTATTATTATTATTATTATTATTTAAGCTAAACAAGCTGTAGGTAAAAACTTAGGTCCCATACAAAAGATCTATGTAAGGAAAGTTCAGGAATTGTGTTCCGATTGTGTACCATGGTTTAATACTATTAAAGATACGTTGTACGTTGTGAGAGTACAGATATTTTAAATCATAGTACTACTGAAAATCTCGTACACATACCTGAAGCACTAGCAAATAATTATTTAAGCTAAACAAGCTGTAGGTGAAAACTTAGGTCCCATACAAAAGATCTATGAAAGGAAAGTTCAAGAAATGGGTTCCGATTGTGTACCAGGGCTTAATACTATTAAAGATACGTTGTACGTTGTCAGAGTACAGATATTTTAAATCACAGTACTACTGAAAATCTCGTACACATACCTGAAGCACTAGCAAATAATTATTTAAGCTTTAAGCTATGAAGAGGGGACCGATAAAAAAATTCTGATTTTTGTCAACTACGTTGCCCGTAAAATGTTAAGGAAACGTCGAACATTCGCTGCTAGATGGCACATTCAAAGCGGCCCCGAAGTCGTTTTACCAATGGTATGTCCTTCATTATGACTTATATTTATACATATAAAAAGCTACAAACATTGTGCCCGCTATTTACGTCCTGTTAAATCAGAATATACATGTACTCGTCTATTTTCCTTGCTGAAAGTTAGGTGTTATGCAATATTTCTTAAGTGACTATGAAAAGGCGAAGATGAATGCTGTTGCGACAGTTTTTCCTGGTGCAATTAATAAGTGGCTGTTTTCACCACTTGTGAGGTGATATGAAAATATTCCAAGAAAATCAAACTAAATACCACAAAAGAAGGCCGAAATGTCACGAGAATGTGCGCGTTAATTCCGTTACTTTCAGCCAACCGGATCCTAGGTGAGTTATGTATTATAATTTTAAACGTAGCACAAGTTTTATTTATTTTTTATGTTTTTTTATCGGCTAATTATTGTGGTATTATTTATTACAGGCAATACATTTTAGAAATACACCCTACTCCAGATGCCTTAGAAATGCGAAAGATTCGGCGGTATTTCGAAAGTAATTGGTATCCACAACTATCACATACAGTGTTGAGCTGTGCTGGATAGCGACACAGAAAAACCAATGCTTTCGAAAGTAATCGGTATCCACAACTATCACATACAGAGTTCAGGTGTGCTGGATGACAAAGAAAAACCAACGCTATAGAAGGTTGGAACCACAGTTTGAATTGCCGCATAACTAAGCACCCAAAATTATACTACTTCCTTGACAAACTCAAGATAGAATAACAAAATTGGCGACATTGGTCTAGCCTAAACAAAGAATCATTCATTATACGAATAATGAATTATTCTTTGTTTAGGCTCATAAAGAACAAAAGAAGGTTCAAAAATGATATTCAATACAAAAAATGCTGAAGAAAACTAGAAAATGGCTAGATTTCAAATAAGCAGTTAAACAAAAACATATTTTTACGCCTTTGTAGTACGCCTTAATAATACTGATTCAAAAGTTGATTTTTTATGTCCTGGAGTTGGGATTAAACTATTTTTCATACAATTGTTCAATATCACAATCACCAGACTGCCTGGAGCCCTAAGAAAAAATGCTCTTCGATAGCTCGCATCGTGAGGAGATTCCTGTTTCTGACTATCAGCTGAAGAGAGGTGGTCAGGTCATATTTTACCTCCTCTGCATGGATGATATGAAACATTCTGCCTACAACAACTTGTGAGTGATGTTGCGCCGCGCCGTTAGGATGGAATTTGGCGAGGACAAATGTGCAATGAATGATGCATGTTAAGCGAGGACAAATTCTAACTTTCATCTTTAGCTAAAATAACGCTACATCAACTCTACGAGACTATAATGAAATATTGACAAGCGTATTCATCAAAATAAAGGCCACACTGACACTATCTAGAGTAGATTTAAACATCTTTAGTAACATAAAGTCTACCTACCTCGAAGAGGTAACTCAGTTATGTTTGAGTCCGTATCAGGGCGAGGCTATTGCCATTAACCGTGCACAAAATAATCGCAGACTAACTTCTTCGATCTATCTATTTAAAACTAATAAAAATAAATCATTCCCACAGAGTCGCACTTCTACAGAAAACTTTCTGCTAATAAAACTCTTTCAACAAAAACGCACACACGGAATCGCGCTCCAAATTAAATAGCAATCCTAACTAACGAAACTGAGTTGAAAACTTTCCCCTAAGCAAGAACGATTCAGTTGTCACTGCTGCATCTGAAGAGAATCCATTAATCCAATTTGTGGAGTCAGCCAATCGTAGGAACTCCTTTATTGGATTCCTCGGGACAGACCTCGTCAGCCACACTGTTTGTTGGCAAACATCTTTTGATCGCGGTATAAAAATCTTTGGAATTCTGTGGGTTTCTGGTGCATTGTTTGGAAGGGTGTTTAAACATTGTTTTTGTTTGTCTTTTATAAATGGTGTTTGCATCATATAGTTTGATAGTATAATAATTGGTAAAATATAGTCACTGACTGGCCGAAAAAAAGTTTCAGTCGATATTGCCACAAAAAATACGATAATCACAAATATATAAAAAAAATAACATACCGTGCTAAAATCACTGAAATAACTTTATTCAGAGTCAGCGTGACATTAAAGGTAAGGGCTGAAAGAGAATTATAATGAACCAAGCATGCCTTTTCACGTGTGTTTGCATCATATAGTTTGATAGTATACTAATTGGTAAAATATAGTCACTAGTCCTGGCCGAAAAAAAGTTTCAGTCGATATTGCCACAAAAAAACAGGATAATCACAAATATATTCAAAAAATAACATACCGTGCTAAAATCACTAAAATAACTTTATTCAAAGCCAGCGTGACATTAAAGGTAGGCCTGAAAGAGAATTATAATGAACCAAGCATGCCCCTTTTCACGTGTACGTACTTAACAACTGAAAAATGATGACTATCGTTGCTCCTGGGTTTACACACGTGAAAATAATAGGTACCTATAGAACCCTAAAACATTGGTGGATGTACGGATCATTTATTTAAAATATCTTTAGTTTTAAGAACTCGTTTAGAGATTGTTGAATAATACAATAATTTG
This sequence comes from Mesoligia furuncula, assembly GCA_916614155.1. NCBI lineage: Eukaryota > Metazoa > Arthropoda > Insecta > Lepidoptera > Noctuidae > Mesoligia > Mesoligia furuncula. The sequence continues at coordinate 3,423,375 of OU744791.1, read as the reverse complement.
CTTAGAGATTTGTTTGTTGAAATTAGCACCTTGTTATTTTAATATTTGCATGCCAAATCATAGCAAAATGTGTCAATGCAGTAGCAATTTATATACCTACCATCTTTACCGCATTTACTGCAAATAAATGACTTTGAAAAAATCTCGGGACATTTGCAATATTTTAAACTTTTCGTTGGCAAATGAGTAATTAATTATTTGCAGTCGCAGCCTTGGTATTTTATGGCCGATACTGTAATTATAGATCGAAATAAAATATTAATCTACGAGACTCATTTTCTGGAACTAGAAGCTATTCAGCTACTAGACCACACACCGGGCTTACTCAAAATTCCGGATGACTCGAATGCTTCAGGTTTTCAAAACTAAATCAGTTTCAACTTCAGTCAAAAATCAAATGTCCTATGTCTATTCCAGTTTCATCGGAAATTCCGCCTTCGTGGGAAGGAAAGCTGCTAACGTACGTAGGGTCTATTGCAAATGAATTAGCGGGTATTCCCCTAAATTTTCGTCACGTTGTATTTTGAACAAGAAGCAAGGATTTTCCAGAATCGATGTAAATCATACTTCTAATTTTACAACGGAACTTACCCAATAGCCTAAATTTAAAATATTCGAAAATTATACTTAGGTACCACTAATATTTTCCTGGGCAAAATATATTTAGAGCCAAATTCGTCTGTATTGTACTACATTAAGCCGTTATGGCCCACTAGGGAGTAGCCTCGTTGGAAAACCAGAGGTCTGACCGTTGTGGGCTTGTAATAAACTAATGAGTTTTCATACCTCAAAACTGGCTATAAATTGTTTTGAAAATAAAATTACTTAGGATATTATTTAAATTAGATTTTTGTTCTTTTCATTTTTAATTTTTTATGGCTATTTTTATATAATTTTTTGAAAAGCATGCATGACTGAATTTGTGCTGATCAGAGGGGCAGTTCTCGTTGTTCAGTCTCAATCTATCAAAAATACCTCTAATTTCCCTTCATTTTTGACACGTTTTTGACATTGATTGTCTCTGAGATGAGATTGCGACTAGATTTTGAACGATTTAATTTACGGGAATTGGCCTTCAAGTCTTAATGGTTCAAGGATGATTTTACCAACGTCACATATCTTTTATGGCATTTTTTTTATTTTCCACAAATTCGGTAGGCAGTTTTTGTAAGGGTAAAATTTCAAAAAAATATTCTGCGGATAAAAGATATTTAATATCAATTGCTTTTATTTCGTACTTACATCAAACATAACAATACAATTTAACATCCTTTTTACATACCATCTCTCTTATCATTCTCATGCAAGCTTAGCTTGAAGCCCCGTTTTCAAGCACGTTCTCTTATCACGATTCCAGTAACCCTCACACGACCTCCTTAAGAGGAAACTCAGTATATTTATGGTGACAATGGGTCGTAAACGAAAGCCGACTGCAACACAGGCCGCTAACGAAGCGAACTGTCCGGGGAAATCAGACCGTTTTTATTAGCTTACCGCATAAATCGTGGTCATTGGAACCTATTAAGCGTGTATCGTAGGGGAATTAAGTGGTAATCAGCTTCGTGGGTGTAGCTTCTTTTTCCTTGTGTTTCAGTTAAATATTTCAATTGCCTTTTGTTAGGCGGTGGTCATATACACTCCTATAAGTAGCGCCACTTTAATTGTCAACTAAACTAAGTGTACTATGAGCAATCTGACATGCCACCTGGTCGGATCGCATACAATATGCAAGCAAAGGATACGGTATGAAGTGATGATTAACATAGATGACCTACAGTAGGACCAAATACAGATAGTAAGAAGTGGTGAAACGGGTTGCAAGAATTGGTAAAAGGGGTTGCAAGAAGTGGTTGAAAGGGGTTGCAAAACAGTAAAATCTCAAGTACTAAAGTTCAAGGAGTGCAGCACAGAAAATTGGTATGGTACCATGGCGCTTTAAGTTTTTATTTAGGATTGGTTATTCCAAGATGGCCACTCACAAAATTGACGGAGTTCTAGTAGAATTGTTAGTAAATATTATGGTCTATACGGCGCGAACCGCGTTCTGTTAAAGAGGTGCACATTACCTCCTAACCAAAGGCTTCCATGGCACAGAGCTTGGGTCTATATAATAGCTGAAGTACATTATAAATTATGTGTTAAAGTCTGGTGGGATACCTATATCGATCAAAGTAAAAAAAAACCGTTAAGTCATATACCAGCCGGTCTTTCATCGATCATCTTTCGATCATCATATCGATCAAAGTAAAAAAAAACCGTTAAGTCATATACCAGCCGGTCTTTCATCGATCATCTATTCTGCAAAAATCTCAACCTGAAAATTTAGGTGAAGTGAGCTGTTGCAAACTCCTGTGTCCACCCTTGCGACAAGACCCAGAGAGTTAGATTTGCTACTATCTACTAAACAAATATCTGATCGATCTGTCTCACTTAATAAAGATAAACAATCTGGACTTCAAAAACTATCACAATTGGAGCTTAGATGTGAAGCGCAAAACCGTTGAGAAAATAAGGACCCAGCTGCCAGGTAAACCTGGACAATGGCCTCTGGGTGATTCTCCGTAACATCGAAGGACCTCACTTCATAAAGATAAACAATCGTGACTTACAAAACTATCACAATCGGAGCTTAGATGTGAAGCGCAAAACCGTCGAAAAAATAAGGACCTAGCTGCCAGGTAAACCTGGACAATGGACTCTGGGTGATTCTCCGTAACATCGAAGGACTGGGGGCACACCGACAGGGACTCCTGCATCATCTGTTATTCCCTTAGAAATTATATTCCATGTTCAGTGTTATAATGAGAAAGAGTATTATTTTTATGTTTTAAACTAGATAGCTGTAGTTCATAGCAATGTAAGGCAAGTTAATCTTAGAAGTAATTCACTATATAAATCATCAGATGGAATGACAGGTCTCTTCACCTACCTTTTTACGGTGAGATTTTACAGAATAGATGATATCATAGAAATTACGAAGACGCAAAAGAAAAAACGGTTTAGGTACTAAGGACTTGTTCACATTGCCCAACATTGACACATTGAAAAGTTCTCTTTGTCATCGATAAATATTTTTTCCACTTCTATCTTTTGGGATGCGTGAAGGAGCCTACTCGTGTAGCGCAGTTTGTTCCGCCAGTTACTTAAGTGAACCGAGTGCTCCGCGCATTCTGGACAGTCACATCCGTCCCCTTATTTGACTGGCCAATTCTTCCCTTGCGGTAGTAGGGCTAACGCCCGCCTGGTTTGCGACCACCCTCCCACCAGTCTAGCGTCAAGCAGCCTGCTGCGTTTCGTCGATGCGTGGGAGTTCCAGTGCCTTAGGCATCTCTTGGGCACGCTCGTTCCATTATAGACCTCATCCATCGGTTTCCACCAGGCGTGATCGAATCTCGAAAACGATCAAGAGCGGTCAAATTCAGCAATAAAAAACAAATCTGTTCTACGAAGACATAGCGTCATTTTTTTCCTCATTTATTTGACAAAATGCCGTTTATTTGAATTCTTTCCACAATCTTCTTCCTTAATGGTTTCTACTGTGGTCATGCTACGCGTGCATAATTCCGGCGTGATGAACAATACGAAATTGGACACTATTAACTACAATGTTCCTCCTTATTTATGCTATCTAAAACGACTAACCAAAAAATCTAAGGCCTTCCTACAAATAGCAATCCAGCCGTCAGTTGTGCTTAGTTAAGTACTTAAACATACTTAGTTGGTGCTTAGCGTTACTTAACGACTACTGGACGGGAAAAAAAGGGGACCTCTTGTGGTGACACTAAGTCGAAACTACTTAACTATTTATTGTATATGCCTTAAATCTGTATGGGTCGTCGTATCTTCATACTTGGGTGGCGGGGAAAGAAAGAAAGAAAAAGAAAATACGTTCAGAGTGATTAAATTACTTATACATGCTCTAACTAGGTCGCTAGAATGTAATATTGTAATTTTGCTGGTATAATTAAGACGCTTATTATGATTGACTCGTTTGTCACCGCAAACGCCACAACAAACTGTCTTGCTGAGCGAGCACAGCGGACCATCTCAGAGGCGGCCTCCAGACTGTTGCAGGCTGGCTTGAAGAGGAGATTCTGCGCATGATGCTTCTGACGACCTTCTTATAGCACCCACAGGATGAGATTTAAAATAAATATTTTTGTGACGTGCGTAGGTCGTCTACCTACGCACGTCATGTTTATTATTTATTTATTTACTATTACCCCACTTACATTTGTTGTTAGTCACAATTTCCACACTCGGGGACATCACACAAAAAGCAATTTGATACCACCACCAACAAAAATGAAATGTTTTGTCGTCGTCGTCGTTTCAGCCGATAGACGTCCACTGCTGGACATAGGCCTCCCCCAATTTTGGGGGGGTTTGCCATAATCGCCACGCTTGGCAGGCGGGTTGGCGATCGCAGTATGGTATGGTGGTGGAATAAATAGAGAACGGTGCTGCCCATTCTCCGGTAAGACCCTTAGTCGCCTTTTACGACACCCACGGGAAGTAAGGGGTGGTGCAATTCTTTAAGTCCGGCACCACACAGACAAATGAAATGAAATGTTTTGTATTTAGTCTCAATTCAGTGACGTAGATACTAAAAGAAAAGTACAAGTTCAGTACAAAACAGTTTTTAGGAATCCTACGAAAGAAGATTTAAAATACTCTTTACCTTTACTAGGAAAGCCTTAGCATTTCAGGGCATAAACGTTCCCAATCTTATAAAATTTCATCTTTCAGGTACCCCCGAGCGAACGTTAGGGTTTTAATAAATGATAATATAAACGCCGCCAGACCTTGGAAAGGCTCTATGGGCGCATATATTTTGAGGTCAGGTAATTCAGGGTGGGTGAAATTTAATTTGTTATTATAAAACGCCTCATTGGGCCAGCGTCAGCATTTTTGGGTGCTATTTGGAGGTTTTATTTGCACTTCGGAGTAAAAATGCTAAAGTACGGTAGGATTTACAGGTTCAATTTTATCGAAATCAGCGATGTTGTAATTTTGACTGTAATAAAATCATATTGTCATCATCTGCCTAACCTTTTCCCAACTATGTTGGGGTCGGCTTCCAGTCTAACCGGATGCAGCTGAACATATTTTACATGGAGTGACTGCCTATCTGACCTCCACAACCCAGTTACTGGGTAATACGATGCCCTTTGGTGAGACTGGTTGTCAGACTTTCGGGCTTCTAACTACCCGTAACGACTGTCAAAGATCCACGAATGACAGCCGGGACCAACGGCTTAACGTGCTTTCCGAGGCACGGAGGGGTCACGGTATGTAAAGATGTCACCCATCCACAGACCAACCGCGGCAAGCGTAGCTTAACCTGATCGATCGACCTGTGCGGCAGTTATTATTTAGCCACGGGCCCCTCTCAAAAAATCATACTGTCATACTATTTATAACGGGTGTAAGAATATACTTAACGCAGCCGAGAACTGGACCATACCTGGGAACCTTTCGGTTAAGGAGGCGTTGAAAGTCAAAATTCCAACTTTTACTGACGTTTTTTTACTAAAACAAGTTTTTAATGTTATCCACGACCCTATATATACCTAAGCACAATGTTATGCGTGCGTTGTATTGCGCACCAAATTTTCACACCAGAAATAAAAGTCGTTTCCCAGCAATTATTTTTGTGCAATGTTACTTAGTTTGATGTACAGAATGAAAGAATAAAATAAATTTTCTATAAAAAAGACATATTTGATTACAAGTCCTTGAAAAGATCACAGTACAGCAAATAAGCCACCTATTTGGCAACGCAGATATATTGGCATTATAGGAAACGTGACTGCTACCTCACGACCTGGATTATGTTCATAACTTTGATAGGGAATTTGGCTGTATAGCCAAATCTTCGGTCGACACCACGGCCGGTATCCTACGCGGAAGACCCTACGGTGCGCAGTGGGCTAGCATTGATGAAGAAACAATGATTTCCAAATGTGGCTATTATTGAGTGTGTTATCGATAGGTTGATTGCGATCCGTGTGAACAATGCCGTGGGTTCGGGTATTTAGTTTTTATCTATCTACCAACAGATAAACCAGACAACTAAACTGAGTACACTGACTGTCTTACCCATATGGGTGCAATTATAGAAGAATCCGACGCAGGTATGTGTATGTGCTTGCTGCATATAATGTTGGGTGACCTTAATGCGCATTTCGATGCTCCGTTTGGTCGTGAAGTACGCTTGTTTCGTGACGAGCAAAAGCTTATATGTGCGGCTATAGTAATGTTAGGCTTAGAGTCGGATACACATACTTTTACTAGTGAAGCACATGGCTGCAACCGGTGGCTAGACCACTGCATAGTCCCGGAGTCTGCTTAATTTTTTTTATTAACTAAATAATAAATTATATCAATATTAATAAAAGGGTTAATATTTAAATAGCCCGCTATAGAGTGCTCCTCCTGTTACACTTCCAGAGTTGTCACCTGTGTGTTTCTTGCGGACAAGTTGAAGAAGAGGTTTTGTGTAGACCTTGGATTATTCTAAAAACGCACACGACTACATAAAAGCGCGAGAAGATTGACCTTTGATTGCTTTTGATAGGCGTAGTATATAGTTTTTGCTATGGACGCAGAATCATTGAACCCTGGACTGCGTGGGACAATTATTAGACGCTAGCAGCGCCCCGCGGTCTCAACCGCGTAAGTTTCGATCTCAAGGGAATATCGGGTTAAAAACTATCCTATGTGTTAACCCAGGAAATGGTTTATCTATGTGCCAATTTTCATTCTGATTAATGGTTTACACGTGATTGAGTGACAAACATCTTCACAAACTTTCACATTTATAATATTAGTAGGATAATTTAGTTCATTAGATAGTCAGTTTTAATATTATTTTGTCGTAGCTCTAGTTTCTTTTTATAACTTTATTTGTATTTTTAAACAAACTGAATCAACAGCAGGCTGATATATCTAAGATCAGTATAATTTTTAGGGCCTAGCGACTGGTTGTTAATTTACACGATGGAGAGAGGCACCGTAGAAGTGCAATCTTACCTTACTGTAGATTCAAAAGAACCTCAGTCCCTGGAGCTACTTTATAACCATCGTATTTGCACCACTCCCTTTTTCGGGTAACTCAGTGCATGGCCTAGTCATTGCCAAATACCCAAGGCTCAATAGTTAGTATATACCATAGATATATATTTCTATGGTATATACCCGGGGTGGCCAACATGGTTCGGTGCGATCTACCAATTACAGACTTCACGAAATCCCTACCGATTACATACTTCACGAAATCCCTACCAATTTTCACGAAATCTTATATGAAACAGCATAGTACAGTACACAATTATCTAGTATTTTTTATTTTATAGTAACTACTTATTTATTCATTTTATATTTATATATTTTTCTTTTTTTGTGAGCATTGCGGTTTGAACATCTTTCGGTTAATTAGCAAAATCAGTTTTGTAGTTGGAAATATTTTTTGCCACCCCTGGTATCTATCATAGACCGGACAACAAATATACCACTTGGAATAGCACAACTCATGGATACATAGCTTCACTTGCAGAAGAGACGATAACTATAGGCCAAGCTCAAGCTCAGGCAATGTTAACATATTAACGGGAGCTGCTCTCAAAACTGCTTTAGAGAAACGATGCGTGTTCAATAAGCTTCGAGCACTCTCAGGTCAGTCAATGTTGTTTATGATGTATTCTCTTCGGATCACTTTCCATTGCGCATTGTATGTAATGTGGGAGGGACTGGCAGTGTTCTGGCTGCCAATAGTAGCAAACATAAATGATATAATATGGTAACCAATCGCATGATATTTTAAAACAAATTAAAGTGATGTTAACGCAATGAAGAGTCAATTAGAATGGATATGCTCGTATTCTACTATCTCAAATTTGTTAATTTGTTTGCGGCCAGGCTACAGGGGCGTGTGATTGAGAATTGTGTGGGTTGTGAGCAGTTGAAATTTTTACCGCAGGATATTTTTGAAGTTGTAAGACTTATGAAGCGTGATCAATCTGCGGGTCATGATGACCTGACCATTGATCACTTGGTTCATGCAGGAAAATTCATATTCGTCAAAGTAAGTTTACTATTCAATTTATGTATTAAGTACTCTTACCCGAAGCCCTAATGAGAACAATGATAAAACAGGGCATCTCAATTCTGCTACCAATATCTACCAATCTCCCTAGGGTTGGAACGTTTTGTGCAGTCCTTAAAGTGCTAGGGTAGATGATGCTCAGTTTGGTTTCCGTCCTGGTTTATAGGCACTCGGTGAACTATTACAAAAGTCACAAAAGTCACAACAGTTACAACAGTTACAACAGTTTACCTTTTGCAGCATTAACAAATCCTGCATTATTTTTTTTGTCATCAATCCTTCTTGGAGTTGATATCCAACCTCATTTTTTAGGGTTCCGTACCCAAAGGGTACAAAACGGAACCCTATTACTAAGACTTCGCTGTCTGTCCATCTGTCTGTCTGTCTGTCACCAGGCTGATCTCAAGAACCGCGATAGCTAGACATTTGAAATTTCATTCAAATTCATTTCAATTCACAGATGATGTATTTCTGTTGCCGCTATAACAACAAATACTAAAAACAAAATAAAATAAATAATTAAGGGGGGCTCCCTTACAACAAACGCGATTTTTTTGCCCTTTTTTGCTCGATATCAAAAATGGCAACAGGTAGGCACTTGAAATATTCACAAAATACTCAGTTGTGTTTTAACTTTAATAATAAATAATAAAATTAAAATAAAATAGATATTTAAGGGGGGCCTCCCATACAACAAACATGTTTTTTTCGGCGTTTTTGCCTTGTGGTACGGAACCCTTCGTGTGCGAGTCCGACTCGCACTTGGCCAGTTTTTATACAGGGTGATTGGAAGATGGGTGCAAAGCTTCAAGGCGAAGATATTACAGACAATTTAGAACCATTTAAGCCATAGTTGTCTTAGACGAAGTCTTATCATCTTTTTTTAACCAATTTTTTAAGATTTTTTTCGAAAATTCCCAAAATTTTAACTAAACTGCTTATTTATGGCCAAATTGAATGATAAACGAATTCATTTTTATTTTATTTAATTAAAGTAATGTGTAAGCAATCTAGCAAAACATGTCTTAGGCCTCTGTATCGTAAGACATTTTTTTTACAGACATTTAAAGTTCATAAAAAAAATTAAAATTCATAAATATTTTTTGTAAACCTTATTAAAAAAAAAGCGGAGGGTGCTTTTTTTGTTCATACCATTTTGAAAACATGCTTGATAATCTCTCTTTCTTTTGAGGTAACATTTACGCGGATATCTTACAAATTATTAAAATTAGGACCTACAAACCAATTAGAGGGAGAAATTTTAAATTTTTGGCACACTAATTAAAACAACATTTGAATTTTATTTATTTATTTTTCATGTTCAAAATGTTGTCCGTGATTCGTAATACACGCACGGCTCCGTCTTCTCACTTCTGTTGTTGTTATTTTCAACATCGTCTCCAACTTCATCGTTTCAAACGCTGAATTAATTCTCTCTATCAATTCTTCTCTCGTGTTTATTTCAACATTCGTATACACCAGTTCCTTGGCCCGGCCCCACACGAAAAAGTCCAGCGGGGTCAGATCTGGTGAGCGAGCGGGCCAAGGGATGGGTCCATCTCTGCCAATCCAGCTGTCAGGAAAGCAATTATTTAAATGTTCCCTTACATGTAACACCCAATGCGCTGGACAGCCGTCTTGCTGAAAGATGACTGTACGGTCTCTTTCGAATATCGGGACACCGGTTTCCTCTATCAGCACTGGTAAATCGACTTGTAGAAATTGCAAATAATTTTCACCATTTAAAGTATCCGGTAAGAAGTGGGGCCCAATCAACGTCCTGCCAATTACTCCAGCCCAAACATTGACAGAGAATTTCCTCTGAAACGACACCTGCTTCTTAAAATGTGGATTGTTGTCTTTGGCGGCCCATTCATGGAGGTTATGGAAGTTTGTAATGCCCTCCCTAGAAAATTTGCTTTCATCCGTCCACAAGATTGATTTCAGGAACGCAAACAACACGTGCAGGAACGCAAAGGGCTACAACTGAACACAATAAATTGTGAATCAAAACTTCACAAGGGCAGCTGTAGTTTGACTAATAAATAAAAAATAAAAATAAAAATAAAAAGTATTTAATTCAGACTATTTAAATGTCCATATTTTGTTAGTATTACATTATCTTAAAACTATGTTAGTCATGAGGAGATCAAAATAAAAAATATAAATGTATTGACGTAATTAATCGGAACAAATTATAATTGAAAATAAATAAATAAATTAATTAATGTTAATAGTTGATTTAAATGAAAACTTGAAATACTCGTAAATAATTTAAAATAAATTAAAATTAAATTGAAATGAATAGTTTTTTTTTTTTTTTATGGACTAAAATGAAAATAAAATTAATAACTAATAAGTAAAAGATGTAACGGCTTCAAAGAAAAAACTAAATGGGCCCATAACCTATTAAAACACACGTAGTTGTAAATCATATGACAGCAATTTATTTTTATAAATTCATGTTAGCATTGATCATACCTGCCAGGTAGTACATAAGCAATGGCAGTACTATTTATTAAAGTATTATTTAGACATTAATTCTAACACAAACACGACTTTGTTACCTCAGTAACTAAGACCATTTTAGTAACTAAGACCATTTTGCTGTAAAAACCAACGTACTATCGCTGTTTTCTATTCACTGAACGTTCTACCTGGAAATGCCGTCGCATCGCGCGCTGCGGCCATTGTTTAGATAATCCCCTCAATTTGCATGTGCAAAAAAATCTTAAAATTTATCATTTCCAACCCATAAAGTAATTTATTAAGCAAACATTTTGTTTAAAATATTGTGTCTAAAATTTAAAATTTCTCCCTCAAATTGGTTTGTAGGTCCTAATTTTAATAATTTGTAAGATATCCGCGTAAATGTTACCTCAAAAGAAAGAGCGATTATCAAGCATGTTTTCAAAAAGGTATGAACAAAAAAAGCACCCTCCGCTTTTTTTTAAAATAAGGTTTACAAAAAGTATTTATGAATTTTAACTTTTTTTATTAACTTTAAATGTCTGTAAAAAAAATGTCTTACGATACAGAGGCCTAAGACATGTTTTGCTAGATTGCTTACACATTACTTTAATTAAATAAAATAAAAATGAATTCGTTTATCATTCAATTTGGCCATAAACAAGCCGTTTATTTAAAATTTTGTGTATTTTCGAAAAAAAACTTAAAAAATTGGTTTAAAAAAAATGGTACGACTTCGTCTAAGACAACTATGGCTTAAATGGTTCTAAATTGTCTGTACTATCTTCACCTTAAAGCTTTGCACCCATCTTCCAATCACCCTGTATATTAACCAAACCAGAAATGTACGTCAGATGTCTTTTTAGGGTTCCGTACCCAAAGGGTAAAAACGGGACCCTATTACTAAGACTTCGCTGTCTGTCCGTCTGTCCGTCTGTCCGTCTGTCCGTCTGTCCGTCTGTCTGTCACCAGGCTGTATCTCAAGAACCGCGATAGCTAGACAGTTCAAATTTTCACAGATGATGTATTTCTGTTGCCGCTATAACAACAAATACTAAAAACAAAATAAAATAAATATTTAAGGGGGGCTCCCATACAACAAACGCGATTTTTTTGCCCTTTTTTGCTCGATATCAAAAATGGTAATAGGTAGGCCCTTGAAATATTCACAAAATACTCAGTTGTATTTTAACTTTAATAATTAATAATAAAATTAAAATAAAATAAATATTTAAGGGGGGCTCCCATACAACAAACATGTTTTTTTCGGCGTTTTTGCCTTGTGGTACGGAACCCTTCGTGTGCGAGTCCGACTCGCACTTGGCCAGTTTTTTCATGCTATCATGGCTCACTTGATAAACAACTGGTGACGAGTTAACATATTTTTCTTGAAAAATAACGCCCAAATCTAAAGTTATATTGTTGTTTATATTGTTATATAATTGTGTTGAATTTTCTGTGGATTCAAGGTGCGTATTTTTTCCTTCTTGGTTATTTATTGCTTTTCATGTGGCAATATTTTTAATCGCTTTCGTTCTTTACTCAAGGTTCCTCGCTATAAGATGTGGTTCACTGCATGAGTCTCCACTGCTGATGAACTCTGCATGAGTCTCCACTGCTGATGAACTAAGGGTTTTTTATCCTTCTTTGGTACGTAATAATTGTTCTATGCTGTTTTTTGGGTTATATGAGATTCTGCTTGCTTCACGGGTTCTCATGGATAAATTTTACCCCAGGTGGCCCCAACTTTCTGCAAGCCGATACACTCGGTTTTCCCCCTACCACCCAGTCTCTTGCCAATAAGTAATTCTGCAATTCCCCGGAGCAACAGCCGATTCGCACTGACGATCAGAGCCGAGCTGAGCCGGATTTGCCGGTCGTATTCGCCAACGGACAGGAGCCCGTGTTAACCAGATACCTTTTTTCCCCCTATTATTTTATTACCTAGTTTATTGTAGTCAATTTTTTTTAAAGAAAAGAACCACTGTATTTTTATATCTAATGATGATGATGATGATGCAATCCGACCGATTTCGGCCAGGGCGATCGCTTCAACTCCACAGTAGCTGCCGTTCGTGAGCTCGCATGTGGCTTGTGTAGCCAATCTTCTTCAAAAAAACCCTCGCACAATGTGGGCACGTGAGCACACCATCTACGAAATTATAGTTTATTGCCGCAGGTGGTAGGGCTTTCAATCGGTCACGCTTGGCATCAAGCTCAAGGCGCCGCCCGCCGTAGTTCAAACTCATGAACTTTGGTTTTAACCAAAGTCCTCCACTCAAGTTTTTGAGCTGCTTGCTGCTCCCACCGAGACGGCTCCAAGTCGCACCTGCTAAAGTGACGCTTAAGCACATCTTTATACCTGAGGAGCTGTCCGCCATGCTTGCGCTTGCCCTCCTCAAGTTCACCATAAAAGATACGCTTAGCCACTCGCTACGATGTCATCCGTGACGCATGACCGCACCACCGAAGCTGGCGCCGCATGAGATAAGACTCAATGCCACCAACATTAGCCCTGCGTAGCACTTCGGTATTCCGCATGTGATCAGACCATCGGATCTTACGAATTTTCCTAAGACATCGAAGATGGAATCGGTCCAGCATGCGGATATGCCGGCGGTACACGGTCCAGGTTTCGGCTGAATAAAGAATATTAGGCAGCACGACCGCCATGTATACTGAGACCTTGGTAGCTAGTTTTAGGTCATGCGACCTGAAGACCTTGGCATCCAGTTTACCAAACGTTGCAGCTGCAGTGCCAATCCTGCTGTTGATCTCCGCATCAAGGTCACACTTTAATGTCAACGTGCTCCCCAGATAACGAAATTTGTCGACCTGCTTCAGCTCATCCTTACCGAGTCTAATGGATAGTGCCTCGTGACCGTTGATGTCCAGAGACATCACCTCTGTCTTCTTGACACTGATTATATCTAATATTCTTGACACTGATTATATCTAATACGGCAGGCGTGTTACCCTTTTTTCTTTCAAGCGGATTTTTGTCCTTCCACGCGCGCAGAACTTATACATGATTGCAATCACGTTTAAAATCGCGTCGCGTGTCTAAATCTTTGTACACTTCCTAAAGTATCGTTTATCATATCGTCACAGTCAAGTTTTTTTTAATCATTTTCTTAATTGTTAATTTCTTTATAACGAAAATTAAACGTATTTAATAGCGAAAAGTGTCTCTTTCCATCTATTTTCGCTACACTATGCATGTTTCTTGGACATAAGTTGCGGATTTGATCTGGTGAATCATTATATTGGTAGATAGGGCGACGCACAGTCTGGGGATTATAGGTTAAAATGTGGCGTACGTCAGGGGGGGGACTTCTCCGGGTCTTTTCAATATCAACGTGAATGGTCTTATTGAGGAGCTGAGGAAGTCAGGTGTCGGATGCCACATAGGCGGCGTCTGCTTTAATAATATAAGTTCTGCCGATGACATGATCCTCTTGAGCCCCTCAATAAGTGCTCTCAGGTAACTAGTTAGGTGCGAGCGTTATGCCTTTATATATTGGTCATATTAATCCCCATGGCCCCATTCGGACTTTCAAGTGCCGGTCATTTGTACCATGGCAAGCAACGTGTTAAAAACAATAAAAATCGCCGTTAGCTAAATGTACTTATAAAATGCATTTTATTTTGCAAAAACAAATACATGTTCATTTATGCGATGGACATACATTTCCCTCACTTCCATGCACCTCTGTCTATTATTTTTAGGTCCAAGATCCCAAAAATCATCCCAGAAGTTTTAGCACGGTATGAAACATCTTTTTTTTTTACAACTTTGACGTGCTGTAACTTTGGATTCCCCGTTTGGATGCGACGGCTGAGTCTCACGTTCATTATTAATGAGTATTAAACAACGACTAGAAATAAAATTTATTCGGTATAAAATCGGTCGCATAAGTGACAATAATCTTTGTTATTTATAAACGATAGGCCTGAAATTCTACGAAAAGCTGATAACAAGTTTAAGAAATACGACAACAGACAATAATAAAATTCAGCGTAATTATAATAAAGATCCAAATGGCCTACACAAATGGGTCCGAAATTTTTAATTTAATTTATCGGCAACATCAATTCACATATCTTTATTGTTTAGATTATTTTTTGGTTTTTCGTTTCTGTATTAATTTCATTATTTTATTTTTTTTTTAATTTGAGTTTGTCCAATTTATTTTAATTTAATTTAAGATGATTTCTTTTATATATTTAATTTGATTTATATTCATTTCATTTTATTTGATTTGATCTAATTTGGTTTTTATCTGATTTAATTTAATTTATTTTTTATGTTTTCTAATAATTTATGTCGTGTGGCAATGGGTGTTATTTACTTACCTGAAATAAATGAATTTATTTATTATTATTTATTATAAGCACCATTCATACAAGACAAATTTCGAAGCAATTCTAAAAAGGTTTATAAAAAAAATATCATTTTTATCACATCTATTAAAAAAGATCAAGTGTATTCTTCGTAAAGAGGGACTAAAATAGGTCTTTAATCTCTAGGGACTACAAGTGATTTGAATTTGGAATGTGAATATTGTTAGTAAAAGCTCCAACTACCAAAGAGATTAATCACGAACATTGTATAAACAATTAACAAGCTGTATGATAAAGTAAAACGCGACCGAGCTAAATAAAAAAAAATTATTCATAAGTTGCACTTACTTATTTTTTTTATTGAGGATGATAAAGGAAAATGTTTGTTGCAGATGGTGGTTATATTTCCTTGCCAAAACACTGGATCAGACCCAGGTTCCAAGGTATTCACAACAGGGGGCCGAACCAAGACCTTTTTCTCCAATGTCGATTACTCACTGAACTCACCTCTAATTGTAGATGAATTATCCGCTATACACCATTACTTCAATGGGAGGCCATATAGAGCAGGATGGCCTCTGACACGATGGGAACCCATGAAAAAAGGGTGAGAGAAAATTGGGTTCTCTCCCAACCGATTAAAAGATCCTACACAAAACCATGAATGGTTAGGCAAGTTCTTTCAAATGTTCAACTCAAAGCACAGTTCCTTTGTAAGGTTACTGCGTCAAACACAGCAAGACACTGAGAGAGGAGATGTACTTAAAGCTTTTCTTCAGGGTTGGCTCAGGAGATGTATCATCTTACCAGACAAGTCTAAAGTACCAGATGAGAACTCCGAGAATACTTCGTCGTAAGAGTAATTTAATTTTGAAATCCCGGATGTGATTGAACCTTCAATCATTTACAGTGATAAAAGTCATTCAATACAGCTCAATGAGTTATGAGTTGATCAAGTATATCAATGTCTGGTTCCAATGATCCGATCCCCACTAGGAAGGTCCTGGAGACTTTCCTCAAAACCCACGCGACTGATTGGAAAAACTTTCTCCAGAGAGTTACAAGATTTCGGATAAGATAAGGATGACCTAGTTATTGGTCTCAAGGCTAAAGAGGGGGAAATCAAAATAGAGGGTCGTTTGTCCTTCATGTCGTGGAAACTCCGGGAATACTTCGTCGTAACTGAATACTTGATTAAGACGCATTTTGTTCCCCTCTTCCGAGGCCTAACTATGGCCGATGACCTAACGACCATCATTAAGAAGATGATGGACACGACATCAGGGCAAGGTAAGAATGGTTATGACCACATATACGTCGCCAACCACTCCGATTATAGCAAGCGGAATAACCATCAACGCGGAAAATCAAATAACTCCTTATTCACTGTCATGGGCAAATTCCTTGGTTATCCGAACCCCATTGCCAGAACACATGACTTCTTTGAAAGTAGCCTTATTTATTACCTAGGAAGGCCAGACCAGCTCAAGGTTCATAATGGACAGGTCGTAAACAAAGGAAAGATATCTACTGCTGGCAGGGGCAATTGGGGGATCTCGAAGTACTGCGCCAGAAGGGATGGAGTACAGTCAATTTACTTGCGATAAACCGAGCTTCAAAAAATAGTAACATTCTCGTTAACGTTCTGGCACAAGGAGACAATCAAGTCGTCTGCAGAAATTACAAAACGTAGACCTACAGATATCCCAGCGGGATTGTCCAAAAGGGGTACCGCTGGCCCGGAACATAAATGGCTAAGGAAGGAACACGGGTGGGTGTTAGTCAGTAAGAGTCCACACATACTCCCTTCCGCTCCACCCAGAGCGGGAGGAGTCATTTGATGATTCCCCATCCGCAAAAAAAAAAAAAAGACCTACAGATATCCGGCTCGAAGGATCATACCTATGTTTATTGCAATAAGGTTGCATTTGATTTAATAGGACTTTTAGATAAAATAGACGTGTGTTTGTCGCAAAGATTTATTTTCAACTAACCTGACAAATCATTTGAGTGTATGTGTGATCCATTCCATCCAAAAAACAGTTCCATTGTAAGGTTACTGCGTCAAACACAGCAAGACTCAGAGAGGACAGGAGATATACTTAAGCATTTATTCAGGGTTGGCTCGGGAGAGGTATCATCTTACCAGACAAGTCGAAAGTATCAGATGAGATATTAAAGTGGGGACACACAAGATAACAATGATAACTAACTCCGCATCGAATGAATAATTGAACAACCTCAAGAAAACCAACAGAATTTTAATCCTGGGAGATGAGAATGATGAAATCTACACTGTTGGGACTATGGGAAGAATGTTTTGATTACCAAACATATTTTAGTTCTTTTAGAGTATGGAATCCTCCTGGATCGAAACACCCTCCTAATGATAAAAAATATTGCAGTAGCCCGATTCCAAACTCTGTTATCTATATGCAATAGAACTGATGACCGTTTCGGAACAGAAGACTGGAGACAGATTAGCTGGCTCTACAATGCCGGAGACGTTATGCTTGGCCAATCGGGAATGCAAGCATATAAACTCCTTGAACCAACCTGCAATAAGAAGTTATCTGACCTAGCCAAGAAGGACAAACCTCTTCTACCCAATTTCACCAACTTTGATAAACACGTTGAAGAGTCGATAAATGAATTGATTCCAACCTTCCATGGATTGAGAACATTCACCAACATAATCCTGGCAGAGAATCATGCCAAGATTTTACCCAACATGTACGGGTGTTTTCGACATTGGGGTCACCCCTACATAGATTATAAGAAAGGACTGGTGAAACTTGAACAGCAAGTGAATTTAAGGAAAGAAATCGATGAGTTGTACGCCAGATTATTGGCGAGTGATTCTCGTCTTACCATCTCAGTTCAAATAGAAGAAAAAGTGGTATTTTAATATAAATAAGGTTGATCCTTCACATCGCCTATATTTAAATATTTTCAGCAGAACTTGGCCACCCCAAAGAAGATCATGGACTTTGAAAACAATTGGCATAATCTTCCCTTAGCCAAGTGTTTTGAAACCCCGGATGTGATTGAACCTTCCATCATAATATATATATAGTGATAAAAGTCATTCAATACAGCTCAATGAGTTGATCAAGTATATCAATCAGGTCTGGTTCTAATGATCCGATCCCCACAAGGAAGGTCCTGGAGACTTTCCTCAAACCCCCCGACTGATTGGAAAGTCTTTCTCCAGAGAGTTAATGATTTCGGTTAGGATAAGGATGACCTAGTTATTGGTCTCAAGGCTAAAGAGCTGGAGACTTTCCTCAAACCCCCCGACTGATTGGAAAGTCTTTCTCCAGAGAGTTAATGATTTCGGATAGGATAAGCATGACCTAGTTATTGGTCTCAAGGCTAAAGATGGAAATCAAAATAGAGGGTCGTTTCTTCTCCCTGATGTCTTGGAAACTCTGAGAATACTTCGTCGTAAGTGTAACTGAATATTTGATTAAGACGCATTTTGTTCGCCTCTTCCGAGGTCTAACTATGGCCGATGACCTAACGACCGTCATTAAGAAGATAATGGACGACATCAGGGCAAGGTAAGGATGGTTATGACAACATTTGCATCGCCAACCACTTCGACTACAGCAAGTGGAACAACCATCAACGCGGAAAATCAAATAACCCTGTATTACTGTCATGGGCAAATTCCTTGGATATCCGAACCTTATTGCCAGAACACATGACTTCTTTGAAAGCAGCCTTATTTATTACCTAGGAAAGCCAGACCAGCTTAAGGTTCATAATGGACAGATGGTGAACAAAGGAAAATATATCTACTGATGGCAGGGGCAATTAGGGGGTCTCGAAGGACTAAGCCAGAAGGAATGGAGTATAGTCAATTTACTACCTTTCAATACCTTAGACAACTGTCAGTTGTCCATGTGATGTTGACAGTTTGGATAGAAAACTTCATTCTGAAATAGTCTATATATAAAAGGACCTAGACAAAGATAATGACGAAAGACAAAATGACAAATTTTAGAAGGATTTCTAGGCGGTATGTCAAATATGAAGAAAAGAAATGTCACTTTGTATAGAAAGCAATGTGTCTACTCTTCGTAGTGATAGAAGTGTTCATACTACACGTCCCGGATCGAAACACCCTCCTAATGATAAAAGATATTGCAGTGGCCCGATTCCAAACTCTGTTATCTATGTGCAATAGGACTGATGACCGTTTCGGAACAGAAGACTGGAGACAGATTATCAGGCTCTACAATGCCGGACGTTATGCTTGGCCAATCGGGAATGCAACCATATAATTGACCTAAACTCCTTGAACAAACCTGCAATAAGAAGTTATCTGACCTAGCCAAGAAGCACAAACCTCTTCTACCCAATTTCACCAACTTTGATAAACACCTTGATGAGTCAATAAATGAATTGATTCCAACCTTGCATGGATTGAGAACATTCACCAACATAATCCTGACAGAGAATCATGTCAAGATTTTACTCAACATGTACGGGTGATTTCGACATTGGGGGTCACCCCTACATAGATTATAAGAAAGGACTGGTGAAGCTTGAACATCAAGTGAATCTAAGAAAACAAATCGATGAGTTGTGCGCCAGTGTATTGGCGAGTTATCTAGCCTATCTCGTCTTGAGATCTCAGTTCAAGGAGAAGAAAAAGTGGTATATTGATATAAATAAGGTTGATCCTTCACATCCCCTATATGTAAATATTTCCAGCAGAACCTGGACCACCCCAAAGAAGATCATGGACTTTGGAAACAATTGGCATAATTTTCCCTTAGCCAAGTGTTTTGAAATCCCGGATATGATTGAACCTTCCATGATATATAGTGATAAAAGTCATTCAATACAGTCCAATGAGTTGATCAAGTACATCAATCAGGTCTGGTTCTAATGATCCGATCCCCACAAGGAAGGTCCTCGAGACCTTCCTCAAAA
Source organism: Mesoligia furuncula (assembly GCA_916614155.1). Classification (NCBI taxonomy): domain Eukaryota; kingdom Metazoa; phylum Arthropoda; class Insecta; order Lepidoptera; family Noctuidae; genus Mesoligia; species Mesoligia furuncula. Next base: position 3,403,511 of record OU744791.1, on the reverse strand, counting down.
CCTCCGCGACTGATTGGAAAGTCTAGAGAATTAACGATTTCGGATTAGATAAGGATGACCTAGTTATTGGTCCCAAGGCTAAAGAGGGGGAAATCAAAATAGAGGGTCGTTTGTCCTTCATGTCGTGGAAACTCCGGGAATACTTCGTCGTTACTGAATACTTGATTAAGACGCATTTTGTTCCCCTCTTCCGAGGCCTAACTATGGCCGATGACCTAACGACCATCATTAAGAAGATGATGGACACGACATCAGGGCAAGGTAAGAATGGTTATGACCACATATACGTCGCCAACCACTCCGATTATAGCAAGCGGAATAACCATCAACGCGGAAAATCAAATAACTCCTTATTCACTGTCATGGGCAAATTCCTTGGTTCTCCGAACCCCATTGCCAGAACACATGACTTCTTTGAAAGTAGCCTTATTTATTACCTAGGAAGGCCAGACCAGCTCAAGGTTCATAATGGACAGGTCGTAAACAAAGGAAAGATATCTACTGCTGGCAGGGGCAATTGGGGGATCTCGAAGTACTGCGCCAGAAGGGATGGAGTACAGTCAATTTACTTGCGATAAACCGAGCTTCAAAAAATAGTAACATTCTCGTTAACGTTCTGGCACAAGGAGACAATCAAGTCGTCTGCAGAAATTACAAAACGCAGACCTACAGATATCCCAGCGGGATTGTCCAAAAGGGGTACCGCTGGCCCGGAACATAAATGGCTAAGGAAGGAACTCGGGTGGGTGTTAGTCAGTAAGAGTCCACACATACTCCCTTCCGCTCCACCCAGAGCGGGAGGAGTCATTTGATGATTCCCCATCCGCAAAAAAAAAGACCTACAGATATCCGGCTCGAAGGATCATACCTATGTTTATTGCAATAAGGTTGCATTTGATTTAATAGGACTTTTAGATAAAATAGACGTGTGTTTGTCGCAAAAATTTATTTTCAACTAACCTGACAAATCATTTGAGTGTATGTGTGATCCATTCCATCCAAAAAACAGTTCCATTGTAAGGTTACTGCGTCAAACACAGCAAGACTCAGAGAGGACAGGAGATATACTTAAGCATTTATTCAGGGTTGGCTCGGGAGAGGTATCATCTTACCAGACAAGTCGAAAGTATCAGATGAGATATTAAAGTGGGGACACACAAGATAACAATGATAACTAACTCCGCATCGAATGAAGAATTGAACAACCTCAAGAAAACCAACAGAATTTTAATCCTGGGAGATGAGAATGATGAAATCTACACTGTTGGGACTATGGGAAGAATGTTTTGATCACCAAACATATTTTAGTTCTTTTAGAGTATGGAATCCTCCTGGATCGAAACACCCTCCTAATGATAAAAAATATTGCAGTAGCCCGATTCCAAACTCTGTTATCTATATGCAATAGAACTGATGACCGTTTCGGAACAGAAGACTGGAGACAGATTAGCTGGCTCTACAATGCCGGAGACGTTATGCTTGGCCAATCGGGAATGCAAGCATATAAACTCCTTGAACCAACCTGCAATAAGAAGTTATCTGACCTAGCCAAGAAGGACAAACCTCTTCTACCCAATTTCACCAACTTTGATAAACACGTTGAAGAGTCGATAAATGAATTGATTCCAACCTTCCATGGATTGAGAACATTCACCAACATAATCCTGGCAGAGAATCATGCCAAGATTTTACCCAACATGTACGGGTGTTTTCGACATTGGGGTCACCCCTACATAGATTATAAGAAAGGACTGGTGAAACTTGAACAGCAAGTGAATTTAAGGAAAGAAATCGATGAGTTGTACGCCAGAGTATTGGCGAGTGATTCTCGTCTTACCATCTCAGTTCAAATAGAAGAAAAAGTGGTATTTTAATATAAATAAGGTTGATCCTTCACATCGCCTATATTTAAATATTTTCAGCAGAACTTGGCCACCCCAAAGAAGATCATGGACTTTGAAAACAATTGGCATAATCTTCCCTTAGCCAAGTGTTTTGAAACCCCGGATGTGATTGAACCTTCCATCATAATATATATAGTGATAAAAGTCATTCAATACAGCTCAATGAGTTGATCAAGTATATCAATCAGGTCTGGTTCTAATGATCCGATCCCCACAAGGAAGGTCCTGGAGACTTTCCTCAAACCCCCCGACTGATTGGAAAGTCTTTCTCCAGAGAGTTAATGATTTCGGTTAGGATAAGGATGACCTAGTTATTGGTCTCAAGGCTAAAGAGCTGGAGACTTTCCTCAAACCCCCCGACTGATTGGAAAGTCTTTCTCCAGAGAGTTAATGATTTCGGATAGGATAAGCATGACCTAGTTATTGGTCTCAAGGCTAAAGATGGAAATCAAAATAGAGGGTCGTTTCTTCTCCCTGATGTCTTGGAAACTCTGAGAATACTTCGTCGTAAGTGTAACTGAATATTTGATTAAGACGCATTTTGTTCGCCTCTTCCGAGGTCTAACTATGGCCGATGACCTAACGACCGTCATTAAGAAGATAATGGACGACATCAGGGCAAGGTAAGGATGGTTATGACAACATTTGCATCGCCAACCACTTCGACTACAGCAAGTGGAACAACCATCAACGCGGAAAATCAAATAACCCTGTATTACTGTCATGGGCAAATTCCTTGGATATCCGAACCTTATTGCCAGAACACATGACTTCTTTGAAAGCAGCCTTATTTATTACCTAGGAAAGCCAGACCAGCTTAAGGTTCATAATGGACAGATGGTGAACAAAGGAAAATATATCTACTGATGGCAGGGGCAATTAGGGGGTCTCGAAGGACTAAGCCAGAAGGGATGGAGTATAGTCAATTTACTACCTTTCAATACCTTAGACAACTGTCAGTTGTCCATGTGATGTTGACAGTTTGGATAGAAAACTTCATTCTGAAATAGTCTATATATAAAAGGACCTAGACAAAGATAATGACGAAAGACAAAATGACAAATTTTAGAAGGATTTCTAGGCGGTATGTCAAATATGAAGAAAAGAAATGTCACTTTGTATAGAAAGCAATGTGTCTACTCTTCGTAGTGATAGAAGTGTTCATACTACACGTCCCGGATCGAAACACCCTCCTAATGATAAAAGATATTGCAGTGGCCCGATTCCAAACTCTGTTATCTATGTGCAATAGGACTGATGACCGTTTCGGAACAGAAGACTGGAGACAGATTATCAGGCTCTACAATGCCGGACGTTATGCTTGGCCAATCGGGAATGCAACCATATAATTGACCTAAACTCCTTGAACAAACCTGCAATAAGAAGTTATCTGACCTAGCCAAGAAGCACAAACCTCTTCTACCCAATTTCACCAACTTTGATAAACACCTTGATGAGTCAATAAATGAATTGATTCCAACCTTGCATGGATTGAGAACATTCACCAACATAATCCTGACAGAGAATCATGTCAAGATTTTACTCAACATGTACGGGTGATTTCGACATTGGGGGTCACCCCTACATAGATTATAAGAAAGGACTGGTGAAGCTTGAACATCAAGTGAATCTAAGAAAACAAATCGATGAGTTGTGCGCCAGTGTATTGGCGAGTTATCTAGCCTATCTCGTCTTGAGATCTCAGTTCAAGGAGAAGAAAAAGTGGTATATTGATATAAATAAGGTTGATCCTTCACATCCCCTATATGTAAATATTTCCAGCAGAACCTGGACCACCCCAAAGAAGATCATGGACTTTGGAAACAATTGGCATAATTTTCCCTTAGCCAAGTGTTTTGAAATCCCGGATATGATTGAACCTTCCATGATATATAGTGATAAAAGTCATTCAATACAGTCCAATGAGTTGATCAAGTACATCAATCAGGTCTGGTTCTAATGATCCGATCCCCACAAGGAAGGTCCTCGAGACCTTCCTCAAAACCTCCGCGACTGATTGGAAAGTCTAGAGAATTAACGATTTCGGATTAGATAAGGATGACCTAGTTATTGGTCCCAAGGTTAAAGAGGGGGAAATCAAAATAGAGGGTCGTTTGTCCTTCATGTCGTGGAAACTCCGGGAATACTTCGTCGTAACTGAATACTTGATTAAGACGCATTTTGTTCCCCTCTTCCGAGGCCTAACTATGGCCGATGACCTAACGACCATCATTAAGAAGATGATGGACACGACATCAGGGCAAGGTAAGAATGGTTATGACCACATATACGTCGCCAACCACTCCGATTATAGCAAGCGGAATAACCATCAACGCGGAAAATCAAATAACTCCTTATTCACTGTCATGGGCAAATTCCTTGGTTATCCGAACCCCATTGCCAGAACACATGACTTCTTTGAAAGTAGCCTTATTTATTACCTAGGAAGGCCAGACCAGCTCAAGGTTCATAATGGACAGGTCGTAAACAAAGGAAAGATATCTACTGCTGGCAGGGGCAATTGGGGGATCTCGAAGTACTGCGCCAGAAGGGATGGAGTACAGTCAATTTACTTGCGATAAACCGAGCTTCAAAAAATAGTAACATTCTCGTTAACGTTCTGGCACAAGGAGACAATCAAGTCGTCTGCAGAAATTACAAAACGCAGACCTACAGATATCCCAGCGGGATTGTCCAAAAGGGGTACCGCTGGCCCGGAACATAAATGGCTAAGGAAGGAACTCGGGTGGGTGTTAGTCAGTAAGAGTCCACACATACTCCCTTCCGCTCCACCCAGAGCGGGAGGAGTCATTTGATGATTCCCCATCCGCAAAAAAAAAAGACCTACAGATATCCGGCTCGAAGGATCATACCTATGTTTATTGCAATAAGGTTGCATTTGATTTAATAGGACTTTTAGATAAAATAGACGTGTGTTTGTCGCAAAGATTTATTTTCAACTAACCTGACAAATCATTTGAGTGTATGTGTGATCCATTCCATCCAAAAAACAGTTCCATTGTAAGGTTACTGCGTCAAACACAGCAAGACTCAGAGAGGACAGGAGATATACTTAAGCATTTATTCAGGGTTGGCTCGGGAGAGGTATCATCTTACCAGACAAGTCGAAAGTATCAGATGAGATATTAAAGTGGGGACACACAAGATAACAATGATAACTAACTCCGCATCGAATGAAGAATTGAACAACCTCAAGAAAACCAACAGAATTTTAATCCTGGGAGATGAGAATGATGAAATCTACACTGTTGGGACTATGGGAAGAATGTTTTGATCACCAAACATATTTTAGTTCTTTTAGAGTATGGAATCCTCCTGGATCGAAACACCCTCCTAATGATAAAAAATATTGCAGTAGCCCGATTCCAAACTCTGTTATCTATATGCAATAGAACTGATGACCGTTTCGGAACAGAAGACTGGAGACAGATTAGCTGGCTCTACAATGCCGGAGACGTTATGCTTGGCCAATCGGGAATGCAAGCATATAAACTCCTTGAACCAACCTGCAATAAGAAGTTATCTGACCTAGCCAAGAAGGACAAACCTCTTCTACCCAATTTCACCAACTTTGATAAACACGTTGAAGAGTCGATAAATGAATTGATTCCAACCTTCCATGGATTGAGAACATTCACCAACATAATCCTGACAGAGAATCATGCCAAGATTTTACCCAACATGTACGGGTGTTTTCGACATTGGGGTCACCCCTACATAGATTTTAAGAAAGGACTGGTGAAACTTGAACAGCAAGTGAATTTAAGGAAAGAAATCGATGAGTTGTACGCCAGAGTATTGGCGAGTGATTCTCGTCTTACCATCTCAGTTCAAATAGAAGAAAAAGTGGTATTTTAATATAAATAAGGTTGATCCTTCACATCGCCTATATTAAAATATTTTCAGCAGAACTTGGCCACCCCAAAGAAGATCATGGACTTTGAAAACAATTGGCATAATCTTCCCTTAGCCAAGTGTTTTGAAACCCCGGATGTGATTGAACCTTCCATCATAATATATATAGTGATAAAAGTCATTCAATACAGCTCAATGAGTTGATCAAGTATATCAATCAGGTCTGGTTCTAATGATCCGATCCCCACAAGGAAGGTCCTGGAGACTTTCCTCAAACCCCCCGACTGATTGGAAAGTCTTTCTCCAGAGAGTTAATGATTTCGGTTAGGATAAGGATGACCTAGTTATTGGTCTCAAGGCTAAAGAGCTGGAGACTTTCCTCAAACCCCCCGACTGATTGGAAAGTCTTTCTCCAGAGAGTTAATGATTTCGGATAGGATAAGGATGACCTAGTTATTGGTCTCAAGGCTAAAGATGGAAATCAAAATAGAGGGTCGTTTCTTCTCCCTGATGTCTTGGAAACTCTGAGAATACTTCGTCGTAAGTGTAACTGAATATTTGATTAAGACGCATTTTGTTCGCCTCTTCCGAGGTCTAACTATGGCCGATGACCTAACGACCGTCATTAAGAAGATAATGGACGACATCAGGGCAAGGTAAGGATGGTTATGACAACATTTGCATCGCCAACCACTTCGACTACAGCAAGTGGAACAACCATCAACGCGGAAAATCAAATAACCCAGTATTACTGTCATGGGCAAATTCCTTGGATATCCGAACCTTATTGCCAGAACACATGACTTCTTTGAAAGCAGCCTTATTTATTACCTAGGAAAGCCAGACCAGCTTAAGGTTCATAATGGACAGATGGTGAACAAAGGAAAATATATCTACTGATGGCAGGGGCAATTAGGGGGTCTCGAAGGACTAAGCCAGAAGGGATGGAGTATAGTCAATTTACTACCTTTCAATACCTTAGACAACTGTCAGTTGTCCATGTGATGTTGACAGTTTGGATAGAAAACTTCATTCTGAAATAGTCTATATATAAAAGGACCTAGACAAAGATAATGACGAAAGACAAAATGACAAATTTTAGAAGGATTTCTAGGCGGTATGTCAAAAATGAAGAAAAGAAATGTCACTTTGTATAGAAAGCAATGTGTCTACTCTTCGTAGTGATAGAAGTGTTCATACTACACGTCCCGGATCGAAACACCCTCCTAATGATAAAAGATATTGCAGTGGCCCGATTCCAAACTCTGTTATCTATGTGCAATAGGACTGATGACCGTTTCGGAACAGAATACTGGAGACAGATTATCAGGCTCTACAATGCCGGACGTTATGCTTGGCCAATCGGGAATGCAACCATATAATTGACCTAAACTCCTTGAACAAACCTGCAATAAGAAGTTATCTGACCTAGCCAAGAAGCACAAACCTCTTCTACCCAATTTCACCAACTTTGATAAACACCTTGATGAGTCAATAAATGAATTGATTCCAACCTTGCATGGATTGAGAACATTCACCAACATAATCCTGACAGAGAATCATGTCAAGATTTTACTCAACATGTACGGGTGATTTCGACATTGGGGGTCACCCCTACATAGATTATAAGAAAGGACTGGTGAAGCTTGAACATCAAGTGAATCTAAGAAAACAAATCGATGAGTTGTGCGCCAGTGTATTGGCGAGTTATCTAGCCTATCTCGTCTTGAGATCTTAGTTCAAGGAGAAGAAAAAGTGGTATATTGATATAAATAAGGTTGATCCTTCACATCCCCTATATGTAAATATTTCCAGCAGAACCTGGACCACCCCAAAGAAGATCATGGACTTTGGAAACAATTGGCATAATTTTCCCTTAGCCAAGTGTTTTGAAATCCCGGATATGATTGAACCTTCCATGATATATAGTGATAAAAGTCATTCAATACAGTCCAATGAGTTGATCAAGTACATCAATCAGGTCTGGTTCTAATGATCCGATCCCCACTAGGAAGGTCCTCGAGACCTTCCTCAAAACCTCCGCGACTGATTGGAAAGTCTAGAGAATTAACGATTTCGGATTAGATAAGGATGACCTAGTTATTGGTCCCAAGGCTAAAGAGAGGATCAAAACAGAGGGTCGTTAGGATCAAAACAGAGGGTCGTTTATTCTCCTTCATGTCTTGGAAAATCGGAGAATACTTCGTCATAACTAAATACTTAATTAAGACGCATTTTGTTCCCCTCTTCCGAGGTCTAACTATGGGGATGATAGACACGACATCAGGGCAAGGTAAGGATGGGTATGAAAACATATGCATCGCCAACCACTTCGACTACAGTAAATGGAACAACCACCAACGCGGATAGTCAAATAACCCATTATTCACTGTCATGGGCAAATTCCTTGGTTATCCGAACGTCATTGCCAGAACACGACTTCTTTGAGAGCAGCCTTATTTATTACCTAGGAAGGCCAGACCAGCTCAAGGCTCATAATGGACAGGTGATGAAAAAAGGAAAGATCTCTACTGCTGGCAGGGGCAATTGGAGGGTTTTGAAGGACTGCGCCAGAAGGGATGGATTATAGTCAATTTACTTGCGATAAATTGGGCTTCAAAAAATTGTAACACTCTTGTTAAAGTTCTGGCACAAGGTGACAATCAAGTTATCTGCAAAAATTACAAAACACAGACCTACAGATATTCGGCTCGAAGGACCATATGTTTATTGCAATAAGGTTTAAGGACTTTTTGAAAATATAGACGAGTGTTTGTCGCGAAGTTTTATTTTCAACTTTCTTGATAAATCATTTGAGTGGACTGTATGTGTGATCCATTCCATCCAAAAAACAGTTCCATTGTAAAGTTATTGCGTCAAACACCTCAAGACTCTAAGGAGACAGGAGATATACTTAAAGCATTTATTCAGGGTTGGCTTGGGAGAGGTATCATCTTATCAGACAAGTCGAAAGTACCAGATGAGATATTGAAGTGGGGGACCCTATTTCTTGACACACACAAGATAACATTGATAAATTCTAAACCCTGATATCACAAAACTTCTAAGGGCTGATTTTTCCATCGCCAGATAACTTTTATTTGAGGAATAAAAGTGACGTTTGACAGTTTTTGTATGAAATAACTGTCAAAATTTCAAAATTATTCCTCGAATAAAGTTATCAGGTGATTGAAAAATCAGCCCTTAGAGAATTAAAACGCTTCTGGATCCAGTTAAAAGATCCTCTGTATGAGCGAATTATTTACAAGATTAAAGAGATAAATGTGCTGATAAATGTGCTAGGTCCGGACACCCGCGGTGAGCTATTAGATAAATATGAAGGTCTTATAAGAAGAGTAGGAAATGATTCTGGTCAGAATATAGACGTTGTTATGGATTCTACAACTGATGTCTACGGCCGCCCATTAAGGCTAGTTTGGGGGCATATCAAATTGCGATCTCAAAAAATGCAATGACTGCAATAACAGACGTATTAAACGTGGACACTGATCTTATTTGCCTAGCAGATAGGAAGAAGAACCAAGAACATGGATCTAGAAGCATTAGAGCACATGTCCCATACTTGGAACACTTTCTCAAGTGATCTCACCTCCATGATGGAGAAGGTAAATAATATAACGATAGGCCTCTCTGTTCCACCCACTAGAGGGGGAGTTAGAACCAGGATATCGCCTTCAATGGACTCGCACCTCCATGATGGAGAAGGTGAATAATATAACGATAGGCCTCTCGGTTCCAACCACTAGAGGGGGAGTTAGAACCAGGATATTGCCTTCAATGGACTCTGAATCCCAAAGCGGGGGATAGATATCTAACTGTATTTGTTAATGTCCATGGCAACGTCTCATTAAGGTCACATTCTGCTGTAGGTGCATCTCAGAGTCTCACAGTACTCGCAGATAAGAAAAAAATGGTAGACTCTCTTCTAAATAGGGACTTGAAAGAACTTGACTTTAAAAGAAAAGAATATAGACTTCACAAAATACAATGGTCTACTTGTTTCTCAAAAGGACTTAATTGACCAATTTTGGGCAGTGGTCCCCCCAACCCCGGAAGTGATATGGTCAGTGGATTGTGGTTTAAATTTACTACCCTATTTGTTTCATATATTTGTCTTTCATATTATTATATAGGTTAGGATGCATAATCCTGCAACATTATTATCATCACAAGCATAATCCTGCATCGCACACGCAACAGTTTACCGCGCAACTAGCATAAATATATACAACGTCCCGATATCAATCGTCGACCAGACACGACACCCCTCTGGTCGGAGCATCCTACCTTTTCCATATTTATATTTATATATACAGGGTGAATTTTCCAAGTGGGCGTGGATGGCTAAATCCGAAACTATGAGGAATAGCGAAAAGTACTCAAAGGAGTCGCGGGCTCGATTTTGATGAGAACTTAAACTGCATCATTGGATTTTTGAAAAATCAATATTTATAGCCAGGAATCGAACCCGTTGATTTCAGAAAAACACACTCTGTATTATTACACCATTCGATAGTGTCGCTGATAAGGATGGAATTCTTGGAAGTAATGACATACAGAAAAGTAAAGAAAACAGCTCATTTTTAACAATTTTTTTTTTATTGTGTTACCTATCTATTAAACCTTAACTGGTTAATTGTTCAAAATGATGACCATTGTTTTCAATACATAGCTGGATTCGACGTCTCAAGGATTGTACTGCATTTAAAATTTGAATTTAAACCATAATGTTGTCATAAAAAACAGATAGTACAGAAGGCAATCACATGTATGTACTTCACTTTTCATACCTACGCTCAGCGGTCGCGCTAGGGTTGTCAACTTTGGCTTATGCACAGAAAACTGTCGTGGTAGTGGCACTCGTATCTAGTTGTTTGATTTATTGTTGAGCTTATTTTATAATATTAAAACAAAACAATAAACATAGTATTACAATACAAAAAGTTTACACAACAAAAACATAAAATTTTACATTAGTCAATTTTCACTATCGAAAATCCCTAATAACTTCAAAACGGATTACCCTATTTACACAATTTATTTTGCCCTATCCGTTTTAGACCTAAACCTATCAAATGACACTAAAAACAACACAATATCTACACAAACCTACCGCGTTCGCATTACTCCCAACCCGACCGAGATGACGTGTCCGTGAGCGGTGTCTATGTGTGCGTTGCTCGAGCACACTTTTGTGTGTAGATTGCCTTCTGTACTATCTGTATTTTGTGATGTTGTGAAGGTGACTGCGCTGCGGGTGTATTGTTGAGCATCATTTCGAACAAGGTACAGGTAATGTCGGTATGAATACTTTAAAATATGAAGCAGTTTATTAAAATCCAAGATTTTCCTTACGTTTGCCGTATGTCATTACTTCCCAGAATTTGATCCTTATTAGGGACACTATCGAGTGGTGTAATAATACAGTGTTTTTTATCAAAATCAACGGGTTCGATTCCTGGCTAGAAATATTGGTTTTTCAAAAATCCAATGTTGCAGTTTTAGTTTTCATCAAAATCGAGCCGGGAGTACTTTTCGCTATTCCTCATAGTTTCGGATTTGGCCATCCACGCCCACTTGAAAAATTCACCCTTTATGTACGTAGTAAATGAACTCATCTGTGCCAAAACGAACCATTCACGTTCTGAATACCCTATCAAAAGCCACATCCAGTCGTCAAATCCCATGATTATCGGGAATATTCGGGAGTATTCGTTATGCATGCACAGCGTCGGTTCTCGGACGCCCCGCGACTAACAACTTCGTATCCATTATTTTATACAAATTGATATGTCAGCGGGCTGATTTGACTATCGTGTTTTATTTATTTATTTAAGGACAACCAACAAAGCATACACCAAAAATACATGTTAAAATACCCATAATTATTTTTACATTTTATAGTGTAGCTTTAATTAAAAGCTGCCATGGCATGCATTAAAAATGGAAGTATATGTAAACGAGAAAGACAATAGAAACTACACTATTAATTTTTCACTTTTAAGATAAAGCCCTATGCAAGATAGCCTTGACTTTATTTAAAGGGTAAGACATATCAAAATCTACGCTGGGTGAGCGTGACAGGCGACAAAATTGAATCTGCTTTATGTTAATGGTGGAAAAATGACCTAGATTGGTTTTCAAGCCCTTAGCGCGGAGCAACTGATACCTGGACCTAAGAGCAGGTTTGTAAGGCACATACAAATTTATTTGACTCAGCAACCGCGAACAATCAATATGAGTGTTCATTATTTTGTATTTTCGCTTTTTTGCGGCGATTTTCTAGACTCTTTAAGAGCTCACGCTTGAAATCTTTCAAACTTATGAGAATTAGCTACAGCTAGTTAGGTTGCTGGCCATATTGCAGTGACAAGTGCCAAAGAAATCTTTTCTGCGCTGATTCTAAACGACGTTTATTTTTACAGATGGTAGGGCCAAGTTTTCCTTCTACCTTCTAATGGACAGTGTCGAAAATATGGACGAGATTTCGACGCCGACGTTGCGTGTGATTTAAAGGGTGCCCGTCATGTTTGGAAAATATGTGTAATGTCTTGGTAGTTATATTTATTGAAACACCGCCTGTTATAAGACGAAGCCAATACGATCCAGGCTTCGTATTGTTCTTGTAAAATACCGTGTTTTGTGTAGGCAGAGATAAGCATGTCACGCAAGCTCGCTAAAACGTATTTTTTATGATATTGAAATAACAATTTTGTTCCACTGTAACGTTACGTGGCGTTTTATTTTATAATACCTAAAGTTCTGTCGTTTTTTTTCAACGTTATCCCTAAAAGCCTTTTAAAACATAAATACATAATGGTTTTGACAAAGTTTTTATTTAGTACCTAAGTAATTTTCTAAGACAAAGACACGTGTATACATAGTCGCTAAGAAACTCGTTTGATATTATTTCACATCGAATAACAAGGTATTTTACGATGGAATGATTTTCGAATTAAGAATCGAAAATAATCACGAGATATCCTTCGTAAAAAACATCTTAAGCAATTATCAATTTTCGAATAACAAAACAGTCTCGTCTCTTTAAGTTTATGTTTACTTACGAATACTAACTTCAAGTACCCATTTTTGCTACTTTAAAAAAATAAGTCCATTATAGAAAATCCATCGAATTGTTATTGAAACAGTTCCGCTTCTTCTAAATGAATTACCGTCGTCTTATTTCCCGTCTATAGGTTTTCTCGTCCATTTTACAGATTGAAAGTCGTAGATAACAGTTTGATTTTATAGCGCCGAGTGGACGGTACCGATATGTCTTAAAATTTTAAGGTTAGAAATTGTGGTGGAAATATGATTGGCTTTAAAGTTAGCTGAGAGTCGGGTGTAAAAATGTTGGAAATTATTGGGTAGCGCTTTGATTAGAAAATCCATGTTGGTTCTGATTTTCACATACTTCATTTTCTGCTTTACGGAACTCTGGGCTCCATCATCGAGTCTTATCGTATACTCCTATTCACGTGTACATTTTTAGCCGTCCATAAAAATTGACACAGAAAGAAAGAAGAAAGAAAAAACGTTTACTTGCGGCAAACATGACATAAAAAAAAAACAAACAGCCATCAATCAATCAAATTGTGTGGGCAGTTGAAAGTTATCACCGACACAAAGATTGAATAATTATATTGAGTGCCTAAAATGCTGTCCGTGTAGCACTAGCAATTGAGATCTCTTATTTTGGAAGTTGAGTACTTCCAAATTAAACGAGTAATTTCAATACCAGCTGGTAATAAAACCCAATACATAAAACAGCAGCGAATGATATCATAATATGAAACCTGTTAGAAAACACTGATGTTGCGAGTATAATTGGTAAAAACATAAAAAGAATGACGAGCAGCCATCTTTTACAAAGCAATTCTCAAGAAAATTACATTGGAAATAAAACAGGAAAACGAAGAATAAGAGAAATAAAGAAAGACAATAATGTTTGCACTCCTTTTATTATCTCATCACTTGGATTTAAAGCAATGATCCACGATCAAATTCTTACAAATACAAACTATAGTTAGGTATATAAACTTAGAGGTAACTGTACAGTTTTGTAATAATCAGACTCTTATGCGTTGTCATATAAACGGGATTTTGCGAGAAAGTTTGTCGCAAGGTTACTACAAAAACAACATTCTGTGTGGTAAAACAACCATCTTCTGCAGAAAACAAACAATAAACCCCACAAAAAATCTTTTCACAAAGAAAACTGGGTTCATCTTACCAATAACATAGGTAACTTTGTTGTAAAATCAGCAACTAGATAGATAGATGGAAATTGACAATACATAAAAGCTGTATTTTTTTTTGATAATTTTACTATTATTATAATTGTCTTATTAGTTTCTAGAATGGAGTTTTAAGGAAGTCCCATCACTATGAAGGACCTAATTCACCATAGTACCACAATGACATCTCTAGTCCCACAAAATATTCGCTTTGAAATAGTGCGGCCAGGGCATTCAGAATGTTCGATATCGATGATTTTTAAATTCAAACATTGGTCAGAAAATGTAATCAGTACAAATTGTAACTTTGTAATACATCTTTCCTCGTATACTATATTATGTACATAATTTAAATGCAAATATGGGGATAAAAATGTCAAACTTATTTTATTTACAACTATAAAATTGATATGTTAGACATTATCTTCTTTGTAAATGCTAAAAATCGAGTCTAGGCCAAAACTTAGGCAATCTTTTCTTTCGCAGATATTTCATCCTTTGCTAATTTTAATGTAAGCTGTAAGTGCTTAGTTACAAAACGTAACGATAGTTTTACAAGAACAACAAAAAACATTGAAGAAAAAAAGTTACATGGTACGAAATCGCTAAAACATTGATGTGGTTAAAAAGGAACTGCCATTGGTACGTTTAAACTAGGAGCTTAATAACAATATTACCTATTTAAAAAAGGTAATGCATAATTAAAAACTGGTGGTACACACATTATTACTGAAAATTGGATACAGAGCAAATTTTATTTAATCTTAATATTATGTGTTTAATCAATCAAATCTATGTATTTATGGTATTTTGTAAAACCTGGTATTTAACCTAGCCTCATGACTTTCACCAGTAAAATAACCTCTACAAAGCGGTAAATTCAGTAGAAAAGGTTGATAAAGGAACAGTCAGTGGGTCTTTGTCTACATTTTTATCTGCATTAGCACCTGGAAGTGACCAGGTTGAACTACCAGCAGCTGTGATTCTGGGACCCATATTATCATAAGCAGATTTTAGGAAACACGTTCTACTTCTTCTTGGGAGTGTGGCACCACCTCCCAAGAGGTCCGGGTACTCATCACCATGCCCAGCTAATTGGACAGAAATAAATATGTTACCATATGGAGCTGGTAAAGCAAACTCTGCAGGAGGTGGAGGAAAAGAACCAGGTGGTCCTTCTATCGTGATTTGTACAGGCTCTAAGCATCTTGCATCCTCAGATTCCATAGAAATGGATCTATCCAGCATTTCAAAGCCGTAAGCAGACCCTAAGTCTCCACTTGTTCTGTCACAACTAACTGCTAAAGAAGTATCCAATAGTTTCTTTTCTTGATCAGTGAAACTTCTACTCGGTGGAACTCTTCGACGCTTGGTTTTCCAGCAAACACAAGCTGATATAAACCCTGCGGTGGTCATGGTTAGCAGTGAACCACCTATTAGGAAAAACGTTGAGTAGTCGGGTGCAACTCGCGCCGTCGCTGTCCTAGCTTTAGGCAGAAACAGAGTGAGATAAGCATTTGCCTCTCCTACAGGACTTTTCGCACTACATTTCCACTCTCCTGATAAGTCACTAGTCACATTCGTAATAGTTAAATTGACCCACTGCGCACTTTTATTTAGGAAATCATCGTTATATTCGTCAAAATTTTCTAACTGGTACTTATTGATCATAATATCACTGTGTTTGTCCGTACTGTTGTTTATTTCTATATGGTGAAACGACCACGACACTGTAGGCTTTGGGTCTCCTCTGACAAAGCAGCCGAAAGATATTTCAGCTCCAGTCTCTGTTCTTATAACTGTTGGTGATGATGTTGCAGAAGGTGGGCAAACAAAATCATCCCTTTTTAAAACTCTCCATGACATTTTTGCTTTCTTTTCTGGTCCTCCGCAAGAGACCTCTTCATTCCCTAAATTACTATTTAAAAACCAGTCGTGGAACTCCCTTAATCGACAATCACAGTACCATGGATTGTCTGATAGTGTTAAAGTTTTTAGTACCGGGAGATTAAAAGTGTCTTGGTGGAGATATGATAGTAAGTTTTGATGTATGTTGACGGTTTCTAGCGCTTGAAGATTAACAAATGCAAACGGATGCACTGTTCGAAGTTTACACCGCGATATTTCCAGTTTCTTTAAATGTTTCAACAGAGGGAATTGCTCCGCGACTAAAACGCTCATAGGGTTATCGTTAAGGATCAACAACCTTAGGCGCTCGGCGCCTTTGAACGTGTCAGGTGATAATAGGAGGAGTTGGTTTTGGGACAGATCCAGTTCTATCAATATTCGTAGATCTCGGAACGCATTTGCATGTAGTGACTGCAAACTTGTTAAGCTGAGGTTCAAGCGTTGAAGATTTAACAGGTCTATCTTCACAAAAGCATCTTCTTCTAGCTTCTTTAAAGGATTTCCGTGTAGGTCTAAGACTTGAATGTCTGCTGCTAAGTTTGGAAGTTGTTTCAAGCCTGCTGAAACACACGAAGCAGTTTTCTTTCCTGAGGACCATTTGCAGTGGCATTCTGTTATATGAGCGCAGTTGAGCCAATCGCTTCCAGCTTGTGCGAGGACGAAAATGAATGTCAAGTATCCGCTCCATGCTCGAATCATATCAGTCCGGCTACTGTTTACCTGAAACGAAGAGAATTTATATTAAGCGATGAATCAAATAATGTGTAAAGGCGGGTCTTATAGAATTATTTTTCATGGTGCTGTATTGAGACAGAAACAACGAACATAGCAAAATAAGCTACCCCTATCACATTAATCATGACGTTAAAACATTCGGGTATCAGATGTGGGAATATCCTTTTCATTTTGACTTCAGATTGGAAGTTGGGAAAAGTTAGATTAGGAGAGTGCGGTTCAATGCGGGCGCTTACAAAATAGTAAAGCCTCGGGATCAGATAATATGGTAACTTGTACGCAAATTAGACATATTTATTCTATAGATCGGTTTAATTTTACGCGTACTGGAGCAAATGTGAGTTTCACTGTTTTTTCTTCAATAATATTAAAAGATAAATATTTTCAGGATACTCTGCATTACGTACCGTACCTAAAGTAATAGTGTAGCCAGATTAAATTATTTGGCTACACTGAAATAAGATAACATAACGCGAGATAAAGTTGATCAGATTCATGCACGGTATTTAATGCTTTGTCAGGCGGGTGGCGGGTGGATCTTTGTATAATAAAATATAGAAAGCATAGATAATTGTGTATTTTATTTCACATAACGATAATTGACAAATACTATCTGAAATTACAGCACTTCAGGCATTGTCAAATTGGCACAGTTCAAACTATGTAAAAAAAAACCATAATACTGAGCATCTTGCCAAGTTAAAACAACATAATACTTTTTTGAGTTACTGCGGACACAATAGTCATGAAAATACAACGTCTACAAAAATTTCACTCATTCAAATATTTAAACAGTCTAATTTATAATTACGTACACTACATATACTACTCAAAACGAAATAAGGGCCACTTGTGAATTTTAACATCCGGGCTGATTTAATTATTTTAAAGCGTTCTTAAACGACATACTCTTTTATGTGGTATTTCCTGAAGTGTTAACAAACATAATGTGAGGATACCACTTGCATAATTTTTGAACTTTCATACTTTTTTTGTAACCACTGTAATTTACCCTATTCTAAGACGAATACTTAAGTCATTTAAATTGTGGATTCTTTTGTAAACGGTCTTACATTTGCTAAGTTAGAACGTGAATAAACCTTTTGTAAGCGCTATGCCGAGGATTCGAAGACATATGGACATGCAAACCGCAACTAGAGCCATCACATTGATCCAAGAGGGACATTCGCAGCGTTCTGTAGCTTTACAGCTTGGCTTTTCAAGGCGAGCGATCCAGAATGCTTGGAATCGATTTCAAGAGACTGGGAGTGTAACCAGAAGATGGGGATCTGGCAGGAATCAAGCAACCACCTCACAGTACGTTTAACTGCGCGAAGAGAGCGCATTGTCACCGCCCGCGCCTTACCGAGAAAGTGACTGATTTTCGGATGCTCGTATCCATGAAAGTGGCAGATTTGGGGGTCCCAAAGTCATGGTACGGGGAGGATTCTCTCTATCAGGTCGAACCGAACTCACAATACTCAGCGGAGGCACGGCAACGGCTGTGCGAAACATTGAGGAGATCATAAGACCTCATGTGGTGCCAAAAAAGATAATAACCGACATTTTTGTTTTAACCTCTTTTTTCATTAAGTGTATTTTTGTGCTGAAATTGTATTTTTTTACAAAAATCCTAATCAGACGTTCTTTTATCTATCAATAAATTTAATTTTAAGGTTTTTGCATTAAAAATTAGCTAGATAATTAATTTAATTATTTATCTACCCTGAAACCCAATACATTTATTAGAATACAGGAAATACATGGTGGCCCTTATTTTGTTTTGTATATTTACCACAAAAGAATGACAGAAAGGACTGAACACTACTGTATTCAAACTCAAATAGCAACCTCGACCGTTTAATCATAAACTGTGACTGACCTAAGTTAAATTAAAATCTAAGTACATTATTCCATATCACTAGTTATATATCAATAGAAGGTGGCATTTGGGGAACTAATTTGCAATACATATTTTAACCAAAGTACGGTTCGCCCAAAAGGAGAGTAATGTTTTTGAATCCAGTGAAAAGAGAAAAGTATATTATTTAATAAGTATTAATTAGAGTATAAAATACAGATTAAATCATACACTTGGAGTTAACTATCACTATCAGTATTATGTTACAATGTTTTTATTATTTTTTCTGCATAACACTTGCACTTCGTCATTGATCTGAGATTATATTAGGAATAGAAAACCCAGCGTAAAAAGATATTCCACAACAACGAAACAATGACATCGACTTAGATCCAAGGTTTCGTCAGATAGAAATTGTTCAACGGTCATCATCTAGCCTAGCCTTTTCCCAACTATGTTGGGGTCGGCTTCCAGTCTAACCGGATGCAGCTAAATACCAGTATTTGTTCAACAATTCAGGAATTGTCCAACGGTGTGTCTAAATTATTACATTGGGTATATTAAACATAATTAGTCTCTTAAACGCATTGCAACGATAAGTAACGAATAATTCCGTTCAAATCCAAGCTTGAGTCAAGCAATGTTGTTGCATATTATACGTAGATGTATATATAGACAATGTGATGACAGGTGCCACTACTTCGTCTAGTTACCTACACGTTGAGGCCTTCACCCTACTCCAATTATTCCGTCCCGAAACTCCTCCTAACATATCAACAAAGGGTAACAAACGGTTGTACTAATTAATATTGGGCACTTAACCTCAGTATCGGCGCCTATCTGTTTTGTACGTGGCTAATGAAGAGTTTTGTTAATTAAACGGGGTCAAAGGTAATTCTAGGTCATATAGTATACGTTATTATGTTTTAAATATTATTATTTTAATTTCCGCAACCAACCATGAAAGACAGGTAACACATATTATTTTTATTTGCTGTTTTAAGAGCACTCTGGACGCCGTATTTTTGACAGAGTTCAAAAAGGATGAGGTACTCAATAATTTTTTTTTTGCATGTACGAGTATGTTACGCGATATCTCCGACAATATTGTGGATCGAATTCGAAAATTTTATTTTTAATGGATTATGCCTCAGGGGCAATACCGTAGAAATTTTATTAACTTTGCTTGGGTTATTTTTGAGTTAGCTTCAATAATACGTATTTTTTCCACTTAGGTTATGTTGATGATGTTATAATAACTTCACTGATACGTAGCAAGTAGAATACGAATTTGTGTAGGCTACCCCCCCACATGATGGGCATGGAACAGAGGTGTGGTGATACTCTTCTTTAAGAAGGGCGACAATGCTCTTCTTAAGAATTATAGGCCCATCTCACTTCTGAGCCATGTCTACAAGCTGTTTTCGAGAGTCATCACGAACCGTCTCGCGTGCAGGTTTGACGACTTCCAGCCTCCCGAACCAGCCGGATTCCGTAAAGGCATTAGCACCGTAGACCACAAACATACGCTGTGACAGGATATGAAGACCGAAGAGTATAACCTGCCACTCTGCTTAGCGTTTGTGGACTACGAGAAAGCATTTGATTCGATCGAGACATGTCTCAACAGCCCATGGGCTGTACTGCAGTCTCTTTATGTAATTTTTTAATTAAATGAAAATCGTTTATTTTTACCATGTTTGTAAATATGTGAGCACCATGTATCTATTAGATAATTAATTTATGTCATGTTTTCATTTTTAATTCTTTTACCTATTTTGGTATAGTAATTTTATTTTATTTTAGGTGCATCGTTTTCACATATTATTATATAGTTAATGTATACAAAATATTATAAAACATTTTAAAAGAGTAACGGTGGAGTTTCTTGCCCATTCTTCTCAATACGAAAACTACCTTTTGGAATGGGCGACTAGAATCAATTCTATTTTTTCGTAATTTTTGACGTTCAAAACTGCCTTTTAAGTGCCTACTTGAAATAAATGTTTTGACTTTGACTTTGACTTCAACGGTGCCAGATTGACTATCGGTACATTGAAATGATGATGATGATGACCCCACAAAGTAAAAAACAACTTTAATTTCGGTAGTTGGTGGCAAAAAAAGAAAATGCGGAACCAAACCGTCTTTCGAAATTAAAGTTATTTTTCACTATGTAGTGTTTTTTAACCCCCGACGCAAAAACGACGGGGTGTTATAAGTTTGACGTGTCTGTGTGTGTGTGTGTGAGTCTGTCTGTGGCATCGTAGCTCCCGAACGGATAAACCGATTATGATTTTGTTTTTTTTGTTGAAAGGTGAATTAGTCGGGAGTGTTCTTAGCTATGTTTGATGAAAATCAGTCCAAGATATCCGCCGCCACAAAATGGCGGATTACATATTTTTTCACAACTCCCTTAATATGGGTATCAAATGAAAGGGCTTGAATAGTAGAATACTATACACTACCAAGATAGCCGCCACCACAAAGTGGCGAATTACATTTTTTTCACAACTCCCTCAATATGGGTATCAAATGAAAGGGCTTGACTAGTAGAATACTATACGCTATTACAAATTTCAAATCCAAGATGGCCGCCACCACAAAATGGCGAATTATATTTTTTTTTCACAAGTCCTTCAATATAGGTATCAAATGCAAGGGCTTGACAAGTAGAATAATGTACACTATATTGAAAGGGAATGAGGAATATTAACTAACGAAATGAAAACTAAAAACTTGAAAATATTTTATTGTCTGATCAATGCTCTAGAATGATGAGGAAAGTGGAATGATGACTGGTACCTACGACCACTAAGTTTGACTATTTTTATTACGAATGGAATTATCCTACTTAAAAAGCGTAGGTAATCTGAAATACTTAAGATATCTAATAGCTATGAAATACTTGTACGAAAGTTGAATAACTAAAGGAAGAACTAGAAAAAGGATATAATAAAACAAAAAAATCTGTTTAGTCTTAAAAATTATTCTTCAACTATAAATTAATAATAATTTTTTGACGGATAAAAACCTGATTAAACACCAAATTACCTGAATCTTAAAACGCAAGAAAATAAAAGAAATAAAATACAAAAATTAAGAAGTCCCTACAAAAAAGCATGAAATAAAAAATTAAATTAAACATTTAAAAAACCCCCGACAAAAAAATAATAAAATCAAATGTAAGTAATTGGAAAAGGATCAAACAATTTAAAAACCCCCAACTTAAAGAATATAGAAGTCGGGGGACCGTTCTGTGGAACACCTTCTGTGCTAAGAGGTCCCCCGACTGCCATATGAATTTATCTGTTTTAGTCTCGTTACCCAGATTCTTTAAGTTGGGGGTTTTTTAAATTATTTGATCCTTTTCCAATTACTTACATTTAATTTTATTATTTTTTTGTGTCGGGGGTTTTTAAATTTTTTAATTAATTTTTTTGCATGTCAGTTGTTTTTTTTTTGTAAAAATGTTTTTCTGCTTTTTGAAAGCTTGGATGTTGTTATAACTCTTAGTGATGTCAATTATTTAAAGGATCAGATACAAAATCTCTACATTTTTATGCGACTGATCTATGTACGAGGAATTCTGTATTTATCAACTCCCGTTGTACCGTATGCACCATTGACCTGCACCATCAATACTTTCCTTGTATCCTAGACTAATAACGATAATTACTATTCAACAACAATGGATTCAAAATGTTCACAGGAAACTCATTTGAACGCACAACTTTGATAAATGATTTAATAAACGCCCTGATAAATCGAGGAATTTGTGAAACATTAACGAATATTACGTGGTAGTCGGTGACTAAAACCTCAGTTTCTCTCACTGTAACCATAAATCTATGAAGTGTGACTTTTCGGTTTCGGGTACGGCATAACTAACAATTTGGGCGGAGGCAGACAAGCAGTATACACATGAGACATGAGTCATGAACATGAAACACTTCTCTCTTTATTACAACCCCATTTTTGTTGGATAATAAGACTGTTTAACTCTAGACATAGGACGGTCTAGGTGCTGAATTTTGGGTGTTCCTTTCGCTCGTTCCACTAAAATCCCCTAGACCAGTCCCCCAGAGGACTACACAGCATTCAATGTTCTACTACGATGCCCTAGGAGATATCATATAAAACTCCAATTTCCTTTTGGATCCCCTATTTGTTTGAGAACCTTATTATTGAATGAAACCTATTTACAACGTACCACTGGCTAATTCAAGGATAACACTCACATTGACTGATATTTCCCGATAACTCATGGTTTTTTTTAAGGATATAAATCATATAATTATTATATTCAACGCTATATAGAAATTAAATTAAATTAATTTTATTATACATGCAACTTCATGTCTGTAGAGTCAAATATTATACAAAGAAGAGACGAAGTGCTATTTATTACACGATTAGCTGCGCCCCGCGGTTTCACTCGCGTGAATGTTGATCCCGTTGGAATATCGGGATACAATGTTTATCCAGGCTGTCAGCTACCTCCATACAAAATTTTATCAAAATTAGTCCAGCCGTTTGAGCGTGAAGAAGTAACAAACATATAAACACACACACACACACACTTTCGCTTTTATAATATCATGATGATGGTTACAAATACCACAAATAATCTTACAAAAACGGCGCAGTATTGTATTAAGCTAATTAAGTAGACCTTTAATTTTGTAAGTGGAAAAGTTTTTTTATTTTTTATTATTTTGGGATTTTTATCCACAAGGATACGTCAACCCCATTGTATCTTAAAACAATATCTTAAGCACTATACTAATGGCGCGCGGAGGCACTACGCCGGGGGGAGGATCCGCTTCCGCGGCAAATCGCTGCGGAGCGGACGGATCTCCGGCGCGATCTCATGGCGACATGGAAAGAGCGACTGTCGCAACCCAGCGCAGGGCACGCCGCGATAGCGGCGATAAGACCCCTCTTTGAGGAGTGGCTAGAGAGGCGCCACGGCGCCCTCACCTACCGCCTGACGCAGGTCCTTACCGGACACGGAAGTTTCGGGAGGTTCCTGCACATCATCATGCGGGAGGAAACGCCCGGGTGTCACCATTGTCAGGATCGCCCAGAGGACATGGTGGAGCACACGGTGGAGGTCTGCCCCGCTTGGGCGGAGCACCGCCGTGTCCTCGTAGAGGCGATTGGCAGCAACGGCGACCTCTCGCGTCCGGCCCTGGTGCAAGCCATGGTCCGGGGCGAGAGGGAGTGGGAGGCAGTCACCTCCTTCGGCGAAGCAGTCATGCTAGCGAAGGAGGTGGCGGAACGGCTCAGGGAGAGAGCCTCCCGTCCCAGCCGCCGTGGGAGACGCTCCGGGCGTCGGGAGCCGCATGACGACTCCCTGCCACCGTAGGCGCGGGCCTGCGGGCGGAGAGTAATGGGTAGCTCACCGCCCGATCAGGACCAGGCCCGTGCCGGACGGCGCGTACGTGTTCCACGCGCGCCTCAAAGAGATGTCAGCATCGGGGAGGGGCCCCTTAGGGCCGAAGCCTGCCGGGTCAGCGGGATTGTCCGAAAGGGTTACCGCTGGCCCGGAACATAAAGGGCTAAGGAAGGAACACGGGTGGGTTTTAGTCAGTAAGAGTCTGACACTCCCTTCCGCTCCACCCAGAGCGGGAGGAGTCATTTGATGATTTCCCATCCGCAAAAAAAAAAAAAAAGCACTATACTAAAACGAGTATAAAAAATTATAAAATGAAATTAAGAAAATTCGGGGTTCACTAATGCTAAACTACAAAATTGTTTTGCTAGATCCGATTTAGGGTGTGACAACAACACACACACACTTTCACTTTCACAAACATATAAACACAGACACACACTTTGACCTTCATAATATTACTGTAATGGTTACAAATACCACAAAAAAAATCTTACAAAAACGGCGCAGTATTGTATTAAGTTAATACTTAATTAACTCAATACAATACTGCCTTACAATACAATACAGACCTTTAATTTTGTAAGTGGAAAAGTTAATTTTTATATTTTGCGTTTATAACGTTAAATATACTTGAATATCGGCGAGTGTTTCAAACATTCTAAATACCTAATGTTTGCAGATGACATGAAAATCTATGCATCAGTTACGAGTTTGAATGACGCTAGACTTTTACACGCGGACATATCTAGATTAGTAAACATTATAGAATTAATAAATTAGATCTTAATATATCGAAATGCTTAGTTATAACCTTCACCCGTAAGAACCTTTCAGTCATATTTAACTACTCAATTGCGAATCAGCCTTTATCTGGAACTCATGTCACCAGAGATCTTGGTATTCTTCTGGACAGTAAGCTCACCTTTGAGTGTCATGTCGACCATGTCGCGAAAAAAGCATCCAAAGCCCTGGGATATTCATTATCCGTAATGCCAGTTCGTTTCGTCGTCGTCGTTTCAGCCGATAGACGTCCACTGCTGGACATAGGCCTCCCCCAATTTTGGGGGGGGGGTTTGCCATAATCGCCACGCTTGGCAGGCGGGTTGGCGATCGCAGTATGGTATGATGGTGGAATAAATAGAGAACGCTGCTGCCCATTCTCCGGTAAGACCCTTAGTCGCCTTTACGACACCCACGGGAAGTAAGGGGTGGTGCAATTCTTTAAGTCTGGCACCACACAGGCGCCAGTTCGTTTAATAAAATGAAAACATTAAAAATTTTGTATTCTGCTTACGTCCGCTGTCATCTCGAATATGGTAGTCAAATTTGGAATCCGAATTATGCAGTGCATTCAGACAGATTGGAAAGAATACAAAGGAAATTCACGAGATACTTAGTTATAAACTTAAAATCCCTTATCTGAGTTACAATGAACGATGCGCTCGATACCACTTACTTCCACTTGTAACTCGGAGAAATATATCTGACTTTCGGTTGCTAGTGAAAATAGCATAATCAAGGGTTGATTGTCCTGAACTTCTTCTAAACTGTCTTTGAATGTTCCACCTCGGCATTCTCGTTTGAGGAATCTTCTTCATGCTCCTTACGCTCGCTTAGTTTACCGTAGCAATTCTTATATGATTCGCTCATTCAAAGTTTTTAACCAAATTGTTAAGAATAAACACCCTTCAATTGATTTGTTTGCAAGCAGCTTGGCGTCTATCACTACTGTTTTATCTAAACAGTCTAGTATTGTTTCTGATACGCTCTAATGGCGGCTGCGCATGCATCTGCCTGCAGGTACTTATTTTATTAGTTAAGTACCTAATAATGTTATAATTAGTGTTAGTTAATGAATAGTTAGTCAATTAAAAAATGTGTACAACAATACTCTATTGTTATCTGTGGAGGCTTGTAAATAGCTTGTCGTCACCTCACTACTACTTCTGTATTTGATAGTTGTTAAGCCACCCAAAAACAATAAAATAAAATAATTTAAACGTTGAAAAAAATCCGAACGCCTTAGGTGGGACTCGAACCCGCCGCGATTCCAATTACGCTACCGAGACGCTGCGCTGATCGAACCTGCGAAATTATTCAAAGCTTTTGGTATTTTTTTTTCAACATCCTTATTTTTGAAAAGTTTTTTTACGTCATTGTTACGGGGGGGGGGGGGGGGGGCATCTGTAGACAGATATTTAAATTATGTATAACATATTGTTATTTTGTAAGTGGATTTGTTATTAAGAAGGACGAAGGGAAGGATTTTTATTAAGGAATAGCACTTATTAGTACTTAGAGAATCCCCAGCATAGGGAATCGTAGTGGAACATTGAGTGCTGTGTATTCCCCTGGGCAGGCCCCCAGGTCTAGGGGATTTTAGTAGTACGAGCGGTTCCGTTGTAACGATTTTATATAGTGCCTGAGGTTTATGCCTTTAGAATGTGGCGCCGTCAATCCATTATTACCTATGGTCCGTAGGTACGCAAAATACGCACTTTGATGTGGAATTGCGGACATCAGCCCATATCACCTAATACCGTATTACCTTTTACTACCTTTGTAACTTTTCCTATGTAAGTATAATGTTTTTGTTGTCACTAACTTCTTCTCTTCTTGTTTCTTTAACCCGTGTCTATCCGATGCCGAGTAGGTCACTAACGTAGGTACTGTGAATTATGTACGTGTGTACGTGATCCAGCGCTGGGGCTCTGTCTGGTAGGTCATAGGGTCTTAGCATTATGTTGAGCGATGGCCATTTTGCGTAGATTTGATGCATCTTTGCCCCCCACTTGTTTTTTTTTGTGTTTGTGTTCTTTTTATGCGTCATGTTTCCCGCAAATAAACGTATTTCCTTTCTTTCCTTCTTTTTGATCAGACATGAGTAAAATAGTTTTGGCAATTTAATGGTGTAATGTTGTAGTGCACATTCATTTGGATATTCAAATTCAACAGTTCAAATTTACTCTCTGAAGCGCAAGTGAGCAATAAAATCTCAAACCCTTTAAATTAACTGATTCAATAAACTCTTCACAAGTAATCTTATATGTAAGAGCAGTTTAAATTCTCTAGTGACTAGTACATGCTTTTACCATTTAATTAAAAGTTTTAAGGTCTTAAGTTAGTACAATTTTTAACTAGCAAATTTTTGCTAAGCTTTACCAACCACTTTCACTAAGCTGACTTTTCATTGTTATGTTCATATTATAAAAGCAACTTTTGACATCAAATTGGACGCTTTATGATTATGTTCATATTATAAAAGCAACTTTTGACAACAAATTGGACGCTTGATGATTCAACTAAATTACAAATGTTTATAACTCCGCTTGTACTGCTGTACGTCCTTCTTATATAAATCCCTAAAGCGCTGCCTACAGTATCTCCGGAAAATGACGTTCTAGCTGAGGCAACACGGCTTAAATGTGGCGGCACCGTAACCGTAGTTCGGATAAGCCGAGTTTTGCGGTGGACCAGCGCCGACGTCGTGGATAGGCGGCTAATTGGGACTTTGAACCGGTACTCATAATGTATTCTGAGATATTAACTCGTGTCCAGCGACTTCGTTTGGGTTTGCCAATTCTGGGCAGAGTTAATTACATACTTGTTTATAACAAATTACCAACACGAGGTAGGGTGTAGAATTTGCAGAGGAGGAGACTTTGAAAACTTGGCGGTTCCATTATTTCTATTCCGAATCTGAATGAGTTATGTATTGAGATTTACAATTTTTAAGTCAAAAAACCAACAATCCTACTAATTTCGTGTGTTCCAGAGTAATTTTCTACATCAATGTTTGCTTTTAAGTTGAAGGGAGCGACACATCAGACGGTTAATTCTCACTTGTCTCGTTGAGAAGTTATAATGGTGGCACATTACACTTAATAAATGTGTATATCAAAGCTGTTAAGGGCCATTAAACTGTTTCTCTCAATCATGCAGCTGATATTATTTATTTATTTGTTCTGCTAAAGCTAATTAATACGTGTCTACGAATTGGAGAGGTTATCACTACAACCCTATTAAAATTTTCAATATTCAATGTTTTATTGCCTTTTACTATTTTTCTGTACCGGCCTGCTAAAAAGTAAAACTTCAGCAGTGACCGTTCCCATTGGAGTATTTCTGAGCCAATAATTGAAAGCATAGATCATACCATCCCCTGACCCATTTTCAACCTCCAACTCAGCCATAATAGCGCATTGAATCTCAGACATCGAAGTTATTTTCAATTTAATGGCTAGTACTTTAACATTTCTGCAATGATCCGTTTTTATTAGCTGGTTCAAGATATTTGAGCGATAAAGCGCCGCATGCACGCTATGTGTGTGTTTTTGATAGCTAGTTTTCCATGAAATCTGCGTCAACTTCAGTCCACATGATTAGCATAAGAGTGTAGTTGCATGCTGAAACTACCTCAGGTCAAAAGTTGTTGTAAACACTAACTATACTTAAATTATAGGGGCATGTTGCGTCCACTCTCTAAACAAAATTAGTTAGCGCTGGCGTTAAACTAGAAATTTACTAAAACTGAATTTAGCTTAATGATGAAGCGGCTAAAAACTAAAACTAGTTATTGTTTAGTCTAGACACACTATGAATATTTAATCTTTGCTGTATATTGGACATTATTAACTGAATATTTTAAGCTCCTAACTTACATGAAACTCATAAATATTTAAGCGGTTGCCAGATTTTTAGGTTGTTATTAATTAACGACCTAAAAATATAAGAAGAAGGGAGATTAAAAAAACAGTGGCACTCCGGGAGTGCCGACAGAAGTGAAAACAAAACACATATTAATACTTTGCCATTGTATCCTGTATACTTGTGGCTAAGTTTCGCTAGCTAATTTAATTTGATCCTGTATACTTGTGGCTAAGTTTCGCTAGCTAATTTAACACGTTGAACGCCAGACAGCAGACACAATAGAAAATCTATTGTTCGCGGTCACCGGTGACCGCGTTGGCAGTCAAAGCCTTAATTTGATCCTGTATACTTGTGGCTAAGTTTCGCTAGCTAATTTAATTTAATCCTGTATTCTTGTGGCTAAGTTTCGCTAGCTAATTTAATTTGATCCTGTATAGTTGTGGCTAAGTTTCGCTAGCTAATTTAATTTGATCCTGTATAATTGTTTTCAATTTTTGATATTTTGGAATGTTACGAATTTTCGATCAGGGTCACGTGTCCTGACGCGAGTTTAACATTTTTTACCCATTACAAAAAAAGTGTACAACGCCGCTAATGAAGTTTTCATCTTACGAATTTTCGATCAGGGTCACGTGTCCTGACGCGAGTTTAACATTTTTTACCCATTACAAAAAAAGTGTACAACGCCGCTAATGAAGTTTTCATCTTACGAATTTTCGATCAGGGTCACGTGTCCTGACGCGAGTTTAACATTTTTTACCCATTACAAAAAAAGTGTACAACGCCGTTAAAGGAGTTTTTACTTCAACAAATGTTACCTTGTCTAAAAAGTACCAATGACTCGAAAATAAGAAAATAAACGCATAAGTAGATTGATATTACAGGCAGCAAACGGTATTTTATGCAAATAAGAATTCCATACTCAAAGGTTTTGAATGGCATGAAGCGATCTGAAAACTACAACCATTATTTTTCTTGAAATCTAATTACTTAAATGATAACGATACGATCGACAATCGTGGCAAAATCTATGTTACAACGGCCGATAGAACCTATTTATCTCTGGTTTTAACGTCCCAATAATCTATATCAGTAGCGATCTGTACGATTATATTATGCTGACAGTTTTAATTATAGGTTAGGTTAGGTTAATGACAACAATTCGAAACTAAAAACGGTTGTAGTATTTTCAAATTACCCTCGTAATTTTACTCCGGCACAACTCCAGTGTATGAACCAATAAAACGTAAGCAAACGTGTTGAAATCCACACGTTCACAATAAAGTCGGACGTGCGTAATGTCTTGAGAATATCGATAGATAGCGCAGCCATGCGATCGCAGTCACACTGGCTAAAATGTACCAGCGAGACGTGAACCACTGAGAGACTGACAGATGATTAAAATATATTCAAAGCATACAGTGCCGTTTGGGGGTGAGTTATTTGGTAATAACACGGGAATGTTAGAAGAATATAAAGTCAACACTGTAATTGCAAATAATTAAATAATAACCAATTATTATCAAATTATTTGAACTGTTTCTTTCTTTACTATTTTCCTTCAGCTTGTTCTTTTGTGTTTTTGTTTTCTTTCAACATGTTTGTCACTCATAAGAGTATTTTCTTTCTCTCTCTTTCACATTTTTGAGCACTTGGGATCAACAATAAAAAGGGTTTAAAGCAGCCACTGCTGCTTTGAAAAAAGATATGGCGATATTTCTTAGAACTGACCTGGAAGCTAGATAATGGAACCTTGCATAAATAGTAACTTCTAGTGGTTGCAGTTAGAATATTTTCAAATGTATTAAATCAGATGATAATATACAATAACATGGTACCATCGAGTTATGAACCTGAACGCTAGATAACGGAACCCTCGAACTCGAATTGCTACTACTAAACCCCTCGACTGTGGGCTCATTAGATGTCAACGAGTCCTGTTCATTTTACCCGATGACGGTCCTGGATGCTTGATAATGGAACTCTTGAATAGCTACTAGTAAACCCTTCAAGTGTGGACAGCGTCGTCTAGCGTCCTGGTCGATCATCTGACCAGATCGAAGGGTTTCATAATATTTTGTTATAATCAGAATGCATACATTTGAGAATAATCCCACTAAGACCACTAGAAGTGATTACCGTCCAAGTAGGTCTAACGAAATATCGCCATATCTTTTTTCACACAGAGATTCGAAATAAACCGTCATAGTAGTTTTTGATCGATATTAAAATGCCTATTTAATGACATATGTTTGGTTGTTATTAGTTGTGGGGACCATTTTAGCTGGTCCTCCTTTGTTGTCGAAGGACTTTCATTGCACGAAAAAGACTGCATTAGGGACTTGTTCGGATGAGCTCCTCCCCCAAGTGTTCTCTAATTTGCTCATAATCTGCGTTTTTCTCTATATATCTCAGAATAGGTAGTAAAGCACATGGCTGCCTTACATAATAATAACGAAAGATAGGTAATTATAAAGGCGACGCGGCTAACAGGATTGGCGTCGTCGTTAATTTCACCCCTAATGATATTACCGTCGTTTCCTACGTATAGCGTTTATAAGGGTTTTATTATGACACCATGCGATGCGAACAAGGATTTATGTTAGGTAGCTCGGAGTTTTTACGATACATTTCGCATAGGACTACTACCTGCTGAATATAATTATGATTCTGTGTACTTGTCGTGTAATAATACTCTTTTGCATTGTTTGGGTATGTTCAATCGAATTATCTACCTCTAAATAACTAAATACTTTTTGTTGATAATAAAATATACGTCCAAGTGGTAACTGTGGCAAATAGGTCATTGATTGAAGAGGAAAAGTCAAATAGATTATAATTAAGTTTTTCTAAGAGATTTTGTTTATATTATTAAAGTATGTTGTATTATGTTATATTATACATATATGTTATATTATGCTTGCTGGAGTTTTATACTGAATATAATAAGAAACAGTTTAGGAATCATGAAATCTGTTTTATAATAGTGTTGCGCGCCACAATTAATTCCTGGCACATGTCTGTGTGGTGCCGGACTTAAAGAATTGCACCACCCCTTACTTCCCGTGGGTGTCGTAAAAGGCGACTAAGGGTCTTACCGGAGAATGGGCAGCAGCGTTCTCTATTTATTCCACCATCATACCATACTGCGATCGCCAACCCGCCTGCCAAGCGTGGCGATTATGGCAAACCCCCCTCAAAATTGGGGGAGGCCTATGTCCAGCAGTGGACGTCTATCGGCTGAAACGAACGACGACATGGTGACATTTGTTACCACTAGCGCCATCTAGTATCGAGGAGCGGGACTAGTAGTCAAGATCCTTCTAGAAATTTCGATGCGAGAACTTTCTAGAACTTTCTCGAACTATCGACATCTGGTCGGTCGGGGCCGGTATGTACTCGAACATTCTAGATGTTTCTACAATGGAAGGTTCTAGAACTATCTACGGCACTACATAAGGCCGGTATGGGCCGCGAGCGACAAAGTGTTAGATAGGTGACACAAGCGAACACATCGAAGCGATCTTCAAGTGCGACATAGAGCGACCAGTAGTGCAATTGTGTTGCATAATTAGTGTGCTAGTGTTGTTGATTAAAGTGTTATTTTTTTTGGTTATTAAATCGGCAGTTTTTATTGTCACGAACCCGAAGCTCGTAACGATAGAATAGAAATGTTTAGCAGGCATAACATAGCATAATCAGACTATAATGTTCCCACTGCTGGGACAGGCCTCCTCTCTTCGAGAGGCAGTGGGCTATAATCCACCACGCGGGCCCAGTGCGGGATGTTTATTTGCATATCATAATATAGCCAACCACTGTAAAAATTTTATCTAAATATATGTATAAAATTTATGTATAAAATTCAAAGTCCTGACCGACTGATATATCAACGCACAGCCTAAGCCGCTGGTCCTAGAGACATGAAATTTGGAGGGGATGTTCTTTGTCAAGAGTAGGTATCCACTAAGAAAGGGTTTTTTTAAATTCCACCCCTAAGAGGGTGAACTTTCACGCGGACGAAGTTGCGGGCAGTAGCTAGTCACTCATATAATAAGGCTTTTTCATTTCTCTCTGATCTTTACCGTATCTTCTGACTTCAACTAACTATATTAATTTGTTTCTTCTTTTATTTATAAGAACTCCAGTGCCGAGGGGTCGTGATTCATTTTGTTGATGTTAGTTTACTCCAATAGAAATTACCCCTGATTTAAACTCACTTTTATCTTAGTGCTTAGGTAGCTATATTTTAAAAACCAATCGAAACCAAAAACAAAAACCGTGTTCACATGAAAATGATTAAAACCTTGCCTTCTCACAAGTAACAACACAGGGGGATACTTAAAACCTACCTCACAAAACTACAGAAAAAGATTACGAACTAAAAATTAAGTAGAAATTCAGCAAAAAAATCCGAAACAGCATTCTTATCACGCTCTTCTCGGTGCAGTGCAGTTGGTCGTTCTAACACAATATTAATGGGGGCGTCCCCTGGCCAGGTGCCAGAGGCGCATCGCCATGATTTAATTTCAAGCTACTGATGGAAGCAGACGGTAATATTGAATTAAACGCCCGCAGGTTCACTCAATGCTCAGCGTTTTGTTGGTACAACGCTTCAGTGGTATAGATTGTTTCTTGTTTTGGGTTAGTGATTTCGTCATAATGCTTGATATGCAGTGTTTTGATGTGGTATTGTGAACTTATAATTATTTGAATGTTTTATGTCTTTATTTTTGATGCTTATAGGTAAGTACTCATATGTCATAATTACTTGTTTATCTATATCCTAACATAACAATTATCTACATTCCTTCCAGGACGTGATAATGTGACCCATTTGAATCCAAACATCCCATAAAGCCTAAGCGAAAATTCATGGGATTCGGGAAAACCCATTTTTTATAAATTTTTGTAAATTTCCCAGAATTCGTAATTAAATCTCGAATTGAATCTCCTTCATTGCTGTTCTATTGGGTACCTAGTAATAAAACTTTCAATCTATCCAATTTCCTAAAACATCAAACAGTAAAACTTAAAAGGAAGAAGTTTATTAAACGACACCAGTTATCTCAAAGTTTTACACTATGGCAAATTAAGGATAAAACATCTTCATTTAATTAGCTATCTAGAAAAGAATAGAGCAGAAAACTACTGCTAAAAAAAAAAACTAAAACTACTTTCTACTTCTATTCTTTTTCTACTTCTATACTTCTATTCTCTAAATATATATTATATATTTAGAGGTATCGAAGAAACAGTCGATAATGCTGGCAAAGGTCGATTTGCAAATTATTGTAATATTTAAATTTTTTGGATATTTGAAGTTTATAAACAAACAAAAAAAAAATTGATTGATTTTTGTTATAAATCGCTTGAAGCAGAGTAACCATTACTTACGATGTATTCAAATAAATTAATTTAATTAATTACGTCATATTTTTAAGAAACCTAGCTGTGTTTTTCATATTATAAAACTATCTTGTCCCTAAAGATACCGAGTAATAATATTGTGATGATTTTTTTTACCTTGTGAAAATAAAAGATTTTCTGCCCTTACTAAGCCGCTACGCTTTAATGGCCCCACACATGAAAAGAATCCGGATATTATCTAACTAGAGACTTATAAAGCCTTTTCAACCAAAGAATATACACAACAATATTTATTGTGCTTTGAATGAATTACGCTGTAGGTATGCATAAAATTTATTGGATTGCACCCCCGTTAGAGACAAATTAAGTAAGAGCATCATTTTAACGGACAACCCAAGACTCATGGCTCATAAATAAAATTGTACACATGGACTTTGGCGGTCAATATTCCTAATGATGTAGAGTATCAAAATTATTTAGATCAACGGTGATACCAAAACCTAACTTGTTGTTCGTGTGGCGCCTGCAAAATTATTCTTCCAGTCCTTTTTATCTAAGCTAATAAGACCTTGTTCCAAGAGTTGTAATGCGAGAACACTGCACACGTACAGGCTATCGGCTACTGGGTCCTCATTTTCCTTTTATTTTGAACTAAAGAACAGTAGATAGAGGTAACTAGAGGTGAGTTGAAACGACAAGCACTAGTATTACTACTAGCCATTATTTGTGCTGAAAAATGTCATAGTTACTTGGTAATAACACTGAGAAAATGTCCGGGTACTGCGTCGTGTCAGTGTTTTAAATTGAGGCTATAAATTCTATCTTACTTTTCTTTATGTATCAAAGTCCAATTCAAACGAAATAATAGTTTTTCAGAAACAATAGGATTATACGAAAGAAAGCCCCCAAATGCTTAATACCAGCAAATCGTACTGGTACTTATAAGTTGTTTGTTCAAGTGATCATTAGGAAGCCTTAATGACCACTTAAACGAACGGTCGTGAGGAAACATCAGTTCGATACTGGCAATATTATCGTGCTGAGCAAATAGAGGGGGGGGGGGTTATGCAAGTACATATTTACTTGTTATTGATAATATTGGAAACTGCCTATGCGCCTAATATTGTCAACGTGCCTAATCCTTAAGCCATCTTATACAAAACACAAAGAATGCGCAGACAGAATGGATCCTTCTTGGCAGATGCTCCTGCATAAAACCAGAAATAATAGCTTGCCATTTCAAAAATAAATAAACTTGCTCTAAAAATAAGTGCAACCATTTTCTCGAGCAGACCCTGCCAATAAAACTAGGATGAATACGAAAGCAACGACCAAAATATTAAACTCTATAAAATAACCGAATGGTTCTAACTTTCCACTTTTCACAGACATTTCATAGGTCAGTTGCCTCGCCTAGAGCATAGCATCAAGTCTCCCAACTTTAGTATATTTTAGCATATTCCACGATAGTAAACAAAACTAATGACGCCGTCAAACGTTGAGACGAGAATATTGTTTACATAATTTCTATGCAACGCAATTTCCTTGCAGATGTGAGAATAAAATGTAATGGGCATCCCAACTACTTATTTCGAAACTAATAGTCAGGTAGATGCAGTAGCTGTCGGATTCTGATATTATTATGAATATAAGTCCCCCTTTCAATACCATCCTGTATAAACTGAAAAACGAACTTTTGCTGATGACGTTTTGCTTGCATCACACTAATATTATAAGGGTGAAAATTTGTGAGTGTTTGTGGGTGTGTGGGGGTTGTGTGTGAGGGGAGGTGTGTGAGGGGAGGTGTGTGTTTGTGTGTGTGAGGGTGTGTGTGTGTGTGTGTGTGTGAGGGTGTGTGTGTGTGTGTGTGTATGTGTGTGTGTGTGTATGTGTGTGTGTGTGTGTGTGTGTGAGGGGTGTGTGTGTGAGGGGTGTGTGTGTGTGAGGGGGTGTATGTGTGTGAGGGGGTGTATGTGTGTCAGGGGGGCGTGTGTGTGTGAGGGACGTGCGTGTGTGTGTGTGTGTGTGTGTGTGTGTGTTTATATGTTTGTTACTTCTTCACGCTCAAACGGCTGGACCAATTTTGATAAAATTTTGTATGGAGGTAGCTGACACCCTGGATAAACATATAGGCTACTTTTTATCCCGATATTAGTACGGGACCGACATTTACGCGGTGAAGTAACAAACATATAAACACACACACACGCAATGCATAAGCATAAAGAAGTAACAAACATATAAACACACACACCCCCCCACACACCCCCACACTCACAAACTTTCGCCTTTATAATATTAGTGTGACTAGTCTAGCTATATACCAGCCGAAGGCTGAGTACATACACCTAATGCCTGAAGCGACCGGCGGACGCACAAGTCGGACACGGTGAGTTAGTGTCCGACACTGAGATAAATCGACTGCGGTCTTAGAAACGGAGTGCACGCTCTGAGGAATCTATTATTTATCTATTTGTTACGTGAAATGCACTGTCCGGATGTGGTCTCATTGAATAACGGCATGTAATTGGGTTTATTCAATTGAGAGACGTCTTTCTTTCAACCTTATCAATATAGGCCGTGACAGTGGCCAAGGCAGTGTTGTTGTAATTCAAAGTATTGTATGAACCTTGTGAATGGTTTTCGCGCCTAGAAGAGCTTCGAAAACAATAGCGTACCTACATAAAATATATAAATAAAACCATTCGCCGGGTCCACGTACATTAAATGAGGTGCTCTTGCCGTATTTCAAGTACATTAAGAGG
The DNA here is from genome assembly GCA_916614155.1 of Mesoligia furuncula. Classification (NCBI taxonomy): domain Eukaryota; kingdom Metazoa; phylum Arthropoda; class Insecta; order Lepidoptera; family Noctuidae; genus Mesoligia; species Mesoligia furuncula. The sequence goes on along the minus strand of OU744791.1, from coordinate 3,366,783 downwards.
GTTCGTCTCAAGTGACACTAATTAAATATAGCGACAGAATTCTATTTCACCGAACAAAATATTACTGAAATCAGATCCGAAATTTAAGTGATTTCAAGTAATTGACTTAAAGTGAAACGAAATGTTTTTAAAGTATACTTAACAGACTTGTTATTATGTGGATACGGGTAGGTACGGAGAATACTCGTATCTCTTCTGAAAATTATTTCTATTTTGTTTACATGCATCCCAGTAGTCTTCCAGTATAATTATAGCTGACTAATAATATATACAATAGGTTACAAAAATAGAAAAATGCAGATAAAATGCTGTTCATCATCTAAGGCCGATGCGCCAGACCCATTGCCGGCGCGCATTTAGACATCAAACTCATATTCATATTTGTTTATTGCATTTCATAATATGATTAAAAAGGGTGTTACAGAGGGCTTAAAGCTATACAAGACGTGGCGAACGCTCGCTTTGAGCACATGGCTCAAGCGCGCTCAATTTCTTGCAACAAAATGGCGATATACTAAACGTGGCGAACGCTCGCTTCGAGCACTTGACTCAAGCGTGCCCCATATTTATTCAAAATGGCGGACGAAGAGGTTTTGTGTGCTTCATTAATTTTATAAGTTATTATTGGAAGAAGAAAAGACAAATTCGTCAACCTGTACTGACTTGTTTGTACTCAAACATGCGCTCGCAATGCTCGCATCTAGCGACCGACCCGCTGCTCTGACTACTGTACGTTTTTCAAAGGAATTCACGAAATAGCCGACAGAGTGGAGGAAACTTTTTCCGCAAACTCAAAAAATGACCAAATTTTTTCTTTACTAAAAAGTGGATGTCTTTGTGTGCGTTTTCAATTAGTTGCGCAAATGATAAGCACCGCACAAACAATGCGATAGAGGGTTGGCATAAAAGGTTAAACACCTATTGTAACGTTTTTCAAAGGAATTCACGAAAAAGCCGACAGAGAGGAGGAAACTCTTTCCGCAAACTCAAAAAAAGACCAAAATTCTTTACAAAAAAGTGGTTATCTTTGTGTGCGTCTTCAATTAGTTGCGCAAATGATAAGCACCGCACAAACAATACGATAGAGGGTTGGCATAGAAGGTTAAACACCTACTGTAACGTTTTTCAAAGGAATTCACGAAAAAGCCGACAGAGTGGGGGAAACTTTTTCTGCAAACTCAAGAAATTACCAAATTTATTCTTTACTAAACGTTTTTCAAAGGAATTCACGAAATAGCCGACAGAGTGGAGGAAAATGTTTCCGTAAACTCAAAAAATGACCAAAATTCTTTACTAAAAAGTGGATGTCTTTGTGTGCGTCTTCAATTAGTTGCGCAAATGACAAGCACCGCACAAACAATACGATAGAGGGTTGGCATAGAAGGTTAAACACCTATTGTAACGTTTTTCAAAGAATTCACAAAGCAGCCGACAGAGTGGAGGAAACTTTTTCCGAAAACTCAAGAAATTACCAAATTTAAAGAATACTTTACTAAACAGTAGATATCTTTGTGTGCGTCTTCAATTAGTTGCGCAAATGATAAGCACCGTACAAACCATGCGATAGAGGGTTGACACAGAAGATTAAACACACGTATAGAGGGTTGGCACAGAAGATTCACGTATGCCACACAAACCAACCCTGATGCGATTTTTGGACAAACTGAGGAAAGAGGCGAACTATCAGAGGAGCAATTCTCGTAATTTTAAGAACGTTCACAGTCTGATCTCAGTCTCAATCTGTCAAAAATACCTTCAATTTCCCTACATTTTTGTTAAGTTTTTGACATTTGTTTGTCACCGAGATAAGACTTCAACTAGATTTTGAACGTTTTAAATTACGAGAATCGGCCTTCAGGACACACGAATTCAAAATAATTTGTTTAGCTGTGCTACTAGGCAAAGACGTGACATTTTATTCGACAACTGCTACAAAAATCAGTTGAATAAAATTATTATTAGTAAAATATTAGTAGTTGTTGTTGTTCTTTCCAGCGATATGACAGAAATTCATATTCTAAAAAATATCGCAACTATGAAAAAGAGAAATAAGTTTCGTTGTTTACTTTTAAGATTTTTAAATAAAGTGTTACTGATTGTACACCAATATGACAGTTTTATTTAGAAGTCATTTTGGGAAAAGGTGATTTTGAGATTTGTTCATTATGAGATCAGTACAATATGGGAATTGGTCCTCACAGACTGCAAGCATCCCTGGGTTTGTTTTTTTCTAGGCTGTCCGTCCTTATAGTCCACAAGAACAACAATAAAAAAAAAAACTTAAGGTGAAGCAATAGCACGGAAATATTATCTAGAAATAGATATTCTGTAATGTACACTGATTGGTGAACATCAGGACGCTTTTACTCAAGTGCTTCAACGTGCAAGAACTTCTACTATCCACCTGACGTAACCCTCCTACGTGATGCGATGTTCCAAGTCCCAGGAATCAGAATCCCTCAGATCTCTTAGCTAAATCTAATAACATAGTTCGCCTAAGCAATCTGAACTAGCCTTCCCCTCCCTGTGCCTCTTGTAACCCTCATAAAACACAGTACACTTGTCCAACTTTAACGTAATTTTGATAGCTCTAACTTACACTGAGGACAGTCCGATGATTTTAATTAAACAAAACTTTGCTCAATTAATGTTAAGCCCAAAGGGACAGATGTGCCCTCGAAACAAATTGATATTAACACATTCAAAACATAAGCCCTTGGGGTTTCTATTATTACGATTATTAGTCTTTTGTTGTTTATTGTTTCTATGATTGTTTGAGTGAAATGAATTGGGCCTTATAAACATTCATTAGGAATATTGTTTGCTTTAATAACAACACAGAGGACATTTTAATGAGAACATTCCCTTGCTGTTACATAAAACAATGAGACTTTACCAGTAGGTCGCAGCGATATCTTATATAAAATTCTTCATGCACAGACACCCAAAACTATAGATTAGTTAGCTGACCAAATAGCAGATCACATGTTCTCACAAAGCATTGGAGTCCTGGAACTGCTTGGAGGCCACTTTAAGTTCAGATCTTCAGTGAAGTTCCTGGGCTTACACGAAAAAAAAAAAAGTTTTACACGAATTCATTCAGAGTCATTTTTAATTCCGTGGATTGGGCCCTCGTAGGTTTTATTTCAAAATTGCTTAGCCGTTATAAGCGTGTAGATTATGTGGTCAGAATTTCCTTTCTTAACTAAATGTGAGTAGATAAAAATGTACTCAAGCAATAGACAAATAATTCTTTATCTGACCACTGCAGCACGTGAAGACATGTGTAGGCAGCACTGTAGGTACATGCAACGGAGGCATTGACCAAGCGACCGGGCTCTCTGCCAAGTCTCCCGACACCACGTCGAACCGTTAACATATTTGGCTCAGGTATAAAATTAAAAATTTAGACTATTTTCTGAAGCTGATAAATATCAGTGTTCACTTAGGCATACTTGTTAATGCAAAAGATTTACCTACATTCATGAAAAATATTGTGTGGAATTTTCTGTACTGAAACCCCGAAAGGCTGTGTGTAAAGAATTGACTCTCCCTGAAACCGATCTCTTTTTTTTTTTATCTGAAAATGTATTGTATTATTGTTCTCTTCCTGAAAATCTTCGTGATACCGTGATAATAAATATGAAATATAGGAACCATAACTATCCCAATAAATATGATCAAGTCTGAAGTGGTTAATGTATGTGCTAACATACATACATAGTATACTTACACAAACTCACGGTTTGTTCGGGACATAACGGAAACTACAGAACGCCACACGTGGCGGTAACTTCCAGGTTTCGGGTGCATAATAATACATAGTATGATCACGTTGAAGCGTAATATTAGTTTCCCTATGCCATTAATAAAACGTACAACTACCTCAAACAGTATTATTGGAACAAACAAAGTTACTAGAGACGAAATTTTTGAAAGAAGATTTCTTAGAAAACTTTCTCTGTAATATATTGAATCTACATTTATAGAAGACGTGTAAAAATATACTTATCGGGTAGGTACCAGTAGGTAGACTAGTAAGCGAAAGTAGTCATTGGTACATAATATTACACTAGCAGTGCCACGCGATTTCACCCGCATAAGTTTCGATCCCGTGGGAATATCGAGATAAAATGTATCCTGTGTTAATCCATAAAATGGTCTATCTTTGTGGCAATTTTCATCCAAATCTATTCAACGGTTTACCGCGTGATTAAATAACAAACATCCAAACGTCTTCACAAACTTTGACATTTATAATATTAGTAGGATTACCTGTGTAGATGTCTTTACATCTTTTTGTATAACTTTTAAGAATAACAATCCAAATCAGCGCACAGAAACTCAATTTTCTAACAGTAATAAAACCTCGGGATGTTATAACGTCTCATCCTATTTGAAATGAAATGGCACTAGACGATCGGGGAACGATGCAGACTAAAAGCAGGAAGTACGTAAAGTATATGATGGACTCTTGAGCTTTTCTTCTTCATAGCGTATCGACACGCTATATAATATAGGTACGCTGTATACGGCAATCTGTATACAGTCAGCCCAGAATTTGGCTACAAACTTGGGACCATCAATCAACTTCTGTAGCGTGCAGACAACAGGACATGCTGGACATTAAGAGGCTTACAGAACCTAAACGCAAAAAACGCAAGTTTTGGAAACACTAAAAGCATACTTATGATCGACTACAGTAAACAAAATCAGAAAAATATATGATATTCTTCAGGATATTTGCTAGGTAGATAGTGTATTGAAAACATAATACAACTAATTTGATACGATAGAAAAAAATCATGAACATACCTCAAAAAAAAATATTTTTACAATAAAAACCATACTAATATACTTACATATAATCATTCTGATTTTTTGTCAGATTATTCTACAAGCAACATACTAAAACACTAGTGTTTTAATTTTTTAGTCCAAACAATAGAATTTTTGTTATTAAATAATTGCTTCATATTTTGCAATAAATTACCAAGGTTGTGTCATCGCGCTTCTCTTTATTTTATATGCAGTCCGACAGTGACCGCGCTTTAAGTCATGTAAGCCCCTTAAGTGTACCATTGTTTGTGGGAGAAACCGAGAGCGCTAAGCTTACATAAAACATCTCGACTAAGCTTACGCAAAATCATTAGCCTGGGGGAACCACCGAGCCATTTATACACAAATCACTAACATCCAGACGCCGAGCAAACATCAGTACCGTAGACCATACAAATTTGTTCAGATGCGGGAATTGTACCCTTGACTTTGAGAACAGAAGCTGCGCCATTTACTTAAGAAAGATGCATTTTATTCAGCCTCTTAAAGTAATACCTACCCCACCCAAGAGGTATGGCCATAATAACCACTCCTGCAACGCATACGGCAATCTGTATACAGTCAGCCCAGAATTTGGGTACGAGCTTTGCACCATCACTAGCGTAATCAACTCCTGTAGCGTGCAGACAACAGGACATGCTGGACATTAAGTGTACCGTTGTTTGTGGGAGAAAGCGAGAGCGCTAAACTTACATAAAACATCTCGACTCGACTAAGCTTACGCAAAATCATTAGCCTGTGGGAGCCACCGAGCCATTAACACACAAATCACTAACATCCAGACGCCGAACAAACATCAGTACTGTAGACCATACAAATATTTGTTCAGATGCGGGAATTGTGCCCTTGACCTTGAGAACAGAAGCTGCGCCATTTACTTATATAAGAAAGATAAATTTTATTCAGCCTCTTTAATGAATACCTACCAGCCAAGAGATATGGCCATAATAACCACTCCTGCCAAATGGAAAACTCAAACTCACAGCATTAATATTAATTAACCATTTATATGTATACAGAATCTACTTTTGATTTGTCCTAAGAGTATAGGTCAGCTAGATATAAATTAAAAAGTTGAAGGTACAAAGCGTAATTTTATATTGAGAAGAAAGTAAAAAAAACCATAGGTGGTAATATTATGGGGGTATAGTTATAGCTTTTGGAATTATAAAGGGCATATACTTACCACAATTATTATAAAAGGAAAAAAACAAGAACAACTAATAAGTGTCTCTTTCTTTTTAACACCCACGCGCCACGGTAAGATGTCCTATTATTCCTCGTGGACATTAAAAGATAGGTATAAAATAAAATCTAAGGATACCTAATACATTTCTAATATTTCCTTTTAGCTCTTCGGGCTAGCCCAAAATGTGCTTTTGAGAGTGGATTTAGAATAGAATTCTGAATAATACTGACATAATATTTCAATGGCGGCGGATTTGAACCCCAGCCTTCCGTTCCGAGGTCCGTGGGTAATTTGGGTACCTATTGTGAATAGAAATGATACGTGACGTCTTTTCTTTGTAGGGACAAAGTGGTTTTAAGCCAGCGCTGAAAATGCATTTCGTCATTTTAAGTTTTAATTTAAAAATATAAATGTAGTTTCAGAGAATCCAAGCCAGTACTTAGCGTTTTGTAGTATCTGTCTAACCCTATGAGAAAAAGGCATGAGTATGTGTTTATGAAAAATACATAATATTCACAACGAAAATTGAAGTGAGTTTCGAGCTAGTGCTTGAAACCCACAATTTTCATTGTGAATATTATTTATAATATGTATTTTTTAGAATTAGGTATTTTGTTTAGTACAGGGTACTTCAAAGATCACAGAATATAGAAAATAATGTAGTCATTATTTTCTATCTTCTGTAATCTTTGAAGTATCCTATACTTAATTTTATACCAAGTCCTTTAAAGTATCTGGTATTCAAAAGCACCTACTAATAAATGAAAAAATGCCTAACACGAACCCTGCGGATATTTGAATACACAGCCCGTATCAAAGAGGGTTGCAAGGTCTCGTCTTCAGTTATGATGAAAGGGAATGATCAGGATGTAGACTTACCAACAAGACATCCGGTAAAAACAACAGCCCCTTACGAATTGCAGGAATTTCTTTATATAGCTAATGTATGTAGGTATACGTATAAACATATGTAAGATTTGATATATTATTATTATGCATGGAATGGCGAAAATTATTTGACACACAGACAACTCTTCATTGTAACCACATACAGTTTTCATTTTATCCATATATGACAAAAAACTGCTGAAAAGAATTACATAGGCGTCACCGTGTTCATGCTTTAATTATTATTCAGATTTTAAGTCTATAAAATAATATGTTGAACTTCCAAAATAATAGGTATCTAGTTGAATGTGCTAATTCATAATAAATTAAATAAATAAAATTAATTAATAAGGTTCATTTAAAATAATATTTATTTAATTAAAAATAATATTTCACAAAGAGATGTGCTAATTCATAACAAATTAAAGAAATAAAATTAATTAATAAGGTTCATTTGAAAATATTTAGTTAAAAATAACATTTCACAAGGAGAAATGCTGTCAGCATGAAATTATAAAGGTCCCATTGTCCCAGTAAACTTTAATTCCTTTACAGGGTAAACCTTTCGTTGAGGTCACGTATTTTTATTTTATACTTATAATCCTACATTAATAAATATTGTATAAAATTATAATGTAACTGGTGATAATATTTCTATTAGTATTTAATTTAAAATATTAACAATAAGAATGAACTACTTTCATTATTATCACGCGGTATCCCATAAATCTTGATGCGGCACTAGGCATATAATTTTCTATGATTTCCAATTTATATAATATCATCAATGTAATGTAAACAATAAACATAATATAGTATTACAAAAACGTACAAAAGGAAATTATACTCACATTCACATACGCCTGCAAGAATCACAATAGCATAACGCACATGACACTACACAGCGTAACCACTATGACAATATTCGTAGGCGTCAGCGTCGCCACGCGACTGCTCTGGTCGCGCGCCCGCGTCCATCTGCCGCCGCTGGGCGGACTAAGACAATATACGTATTATAGGTAAAGATAATTCTTAGGCCTGAGCTTTGAAAGCGTTTTCTAAAACTTGCAAGAAGACGTGAGGAGCATTGCGTTTTGTAACCATAATTTCTACCTAGTTGAGTAGATTCGATAACTGCATCAATCATAATATATGCTCGCGAGTTCAGAATTGGTCTAATTTTCTGTTCATGAGTAAGTGGACAATAAACATGTGTTTTGAAGCGTTTTATTAAATCCATTCAAAAAGTTTAGAAGGTGTGGGTATCACAGAAATATTTATTTAGATACAGAACTTTCATGCCTGATTTGATCGAGTAATCTCCTCAAAACAATTTAAATAGTAGGTGTCAAAACATTATTTGAAAATAATACTCTGCAACATTACTTCATTTCACGTCAAGTTCGGATTACTGTCTGTCTGAACGAGATTTAACGAATTGAGCTTCGAAATTGTTCGTAAGTAAGTACCTACTTAACTATGTGTATCTACAGCTAAATTAGATTTTAGTGAGATCACGTCTGTCCTTGGTGCCTAAAATTAAAGGAATTCATTAGTCCTGTCTGAAGATTTATTTTATGATTTCGTACGTAGGTATCAAAGCAAAAGTGTCTTAAAACAAATTTGAACCCTATTTTATAAAAAAAAAACCTGAATTTCGCTGTATAATTATGTTTATGAGTTCATATTTTATCATTATAACGCAAAGTATCTGTTTCTCTTCTGCCTTGTAGCTTGCTTATAACTTGAGAATCGCCCTTTGATAATAATAGTCTTTTTCTAGGTTTTAGTGTATCAGGCTGGTATTATATGAGTAGCTGTGGGTGACCCTATGACAAATTCTCAAGCCATCAAAATCTTTTATCAGTACACAGCACTCTTTTTGTCTAATCTCAATATAAATGGCAGCATTTTTTACGCAGCAGTCAGAAAGAAAAGCTTACCTGTCTTTCCCTGGATTACCATGAAAGTACATAGCTTTCACGATGGAATATACCGTGAGCTTCTAAAATTAAACGCTGCTTACAGCGTGCGTTGATGAGGGAGACGAGATAAATTACGTTTGGGCCTGGTATACACTCGCTCGGTTAAAGTGTATTTAACATCTTGACATTATATTCTACTGATGCGCTTTTTGATATCGATAGTAAGTGGAATTAGTCGTTTCAAAATTTTGTTCTTGGCAGATTTTGCTCAGAAAGAAAAACGTCAAAGATGCTGTAATTGTAGCTGTCAGGCAGCAGTGTCATTATAATTGCAACTTGACCAAAGACGTGACTTCCCGTTGTCAACATAACACTATGTTCAAAACATCGAACGTATGTGTACTACCCTTATCTCAGCCAGGTGCGTTACTTTGAACCGGCCGTAAAGCGCATGCGTGTACCAGGTGTCGTCCAAACATTACGATACCCTTTCATGTAAACTAACGAAGCTCTTATTTGTAAACATTGTAAGTGAAAGTATTTTGGGACTTTTATGGGGTTCCGAAAGTTTAAAGTTCTGTTTGAAGTTTAAGGAATGGGTTATGAATATTGTAGCGGAGACTTCGTGGTAACGACATTATTCGGAGAACAGTACACAGAACGACGAACAGTACGAACAGTAGTTTAGATACGCTTAAAGTAATACAACGGGCTCAAACAAATTTGTTGCGGACAAAAGTTGGGAAACAAATTGACTCATAGGCCTTGTAGAAAACGATCATTACGATAAAAGAGAATAAAAACAAAAAAAACGTGTGTGGTCGGGGGACCCCCGGCAGGAACGATGTTCACAGTGAAAATCCAAGATGGCGGCTGAAATTTCAAAATTACGAAAAATTTGAACATTTTCTCATCTTCGATTTTCATATTGACCTCACTATCTGCTTCAGCGCCTCGAAAACCGTGAAAACTATCTCTCTGTCTCTTTCTATTATTATATGATAAAAGTCGCATGGAGTCTTCATTCCAATACCATACGGAAACACGTCCTTATTACCCAATTTGAAATATTGTTTTGTCAACAAATTTGAAATGTAGACTGTAATTTAAATTGGAAATCACACGTGGAATCCGTCTGCTTGAAATTAAATAAATATGCCTATATGTTATACCATACTCACAAAAATTGTAAATTTGTCCACTGTTATAACAGCTTACCATGCATACGTGATGTCCACGCTGAGATATGGTGTAATTTTCTGGGGGAACTCGACGGAATGGGAGTCTGTATTTAAAGCCCAAAAAAAGTGTATACGGGCAATGTGTAGACTAAAGACCACAGATAGCTGTGAACCATATTTCAAAAAACTTAAGATTCTCACTTTACCTAGCCTGTTCATTTACGAGATGTCAGTCTTTGTCAAAAGTAATATGCATATGTATGAAAAATTCCGAAGTGCTAGATATAGAAATAAAGTTCAGACTGTACCCTGCAAAACTCATTTAATGGACGAGTGTATATTGCATGACATCTAAGATTTATAACAAATTGCCATGTTGTATTACAGACATTGACAACTCGCACATATTTAAGCGGAAGCTAAAGGAATTTCTAACTGATAAAGTATATTACAGTGTGAAGGAATATCTAAAAGGGAATCCTTATGGCCAATAATTAATAATCAGATATACAATCATAGACAATCATGACATGTGAAACTCTCAACAATTATTTATACTAGGACTTTATTTATTGATTATTTACTCTGACATTTATTTAATTACATATTGACTAAATACTCCTTGACATTGAAAATACGGATAAAATGATTTTTCAATTTGATAATTTTGTAATATTATTTTGAAATCTGACTGTAATGTATGTGTAAATTTTGCATGCCCATGTGACGGCAGAGCATGGAGAACATTATTAAAACATTATGTAACTTCTATACCCCTACCCATGTTGGCAAAAATAAATGATTTGATTTGATTTGAATTTCTCAAATAAAAAATAAACTTACACCGTGGCTCGTGCTTATACATAATTATACCTAGAATTGTTTATGCATTTAACAAAGTTTAAGGCATGTTTAGGTTAGATTTTCGGTTCAGATCATCATCAACCCTGGCCTTGACCCATGTTACTTGGGATCGGCGAAACACGTCTTCTTGCATTCTCCCCTGTCAACCATCACGACTCTCATAATTCCCATTTTAATCTCCTAAATCTATTATTAAACACTAACTAATAATAAATGCGTCTCTTTTCGTGAATCTTAAATCAACCTTATTAGGAGGTCCTAAAAATACTAAATAGCTATAACTGCTATCAACTTTGATGTAGCGGTTGGTCACAGTTCCAACCTCGTCAAGTTATCGTGTTGCTCAACCTTATGATTTTAAGACAGCTCAAAGACCCGTCACACACGACGCTACCATATTTGCAGGTCATTTGCGTAGGCCACATAAAAAGTACATACTCAAAACGGGATCAAGCGATCAGCGGGACTGGGCAGGACATCAATGTAAAAGTCAAATCTTCGCTTTGCCGATGAGGTCATGATGCCAGAATCATTGGAGCAGTTAGGTGAAATGATGTACAGTCCAAATGAAGCTTCTCGGTGAGTCGGTCTCAGCTTTTTGGACATGACTAAAATCATAATTATTCAATTCACATTTATGACATGTGCAAGCTATCCATATCGAAGGGTCTGTACTCGTAATTGTGTGCAAGTCTGGGGCGAGTCATCCAGCAGCAGCGGTAGAATGGTGTAAAATAAGTTCTTGGTCGTACGTAGCGTTTTTGAAATGACGTTTCCACGAGGTCCAACCTCATTCAGACGTCGGTCGAACAATAAGTTGTACAGTTCGAGAGTACCAAAACGCTTGCCAACCTATTTCCGTATTTTAGACTGAAAATTTGAAAACTTGTTACAGACGATAGAAACTTCACTCGCAAACAGTATGCACTGTTAAACTCAGTAAGGAAATTGTAGTTCCAATATTGATTGAGTCCTGTTTAGTTTTGGCCAAGTCAAAGCCCAGGTTTATTGAAAATGACTATGTACCTATTAGTTCCTTGTTCAATATTGTTAGAACAGATTCAGGAATTAGCGGTAAGATGCCTTTTGTGCTGGATTTGGAGCATTATTTCAACAAGCGCAACGATGACAGTTATTTAGCGGCGCTGCACTGCATTTTTACCATCATATCATTCGATTTTTTTATAACAAAAAATCTAGTATAGAGGTATGTTCTCTTTTTTGACACGCCAATGTTGAAGAATCCAGGTACTTCTAGCTAGAAGCAACACAGAAAGCAAAAAAAAGTATACAAAAACTGATCAACTTGAGAGATGACACCATATGGGAATGCTGGCCAAGAAAAATGTGTACTGGGAGCATATCTAGAAAAGTAAGAAAATCTCTTTCCGTACCCATAAGGTAGCCCTACTCGAATTAGTGTTGAACTCGCACTTAGCGTATTTATTAATGCGATACAACATAAAACCAAACAACCAATCCTTTTCAAACCAACTATCAACATTTCCGCGCACAAACCTAAAGTAAATCGCGTGACGTATGAAGCCACATAGTTTACCGAGGCGAGACTAAATAGACTAAACAGGAAACAGGTCAGAAATCGGTCAGCGCCTGCGAATCGTGCTGCGTTTCACAATATCCAGTTAACTTCATACACGTACAATTTACGATGTTTTTCCTTTCACATGAAAGAAATCCGAGTAAAAGGTTTCAGTAAAAGTACAAAGCGGTTACGATGGCTGATGGATAATAATGCAGTTTCAGCGGTGTTATTATGATAGGTACCTTGGCGTTATATAAGTAGTTACAAATTGAAGCAGCTTAGGGAATTATTTGAAAATTGCATACTAGCTTCTGCCCGCGGCTTCACTCGTGAGGTATGTTGATAAAAACTACCCTATCTCCTTCTCCGGGATGCAATCTATCTCTCTGCCAAATTTTATCGAAATCCATTTACTGGTTTAGGCGTGAAAAGATAAATACATACAGACAGACAGACATCAGAGTTACTTTGGAATTTATAATATTATATAGTATGGATAGTTTCTATGTAGCTATCGCCATAGCACCTTACCATAAATTCATTAATTTCCTTTCATCACTAAATTTCATATAACCTGACGCCATTTAGTCTGCAAAACAGCCAATAATACGTAAACAAAGGCCCGATTGTTTTCAATGAAAGAAAAGCACAAAAAACACGTAATAGACCGTGACGAAGGGAAAAACGGAATCACTCCCGAAACTTACGTCATTAAGGAAGTTAATTAAGAAAAGGAGCTTAATCGAAAAGTTTGGGAACCCTGGATGTAACTGTGAAGTATATTTAAATAAATTATAACGGGATCATTTTAATAAGAATGAAAGAAATGCCGTATTGGGTCGTTTTGTTCCCCCGTAAGCTGATAATACTCTTCGTATTTTTTCGAAAGGAAAATCTTTAGGAATGAAAATTTCATCCCTTTGTTTATTTAAAAAAAAAATGTTCTAAAGTGTTATTATGTTTTTTTATAAAGTAGGTCTACTTCTTTCTTCTTTAAATTAATATCACTTAGTTTTTCACTTATCTCGGAATATAAATAAATCTTGCATCAAAATAAAACATTACAAAAATGTGTCTGACGAAGATTTAGATTGATGCTCTATAGGTTTAGCACATTAGCATAATATATTCGACTACTATCATAAATATTATTTGAATTATCCTTTAAAAGATGTTACCAAAAACAGAAAATCTGTGGATTATTAATAAATAAAATCCGTGAAAAAATTGAAAAGTAACACGCTTTTATGCTATTCTTCTATCCTTTTCAAGCCAAAAAGTACATAATGGTCCGAAGTTACAACGGCGTTTGGTCTTGTGACGTCAGATGGTAGCCAGCACTGTTGCTGTCTGGCATGGACTTCAAATCGCAATTTTTAATTTTGTTTATTATTGTAGCTTATCTTTTTTCTAGGTTTCAAGAAATCTAATGAAAAAAAATGCAATACTCTATTTTGATTTTCGGAATTAGTCAAATGAAATCGAGAACATATACTTAAATTACTATACTTGCACAATAAACTTCTGCCGTTTCTAGTTTGAAATGAGAGCCCTGATTTTGTTCAAAGGATTCCAGTCCCAGAGGCTCTATCATAATCTCATTAGCAGGTCAAGTAATGTGCAGGACAGGTCAAGGTGTCAGTTAAGCCCATTCGTCCACGACACTACTCAGTTAACGTGTTACAAACTCAAATGACCGGCCCGCATTGAAATACTAGTGCTGTGATATTCTGGCTACTCATTGGTGATGAGTGCAGTGGTGGTAACAGCCGCGACTTAGCGGTCGTAGGTTTGAATCTAGACACGCGCTTTACTTGTGTAAATTATTGCATCACCACTGCTCTCAAAACACAGGCGAAGGAAACATCGTGAGGAAGCCGTAGAATCAGAAACTTGAAGACATGTGACATCTACCAACCCGCACTGGGCCGGCGTGGTGGATTACTGCCCACTCCCACTCACTGAGAGGAGGCCTGTGTCCCAGCAGTGGGAACGTTATAGGCTGATTATGTATGTAAGTTATGTAATAATGATTTGAGTTCTTGTTGTGTTGAGTTCTAGTTTTTTGTCTGTGTGGTGCCGGACTTACCGCCCATACTTCCCGTGGGTGTCGTAAAAGGCGACTAAGGGAGACCGTAGAATGGGCAGCAGCGTTCTCTATGCATTACACCATCATACCATACTGCGATCGCCTACCCGCCTGCCAAGCGTAGCGATTATGGCAACCCCCCCCCCCCCCCCCCCCAAATTGGGGGAGGCCTATGTCCAGCAGAGGACGTTTTTTCGGCTGAAATGATGATGATGATTGAGTTCGTGACTGGTCATCTCTTAGCTGCCACGGCTTGTTTTAATTTCTGAATTGTTTTTTTTTATGCTTTGTTTTTTATTGCGAACGCTTTTAACGTGCACGTCTTTCCACATCGCTCTCACATGAATGATATAACCAATATATTGTAACAATATTTTAAAAGAGTGTCTATGAAGTTACTTGCCCGTTTTTCTCCATAGGTACCTACTATGCTTTGGAATGGGCTTCATCTTTCTGACTTACCCGATCCCTGAAAATTTTAAAGGGCCTGTAATTGGTATATCACACTAATATTATAAAGGCGAAAGTCTGTAAGTGTGGGTGTGTGTGTGTTTATATGTTTGTTACTTCTTCACGTTCAAACGACTGGACCAATTTATATAAAATTAGCCGACACCCTGAATTAACATATAAGCTACTTTTTATCCCGGTATTCCCACGGGATCGACACTTATGCGGGTGAAACCGCGGGGCGCAGCTAGTTTGAAATAAATGCTTTCGAGTTTTAAGTTTGAGTTAACAGGTAAATTGTTTGAGTTAACAGGTTAATTGTTTGAGTTAACAGGTTAATTTGAGTAGCTTCCTGGCCGATTGACCGAACAGCAACTGATGGTACAAACGTGGTGACACCTGATGACACTTGTCTTCGAATATTGACCTGCTATAAGAGAGTGTGGTAGCACCCCAGGTCTTAAAAACTGGCGCTGATAAACCAACGAGTCAAGCTGCTCCCACAATGGCGATGAAAACCCAAACAGGCGAGCAGCCACAACGACCCGGGCTAAGCTTAATTACAACCGGGGGATTAAGCCGGGACATATTTGCGTTGCTTGCTCAAAATTAGGGCACGCTAGGGATTTCTTATTTAATTTATTCATGCCCGTGAAGAATGTCGGTTTGTGTCTGGAGAATGACGTTTTATGTTGCCTCTTCTCCGTATTTTTTTTTCAATTCAATTCATTTATTGCATCAAATATGGTAGGTACATTAAGTTCTTAAAATATTTAGTAACACACATTTGGCCAATATTTAGCATGCAATAGTACAATTTTTTTACATATAAGATATTAATTATTAGGTAACTACATTTTATAAATTTATGTATCTACTTAACAGTTAAATATATATCTGTGCTTTATTGTATAAAATTTACAGGGACACTTTTGAAAGAACTCATCCATCGAATAAAAACATTCTTGTAACAACCACTTCCGCAACGCAACACAAAACTCATTGAAGGGTAATTGAGTAATTGACCTAGACAAAGCATTGTAAATTAGGGGAGCCATGTAAACGCAGCTCCGCCGAAAAAGTTCTAGCTTTGGAACGGGCATTTCAAAATCTAAATGTGTAATTTTTCTTTTATTTGTGTTATCTCTTTTGGGCGTGGTCCTTTTACCAGGTGAAATTATTGTTTAGAAAGACACTATTTTTTTCAAAGGTTCGTTAGCTTATTCGATCGATTCACGAACATGCTGCCAAGGAAACCAACAACTACTAAGACCGGGTTTAATACTATTATTATCAGCTGTGGAGCTCCATATGCAATTTATTTAAAACACGGCTTTTTTCAACCCCTACAAAACCATTTTTACAAAATACAAGGTAACCTGACCAATGGCATTGAATGATCCTTGACCAAAGGCATTATTTCATTCAAATTAATACGATCTCATCACAAAAGTTTTATTACAAAAAAGTTAAGGTTGATTTTTTCGAGCCTGTCTACTTTTGTTTCGAAATCTTATTTGGACGAGATTTGCCTCGTTGATTATTATGAGGATGTTGACTATATACTATACATAAGGTTTATAATATCGTACGTGACTTGATGCCATTATTTGTATTGGAAAAATGTTTCTCGTTTGCTGTAGGTATATATATATAGGGATCGGATAGGTTTTTGAAATGAACCCTTTTATAATAATAATATAACCAACTATACATTAGTTTAATAGGCAGCAGCTATACAAGCGAAACAGAATCATCATCTGCCTAGCCTTTTCCCAACTATGTTGAGGTCGGCTTTAATAGCTGAATACCAATATTTTACATGGTGCGACTGCCATCTGACCTCCACAACCCAGATACTGGGTAATACGATACCCTTTGGTAAGACTGGTAGTCAGACTTTCGGGCTTCTAACTACCCATAACGACTGTCAAAGATTCACGAATGGCAGCCGGGACCAACGGCTTAACATGCTTTCCGAGGCACGGAGGGATCATGGTATGTAAAGATGGTCATCCGTCCACAGACCAACCGCGGCAAGCGTCGCTTAACCTGATCGATCGACCTGTGCGGCTGTTATTATTTAGCCACGGGCCCCTCGACAAGCGAAACAATAATTTATCAAAACCTCAGTCTGTGTCTATCAGCAATTTTGCAGGACTGGTTTATTACTGAAATTTGTTTATTTATTATATTCATTTTCTGCAGAAGACCTCAAACCGTTCTTAGAAATGATCGTACAAGACCATTTATAGGAAAAAAGGTTAAAATTGTACAAAGTTTAATTAAAAGATAAAGAGTGAATTTAGAACCAAAGCAGAGACAATGTGTTGAACTTCCCACTTCATTTAAAACCACAGGGGACGCATTCACTCAGTTAATTTCGACTCAACACTCAACTTTCAACCAGTTCCTATGTTAATAAAGGAGTTAAGAAAATTATAGGGTGATGGCTGCCTTGTCGGTTCGTGCAAAGTACAAGTTATCAAGTGGAAGAAAAGAGGGTTTCTGTTGTATTTTGAAATAGCAGCAACCTGAAAATTAATAAAGAATAATTATTTTAAAAGAAACTGCAAAAAGATGTTACGAGATAATGAGACAAAATCGTTTGTCAATCAATGTTACCATATTCAACAAATGATTCTGTTAGATAGGGTATTAGTATCTAATACACAATGATAGAGAAAGTAGAAGGAAGAGAAATATAGGGAGAATGATTACAAGTATTAAGATTGAACGATTGAGGTACCTAACTTAAACTGCCATAAAATACCAGCTCCCATTATTAAATACTAGCAGCGCCCCACGGTTTCACCCGCGTAAGTTTCGATTCCGTGGGAATATCGAAATAAAAATTATCCTATGTGTTAATCCAGGAAATGGTCTATCTATGTGCCAATTTTCATCCAAATTTGTTGAACGGTTTACGTGTGATTGAGTAACAAACATCTTCACAAACTTTCACATTTATAATATTAGTAGGATTACTACGAAGAAATAAACACCTAACAAATGCGACAAATCCGCTTCCAATTATTTGATAAATCGATTACATCCTGAAAATAAACCTTGACCTTCGAACTTGAACGCTGAGGAATATCCCTCTCATAATAAATTTCATTCGATTCAATTGATACGAATAATCGGAATCGTAAATCGATAATTTATTTTAGTCACGTCACTACGTATTGTTGACACTTGTAAACCCTTTCCTTTCAACTATACTTTTTGTGAACAGTTTTTAGGGATAAAACCAGTTTTCTTGCTTTATATACTTGTGGAACGAAACCTAACAGTAACTTTAGTTTTAATTTGACATAAGAATTTGTAGAATTTGTCAGAAAGCAACCAAACATCGCATGATTGAGAGTGGTGGAGCGCTTTTCGAAAATGTTATTAGGATACTGTCAAAGGCTAAACCGAAATTAATCTATTTTCAAATTCGTTACACTGTATTTGGGAAATGTCACATCATTATAACTCATGAAATTGACGGGTTCACTAAATAGAAATATCTATTCTAAACCACAGTCAGTAGCATTGTCCTTTGTCAGATAAATGTTCTGATAGGACACGAAACGGAATAGCCAATATTAGGTTTTGTCCCAAGTGTTCTGTTTTGGGTAGTACCAAGTGCCTGCTGATCTGCCTCGATCCAACCCAGCCACCAGCGGTGCTTTTCTGTACAAATCTCACCGTGAAAACTTAGGTGAAGTGAGCTGTTAATAGTGTCAATTCCTAGTAAAACAAACTCACTTTACCTAAGTTTTCACTGTGAGATTTTTACAGAATCGAACGGCAGAACCCAGAAGGGTTCGATCCTCATTTCGGAAAGTACATGTAAACTATGAAGTTATTGTTTTGTTTTTTTCAATTTCTCAATGGCAGCCCGGTGTAGACTTTATTAATATTTCTGTCGACGTATACACTAAATATATGTAGGTTTTAAGTACACGAATAGGTTTCCAGACATCTCTTTACTGAAACCATATAATTCACAGCGAGGAACTCGTAAGTGCTTTTATACCAGGGAAAATGGCACCCGAAGTAGTGTTGGAACTTGTTGGTTTTAAACTCGTGTAAGTAACATTATTATGACGTCATGTATAACATTATGCAATGAAGAAGTTTTACCCATCTTGAGGAAACTGAGTAGGTAATATTGCATTGACACATATTTTGAAGCCAAAGCAGCGTCCTATATTTTGTCGCCGCTTGTCTCGCCAGGTAATATTGTGTTCCTTCGATGTCATATATTTGTGCTGCCACTTGTAAGTATATCAACAAATTACGTGTATGACATATATTTGCCATCATTATAGTAATAGTTGAATCATATAGTCAGATATTATTGCTGAGCAGTTCATAGTAATATGTATGCTCGTGACTGTCCATCCATAAAATAGTTTGTATTTTAAAACACATCCTTATATCAAAATAAATTTTGCTATTTTAGTGGAAGGATAAATTTAAAATGTTAATATCCGGCTCATCCCCGTTTCTCTCGAGGAGGTAATTAATGTTCAGATAATAAGTTAAGTACGAAAACATTAACGGAATTTATAAGACGAGATTCATAAGCCTTCAACAACAAGACCCTCATAATTGGGCCATTTTTTACGGGAATTTGTTAAGACGGTACGAATATTTTTGGTGAACTGCTTGAGAAACCCAAGTCTTTTCAAAGACGGTTGTATTGAAGTGCCATTCCATTCCTCAAACAGCAAGCTTTGGTACAATACATGCAACGAAGTTTTTCACAGAGCTACTAAGCAAAATTGTCTAAACATTTCTACATATAATACAACATGCATCGCTGTCGTTTTTATACGTTCATTTTAGGATCACATTCCGAGATCTTGCATAATGCCAGTTACTTTCATAAGCTTTCGTCGCGCGTGTCTCCAACTTACTTATCAGCATGGAAGAAACCAATAGAATTAGCATTTTGATATTTTTGAATTTACTTGTCAATATTTGATGTTAGAGCAGCTCCACTACCCATCTATATTAAGTTGTATCCTTTAATAATCAAACTTAAATACCTACCTAAACTTACTACCTTTTTTTTCCTTTTTTTCCTGTGGAAATCCACATCGATGTCCTGTGGACATCTGGTAAGAGTCTGACAGACCCCTTCAACCACGCTAGGGTGGTCCCTGGGGTAGATCGAGGGG
Organism: Mesoligia furuncula; assembly: GCA_916614155.1. Taxonomy (NCBI): domain Eukaryota; kingdom Metazoa; phylum Arthropoda; class Insecta; order Lepidoptera; family Noctuidae; genus Mesoligia; species Mesoligia furuncula. The sequence goes on along the minus strand of OU744791.1, from coordinate 3,346,638 downwards.
TCCATCAGATTCTTACCGACTAAAACCAAACGGTGTCCTGCTGCTACCTTTAGCCGGGGTGCCTGCCCTACTCATGTTCATATTATCTCATTGAAGTGATCATCATTCTCTTGTCCTTTACCTAATTTATTCAGGGTCGGCACAACATGTCTTTTTCTTCCATACTTCTCTATGAATCGACATTTTGATAGTAAAGTGAGAAGGCAAATCGGCTGAGACACATTGTTACCAGCTTGAAGCCGTAGTCCTAACATATTGAGCTTGAAGTGTCTTCCATGCTTCTCTATGAGTAGACATTTTGATAGTGAAGTGAGAAGGCAAATCGGCTTAGATACATTGTTACCAGCTTGCAGCCGTAGTCCTAACATATTGAGCTTGAAGGTCGTAACAGTCAATCAGTGGCAAGCTGCTAGCCCCCGAACAGTCTAAAACCATTAATTGTCTCCACAAGCACCGTTTCTCTCCATTGATTCTTACGACTTGCACGCCTAGATTAGTAGAAACAACATACAGAGAGGCTCTTGTAGGTCAGAAGGTCAATCCCGTTAAACATTTACATTATCTAGTCAGTTTCAAAAATCTCCTACAATTTTTGACAGATTGAGACTGATATTAGAAAGCGATCGTTCTTAAAAATATGGAAACTGCCTGTAAATCCAACACAAGAAAAAAAAAATTGAGCTTTACCGTACCCGGTACTATAATCATTTGCAGGCTAGGTGATATGCGTGACAGGTGAAGTGCGTGACAGGAGACGCGCGGGGGTCAGGTCAAAGTGCCAATTAATATAAAGGTACAAAACCGCCTGACACATTAATTATTACACTTAAATTACATTTAATTGTTCGTCGTGACAGCCTAAATAAAAATTAAAGGTTGAGGCAAAAACAAACCAAGACATCTTTAAAATCTTATTAAAACAAAAAAATTGCGCATACCGGTAGCTCTACCATGAGTTTGCACAGCCAAAACTCGCTAGCGTCTCCGTAAATAATATGTATGAAATATTGTACAGCGCCCCTAGCGGTCACAGAAAGAATTAAAATTCGTACCAAGAGCACTATATATTTCGATAGGTAAGAGACCTAACGTAATCTATCCGACAGTCACTCCGATACGATTTTTTTTAACACTTGCAAAAATAGGTACCCTTTCTGTTCCAACAGCGCTTGGCCAGTTGCCACACAATTTTCCCGTCTCACTGGACTGGGCCTCGGAAGATCAATCATTCACTTAATCTGCTACATAGCTACATTTCCCTTGGGGAGATCCCATGCTGTGACTTCGAATTAACTTTTGTTAATTGGGCTGAGTTTCGTTAAAAATGCAGCAGTTATAAATATTTATTTTGCTTTGATTTACTTGCGAGTTTTAGTTTAGAAGATATAGTTGAAGATAACATTTGTCTGACCTTGGGGCCATATTCGACAAGGATTATGACTTACTATATTAAACGTTTTGACGATAACATTTGTCTGACCTTGGTGCCATATTCGACAAGGATTACTTACAACCGACTGAGTGTAATGAAGATAAGTTAAAAGGGGGCGCTATATCAAACGACACGCCACTTGAGAGATTATTTGTAAAAAATAAATAAAGCTATGCATATGTAAAATGTTAGCCAAAGTTAAAACCATAAACAGATTAAAGCATTGCTGGATTTATTGGACCCAAATGCAAAACGGAATCAACCCACACAAAAATTGTGTAAAATAAAATTGTTTGTTATTTTGAATAAAGTTTATTCACAATATTGTACTAAATAATTTGTTAAATGTATGAAAATACAATATTGATGGAAATTATTAACATTTTAATAGAAATAAAGTGACGCAGTCGGGTAAAAAGAAACTCATTGGTTCCTTTTAGCAATACTATCTGTGTGTGGGTTGGTTTCTTGTCAATTTATTACCATGCCATAATTATAGAGTAAAATTAAATAATCTCATATTTATTTTAGACATTTTACTGAAAAATACGAACAAATCTTAAAGCCTTATAGTGATGATTATGTAATATGAAAATGTAAAAAATTACAGAAATGTCTTAATCCCTCAGACGACCCAATTCTGCTTCAAAATCAGGTTGACCCGAAAAACCTTCAAGATCGTCTTCCCAATGAAAAACTGTCACTTTTGGACTGGACGACGCGCGACGTAGTATTTTGCTACTGCAAATCCACATCTATAGCATTGTATATCCTATCCAATACTCACTTTTACAATTTATGACACTCTTTTACTCACCTTTTGTACATAATTACCATTTTAAAGCATACTTTTAGTTATCTTTGATGTTTTTCTACATACACATCTGTATTTCATACCATTTATTCCTTCCTTCTATTGTATATATGTATATAATGTCAAAATATGAAAATATATAAAAATATCCTAAATATTTTTATATATTTTCATATTTTGACATTGTCCATTAAATTGTCATCTGTCAGTTTTACTTTTTTATAGAGCATACTTGTGTAGGCCAGTACTTAATTTAGGTCAGGTTCACATTGTAAGCCGCTTTATTATTTCTGGCAGCCAATACTTTTAAATTCTTTTGAAATTTCAAAAATTTTTCTTCTGGAACATTGACCCAGGAATATAAAAGCGGTCGTCGGCCTTAGCCTAAGTCAGTTTACGTTCTGGAGAGTTGTTCTGTGTCAGTTAAGTTCAGAGCGAGTTTAGTTCTGAGTCAGTTATAGTTCAGAGTTCCTTTACCTTAAAGTACTTCACAAGTCAATAAAGTAAAGTCATAATCTATCTCTTATTTGACATTTTAAGGGAGTGCTCTACACTCCTGGGAGTTTAACTAACATCATCCTCCCTCTTCGAAAGTATAGCCCTCTGACCTCCCGGTTTGCTTGGCTCCGGGATTACTCCGTCATCAGACGAGGAACCTGCTTCTCATCACCTCTTGCTGCAGTTGAAGACTAGGGGGGCATGGGCATCCCCGTTCCAGAAGAAGATCACCAAGAACCACGTCGAGAGATCTCCTCCGAGAAATCTAGGAACGTCATCGAAGGACCTCCTCCTCGGCTCAAGACCCCAGAGGAAGGTGACCAGAGCTTCATCATCGAGCCAAGAGACCTTTTCCTCGGATTCCTTCGAAGCTTTTGTAAATCATGTAAACTACTAATAACCCCTCAGGTTATTCGTAACGTTACAACGATTGGACAGCTATTGCTACTTGAAATAAACTACCACTGATTGTTGAACGCCACAAATGTTTTTTTAAAAAATACGTTTTCTTTTGTTACTCACCGTGTTTCTTGAAAAGCACGCGTGGTGATATGATAATGCAATAATTAAATAACCAAAAGCCCGTGTTCTGCAGCGTGCAAAAAATTAGCAGTTAAAATCGGATCCGTAAAAAATCGTCATGTTACATAATAATGATTTATTTACTTACGCCACTGACGAAAATGGAATAAGTTTTAAAAGTATACGTGGTTGCATCAAAAAGCTGTTATTCTGAAACTTTTTACTTTGAGTAAACAAACATAGCTTCGTTTATCTTTGGCCGTAGAACGACAGTTAATTAAATATGTAAATTTTCCACTCTTGTGTTGTCAAAAAGGCCGAGTTAGTGTCTGGTTCTCATGGTGTTGAGAATTGCAAGCAGTCTTGAAAGACGGTTAGCTAACTAGCTATCAAAATTAGCTTACCTGAAAGTTACTGAATACGTCACCAAGAAGCATTTTACTTATTTATAGCTTTCGACAATCACCATTCATCATCCATCAATTTTAATAAAATGGCCGATACTTCGTGTAGAAAACTGATTTAGGTATGCATGTTTCAGTTATTAGTTCTACAAACTGTTCTCTAAATACTTTTTTATTAGTATGGTACGTAATCATGACAAATAGAGCATATTTTACTGTTAGATTAACTAACGTTATTGTAACCGTGCTTTTTGTCATTTAAGTTTGTTTTATCTTTATTCAAGCAACTTTTTTAAGTACGAGGGCTGATGATTTATTTTAATTATTTTCACCAAAAACATACTATTTTCTGCACTTCTTAAAAGTCGTATAAAAAATGGGCCAATTCCAAAATTTCGTCGAGCACAGTTAGAGGCTAATGGGAGGCGGTAAAAGTGGAAGTTTATCATAATAAATGTTAAGAGAGAAGCACCTGAGCTCCCTTGGATATTTCGCAGCACACTAAGTTAATTTAGAGTTTACTGTGAGAAGGCTGTGTGGCTTTCTATGATACAAAGTTTGCTAACTGCTCGTGGAACGTCCGCGAAGGTGTACGTAATACTTGCTTGTAATTTTGCTTGTAATTTCGTTCGTAATTTTACGGTTAAGGCCCTGGACCCTCTTTGTGTTGCAAGTTGAAAAAAAAAACACCGTCTCTTAGTATGCTGGTAAAAACTCATGTTTTTATGGACCTGAGGACGAGAATGACGAGAATTGAATATTGAAAGTGTGAATGGGTATTCACATTTTTACCAATAAGTATTCAATTCAATTCCACTCAACCAACTCACGACTGGTAAGTTTCACGAACAGAAATAAATATGGAAGGGATTGTCCCAGCATTCAATCGGTTGCCATCACATATTTATAAATTTGGATAGATTTTCATTTATTCTACTGCCCTCACATGTCTTTTTATTTCATACTTCTCTATTAGTCACCACCAGCCATATCATCTATTCCAGTCCACCCATCTTTTCTTTGGTCTTTTCCTTCCCTTATAACCATCGACATTCATACTCAACTTTGGATAGGTTGACAAAGTTTAAACTGAAAGTTTTAATTCGAACCAACAACACTACCGGCGGTAAAATGTGGCTCGCAAACTGCAAAATACAAAAAAAAACATGAAAAACAAACAAAAGTGGAGATAATATTCGTTGATCGACAGTACAGCGCGTTCGTTGTTCCGCCGTCAGAAATCGACAGTTATGATTGAAAAAGTTTAATCAATCCGTCCGCCAATCGTGCGTGTTTTGATGGAAAAACGTACAAGTTTTATTACTGTGCAGTTTTGGGGTGTTGAAATGAGTGAAACCTAATAATCTAAATTTAGGTTTGAGGATAATTATGACACGTAATATTTTGTTCGATGTCTCTCATTAAAGTTTTAGGAGGGCCCCCCCTGGCTAAATAATAACAGCCACACAGGTCGATCGATCAAGTTAAGCTACGCTTGCTGCGGTTGGTTTGTGGATGGGTGACCATCTTTACAAACCGTGACCCCTCCGTGTCTCGGAAAGCACGTTAAGCCGTTGGTCCCGGCTGTCATTCGTGGATCTTTGACAGTCGTTACGGATAGTCAGAAGCCCGAAAGTCTGACTACCAGTCTTACCAAGGGGTATCGTATTGCCCAGTAACTGGGTGTGGAGGGACTGGTATTCAGCTGCATCCGGTTAGACTGGAAGCCGACCTCAACATAGTTGGGAAAAGGCTAGGCAGATGATGATGTCTCTCATTAAAGTTTTGTGGCTCTGAGATCTAATGAGCAGGATACAACTAGACACTTTTTTTTTTTTTTTTTTTTGCGGATGGTAAATCATCAAATGACTCCTCCCGCTCTGGGTGGAGCGGAAGGGAGTGTCAGACTCTTACTGACTAAAACCCACCCGTGTTCCTTCCTTAGCCCTTTATGTTCCGGGCCAGCGGTAACCCTTTCGGACAATCCCGCTGACCCGGCAGGCTTCGGCCCTAAGGGGCCCCTCCTCGATGCTGACATCTCTTTGAGGCGCGCGTGGAACACTTACGCGCCGTCCGGCACGGGCCTGGTCCTGATCGGACGGTGAGCTACCCATTACTCTCCGCCCGCAGGCCCGCGCCTACGGTGGCCGGGAGTCGTCACGCGGCTCCCGACGCCTGGGGCGTCCCCCGCGGCGGCTGAGACGGGAGGCTCTCTCCCTGAACCGTCCCGCCACCTCCTTCGCTAGCATGACTGCTTCGCAGAAGGAGGTGACTGCCTCCCACTCCCTCTCGCCCCGGACCATGGCTTGCACCAGGGCCGGACGCGAGAGGTCGCCGTCGCTGCCGATCGCCTCTACGAGGACACGGCGGTGCTCCGCCCAAGCGGGGCAGACCTCCACCGTGTGCTCCACCGTGTCCTCTGGGCGATCCTGGCAATGGTGACACCCGGGCGTTTCCTCCCGCCTGATGATGTGCAGGAACCTCCCGAAACTTCCGTGTCCAGTGAGGACCTGCGTCAGGCGGTAGGTGAGGGCGCCGTGGCGCCTCTCTAGCCACTCCTCAAAGAGGGGTCTTATCGCCGCTGTCGCGGCGTGCCCTGCGCTGGGTTGCGACAGTCGCTCTTTCCATGCCGCCATGAGATCGCGCCGGAGATCCGTCCGCTCCGCAGCGATTTGCCGCGGAAGCGGATCCTCCCTCCGGCGTAGTGCCTCCGCGCGCCACTCATACAGGCGCGCGAGGACTATCGCCTCCAGATCTCATGGCGGCAGTCCGGCAAGGAGGCTTGCCGCCTCGCCAGAGATCGTGCGGTAGCCCCGGATAACCCTTATGGCTACCACCTTCTGGGGCGCGTTCAGGTAGTGGGCGGCTCGCCGCCGCAGTGAACGCGCCCACACCGGGGCCCCGTATAGGGCCATGGACCGCACGACCCCCGCGTAAAGCCTCCGGCAGGAGGCGTTTGGCCCCCTCAGGTTGGGCAAGAGCCGCTTGAAGGCGGCCCCGGCCCGTTCCAGTTTGGGGGCCAAACGTCGGAAATGCTCCACGAAGTTCCACCGGCTGTCTAATGAGCAGGATACAACTAGACACTTTCAGCCCCTTTACCTTACCTTGGTCCGTCGCCCCTATAGCTTCATTTTCCTCCCATACAACAAGTAACAACTGTAGAATTTAAGATGTCTCAGATGTGTTGTGGTATTTTGCTACTGCAAATCCACATCTATAGCATTGTTTATCCTATCCAATACTCACTTATACAATTATGACACTCCTCACCTTTTGTACTTAATTACCATTTTAAATCATACTTTTAGTTAATTTTGATGTTTTTCTACTTACAAATCTGTATTTCATATCATTTATGCCTTCCTTTTATTGTAACTTTATTATTGATTTTCATATTTTGACATTGTCTATCAAATTGTCATCTGTCAGTTTTACTTTTTTATAGAGCATACTTGTGTAGGCCAGTACTTAATTTAGGCCAGGTTCACATGGTAAACCGCTTTATTATTTCTACAGTCAATACTTTTAAATTATTTTGAAATTTCAAAAATGTTTCTTCTGGAATAATTGACCTCGGCCTTAGCCTAGGTCAGTTTACGTTCTGAAGAGTTTAAGTTCTGGGTCAGCTTACGTCTGGTCAGTTTATCTTCTGTGTCAGTTAAGTTCTGAGCGAGTTTAGTTTTGAGTCGGTTTTAGTTCGGAGTTCCTTTACATTAAAGTACTTCTGTGTTATAAAAGTCAATAAAGTAAAGTCTTAATCCATCTCTTCTTTGACATTTGTGCCCTACAAACTAAAATCCTTCCTGTTCAAAAGTATGGCCCTCTGACATCCCGGTATGCTTGGCTCCGGGATTACTCTGTAGTGTACCTATGTGTAGCCTAAGCACATTTATTGATGTATTAGTTATAAATGAACAGTCGCAATAAAGCACTCGTAGCGTACACTCGCATTTTATTTGTCTTCCCGCAACCCACACACTTCAACTCCGTCATCAGACGAGGAACCTGCTTCTCATCACCTCTTGCTGCAGTTGAAGACCAGGGCATCCCCGTTCCAGAAGAAGATTACCAGGAACCACGTCAAGAGATCTCGTCCGAGAAATCCAGGAACGTCATCGAGGCACCTCCTCCTCGGCTCAAGACCCCAGAGGAAGGAGACCAGAGCTTCATCGAGTCAAGGGACCTCTTCCTCGGATTCCTTCCAAGCTTTTATAAACATGTAAACTACTAATAACCCCCTTCAGGTTATACGTAACGTTACAGTGTACACTGACATGTTTCCCTGCGTGATTTAACCAGGAATGAAGAGATCCGCAGGAGAACCAAGGTAACCGACATAGCCCGAAGAATTGCCAAACTTAAGTGGCAATGGGCATGGCACATTGCTCGCAGAACAGATGGCCAATGGGGCCGAAAGGTTCTGGAGTGGCGACCGCGTACCGGAAGACGTAGCGTTGGAAAGCCTCCCACAAGGTAGTCTGACGACCTTGTGAAGGCCGCAAGAACCCGTTGGATGCGAGAAGTATAGAACCGGCCAAAGTGGAGGTGCTTGGGGAGTGGACGTCTTTCGGCTGAAATGACGATGATGATGACTCACTGAAACTATTTGGATAAGCCAATCGTAGCGAGGTTCTTTTTACTTTGACGTATAGTTCTGGTAGCCTCGTTGGTCTGGTGGTCACAAGCACACACTACTGCAGGCTGCGCAAGAGCTTCTGGGTTTGATTCCCAGGTCGAGCAAAGTGCTACTGGGTTTTTCTATCTGCATCTATAGCAGCCCGGAGTCAGGACTGGGCTCAATTGATGGCAATTATATGGGACTTAAATATAACAGGCGAAATGTGGGTGTAGGTAGTATAGGTACTGCTCTGCCCATCAATTCGGGGACACAAGGCTTGATGTTATGTTTTGTAGAATTTTAAGTGTTAAGGTTCTTGGCAAAGCAAGTGGCGACATAACAAATCGCATGTTTATTAATTCTGGAACTGTTCACGAGATAAACTCGCAACAAACATAGCAGAAGTGTTATGTGTTTTTATAATACGATAAATAAGCAACAAAATCATACTCTAGCTCTCGAGACGATTACAGCACTCAATAAATCCTCGAATTCTCGACGTCATCTTTACTGTTACCCATTTCATACATTTTCCTGTTACGGTACTATCCTCACAAATAGGATTCCGCTCTCCACCATACAAGTTGTAATCTTCGCAGAGACAATACACAGACAATGCACTTAAAAACTCTGTGCTGTCGATAAGGCATTATCTCTGTCAACACAGCCACAGCCTAGGCCAATTTCATTTCTATTCCTGAACCCTTAGAAGCCAATTTACGTCGAACCTTGTTTAGAAATAATTTTCTATCTCGACCCCTTTGTGCGGCAACGTATTGTTATCAAAAGAATTTGATCATCTGTCTCGGATGGCATTTGCTTTCTCTATTGAAATTCTCCATGGCTTATTGAAGTTTTTGGATAGTTACCGAATTTCCGGCTTTAGATGGAAGATTGGCGACTTAGAACAAATTATTATCTTCAAAATTGTGTCGTTTAGAAAATGAAAGTTTATAGAATCTAGAAAACCGTATTTCAGCTGTTACTAAGCGACCAATGTAGTTGGATAGAATTAAAGTATCTAATGTAAATCCATTGTTTTAATGTAAATAAATGATAATTCTCACTGTATAAGACTACGTAACTTTCAAGATACAAACCCAAACAGACCCAATCAAAAACCAAGATGAAAGTGGACCCAAAACTTGAAGATAAACGATACATTTATTTCGAACCTCAAGAAGCTCTATTCCAACTTTAGTTCTAGAAGTCGATAGCCAAATTAATATTAACGACATCAGATGATCCTATCAAGTCGTTGGTCCGCAGCCGACCCCTTTATTCGACTTTAAATTTAATTAAAACCTCAAATTTCATTTCGTTTTACTTTCAGGATTCGACGGGATTCTCGTCGTTCAGCAAATTGATCACTAGTATCTCTGGTAGGTCGTTAAATTTTGATAGCCAGTTCATTTTTGCTGGTACTTAATTTGTTTTCAGTTCTATCTCTGAATTTAGGTTTTAGGTTTTTTGTTGTTATTGATATTTTATGTTGGACACTAAAATGTGCTATATGTTTTTGAATTAAAAAGGAATATCTGTCGGTATGAAATCGATTAAACGTTGCATAGTCATGCTTATAATTATGCACGCGACTCCGTCCTCCTGAGGGAGATTGATATTTTATGTTGGACACTAAAATGTGGAATTTCTTGCCGGCTCTTCTCCATAGGAAACGACCAATTGGAACCGTGCACCTAGCTTCTGACGTTTCATAAGTACCCATGTACGCTTATGCGAAATAAAATATTTTGATTTTGATTTTGAATGTGTTATACAACAATAGGCAGCAGATGTTTTTGAATTGAAAAGGAATATATCTGTCGTTGCATAGTCATGTATATTATGTACGCGCGCTATCATTATGTACGCGACTCCCTCAGGACTACGGCCACCTGAGGGAAGGGAGGTAACGTAGGTTTTAAAGGAGTAAAATAGTAAACTGCCTGAGCAAGAGTCGTATAAATACACCATTGACGGTAGTACCTATAATGGATTTTGTATATAGACATCACGTGCACAGAGATGAAAGAAAAATTCTATTTTCGTTCAAAGATCAAGAAATAAAAATATCCCAAGCGAGGTAAGTTTATATACCATCGCTTGATTAAACGCACCTTCGAACTAAGAACCCTATTTACACTGTCATTAGATACGCTACCTCAAGTCTCGGCGTTGAACCGAGCGAAGAAACGTCCGTTAACGCGTAAGATTGCTTTGATCTTGTAGCTGACCTGCAGTTTTGTATCTCCCTATCCCTTAATCCATCCAAAGGTTGTCTTTAAAAGGGGTCCATATTTGCTCACCTAAAGTTCTTTACCCGAAATTGTTCTTCCTAATGATTTGTAATCCGAATGATCAGTCTTCCTAAAATTTTTCATCCTAAAGTTTTCATTCATACTATTTGTAGTGTTGCCGGCGATATTTATAACACTGATGTTTCCGAAAATTGTAATTAATAATATCATTAATGTAAATATATTTAAACTCCTACTGTTTTTTATCATAAATAACGCTTTTATCCCTAAACATAATTACCATAATATTAGAAGATGATATTTATAGTTTTAATTTGAGGGTATGATTATTATTTGGGGGTATGCTTTACATAACGTACTGAGTTGTGTCTATGGAACCACTGTACTTCCACACCCGGCGCTTTTTGATAGTAGCAATTTTTTTTTGGATAGAATACTCTTTTTTATATAGATTTTATATAGATTCTTTTTAGTGTATCTTTTTAGTGTAAAATAAATCTAAACAAAAAAGATATGACTTTGAATAATAGTGTAAAAGATGGTTATGTTGAGAAAATATAGGAAAACAAATAAAAGTATAATAGATGTTTATTGCTACTGACATTATGAAGTTGAATGCTTCGGAATTATGAACATTAGAGACAGAGTAGTTAGGAATTGTGATTGTTAGGATGAAAAATTTTAGGAAGAACATTTTCGGATTTCCAATTATCGGAGATGAAAATTTAGGTGACCTTGGGCGCACCCCTTTAAAAGATCGCTTTATAAAATATCTTTATTTATACCTGTATTTTTAGTGATGTACATTACAATTATAAAGAGTATTCAATCTATCTGTCAATATATAATTTCATTTCTTTATATATGCATCTATCTATATGACCGATAACAATTTGTATTTAAATTAAGATACAACAAACACTTTATTTAAAATAGGCGAATATAAGGACAGCGAAGGTTGGGTCTAAGATTTATTTTATCACACGATTTTTTTTCTGTATACACTAACTGTTGCCAAAATTGAGCCTGGAGCCGGTTGTAGGATCGAGTAGGAAAGGGGGTCGTAACATTGAATTTTCACAAAAACAATACAGAATTTTTTTAAATAAAAGGATCACTCTTTGACGGCAATGCAAATTACGATACTTTATCTTATAGATTATAGACTCAATATAAATATTTAATACTCCATTACACAATCTTCCAAAATACGTGTATAATCTTCCAAAATACGTGTATACCACAACATATAAAAGTGGAGCAAATCACTTTATGTTAAATACATGCTATCATTTCAGACTTAATATGCAAAACAGCTGCCATAAAGCAAGAGCCGAAACACTAATACGCAGATTGAGCAAAATTAATTCAACTTTCCTATTACTTGCTCAAGTAATTAAAATATTAATTAAATTTCTCTTTCAGCATAACGAGAGTTTCAAGCGATTCTATTAAACATCCTACTAGTAACTAGCTTGGAAGAATTTTCTAGAAAACCTAGTACCTTCCGTATTTACAATATGTTGATCGCTGCCTCGTTATTTTAACAACGCGTCATGTACAGTCTCGTTCACAACGCTGATTGACGTTTACGTAAATAACTGCTGAAATCGGAAGTTAAAAAAATGGAGAATATCATAAAATGTGCATGATTTCATTCAATAAGAATTATTGAAAAAAATTGTTTTTTATTTACATTTCATAAAAAAGGGTCAAATGACATACGAGGGTGAAACAAGTTCTGAGAAAATCAAAAACTGAACAAACTAGCAAGTTATTAGTTTTATTATATCTTTTCAAAATAGATAATAAAACTAATAACTTGCTAGTTTGTTCAGTTTGTGGCTGCAACCGATGGAGCCACTGTTTTTTTGTTTGTGGCTGCAACCGATGGAGCCACTGAGAAAAGCACTTTGTCCACTCGTCCTTAGGGGTCCGTCTCTTCGACGGCAAACGCAGCCACTGCTTTTCCTCGGCGTCTAAAACATAAAACGTTTTCCTCGAAGTTTTTCTTTTATTTTCGGAAATGAATAAAAATCGCAAAGTGAGAGGTCGGGGCTATAGGGCGGGTGTAGTCATTACTATAGTCATTCCACATCTGACGTCGTCAAGTAGTCGATTGTTTGCTTGGCGGTGTGCGACGAGGCGTTGTCGTGGTAGAGGAGGATCGGTGAAAAAGGATCCTACTGCGAGGTCGTTTCTCCTGAACTTTTTCCAAGACAAGTGGCAAACAATTGTTTAGTGTACCACTCTGCAGTAACTGTTTTTCGATCCTCTAAAACAATTTACGCAACAATTGTTTTAGCCACCATCTATTTTCCCACGCTTCGACCTCTCTTCACTTTAGTCACCCAGACAGCAGACTGTCTCTTAATTTCAGGATCATAACAATAAATCTAGCTTTCGTCACCCGAACACAGCATTTGAGTCACCTCCGTTAAATCTTTAAACCATTTCACGACACCAATCAATACGACCGAGTCTTTGGGCTTCTGTCAAATTATGAGGTATCCACCGGGCACAAAGCTTCCTTACTGCTAAATTTTTATGGAGGATTTTGTACACTTGACTCATATCGACGCCGCACAACACTGATGTTATCTTCAGTCGTCGCCGTAGAAGGCCGTCCCTCACGCAGATCGTCGGTGAGATTAGTGCGACCACGATTAAATCAGTTGTAAACAGTGGCACGAGATGGAGCTTCATCGTGAAAGGCCAATCGAAGTCTATCATAACTTTCTTTTTGACTTAAATGACATCGAAAGTCATAAAAAATCATTGTTCTAAAAATTTCTTGAGTTAAATTCACGCTGACGTGACACAGACAATTTTCAATTTGCCGACAAATCGTAAACAAATGACAAATGAATAAAATATACAAAATAATATTGGCAAAGAGTTCCATTTTCAAAATTTTAATTTTTTTTTTTTACTTATATCGTTTACAAGTGGCCAGTTCTAAAAACTTTCAGTGTCGCTCTCGTACTACAAAGTAGAATTCAAACCCTTCCACCTTTTTTTCATCAAATGCAAAGACTAAAAATATACGAGTACAGTGTTATTCTTTCATTCCAGTTTGAATGGAAACGTGTCTGAAAAATATAATATTTTATATCCAATTCAGTGTAACGTGAAACTTCCAGGATTGATTGTTTCATTTTAATTGATGTTTCGTTATTTTTGCGTTTCGTACGTGAGGCCTGTCTGTGTTTTCCTTTTATTTTATTTTAAAATTGAAAAATTTGAAACTTTATTTAGGCACCCCTACATGATGATTTTGATTTTAATTGGCGGAATTTACTTATAGGACGTCTATTGTATACGCGTGATGATTCTGTTTTAGAAAACAGCTCACTCGTGTGGCGCAATTAAACGAAAAAGATAATAATTTATAAATTGCTAGAACTTTACGTTATTTGGCTCCACACTTCTATGTCTCAACCCAATGAGGTTTTGACATGAGGTTCTGACATAAAGTGCCTGCCATGTCTGGAGAATGCTCCAGCCATGGCAGCGAAAATCAGTGGTTGAACTTGTAAATTTTTGGAGAAAAGACAATTGAAGACGACAATTCAAGACGTCTGCCTTCTGAAATAAAGAAGACTAAGAAAGAAAGAATGAAAGAAAAATTGTTTATTCTGCACAAACAAAACGCACATTGCAAACAAAAAAATATAAAAAAGACAAAATATACACACACAACGTAGTCAAAAGACTCGTACTCAAGCTTAAAAAATGTTGACAATTTTGTTCATTGCTTGATGTCAGAGCCAGGCACCAAAGACAAGACAACACACAATAATAATTGACATATTTGACATTGACATTGACAAAACAAATCAATCTGTGATGCGCCCGCGACTCTGGCAATAGGACAACAAAACGTGTAAACAATAACAATCAAACAAAAACAAAATGCCAATTGCAGAGTGGAAAATTAACTACTTACAAAAATACACAAACAAACAATATTAAGGACAATTTAAGCCGTGCGTCGCATCTGTGCAAGAACAGGTCGTTGCTCAGCAAAATGCTGTGACTTCGGACGAACCTATCGTACAGCGCTGATTTTCAGCAACTACCTCTCGAATGACATAATGACGTCCCACCGTAAATCGGGTAAGTCTAGTTTTCTGAAACTAGTATGATTGTAGCTGAACAAGTGAACATAGTGTGTACATATAAACTAAAATATATCTGTATTTAAGCGTTAAAAATAAATAAATACATACTTAAACTAAAAATATATAACCATATTACAATTGTATTAGAACAAAAATGCTGAAGTATTATCTCTTTGTACAGTGTGGTGTGTTTTCCTACTATAATAATTATGTTTATGCTATCTTAGTAATTATTCAATGACTTCGATACTCAATAACTAGGCAAAGCATTATCGCCGCATAATTTATTAGCACCGCATTTTTTTAGTTTGGATCTATGGTTTGAATATACCTTGGAGAATCGGGATCGCGATAGCGGCCATTTGCATAACGGCCATGCATCGACGCGTGCATGTCGTCGGCAAACTACACCCTGCTTTTACGACATACCTACCCAAGGAATTCAAAACCGTGTCGCCTCCGAACTCTCCATGACCTTCATGGTAAGTTTTATTAATGCATTCGACAGAAACAAAGCCTTACATTAAATAAAATTGGTAGGTAATCCTTATGACACTTATGAGACTCGCTAAAAGCTATCATCAACACCGGTGCATAAAGCAGCGAGCAAGCATTCAACAGCTCAGCGACCGCAACTGAGTTTTTACGTCAAATCGACAGTCAGTATAACCGATATCGATCAAGCGTAAAATCTATAGTTTTACACGGAGTTAACAAAATCATATTACTAACCATATTGCAATACTTCTTTCAATGGAGACGGATCCTACGAATGTGTGACCGCCTAGTGAATTTCACTCTAATCGTTGGAGTATTCAGGCAGTCATTCCCTAATAATTCTCTCCATAAACAATGATGGCATTTGTAAATAATAGAACACTCATGCTGACTGGAAGAACTTATAATGTAACGTTTCTTTCTCTAAGAGACAGCAATCAAATAACATGAATTGTTCTTCACAATCAGATAATTTCTCTTGAAAACTACAACTCACTATTACATAGATTTTGCCGTGTCCTAGCAATCGAAAATAGAATAGCGCCGAATTGAACGCTGACCCATTTCAAAATTACGTCAGTATTGAATCCAAATCGGCATTAACGTCGTATCGGCTTAGCATCGACAAATCAACATTTGGCACGACAAGTGTACAATTTATGCATCGCCAATCACGCCTACACGCGGTTGGTATTACGATCTAAACGAGCCAAAACCATTTGCATTATTTTTGTGGACATCAAATGGTGTTTTAAGTCCATTTTACGCTTCTAAACCTACATTTTGTGTAAGGAAAGGTAGATTGTTTATTGACTTTAAAGACTATGATGTAGTGATCATTACATTACATTTATAATACGTATTATTTTATGAATATTTAAATGCTAAAAAACCCTGTACTGGTAAAAACTCATTTTTTATGGACCGACATAGAACGGCACATTTTTCGAAAGTTTTGCTTTTCAGATAGAAACCTCTAGCCGACACAAACATTCTCAAAGGCCTTTCAGATAGAAACACAATCTAGCTGACACAAACCTTCTCAAAGGTAGGTGTTCTCCAGCAAATCATAATTGACACCTATCCAAACTTGATAAAAGTATGGAAGGATTCAATTTTTCCGTCTACAAAGCTGCATCGAAAGTGCATTGCCAACAAGTGCGCGATGTCCGGGCGGACGGCACGTTTCGCCCGAAGCTCACGTTTCGCTGACGACGTGAAACTCTGCTTACCCACCTCTTGAGATGTTTATACGGTTCAAGTCGTGTTCGATGTAGGTCGACGAAGTAGGTTTCGGGAGTGAAAATTGTATGTTGATGTGGTGGGTAGATAACTCGCACTGCAGAGTAATGTAGACATTTCAAGATTTGATATCACGTGGAGTTGTGGATGAATAAAATTGAAAGAATAAAGATTTGCTAAGCGAAACTTATAGCATTCAACCCTAAGAAACATTTAAATGATAATATTCTTAACAAAGATGATAATAATTATAAGCTGGCAAGAGAAAGATAAACAAATTAAGTATATCAATCAAGTGTCTTGGCTCGCGAGGTTGTCGCCATGTGGGATGTGGACTCAGCGATCATTGTGCCGATAGTCGTGACAGCCAATGGACTAATAGCCAAGAGCCTCGACCAACACCTGAGGAGGCTCTCGTTGGGCAGCTGGATCAAGGGCTTGATCCAGAAAGCGGTACTTCTGGACACGGCCCGCATTGTTAGGAGGTTCCTTTCTCTGGAGCCCTGACCGCCGGTAGCTTGGACCCTGTTCCCGATACCGGTGGGCTACTATTTTTTATATTTTTAAATGTTTTTTATATTTTTTTATACTAATATTTAAAAATATAATTTATATGTATTCGATTTAATAAAGGATATAATAAGCTGGCCAAATAAGCCTGATATAGTGGTGATAGATCGATTAGCGCGCCCGCACAATGATTGTCGATGTTACTATTCCACATGACTGGAACCTCGTGAAAGCTGAGAAAGAGAAACAAATTAAATATCTCGACTTAGCACACGAGGTTGTTGACATGAGGAATGTGAGCTCGGCTGTCATTGTGCCGAATGTCGTATCAGCCAATGGACTGATGGCCGAAAGCCTCGATCAACATCTATCGAGGCTCTCATTAGGCGGTTGATCAAGGGCCTGATTCAGAAGGTACTCCTCGATATGGCTCGCATTGTGAGGAGGTTCCTGTCTCTGGAGCCCTAACCACAGGTAGCTTGGACCCTGTTTTTTTTTGTAATAAAATAAGTTAAGTAAATAAATAAACGAAACAATAAGCTGGCAACACTAACGTCTACACGTCACGTTATTTTAATAATTTTCAGATAAATTAATTTTTTTAGAGCAGTTTTTATACTTATTGTGAAACCCTTCAGCCAAAGCCCGAATACTAATTCTCAAGATAATTATCATTTAAAAAAAAGTACAATGGACCATAATTTTAATCAAAAACTGCCGAACCGGAGGCAGAATAAATAAGAAATATGAAAATGAGAAAATATTGACAAGATCAGCTTCACGACGTGCACGCCCTACCACCTCCGGACTCTTCGCTCAGCTCTGTCTCCCCGCCGCCGGTACCCAGCCCCACCGTATGCGCTTTGACGATACCGGCCGCGGTAGTTGCGTCGAGCTCGAGCGACGAATATTTTTCCCGACGTCGCCAACACCTGTACACGTCGGCAGAGGAGAGGCCGGCCACCGAGGAGCTTGGGACTTAGGGGCCATCCGGCCCCGACCCGGGTCCTCGCTGCCGGTGGTTGTGTGCAGCGCATGAGATGGACTCAGTGAGATGAGAGATATGAGTGAGAACGTCATGAGCGCATATTACAACAGGGTTACAGAGGGTAACTAACCCCACTGCGTACCGTGGTAGGATGCTGACTCTGAACTAGAGCCTACCGTCAAACGAAACGGCTCAACGACTATCGGATCAAGTGCGGGTATTATCATTATTTTTGAAGTGATAACTTCTTTAGGAGCGTTGGGCATTTTTTGAGATGGGAAAAAACCATTGAACTCGCGCCACTGTTACCGTAAGCGACACCACGCGTGTTTTGAAGACGATTCAAAAACTACCCGCTTCGGATGTGTTCGGCTGTCCTCGGGACGTACTCGGTATGCTGTTTGTGTTTTGTTTTCACTTCTGTCGGCACTCCCGGCGTGCCAATTTTTTTATATTGGACTAGCTGCGCCCCGCGGTTTCACCCGAAGTCTCGATCCCGTGGGAAAAGTATGTTTCTAATATAATTCAATCATGATTCGAAACACGTGGCGCCATCTATTATCATTATAACGTTATTGTTGTTTTCCTCGGGAACAGCACTTTATGTCCGTTTCTGTACACCTGACAACGCATATGCAAACTTTCAGGATGATCGGTTCAGTGGTTTAGGCGTAAAAAGGTAACAAACAAACTTACTTTCGCATATAAAATATTAACTAAATAAGTTAGGATTAGGATAGACAGATAATTTTTATTCCTGAAATAAAATTGACACTTGACAGTTTTTTTATGAAATACCTGAATTATTCCTCGAAAAAAATTATCAAATGATTGAAAAATCAGCCCTTAGTGAAATAAAGGGAAAGATAAGTAAATAACATTTTTGAAAAGTTAGACGATGACAAAACTCGTCTAACCTCGTCTTGTGTTAACTCTGCAATCAAAACAGTTGTTCAAAAATCTGTTACGCGAGAGGCCCACGTCCGCCAATGGTGTTATTTAGACCCATGTCACAGTATAGCGGCCCTACGGAACCCCGGCTACAACTCCCAACGTAACCCCGGGCACAACTCCATGTCCAAGGTTCAAACTGAGATTTTTGGGTGTACATTTCACCTGGGAATAGAGAGTTCGAAGGCTTATTTCGCTAAGGCGCTTGTCTCAGACCTCGGAGCAATTTATTAGTATCTACCAGATTTGCACAGTCCCTAGGTAGTTGATTTAACTACGATGGGCCATATTTGTTCAGTTTTGATTTCGATTGATGCTGAATTTTAGATGAAGTACTTTTGGTAATAAGTAGGTTTGTTGCTAGACTATTTGTTGCGTCATATCTTTTCCGTTAAAACAATAGGAAGTGGTACCTAGTGGTCGTTTTGGGGTTGACTTTTGTAACTTTTAACGCGCAAAAAGTGTTGATTCTCAGAGTAATTTGAATAACTATTTTTGATTTGATTAGAGTAGCGCAGTGGCTGAGCATGGAATCAATATTTATAAGACCCAAAGCTAAAACTCTCCTAAGAAATCAGAGAAAGTGAAGTCTACTAGAAACCATCAAATAACTCTTTGTAAAAGATCTACAAACCCAATAACTGCACAGCAAGCTGGTTTTATTGTTTCTGAAAAGTAAATTAAATAGAAATTATAAAATTACGACATTACTCAAACTTATCCCGACGGCATTACTCATTTACAACAATAGCTAAACAGCCGGTACATGTCCGAATTAGCTGGTTAACATCACAATGTTATGACGGATCCAGGTCAGATTGTTACAAAATGTTTATGTGCCGAAATTTTCCATTTTTATTAATCAGGTTAATAGGTTATTTTTTCAGGTTAATATACTCCTGTCAAGTTTTACCTGAATGTTATTATTAATTATGAAAGTCTGGTTTTAAGGTTAAAATAAATAATTTTATTTACGGTGATGGTATCTTTTTCTTAGGATTAAATCTTCATTTCCGATATGAAAGGAGAATACCACTTATGAACAACTAGCTTTAGCCTGCAGCTTTACCCGCGTGGCAATATATCCCTCGGAATCGATTTACCGGGATGTATACTATGTGTCAATCTAGGTTAAAAACTATCTGTGTGCAAAATTCATCCAAATCTGTTCAGCCGTTTATCGCCAATCCAGAATATACATCCAGACAAACTGACGAAAATTCTTCGTTACTATGGATGTATACTATGTGTCAATCCAGATTAAAAACTATTTGTGTGCAAAATTCATCCAAATGTGTTTAGCCGTTTATTGCCAATCCAGAACATACTCGTACATCCAGACAAACTGACAAAAATTCTTCGTTACTATTTTATTATATGTATGTACCTATAGGTAAGATGGGATTTGTTATTTATTTACATGACCCGACGCAATGCTATTTTAGCCACTGAAAGCTCTGTGTAACAATACTCGTATAAGCTGGTTGCAACCTGCAACGTAGGTACTCACCACGAAGGATGGACTAATTTGAATGTAGCTTTCACCAAGCTGGCTGACTTACGTGCCTATCATCATCATCTGCCTAGCCTTTTCCCAACTATGTTGGGATCGGCTTCCAGGCTAACCGGATGTAGCTGAATACCAGTATTTTACATGGAGCGACTGCCTATCTGACCTCCACAACCCAGTCACTGGGTAATACGATACCCCTTGGTAAGACTGGTTGTCAGACTTTCGGACTTCTGACTACCCGTAACTACCGTCAAAGATCCACGAATAACAGCCGGGACCAACGACTTAACGTGCTTTCCGAGGCACGGAGGGGTCGCGGCATGAAGGGGTCACCCATCCTCAAACCAAACGTGGCAAGCGTAGCTTAACCTGATGGATCGACCTGTGCGGCTGTTAATTACGTGCCTATCTTGACCATTAATCCACCTTTATGACACAGGCCTCGGAACCATGTGCGTGTGGTGTGAGGGCCACTTTGTTAAAACTCTTTGAAAATGTGCTTAGGATTTAGTGAACATTCCCAAAGAATTGTGAAAGTTGGTATCAGATTTTGTGAAAGTCTAATAACCGAGTTATAGACTGTAAAGTTGGGCCCTCAGTTCTCACATAGAGGATTGAGGGCCCACCTGAAACTGATAAACTATGGACACTACAGAAAAAGTCTTTATGCCAAAATCTAAGCTAATGCTAAACAAAATTTGTGAAAACAAGATATTATCGCAATATCTTCGTACAAAATGGGCCCTCAATTCTCATACACTTAAAAGTTTATTACGCAATTATAATGAAATCATTAACTTACAGCTACTGTTTGAAATCCTATATGCTACTAAATAAATTGTGAAAATTTATAAAAGCAAGAACAGGTCACCACTTTTTGTTGTTTGAAAGTTATCCCCCAGTTCTCCATTTCTTTTGTTTTCGATTTATTACGCTTATCGTATGAAAGACAAGACAAAAACAAAATTGTCTCTTTTTGTGTCAAAATTGTGCAACAAATTAGATACCAGAAAGAAATAAAAAGACCCTTTACTATATAAGAAAATCGAGTTTTATTTTTATCATCTGAATTTGCAAATAGGGTGACCACAATTTCTTTTAGATTGCAGTAAAGATTAGGAAATGTAGAGTATAAGTTTTCATAAACTTTCTTCGATTTTTCGCTTATTATCGTCATAGCATTTGTACTCAAGTTTCGTGATAAAAAAAAAAATTCGTAATTCGAATGATCACAAAAAAAAAATACTGTTACCCAAATCATTTTTGCTTGAAATATCGTTCGTTCTGAAATAACTAATGACAATAATCAAATAATTTACTTATTATTTTTATAAAGGCTTTTGCCCAGCCATGGGACAATGTAGGCTAAATATAATCCTAACTAATATTATAAATAAAACTAATAACTAGCTAATATTATATTAAAAAAATTATTACATATATTAAATAATTTTATTATTGTTTACATATTATCCACAATAGTTGTAATATTTAGTGTAGTTACTAAACAATAGTTTATGATAGTGCAGCGGAAGTTGTAGGTAATAAAGCATTAAAGCGAGTTTTATGAAACAGTTGTAGTGAAGAATAAAAATAATAGTAATTTTTTTATACGCAAACACATCTTCGGTCAAGATATCAAACATTCAAGGTAAGTTTGTTTTGATACATAGGTAGGTACTCATAATTTTATAAGTTCGTAATATTTTACTAAATAGTACTTAGATAGTCACTCTTAGAATTGTTTAATTCAATTTCACCTATTTATAAATTGTAAAGTTTTTAAAGTAAAATAATTTTTTTTCATAAACATCTTTGTTATTGTGCAAGTACCTACCTAGGAATAAAAAAAACATCCAGGAACGCATTGCTTTATTAGGTACTAGCTTCTGCCCGCGACTTCGTCCGCGTGAAATTCGAAAGTCACGTGGCTCCATCTATTATCATAATAACTTTATTGTTGTTTTCCTCGGGAACCTCACTTTTTCGGGATGAAAGGTTCAGTGGTTTAGGCGTGAAAAGCTAACAAACAAACTTACGTTCGCATTTATAATATTAGTTGGGATTATGTTTAGCCTACATTGTCCCATTGCTGGGCGAAAGTCTTTATAAAAATAATAAATAAATTATTTGATTATTGTCATTAGTTTTTTCGGAACGAACGATTTTTCAAGCAAAAATGATTTGGGTAACAGTATTTTTCTATGTGATCGTTCAAATTCCGAAATATTTTTTTTTTATCACGAAACTTGAGTACAAATGCTATGACGATAATAAGCGAAAAATCGAAGAAAGTTTATTAAAACCTATGACTCTACATTTACTAATCTTTACTGCAATCTAAAAGAAATTGTGGTCACCCTATTTCCTAATACAGAGAATAAAAATAAAACTCAATTTACTTATAAATAAAGGGTCTTTTAATTTCTTTCTGGTATCGCATTTGTTGCACAATTTTTTTCACAAAATGAGACAATTTTGTATTTGTCTTATCTTTCATACGATAAGCGTAATAAATCGAAAACAAAATAAAATGGAGGACTCAGGGCCCGAATTTTATCAAGGTCATAACTTTTAAACAACAAAAAGTGGTTACCTGTTCTTGCTTTCATAAATTTTCACAATTTATTTAGTAGTATATAGGATTTCAAACAGTAGCTGTAAGTTAAAGATTTCATTATAATTGCGTAATAAACTTTTACGTGTATGAGAATTGAGGGCCCATTTTGTATGAAGATATACAAAGTAGGACAGTGTTTTGCGATAATATCTTGTTTTTACAAATTTTGTTTGGCATTAGCTTAGATTTTGGCATAAAGACTTTTTCTGTAGTGTGCATAGTTTATCAGTTTCAGGTGGGCCCTCAATCCTCTATGTGAGAACTGAGGGCCCAACTTTACAGTCTATAACTCGGTTATTAGACTTTCACAAAATCTGATACCAACTTTCACAATTATTTGGGAATGTTCATTAAATCCTAAGCACATTTTCAAAGAGTTTTAACAAAGTGGCCCTCACACCTCACGCACATTCGGAACCTCGTAACAACATTTCAAGCATCATCGAATGGTATCAGAAACAATGACAATTTTTTCAATCAGTCACCCTGTTTAACACTCCAATATTACGTGTGTTGCCAGCAACATGTTTCCATATTACTGCAACTTTTGGGTACCATGAATACGAGACTGCAGTGTAGCTAATTGTCCACAGTACAAGGCTGCTTACTAGAACCTCGGAATCGAACAGGGAATTCCACAAATTACACAAACCCCTGTTCCATTTTCACTTCCAGTTGAAAAGATCCAGTTTCTAATAAAACTTTAAACAATAAACAAAATTACATTATGAGTTCGGCATACATTGCAGGTTTTGTACATATGGATTCGAATCGCGTAGTATACGGGGGGCGATCTAGTTAACATAACTTTATTAGCACGGCTCGGCTCGCTTGTTCGGTATTCTTCTTGTTAAGGTTCCAGTGTAAACTTTAAATTGGATTCGATAGTTGGGGTGAAAATGCGGAAAGCTTGTGATCAATAGCACTTGGATGTAGTGTGGACTTGTTCTAGAATTGTTTGTGTGCATTTTGTGGAAACGGGAAACTTCTTTGACTAGCAGACTAAACGGATAGACTGTCGAACTGACAGTTCAATGAATTCTTCTAACTCTATACACCCCTACATCATCTTGAATGTCAAGCGACGTAAAAATAATATAAGTGAGTCCAATGATTTCTTGGCGACTGTAGAGCCAACATTGGCGCGTTGCTGTAACATTGGCGCGATGCTGTAACATTGGCGCGATGCTGTAAAATTGGCGCGTTGCCGTACCTGTAACATTGACGCCGTTGCTGTAACATTGGCGCGATGCTGTAACATTGGCACGATGCTGTAAAATTGGCGCGATGCTGTAAAATTGGCGCATTGCCGTACCTGTAACATTGACGCATTGCTGTAAAATTGACGTGTTGCTGTAACATTGACGTGTTGTTGTAACATTGACGCGTTACTGTAAAATTGGCGCATTGCTGTATCATTGACGCGTTGCTGTAACATTGGTGCGTTGCTTTGACGCGTTGCTGTAACATTGACGCGTTACTGTATAATTGAATGACAAATTAAGGTCGTTGAATTCGGTAATTTCACCATATAAGTATATAGAGCTGTAATGACTCCTACTACGTATTAAATTCACAAACCACGAAATAATAAAGATACCAGGAGTGTATAATAATAGGTAACCTGGAACCCTTTGAATCTTGTAGTACCCATGTACAAATCAATTACCATTTCCAAAAATTAACATTCCAAGACCCAAAAATAAACCGGATATATTGTGTTAAATACCAAATACCAATGAAACTTAGTTATCAACACAATTTAAAAGAGGTTCGCTTACAGTTAGGTTAAAGTAAATTTAACGACTGACGTCAATTAGTTAAACAATCGTTAAATAATCTATGGGTGTTCGAATGAATCATAATGAAACATCTTTGTATTAATTTATTGGACCACTGAGGGTTGGTTTAAGCAGACTACGGGCAATCCGTATTAAATGTGTTTGTTTCAGACTTATAGTCTGTTGTTTTGTTGACGCGGATAATTTGGAAGTGTCGAGTTTTATCCTTCCGTATCAAAAAGGTATATAAGTTATTAATTTATAAGCAAATGGTCCTCTTAGCAAAACGACACTTTAGCAAAATGTCTATTATGAAATCGCTTCAAATTAACTTCGAATTATTTATTCAGCTCCTCTGTCCCATATTTCGCAATTTGTTACCGTTGTTCTCGTAGTCTTAAGTGCAAATCGGAGTGACGATAGGATTCCCAGTAGAAGCCTGGAGTATAGGTTTGTGCGCTTAGTAGGAACAGACTTGCCTCCTATTTCATCAAACGTATCTACGTAAATAATTTTTTTGAATGTACGGGTAGTCAGAACCTGGGTCTGACAACCAGTGTTACCAAGGGGTATCGTATTACCCAGTAACTGGGTTGTGGAGGTCAGATTGTACCCAGTAACTGGGTTGTGGAGGTCAGATTGGCAGTCGCTCCATGTAAAATACTGGTATTCAGCTGCATCCGGTTAGACTGGAAGCCGACCCCAACATGGTTGGGAAAAGGCAGATGATGTCATTGTGATGATTATGAATTATTTTAAAGACTTTCATTACTCCAATTTGTTATTATTCCTCTAACTTTATTTTATATCCCACAAAGATAGGGGGCTTGTTGAAGACGCCTAAAAATATAGCGAGTGCGGCGACAATTTTTTCCCCATTAAATGACGGGAACGAAAAAAATACCTACAGTCCGAATCGAACGCAAGAAGCTATCGCAAATTCACGCCCAATATGCAGGATGGATCTGGTCGGCCCTGCAAATTGGTTTTTCACTGTCGACTGAGTCGCACGATGAATGGCCTGCGTCACCGCCTCCCGGTTCCTGCGACAAATTCGAGGCATCGAAGTTTCGTAAATCCAATTATGAGTTAGCGCCGCCCTTGTAATTATATTTGTGAAGGTCATGTTACAATTAAGAAAATAATCGCTACGTTAAATGGTACAATTGCCTTGTTCCTGGAATATAATTGGCTGTAGATAATAGATATTGAATAAAAATGTTGATTTAGAAAACTTGTTACAAAGAGAGAAAATACTTTTATTTGCGGTAAACATGACGCAGAAAAAGATAAGTTGGAAGAAAACATGCGTCACATCCACGCAAAACGGCCACCGCTTAGCATAATGCTAAGACTCTATGCGAGACAGAGCCCCAGTGCTGGATCGTGCTTATAATTAAAGCCTTTTATTATTTGATTCTCTATGCGAGACAGAGCCCCAGTGCTGGATCGTGCTTATAATTAAAGCCTTTTATTATTTGATTCTCTAAGCGAGACAGAGCCCCAGTGCTGGATCGTGCTTATAGTTGAAAGCCTTTTATTATTTGATTCTTATTTGTTAGAAAAAAGTACCTAATTAATCAATATGCGATGTTGTATGGTCTTGATAGTCATTTAAAACGCGGATGTCCTATCTTAGATCCAAGCTCGTTAATCGGTTATTCTGTACTACAAAGTCGTTTTTCCTCTACCGTTTCTTACTGCGATGCCGTAAAGAAAATCGAATAAGAATAATATTGATTTGCAAGAATTAAGAGTAGTTGCAATAAGTCGACAAATTACTTGGTATGTTTCCGTCTTATCTGGTACAGGAACTTTGATCTAGAATAAGACACCCAATAAATACATTGGTTATTTAAATAAATGATAAACTTGCAACTTTTTGACTTTGATAAATGATTTTATTTCTGTAAGTAGTTTCGTACAAACTATTTTACACGTCAATCATATTTTATAAACTAGATGAGGTCGGCTGAAAAGAAAGGCCGAAACAAACTCTGAGAAGAAAAGCCGAAACAAACTCAGAGGTCACAGTCTAGACATAATCTTGGTCAGATCATGTGAAGATCACGTGAAGACCATGTAGATTGATGTCTGAAAGAACCACTCAAATTAAGTGGACCCGTCCAGTCAGTCAGTGCACGAATTTGCGAACAATACCTAAGAAAAGACATTTGACACACCGTGACAAAACCTAACAGAGAATAAATACAAAAATGATCTACATGGTCTTAACATTCACAATAATTAAAATAATATAATACCTTACAAAGTAAGCAAATGTATTCATGTAATGTGAAATATAATATTCACATGTTAAAATTCTCCAACTTCTTCTCACATCTCAGCACTATAATTATATATTATATAATTGACTATCTAATATTCAATCATATTTACGATCAGGTGCAGTTCTAGAGAACTCTATGAAAAATACAATAGTGCAAAAACAGTAGGTACCTTCATATCTTATACAAATCCAGGTAGAAAACAATGTTTCCAATATGTCCATTAAAATATGGAATGTGCTATAAATTGCATCTACCTTACATCCGATGTTTCGATAGCTGAACGAATATTAAAATCCATTAACATTTTTCCCAATTCGATTATGTCACTATTCGAATCATGATATAATGTGAATTGTTACTGCCGGCAACATTTAAAATGTTTAAAGCACCTTGGTAAAACTCCGACGTATGATATTTAACAAAAAACCGACCAAGTGCGTGTCGGACCACTCACAATAAAGGGATTCGTAGTTGGGATGAATTTATTCCAAGAACAAACAATATTCTTGTTGAAAAACATGTTCTCCCATATTATATTCCAAACGCAAACGTAGTCGAGTATTACTAGACACATTCCAACTGTAAATGTAGACAGTTGAGTATTACTCGTTAACTTGTAAAGCCTACTTTGCTTTGATAGTTTTCCTTTTAACTTCGTTATAATAATATGGATTGTCGAATCCGCTGTTTTACATAACCGCTAGCTGCTTTACATAACCGCTAGCTGCTTTACATAGCCGCTAGCTGCTTTACATAGCCGCTAGCTGCTTTACATAGCCGCTAGCTGCTTTACATAGCCGCTAGCTGCTTTACATAGCCGCTAGCTGCTTTACATAGACGCTAGCTGCTTTACATAGCCGCTAGCTGCTTTACATAGACGCTAGCTGTAGCTGCTTTACATAGCCGCTAGCTGCTTTACATAGACGCTAGCTGCTTTACATAGCCGCTAGCTGTTTTACAAAACAGCACCGTTACGTAAAATATCTGAACGATGTTTAGCGATTTTCCACAATTACTGAACTTTAACCAGCAGACTTGCATAAACGTTTCGCATTTGTCAATGCACCGCGGATCAACGATTAGAGGTAATGTAAAACTGCGTGAAATGATGCGCCAGATTGAAGATGTTATTACTAAATTTTGTCGCTCGTGGCTTTGGGTTTTATAACAACAATAATAGCGTCCTAAACAGAAATAAATAGGAAAAAAATGAAACCAGTAATTTTAAGGACATTTTAATAGAAAGTTGTCAGAGTTTTACTACTCACTGCCCAGTAACCCGATTTAGCTATACAGGGCCATCATTCACTATGACCATTCAATGATTCCTTACTCCGAAAACACGTCAATTGCTTAGCTAATTAATCACGCCAACTTCGCGTTAATTTCGCGCGGTTTTGTGGATTTTGTGTTCATAGGAAATACAAGCTCAGGTGTGGTGCATCGCTATTTTCTTACGATTGTATAATAAAATTGACTATCATCTCTGCCTAACCCTTCGGGGGCTACAGGTTTCATGTTATGTTACGTTATTTTGTTTTAAAACCAATTAGTTTTAGACTATGAAAGTTTTTTTTTATTCATGTACAGACGCGCCAGCACATCAAGCTACTTCAATCTGTCAAAGAACAATGGCGAAATCTTAGCTGAATTTAATTTGAGCGTCTACAAATATACGAAGGCAGTTCCATTATTTTTCTACGTTTTTTCAAAGTATCACATTAATTAGTTAAAGCTGGATAAAAAATATATTTTAAATGAAAAGTTATTTGATTTTTTCATTGACTATTAGTGTTGCCATTTTATATTTATTCTGCCAAGTGTGCAGCATTAATGTATTGTATTCAGTTTTTTATTGTAATTAAACGGAGTAAATTAATTAACAATACTGTTATTTCTAAGTGGAAGTATTCCTTGCAAGGAGGTAAAAATATTGTAGTGTAACAATAAATGAATTACTTTCAATGAATGACTGGTAAAAAGGCTATTATCCCAAATCTAAAAAAATAATAGGTTGTACCGTTGTAGTAATCTGTGGTAGTGTTACTCATGTCACACATCAACAACATCACATGACGCTTGCACTGTGTTTTGTGTTGCTCTCGATTGTTTTCCGTTTTCTTTAATTTTAACTTGACCCGGACTGCTTATGGACTGTGATATTCCCCTGTAGGAAGGATGAACGGTCATATAAGGGACAGGAGAGAAAAACGTGATTTAGCAATATTGCCCTTTTACTTCCTCTAATTGGAATTACCATAGACATAACCTACAAAAGTTCATGACTGAATTTCTATTATTCTCGGCCTTCTTGAACAAAAATTCTTGCATAAACTAATTCAGAATTTGACGCCTAGTTAAACAAGATATTTTTCATTTAAAGACGCGAGAATTTAATCTCAGCTAAATTAATGTATGGGTGGCTGCCATTGTTCTTTCTTTAATAGATTTTTTTAGCTTGATGTGGTGGCGTCTGAACCATATGTTTATAGCCGGCCTAATTTAGCCGTTACAATGCTCCGCGATCGTCCGTTGCTCGAAAATGAATTAACAATTTTAAAACCTCGTATTGCAAGTAAAAAATATTATACCTCACCACATCAGTCAATCAAAACATATCTAGCTCAGTGAAAAACATTCCAAATCCATGAAAATGTCCCGTGTTCAATATTTCGTTGGTATAAACCTGAAAGGTTGCACGAAGTGCCAATCACTTAAACGTAGGGCCCGCGTAAGCCCCGTCTAGACCCAAGTAGGAATAACATAACATGACAATGTACGGAAAGTTTGTTTTGTCCTCTTTGTATTATCAACAAGTTATGAAATTAAATATGTTTTCAATTTCGGAACGCTAGGTTTTTAAAGGAAGTAAAAGCAAATTTACATTACGAAACAAGTTGCGCAATACATAATATTAGTTTCATGACATTAGCTTCACTGATTCACGTGTTATGTGTAAACTAGCTTGAAACTAATGCATGCACGATGACATTATCTATTTACACGTGCAGCTATCAGTCATGTAAAAGGAATACCTACACGATTCAATGAATTTTTCACGATACAAAAAAATGCAAAGTTATATCTCTTTTTTTACTTTTTTCGACATCACGGCGTAACGCTTAAGAGTTATTCAATGGAATTTACTTTAAAACATAGAGAATTATCATATCAAGGTTTACTCAAAGAAGTTTTAAATTTAATTCATTTATTTTGTTAAAAAAGGAGTAAATTTGTTTTGGCACGTACGTCGTTTTATTCCGAGCGCAATCACACTATAGCCATCACTCTTCTTTTGCGTTTCAAAAGTAATTGCATTACTTTCACTCGCGTAGTAGGTTTTCGAGGATTTTTAGATTTTCTAGGTAGCCCCTTATTGCTTCTTTATCCGTGATACGATATTCCTCCTACTCTCTGTGTTAGGTATGTGACTTTTTGGGTCACATGCCACAGATTACATTTACAGTTTCTCAAATATATCGAAACATCATCATCTGCCTAGCCTTTTCCCAACTATATTGGGATCGGCTTCCAGTCTAACCTGATACAGCTGAATACCAGTATTTTACATGGAGCGACTTCCTATATGACCTCCGCAACCCAGGTACTGGGTAATACGATACCCATTGGTAAGACTGGTTGTCAGACTTTCGGGCTTCTGACTACCCGTCAAAGACGACTGTCAAAGATCCACGAATGACAGCCGGGACCAACGGCTTAACGTGCTTTCCGAGGCGCGGAGGGGTCTCGGTATGTAAAGATGGTCACCCATCCACAGACTAACCCCGGCAAGCGTAGCTTAACCTGATCGATCGACCTGTGCGGCTGTTATTATTTAGCCACGGACCCCCCTCCCCAAATATATTGAAACACGAGCTCATTATTAAACATGTTCTCTGACAATTTGTTACCTCTACTAAACAACAGTCTACCGTCATTTCGTACGGAATGAAAGCTCATTTTGCAAATTAAATGTTTGGTTGCAAATAGAATGGTAGTCGTAACATGGAAATTGTCATGCCGCCGTGTTTACCAACGTGTGTGGGTACATGTACCACTAAATATGTTAACCAGTCATGTCCTATGTATTATTTTGTGTACATAGTAGGTTAATGTAAACGATTACAATGCTAGTCCAGCGTTTCAATAGGATGTTGGAGGGTTTATTTCAAGGCTTAATTATTACCAGATATTTAAATTTTTCAAAAACTCACAGACAACGCACAGCCAATACCATCATCATCATCATCTGCCTAGCCCTTTTTTCCCAACTATGTTGGGGTCGGTTTCCAGTCTAACCGGATGCAGCTGAATATCAGTATTTTACATGGAGTGACTGCCTATCTGACCTCCACTAGTGATGAGCGTTGAATGAACGAACTAGTTAATTCGACCGTCGACGTACTGTGAACGAATCGACGGTTCACCAACAATCCATGGACTAGTCGAATCGGTAGACGTCTCAACGACAGTCAACGACTAAACTGAATGCGAATGCGACTATCGACTCAAAAACGTAGGCAAGTAACACCAATTCATTCGTCCTTAGAAATAAAATAATCGCTCAAATAAATTTTAACTCTAAATCTAGCAGGAGAGAGTTGATATTTTGTATACGACGATATCATCATCACATCCGTCCCGTACAAATATCAACTCTCTTTTGCTAGATTTAGAGTTAAAATTTGTTTGATGGATTATTTTATTTCTTTATTGTTTAAGTGGACTAGTCGATAAGTCGATTCAGTTCAGTGTGTCAGAGGAGTCTCTAGTCTACTGCCTACGTCGCCGTCACCGTAGTAGACTTCGTTGCAAAGTTTATTTAAATCGTCTGCATAACCAAGTCGACGCATAAACTAGTCGACGAATTCAACTAGTTGATGGACTAGTCGATGAACAAAAATGGACGGTCTAGTTTCGTTAACGCAAAATGCGTCGACGACCCATCGCTAACCTCCACAACCCAATTACTAGGTAATACGTTACAAAAATTTTGAAAATATTAATAAAACTAGTAAGAATGAAGGAGTGTTGGAGTGTTGGTGTGGTTTTAGTGCTGGTGTGGTTTTAGTGCTGGTGTGGCTTTAGTGAGTGTATGTGAGGGTTTGTGTATGTATTTGTGTGTATATTTGAGGGTGTGTCTATGTATGTGTGTGTATGTCCAGTCAAAAACCATCATTATGATATGAGATTTGATTTTTGAGCCAAACCAATTTAAAAAGGATATGTATTTTTTGGAGTTATTTTTGCCATCTACACGCTAAGAAGAAGAGTGTGAGCATGAGTCATGATGTTCATGATATTGAAAAATTGTAATAACCCATAAGATACTAGGGACCTACGACTCCGTGATACGTAATAAAAGGTACAAAAAACATACGAAGAACTGCCGTAGAAAGCATTTTTTAGTTCGCAGTGAGAAAAAAACCAACAAGTAACAATAGTACTGTTATTGGCGCCTTTGTACTGAAGAAGGGCTAGAACAATATGGTACTAATGGAGGTTCCTTTTCACAG
Source organism: Mesoligia furuncula (assembly GCA_916614155.1). Classification (NCBI taxonomy): domain Eukaryota; kingdom Metazoa; phylum Arthropoda; class Insecta; order Lepidoptera; family Noctuidae; genus Mesoligia; species Mesoligia furuncula. The sequence continues at coordinate 3,314,058 of OU744791.1, read as the reverse complement.
GAAAAAAGATTTTTGTTTGGTAAGAAATTGCACAGAGACCACAGACTGAGAAATTAGCTGATTTAGATTATCAGGAAACTTGACGAAAAACAATTAATAACTCATGTATATTTTGAGCCATGATATCGGCAAGCGTAACCCTAAAAATACTGTTGGACTAGCTAGGGCAGACTGACTGCAAAAGACGTGGACCCGGGTGCTCTGATGCAGCTTAGGAGGAGCCTATGTCCAACAGTGGACTGCGATAGGCTTGAGTCGATTGCGCCCGTTAAGCCGGCCATACACACTACGGTCCATCGGAGAGAGGTCTTCCTGTGCAGGTATGCCTGCGCAGGTGAACCGGAGCGTGTGTGAGAATAGACTAGTGCAGTTTTTTGAACCTGTGCAGTTTTTTGAACCTGCGCAGGTGACTGGCGCAAAATCGAAAACCAATTCTTTCGAGTGACACCGTACGGTGGTGTACCTGTAAAAGAACTGAAGACCGCTCCGGTACCTACACCGGAACGTCCCCATACATGCTACCGACGTGTGGTTGACCTGCCGCAGGCACCTGCACAGGTAACCTCTCCGGTAGACCGTAGCGTGTACGGCTTATATTAAGGAGAGGTTGGTAATGAATAGCTGATGTGAACTATTTTGACGGTACTTTATATTGCTTGAAATCTGTTACATCTACGTTTTGGAATGGTCATGGAAAGAATGGAAAGAAATCAACTTTCTGACTGACTGACTGACCGGCTCCTTCAGAATTCAAAAGTGCCTGTAAACGGTTTAGCACTTTATGGAACACCACACACCCGGACGTGATAACAATAAAACTTCTTTATTCTTAAACATTGTGTCTAGTTCAGTGTCCTTCAATGGGTTAATTGAAATAAATGCTTTGAATTTGAGTTGATTTACAAATTTTTACTTGACAAGCAACGATTGGCAAAAAAATGATTTGTCATTTCATCATTATACAACAACAAGTTTGCCAAATAATTCACTTTACAAAATAATTACCTGGTAAACTTTTGTTTAATAACGTGTTATTTGACAAACAATTAATTGTTTATTCACTTAAAACAACGTTTGGAATAAAAACGTTTTACATATTGACTTATTATTACACAATTTCCTAAAAACGAAAAACGACATTCCGATTTTCAATACTCAGAATTATTCCGAATTATCTTTTCTTCTTTCGCTATAACTTACGTTACCGTTACCGCACCCAAACTCAACGAACGCAATAGGCGACGTAGGATGCAAGAGCGAGCGAAGGGCACCCCGAGGTTAGGTTTTGGTTAAGTTACTTTAAACCCTTTACATAGAAATAGGGGCACCGCAAAGCGGGGCACCGCAAAGCGCTCCGTCGACATAGAATGCAAGAGCGAGCGAAGGGCTCCCCGAGGTTAGATTAGGTTTGGTTAGGTTGGGGTGCATGTTGAAAGCCTCCTCGCGGCGCACCCTGGGCAACGTCAGCACCAATTGCCCACTGGTTCTGGTGGACTTTTGGGGCTGGCGGCTAATTTTCAACACACGGGGAAAGGTCATGGTTCCAATCACCGATCAGCCTTGATGGGCGGTGAAGGGAACCGGGCTACAGAGGGACGGTCATACGTCCACTCCTCCTCTGCTTACAGAGGGAGGTGAGCGGGCGTAGACTGGGAAGGGGCGGTTCGCGCCGCTGTACCCACGAGAGTGTGGGTGGTGGAAGGTGTCCAATGTCCGCGCTGCGTCTGTCCGGCATCCGGCGGCAGCGCGGGGACGCCGGGGCGGCGGTTGGTTCTGCCCAATCGTCGGCCACCCCGTAATCCTGAGTTCAGGACCGGGGGTCCGGGCCACTGAGGCTCGGACCGCGAGGAAGACAACCTCTCTAAAAAATTACCCCAATCCCAAGGTCTAGCGTGCCGAGGGGATGAATGGCCGGAGGGGATCCGGTCGTTAGCGCGACGTAAAGGGACCTCACCCTCAAAAAGGAAAAAAAATGGAAAAGACTAATGAGAAAACAATTCCCCAGGCGGGTACCCTCCTACCCAAGGAGGGACAATCCCGTCCTTCTTCGGAAGGCAGCCCCTTCGTATCTGGGGGGGGCACCACTAGTCTCGTGGGCCGGCGGACCACCGCCGACCTGCGTCAACCACGTGCGTCGCAAGAAAAGGAGCTCCGGGTTAGCCTGGAGCGACTGTGCGACGCAACAGAACCGTTTGCCGTCGTTGGCGGCAACAGGAGCCGAGGAGGCTCAGGTCCTGGTGAGGACCAACTGTCCGATCAGGGCACGCGCGGGTTTAAACGCCCGCGAAGCAGGGACTCGGGGTCGATGGGCCTCTCCTCCAGTGAGGAGAACCTGTCGGCCCCCAAGGTGCCAACGGCACAGAGAGGGCGGGGTCGTGCGTTGGCGAGCGGAGCTCCCGGTCGGCTGCCGGGCCGCGACCGAGCGGGTCGCTTCGTGCCGATCTCTCGGCCCGCAACGCCAGTGCCCGTAGCGCGTCCGACGGAGGGCGCGGAGAGTGACCCCGGGCCCTTGCTGGGGTCCAACAAGGCGGAAGCGAACGCTGCCAAGCGGGCGCAAAGGAAGGCTGTCGCGGCTGACGAAGTCAGCGAGTTGGCCCGACAGGCCCGAGAGCGGCGATCCGCTCGGATGGCTGCCGGGGGGAACGTATCGGCGGTGGCGCTCAGCCGCCAAGTTATGGACGGCGTGGATGTCGTCCTGAAGGTTGCCACCAAATCCGGCAGCCTGAAGGGCACGTTCACGCGCGCCCTAAAGGAGGCGGCTGATGATATTAAGGAGGCGGTAGGGGTCCTCCTCAATCGTACGAGCACGGAGGAGACGGCGAAGTTATGGGAGGAGAACAGCCGTCTCCGATCCGAGCTGGAGGACCTCAAACGGCAGTTTGCCGCCCAGAGGGCTACTCCCCCGGCCGCTGGCACCTCTCCCGGCGCGGTTCCGGCGTTGGCCCCGTTCTCGGCTCCGTCGTCGGCTCCTGCACTTGCGGATGCGGAGGTAGAGAGGATTGCCCGCATATGCATGATGCAGTGCGGGAGTATGGTCGGTGCCCGGTTGGAGGCCATAGAGGCTAGACTCCTCCCGGCCGAAAACCTTCGCCCACCGCTCGCTGCAGACAGACGGAGAGACGAGGGGCCAGCAAAACCGGGACCAAAAGCCGCGGTAGCTGGGTCGAGTCAGGCCGGGAAGGGGGCCAAAAAGTCAGCGTCCACATCCCGGACGCCCGCGCCCCGGGCGGCCGCACCACAGGCGACCGCACCCCCGGCGACCGCATCCTCGGCGACCGCACCTGGGTCCACCACGGAGACCTGGACGACGGTCGTCAAGAGGGGCCGCCGTAAGAAGAAGACGGCGGCGCCGCCACCGGTACCCGCTGGAGCACCGGCGCCGGCATCCAAGAAGGCTCAGGGGCCGCCTAGGGTCAGAGCCCCACGCTCCGCGGCTGTAGTAATTACGCTGCAGCCCGGAGCCATCGAAAGGGGCATATCCTATAAGGCGGTCCTTATGGAGGCAAAAGCCAAAGTCGCGTTCCCCGACCTTGGCATACCGTCCGGCCTCAGACTGAGGCCTGCGATTACGGGGGCGCGACTGCTAGAGGTGTCGGGTGCCTCTAGCGGTGAAAAGGCGGACGTCCTGGCCGCCAAGCTGAGGGAGGTCCTCAACCCGGAGGACGTTCGGGTGTCCAGGCCGATGAAGACCGCTGAACTGCGCGTCGACGGTCTGGACGACTCGACGACTCCGGCCGAGGTCGTGGCGGCCGTCGCCAGAGCCGGTGGATGTCCGCCCGCGGACGTGCGGACGGGCGAGGTTCGCGTCGACGCTTCCGGGCTCGGCGCGATCTGGGTGCGGTGCCCGGTGACGGCGGCGAACAAAGTCGCCGACGCTGGGCGTCTGTTGGTGGGGTGGGTTGCAGCGAGGGTGAAGCTGCTGCAACCCCGGGCCTTGCGGTGCTACCGTTGCCTCGACGTTGGGCATGTCAGGGCACGGTGCACCTCCGTAGACCGCAGCGAGCAGTGCTATCGCTGCGGTCAGGTCGGTCACAAGGCGGCCCAGTGCTCCGCGGCGCCAAACTGCAGCCTCTGTACAGCTGCAGGGAGGCCCGCTGGGCACAGAGCGGGCGGAAAGGCCTGTGGCGTGCCAGCCAAGAAAGGGAAGAGAAGGGGTGCCAAGGCTGCCGGGGGCTCTTTACCCCCCCCTCAGCCTGGCTCCTCTTCGGCCGACTCCCGGCCTAGGAATGGTGCGGAGGGAATGGATTGCGCATAAATGGCGCTGTACCATTTCCTCCAGGGCAACATCAACCACTCTGCTAGAGCTCAGGATCTGTTGCTCCAGAGCATGGCAGAGTGGTCGATTCACGTGGCGGTGGTTGCCGAACCGTACTTTGTCCCCCCCAGGGATAACTGGGTGGGAGACCTGGACGGTTTGGTAGCCATCATTGGCGGGGCTCTTGCCAACCCGTCCCGAGGTCACGGCTGGGTGGCCGCCCTCGTGGACGGCATTGGCACGGTTGGGGCGTACTTTTCGCCCAACAAGAGCCTCGCCGACTTCGAGAGGTTCCTTGTCGAGTTGGGTGCCGTCGTGGGCCGACTCCACCCTCGCCCTGTGCTGTTGCTGGGGGATCTCAACGCCAAGTCTGCGGCGTGGGGATCTCCAGTGACCGATGCTAGGGGCGAGGTGCTGGAGGAGTGGGCGGTCACGACTGGCTTGACCGTCCTAAATCGGGGATCGGTGCACACGTGCGTGCGGCAGCGGGGCGGGTCTATAGTGGACGTCTCGTTCGCTAGCCCCGCTGTCGCGAGCCGTGTCCGCGACTGGCGTGTCGCCGCGGAGGTGGAGACGTTGTCGGATCACCGTTACATCCGTTTCGACGTCTCCGCCCAGACCGCCGGCGGCCGCGGTTTACCGGCCCCGCGTACGGACGGTCCGCGCTGGGCGCGTAAGCGCATCGACAGGGAGCTTCTCGAGGAGGCCGCTGTTGTCCAGGCCTGGTTCCGGGAGTCGGCAACGGATGGACCCGTCGACGTCGAGCAGGAGGCGCTGTGGTTCCGCGGGGCGATGACGCAAATCAGCGACGCGTCCATGCCCCGGGTCCACACACAGTCGGCAAGGCGCCAGGTGTACTGGTGGACCGCCGAGATCGCGCAGCTGCGCGTCGCGTGCGTGGCGGTCAGGCGCCAGTACACCCGATACCGGAGGAGACGTCGTCGGGTCCCTGACGAAGAAGCCGCGCTGTATGAGGTGTACCGCGCGGCGAAGAGGACTCTGTGGCTGGCCATCGACGAGGCGAGGACGCGAGCCAGGGAGGAGATGTTGGAGACTCTAGACGGGGATCCTTGGGGGCGCCCCTATCGCGCGGTTCGAGGGAAACTTCGAGCCGCGGCGCCCCCACTTACGGAGAGTCTCCAACCCGAGCTGCTGGAGGAGGTAGTCGCAGCCCTCTTCCCGGCTAGAGCGGAGCACACTCCGCCGCCGATGGCTTTGCCCACAGCCGCAGAGTCTACAGAAGAGAATGCCATCAGCGTCCCAGAGGTGACAGAGGCAGAGATGGGGGCAGCCGTGATGCGGCTCCGGGCCAAGAACGTGGCTCCGGGGCCCGACGGGATCCACGGCTGCGTGTTAGCCCTCGCCCTGAAGGAGCTTGAGCCCCAACTGAGAGGACTCTACACAGCGTGCCTTGAGCAGGGCCAGTTTCCCACTTTGTGGAAATCTGGTCGTCTGGTCCTGCTCAGGAAGGAGGGGCGCCCCGCGGACTCGCCGTCCGCGTACCGGCCCATAGTGCTGCTAGACGAGGTGGGTAAGCTGTTTGAGCGGATAATCGCAGCCCGCCTCGTCGGCCACTTGTGCGGAGAGGGGCCGGACCTGGACGGTAACCAGTTCGGTTTTCGGCAGGGGCGCTCCACCATTCACGCTGTGTCGCGGGTGAGAGTCCTGGCGGAGGAAGCGGTGGCCCGGGGCGAGGTGTTGGTGGCGGTGTCCTTGGACATCTCCAACGCCTTCAACACCATGCCCTGGAGTACTATTCGGGAGGCACTGCGGTATCATCGGGTGCCTCTCTACCTCCGCCGCATCATTGGGGCTTATCTGTCGGACAGGAGTGTCACCTACATGGGACGCGATGGCGAAATCCAGCACCGCATGTCGCGCGGTGTTCCACAGGGCTCGGTCGTTGGCCCGCCCCTGTGGAACATCGGGTACGACTGGGTGCTGAGGGGTGAGCTCCAGCCGGGCGTGGAACTGACGTGTTATGCCGACGACACGCTGGTCACTTCCCGGGGGAGCTCGCACAGGGAGGCAGCGTTGCTGGCGACGGCTGCGGTGTCACAGGTGGTGAGCCGCATACGTCGCCTGGGCCTGGAGGTAGCCCTCAACAAGTCGGAGGCCATGGTGTTTCATGGCCCCCGGCGGGCGCCGCCGCCCGGCTTACACATAGTGGTCGGGGGGGCTCGGATCGCTGTCGAGTCTACCATGAAGTACCTGGGATTGGTGCTCGACAGCCGGTGGGATTTCGGCCCCCACTTCCGGCGGCTGGCGCCCAAATTGTTGGGCGCGGCTGGGGCGCTGTCAACGCTGCTTCCCAATCTGGGGGGCCCGAGCGCCGCCTGTAGGCGGCTCTACGTGGGGATCGTGCGATCGATGGCCCTGTATGGGGCCCCGATCTGGGCGACTGACCTGACGGCCGGCAGCATCGCAGTACTGCGAAAGCCGCAGAGAGCGATGGCCGTCAGAGTCGTCCGCGGATATCGCACGATCTCCTACGAGGCGGCTTGCGTACTGGCTGGATCCCCGCCCTGGGACCTGGAGGCGAAAGTGCTCGCGTCACTGTACCGGTGGCGCGAGGAAGCGCGGGCGCGAGGCGAGGGGCTGATGCAGCGCCATATGGAGCTGCGTCGGTCTCAGCTTCGCGAGGTCCTGGTGGCGGAATGGCGGGACAGGCTCTCACGCCCTACCGCCGGCCTCAGCACCATGGAGGCGGTCCGGCCAGTACTCGAGCCCTGGCTCGGGAGGAGGCACGGCTCCCTGTCATTTCGGGTGACGCAGGTACTTTCAGGGCATGGTTGCTTCGGGAAGTACCTGTGTCGCATAAACAGGGAGCCGGACGCCCGGTGTCACCACTGCGTCGACTGCCGGGAGGACACGGCGTGGCATACGCTGGCAGAGTGTGCCGCTTGGGAGGAGCCGCGCCGTGCCCTCTTCACAGAAGTAGGCAGTGACCTGTCGCTGCCGGCCGTGGTCGAGTCGATGGTCGGCAGCGAAGAGTCCTGGGACGCGGTGGTTTCCTTTTGCGAAACAGTCATGTCGCAGAAGGAGGCTGCGGAAAGGGAGAAGGAGATCTCGTCCACTCACCCTGCCCGCAGCAGGCGCACCGGGCGTCGGCGGAGGGCGGACAACGCCCTCTTCCAGCCCCCCTAAATGGGTCCAGGGGCGACGGACTCGGGGACGTCCGCCGCCCCCCACACATCAGGACCCGAGGTGGCGGCGCGTAGTGTTCCACGCGCGCCCCTCTTAGACGTCACGGGGGGAGTCAAACACCTCACTCCCCCCCCTGACCCGACGAGGCCCGCAGTGGCGGGCCGGCACCAGCCGGGGGTTGCGGAAGGATCGAACGTTCCCGCGACCCCTGGCGTAGGTGTGAGATGGAACACCGGGGTGGTTTTTAGTCAGTAAGAGTCTGACAGACCCCGTCGCCCGCCCCAGGGCGGCGGACATCCATGAGGATTTTCCACCCCGGAACAAAAAAAAAAAAAAAAAAAAAAAAGGTTCCCCCCCGGTGGGTTCCCGCATTGTCGAGGCGGGGGGGCTCAGTAGCCGTGGCTTGGACACCCACGGTGAAGCGAAGAGGAACCCGAGGAGGGGCCGCTCGTCAGGGCTTTTGCCTGTAAGCCGACGACGTAGCGGCCAACAAGTAGGTTGCGGTGCCGCTTCGGCGACATCGCAACTGAGGCGGGCCGCGATGTCGTAACGGAGGCATCGCGGCTGAGGGTTGAAGGCCGCGGCGGGAGAGGAGTGCCGGTATTGCGGTGCGCCGCTCTCCCTACCTTCCGCGGCCGTGACGGGGTCGCCACCGTTCGATGGCGGACGCGGTGGGGCCGCAGGGGAGTATGACGTTGGCCGCTCTCCCTATCCTCTGTGGCCGAAAATTGGCAGGCGGCGGGGCCAATGTCCTGACCCGTCGCAGGGGGACCAAGGGTGCCCAGACACGGGGTCGTCTGGCGCCCATGTGCTGGTTTGGTCCCTGGGGTGGTCACGGCGTGCTATGTGTTCTGGTGCGCCGGTGATGGGGAGTACTCCCCAGAGGAGGGTCCGGTAACGGACAGCCGCGGCGGGTTCACGGATGAGTGCTAACGCGTGCCCGTGTTCCCGCCGTAAGCGGCAGAGGAGGACACCGTGGAGTTTTAGTGGGTTAGAGTCCCACATAACTGCACTACCTCCCCGTGGTAGTGCAGAATGCATGAGCATTTCTCCACGTTAAAAAAAAAAAAAAAAAAGATTTGGTTAGGTTACTTTAAACCCTTTACACAGAAATGGGGGGGGGGGGGCGCGAAGAGGGGCTCCGTCGACATTGGATGCAAGAGCGAAAATACGGTCATGATACTCTCCACCTCCCCTTGAAAGGTAGTTTTCGAAAAATAATGTTTACGATATTTAAATATAATTTTTAGTTTCTGCCCGCGACTTCGTACGCGTGAAATTTTTTGTTCCTCAATCCACCCCATCGCATCGCATCGCGTGCCTGCGCTATTACTTCGGTTTTGCTTAGCGAAAACATCAGATTTTTTCTTTTTTCTCAACTCCTGAGGGTCCTAAAGTGATGTTTAACAGTCTATAGCCTTCCTAAATAATTGAGCTATCAAATGCAAAAGATTTTTAAAAATCCGACCGATACTTCCAGAGATTAGAGCTTTCAAGCAAACAAACTCTGCAGCTTTATTATTAGTATTATTATTTTAAAACTATGACATCTCCTAAGATATTCATTGAAATCAAATGATGTCAAGGGCAAAATACTTGTGATGAATAACCCGTTTATTTGGATAAGGATTAATATCATTTATTTTTTATTATTAATTACAACGGTTATACACCAGTGGAGTTATATAAATTACAATCTCGTCTAGATAGGTAAGTACAGCGTTAATATTAAAAAAGAAAAAAAAATACATTTCGTTAGGTTACAAATTATTAGGACATGCAATTATTCATACACAATGTCTTTCACAAAATCTCGAGCACAATAACATGATTTGGTTGAATCTGTCGGTTAACACGTCACAATCAGGTAGGTCAAAAATAAGGGCATTGATTGCGCTGCTCATGCGACACAGCGGGGAATGTGCACGGGACACCGTGCGAGACTGTGCAGTCGCGAATAGTCTGTGCCGGCGGTTAGACCGGTGTCGTAGGTAATTGTCAGGAACATAAAATGTGCATAGTATATTGTGCAATTCTGGGGAGTCAATTATATTCCGTAAAATTTTCAGTGCAGTGATCATCTGCGTTCGAGACCGCCGAACAGCCAAGGAGTTAACCGGTTACGCAGCGTACGCAAGGGAAGCCTCTAAGGAATAATTTTTCTCGTTTTGGCAACGTTTTTCATTGATGCTCCGCTCCTATTGGTCGTAGCGTGATGGTATATAGCTTATAACCTTACTCAATAAATGGACTATTCAACACAAAAAATTTTTTTCAAATCAGACCAGTAAATTGGAGCCTATTCAATACAAACAAACAAACAAATATTTCCTCTTTATTATTAGTGTAAATAAACGTGATAAATATTAAGTGAAAAATGTTTAAATGATTAAATGTCATCGGAAACATTTCTAAAGAGAAGCATTTGCCAAATAAATGTTTGTAAAGCGAGTGTTTATAAAATAAAACATTTGCGGAATGAGTTGTTTGTGAAATAAACAGTATATTTTTAGTTTACAACCAACGTTTCGTACGTTGGTTGTAAACAAAAAATTTGTCAATGGAGTTTTGGTGAAACATTAATGAATCGGGTACCTAAAGTGCGGTCACTGTCGGACTGCATAGAAAAGAAAGTGAAGCGCGATGACACAACGCTGGTAATTTATTGCAAAATATGAAGCAATTATCTATTTACAAAAAATCTATTGTTTGGGCTAAAAAAATAAAACACTAGTGCTTTAGTATGTTACTTATAGAATAATCTGACAAAAAATCAGAATGATTGCATGTAGGTATATTAATATGGTTTTTATTGTAAAAATAAAGTTTTTAGAGGCATCTTCATATTTTATTTTCTATCGTATCAAATTAGTTGTATTATATTTTCAACACACTATCTACCCTAGCAAATATCCTGAAGAATATCATAATATATTTTTCTGATTTTGTTTACTGTAGTCGATCATAATATATTATTATACTTTTATTGCTTCTAAAACTTGCGTTTTTTGTGTTTAGGTCCTGTTAAATCGTTAAGAGGAATTCAAAGTGCTAAACTATCTAGTCAAATCACTGAGGCACCGTCACAAGAATAATCTTTAAGAACCTCGGAAAAGAAAGAGTTTACGAAATAAATTATGTTAAGCAGTGGTGTTTATGAGTTTGTGTCGATTAACAACACTTTATAATCACGCTACCAATTTTTTAACTTTTATCACACTAATTAACATATTGGCTACTTTTTATCCCGATATTTCCACGGGATCGACATTTACGCGGGTGAAACCGCGGGGCGCAGCTAGTGTGTGATAAAATCAGAACCATATTAAGTGTCGGATATTATAATTACATTCATTTGTCGAAACCACAAATTCACAGTTTGGTTCAGCAACAATTTTATTGCAATTTTGTGACTATTGCGTCCTGTATTTTCATAACAGCTGTGATAATTACAAAAGTTACCGTTCATTTTAATAACAACATAGGTAATACAAAAACAACAGTGGAAGTTTCGGGGCTTTGCAGAGGAATAAGTTTTTGACTTTCTCACGGCTAAAGGTAGGTCCACTTCTCCTTCTGAAGTCTTCATCCTAACAAAGTTAGGTATTAAAGTTTTTGTACTCAAATTAATTAATTAAACGTGTACTATAATTAATTAATTAAACGTGTACCTACTATAATTTATTAATTAAACGTGTACTAAAATTTATTAATTATTCGTGTACTAAAATTTATTAATTAAACGTGTATTAAAATTTATTAATTAAACACGTGTAACAAAATAAATTTAATATAAGTATTGCATCTATGTAGGTGCGTAACCAAAGTTGTTACTCAGATGTATGAATGAATGAAGTCAGAATGTCATGAATTCAGCACAAGATCAAAGGCCTCATTTACGGAGACGCGGGGCGTCGCGCGTTGCGTTGAGCGGCGCGGCCCGCACTGAATTCAAATATATGGCGTTGTATAAGTGCGTTTACGGAGAAGCGATTTTAGACGCGTTTGTTTGAATTAGGGCGTTTTTTGCGGCCGAGCCCGCGGATGGCACCGACGCGTCCCACGCGGCGTTTATCGCAGCGGCGCACGCAGCGGCAATTCTCGATGAAGCTATGCCCGCCGCGTGCTTCGCTACACGCTAGAGGATTCGCCGCGGGCGCCGCGGCGGGCACCGCCACGCTTCCCGTCTCGCTTCTCTATGAACATGGTCGTATATCGCTATAAGTTTGTGTTTACGCGTGCGATGATGCGTGCCGCTTCACGCGCCGCCCCACCGTAAACAGAAAAAACGTCCGACGCGCCGCGAGACGCTACGCCACACGCGACGCGAGACGCCCCGCGTCTCCGTAAATGAGGCCTAAGAAGACCTACCGAAGAAATATTTCACCGGATATCAAAAAAAAAAAAATCAGTTTCATAGAAAAGTGCAATACCTACGCGGTCAAAATGTATGGAAAGTTTTTTTTTAATCATTTACGAACAATTTCGATTAAAGGCTATCAAAACCAAAATTCAGTTTCATAGAAAAGTGCAATACCTACGCGGTCAAAATGTCTGGAAAGTTTTTTTTAAATAATTTACGAAAAATTTCGATCAAAGGCTATCAAAAACAAAATTCAGTTTCATAGAAAAGTGCAAACCTACGCGGTCAAAATGTATGGAAGTTTTTTTTAAATAATTTACGTCAAACAGGCGCGACACGCGATAAAATCGCGCGTGGCACAAAGGCACGGCAAGTCGCGCAACGAGCGGTGCCTTTGTGTCGCGCGCGGTTATATCGTTTGTCGCGCCTGTTAATAGTAGCCTTTATGGTGGTTCAAAATCATGTACTGAATCCATATTATAATCCATCCCTGTCACCCCGTATTTCTATTATTAACTGTCAGTTTTTTATTAATAGTTCGAATGTAAGTCGTCTAAGGTACCTTTCGAGAACTTGTTAATACAACGATATCTGCAAACATCACACCCACACATTAATTTTTCATCAATATGACGTCAAGACAGCGACCGCAGTTTCCTAGGCAAATAGAGCATATAGCTTATAGGCAAGCTATGCTGCGTTTACGTCGAGTAAATATGTGCATACGCTCTAGTATAGTAGTATTTTTCTGCGTATGGATGGCGGCGGCTATCTAAATTAATTGTGATAATATGACTTCAAGACAGCGACCTCTGTTTCCTAGACAAATAGAGCATAATTATGGCTTATAGGCAAGCTATGCTGCGTTCACATCGAGTAAATATGTGCATACGCTCTAGTACAGTAGTATTTTTCTGCGTATGGATGGCGGTGGCTATCTAAATTAATTGTGACAGCCCATAATTTTACGAGAATAAACTTTGCTGAAGTAATAAAAAGATTAGCCAATCAGCTGGATAGTCAAGATGGCCATCCTGGCCAATTAGCTGTTTGGTCAAGATGACCACCCACTAACCAGCTGTGACTAGCAAATTTCATATTTCAAAAATTCACTATATGTTTCCATCAAAAATGCAAATACGATAAACATGTTGTAACGGAATTCGTTTATCAATAAAATGCTTAATAACAAAATGGGCACAGATCATGCCCTGTTTCATGAAATGAAATTCCTGTCTTCTCTTGAATTTTGTGGAATTATTAAATGAAATGCAATTATTATTGCTGTTCGCTTCGAGCCTAACAAGGAAAAATATCTCTAATATCATGCATAATAAACAGTATTCTGTTCTAAGACTGTGTTATCATGACGGTCATGACAAAGATCAGTGTCAAGAAAGGCCGATTACCAGAAAGCAACCTGATATAGAAAGCAAGCCGTTTGACAAGTGAGGTGATTAGGTAATGTCCAACAAAAATGTGACCACAGTAATACCAGGAGGATATGAAGTGGATTTTGAAGCCAAATCAGGGATATGGACTTATGACCATCGTAACATGAATTATAGGCTTTTTGGGATGAGAGTTGATGAGAAAGTAAGTCTTATTACTCGGGGGGTTATGGCAACAGGTATATTGTCTAGCTATAGACTTGCATCACCACCTGTAGAAGGATTAAAAATAACTACTGCCAGATTTCTGGAGAATAATATAAATGAGATCTCAGAAGGAACATCACACAACATCTATTTAAATGGTTTATTGTACACTGCTATTAAAGATTCTTCAGTAGGGTATCACGGGGATTCCACAATTACTAGACAACTAGATGAGATAATGAAGAGATATACTACGCAGGGGCAAATATTAAGATATGGAAAGAGATGGCTGGAAGGTGAAAGTGATGAACCGCAGGATGAACCCTGGAGCAAGAGAATAAGGGTAGAAGGCACAGAAAAGGATGCAGAGATGGATGTAACAGTGGGACAATCTTACAACATAATAGAAGAGGATATAGATTTTGATATTCTGGATCAAGATGACAACTGATTTAATTTTTATTTGTGTGCTCCCATTTAAAAATCATGAAAAAGGATCTTGTTTTTACAATGATACAGATTACTGACGAACGATTTACGCTGCAATTTGTATTTTTTTTTAATTTAATTGTTGTGAATGTGACCACTATGTGGGTCATTTCTTTTTTCTGTTTTCCTTCTTAGTTAGTTTTAATCGTGAAGTAATTTAAGCGGCCTACCCAAAAGTCCTTTCTGTGGTCAATACCACAGAAAGGACTTTTAGGTAGGCCGAATTCGTCGAATCGTTGAGCTCCTCAAGTTCTGAGGTTGAGCTGCACTATTTTTGACAAATGCGTGCACTGACTGGACACTGCGTGGTTCTTTCCTCAACAGACCATTTCAGACACCAATCTACATGGTCTTCACATGATCTGACCAAGATTTTGTCTGGACTTTAAAAGAGACTGAGCTCTGAGATTGTTTCGGCCTTTCTTAGAATATTCAGATAGGAAACGCCGACCATCTAGCTTAAAAAAATATGATTGACGTGTAAAAGTGTTTGTAAAACTTACTTACAGAAAATAAATAATTTATCATAACTAGTTTCAATTAAAAATTGTGCAACTTTCTCGGTAATACATGACCGCTATTTTGTCTCTCTTAAGAGAAATGTCTGGCTAGAACAAACACCTAAGTTTTAAGTACACTAAACCAGACAAACTAAATTGAAATGCAGCATCGCCATTCGTATAATTTTGCCGAATTAATAACTAAGACGCAGACTGTCTAGGGAATAGAGAATAAAATATACATTTTCATATTTTAATTCATCTATATTTTGTACTTGATGGTTCGCTCACGTTTGCCGATGACTCGTTCGATAAATGACGGGGTTGAACGCGTCGGGTAGGGGACTAATGAAATCGATTAGTCGTTTCGAACCGATTTCCATAGTCCCCGTGAATTTATGTAGGTAGGATATCTGGAATTTACAAGGTTTAACTAAAATTGACTTCGTAAAACCATCATCTGCCTAACCTTTTCCCAACAATGTTGGGGTCGGCTTCCAGTCAAACCGGATGCAGCTTAGTACCAGTGTTTTACATGGAGCGACTGCCTTTCTGACCTCCACACCCCAGTTACTGGGTAACTGAGTTGTAGAGGTCGACGACGAAACCCCATGGTAAGACTGGTTGTCATGCTTTCGGGCTTCTGTCGATACACGAATGACAGCTGGGACCAACGGCTTAACGTGCTTTTCCGTGCCCCGTGCCACGGAGGGGTCTTGGTATGTAAAGATGGTCATCCATCCACGGACCAACTGCGGCAAGCGTAGCCTAACCTGATCTATCGACCCGTGCGGCTGTTATTACTTAGCCACAAGCCCCTCAGACTTTGTAAAACCATTCTGAGTATTTTACAGAAATCTCACTAAAATTGCTGTGGCTTTTTAGGCTTCCGCAACAAGCAACTCTAGTTGGCACGCTGTGGGTGGGTTATTACTAAGGCTCCTCTGTCTGTCACAACGCTGTATCTTTTCAACCGTAATAGGTAGACATTTGAAAATTACATAGTATGTAGATACTATAGTGCCATCCACGAAGACGCGCCCCACTCTTCTTACTAATCGCTAGCGGTTATCGCTAGTTAATTCCACTAGTGTTTTAGTTTATTGATACACACTAATTACCCACTACAGCCAACTGGTTTATTTAGCCGTTTAGTTAACGCCTAGCCTTTTTACTAAACGGATCAACGGCGTGCGAGCCGAGAGAGCGAAGCGAGGCGAGCACTATTTGCAAAAGCCAGACGGTTAACTAAATGGCTAATTTAACCAGTTGGCTGCGACATAATTATCGAACACACTAGCGGAATGTTGCACATTTGTACTGGAAGCGATTAGGAAGGGGGCGCGTCTTCGTGGTTGGCGGTATCTGTATTATGGCCGCTATAATTATGTATCGATTTGTAAAAAAAAAGGATGTGATGTGTCAATTTATATATTGAGTATGACATGTCAATTTCTATATTGAGTATGACATGTCAATTTATATAATAATATCGTTTTATTTATTTATTGCTGTTTCAATTTTCACTATAACATGGGCATAGCACGTATTTCCAAACACTCCCAAACGTTCTATTAGTTATGACAGCTGACTCGCCCAGTTCGAACGCCCCACGGCGCGATTCTTTGTGAAGCGTAAAAAAAACCATTCAGTCAGACCATAACATCATCCCTTATTTTAACGGTGGTATTAATTCTTTTTACACTGCTTTTTACGCGTTTTATGTGGGACAACAATGGTTTTATGTTATTCTGGTGGGAAAGTTGTTTAAGATCGTGGGTGATTCAAATAATAGGTAGTAAGATTCGTTGCGAAATGAAATTTGTCCATTTTAGCTATTGTGTTGTGATTGAGTACCGACAGTGTGTCGTTTGCTCTTTTCGTGGCCAGTTGCTACACGTGTAGGTACACCATATTATTCTGTATATACTTACCTACTGTTATACACGCTTGCTGCACGTGTTCTGTATGGGTCAATATACAGAGTGGCACACTCTCGACCTGTATGGGTCAATATACAGAGTGGCACACTCTCGACTTGTATGGGTCAATATACAGAGTGGCACACTCTCGACCTGTTACTATCGATTTACAGAGTGGCACACTCTCGACCTGTTACTATCGATTCAGTACATGATTCTGATTGATGCCTTTGTTTAAATATTTCGTCAATTATTAAAAAAAAAAATTGCTTTCCATAAATTTTGACCGCGTAGGTATTGCACCAGATATTTTTTAGGATAACCGACACATAATTTATTCGCTAGGAGGTTTAGAATCATGAGTTGAATTCAAGGTTACAGTAAGCGCGTCGATTTTCCTGCCAGCCTGTATTTTCTGTAGATTTAGATAAATAGCCTTAGCTTTGTTTTAAAACTTGTTTGAGCAGAAATTCATTTGGAGTGTTTGAACTTTAAATGAATGGATAGTGGTAGTCCGCGAAGATAAATTTTCTTACGTTTTTTACAATTCGCAGGTCAGTGTCAGATTGTATCTTGATCAGAATATGCTTCGCGACAATAACAGGTACATCATCATCATCTTCCTGCCCTTATCCCATGTTACTTGGGGTCGGCGCAACACGTTTTCTTCTTCCATAACAGGAAGATATTTAGAAAATTATAATCATTAGAATCATTAATATATCTTTCGAAGTTAGATTTCTACCACCAACCACCAATCTCTCATGGAAAAGTGGTAATGGTAGAAATCTCGATTCTATCGATTATCGATTTTGTACTTTGTTCGGATTTTCTCGCACCAAGAAATATTTAGAAATGGTTAATAATTAATATATGATAATCGATAAACCAATTTACTATGTTCCAAGATCCTATATTTTGTGTGATATAAAATTGCCGAATTTATTTAAGTCCAAAGTAAGGATATGAACAGCTCGTATAATGGAATGAAATGGAATCAATTTCCGACAGAGATTTTGTAATAAAATAAATTAACAGTGTGAGGACTTTTTAGGCGCGATGGAGAGAAAATTAGGAATAATAATCCGGAGGCATGGATGCCGATGGGACGACCACACCCACAGATGACCCACCCACGACCACAGATGTAGTAAACCTCAGATGACCCACCCACGACCACAGATGTAGTAAACCTACTACTAATAGAGTAGAATAGTACTAAGAGTAATACACTGACATTATTGTACAAACCTTCCACAGTGCATTTGCCGACAGGAGCCGTGTAGAACATTTTGTTTTCAGCAATTTGAGTTTTAACCACATAGAGGAAGCCGACAGAGTAGGTACTGTGTGCAACAGAGCTTTAGGCTTAATTCTGAGTCGTATAAAACTAGAACAATAAAACAACACGTGCTTAACCAAGACGGTATGTGACTCGTCTTTTGAAATTATGAATATAAATAGGTTTAAGTGCTACTTGGATTCTAATGTTAACCAAGCCAAGGTATGAACACGACGACGAAGTTGTTAATAATAGTGACGAAGTTATTAATAATAGTGGCGAAGTGGAAGATTTGAACCAGAAGCCATTGGAGTATTGCAGTAATTTAGAATGTTTTATTAAAAAATAAACGTACTTAAATAACAAGCATTGAAAACGAATAATCTAATTATACTATCGAAACATGTATGAGAAAGTACAACCACTATAATAACCTACCTACATGAAAAAGCTAACATAATCCCGAAAAACGGGCAATTGAGACGAAAAATCCTAACCATTTTCGTGATCACATGGTAGAGGCTGTGGGCTACCCGATCCCCGAATTTGTAATCTTTGCGTGTATACAAAAGGTAAATTGCTCGGTGGCATTTTCAACGGTAATGATGTCATCGCCGCATCCCGTAATCGAGGTCTGGATACTTTTATAGTAGATCCATTGGCCGACTGTTACACCGGAGCGTTATACTTCGGCAAATATATTGTTTTTACTAAAGAATCTGGTTGTCGTTGTTTATAAAGAAAGGCAGTCAATTCCCGCAAATGCAAAGTCTTTAGAGGCTTGGAGAGCAAAATGGCAAGTAGGCAGGATCGACGATGATGTCAAGAAACACAAAAAAAACTGACAAGCTGATCATAAAAAATAGAGACTACGAAACAAAGCATGTTTTCATTTGTCATACTCGGAAACTGTCGGAAAGTAGTGTGTGTTTGATCCGAATAGCGGGTGGAAGACGCTGCTTCCCACCACTGGGCGGGAAAGACTCAATAGTAATTCCCTCTCTAGGGCGAGAATGAATTTTTAAAATAAAACTAAATTTAGTATGTAGTCAGCTACGAAATGTTTTACAGCTGCGGTCTTGTGAGTGTATAAACAGCCAGTGTGAATTAAAAAAAATACCTACTCGTATGCGGGCCCGTGGCGGTGTGTTTCATATTTAAAATAAAAAAAGAATATAGGTAGTAGGTATAATTTGGTGAGATACCAAATCTGCAAATTATACCGAAATTCAAAAACATGGGTTTTTGTTTAATTAAAACTGAGATTTGAAAGATAAATGTTGATTTTATTGTAATTGGTAGCAGAGTGTGATTACAACATCTACAGGCGGATAGTAGGTACCACAGATACAAGAGAAAAAGTTAGTACCTATGTCATAGACAGAATTTTAAGTGTCTATATAGACGTCAACAAACACGGCGCCAAATTTAAACTATTTAATAGTTTTAAAGACTAATATTTGATTAAAAATGTGTTCAAGCGATTCAGTAATGTTGACCCCAGATTCGGTTAAAGACGAGGCAAATACAGTAATCAAAAATCTTTTGTCAGAAATTTCAAAAGAAAGATACTTAAATACATACAATGATTTTATGATTTTTTTTTTACTTTCCTTAATTATTCGAAATGAAAGTTTAACACGGGTGAAAATCATCAATTCCTACTCTATATATATAGCCACCCTCGCCGCTCTTTTAAATACTTCATATGGGAATTGATTCCTTTCGATCCTTGTATAACAATCTACTATTACCTAATTCTCTAAATCACAATCATCTGCAAACGCTATTTTCAAACTTATTTCAGCACCGAAGTTTTGCAGTAATACCTTAACATAGCTAAAATTGAAAGACGTTGCCAGTAGTAAAACTTAAGTATTCGGAGTAAGAAAACACGAAATAAACTTTACGATTTCGGAAGAAAATACGAGTATGACGTAATTTACGAACTTTTTACAGAAACTTCAGTAGTTTTAAAGCAATACTTTAAGTATTTTATTTAACTAATACTTATACATAATATATGAACGCTCTGTGAAACTTGCGAGTAGAATTCTGGCATTTTAGCTTGTTCCGCGTGTAGGATTGGAATGTGATGAATTGCATGACTGGTGAAAGAGATCAATACTTGGGGATGACTGTATTATTACGAATTTGAATGAAAATATACAAGAATTTTACATACATTCGTACGTGTAGGAAGGTGCCTAAAGATGAGGGTTTTCTTAATTTGCATTGATAAAAAGAGCATTTCTTTGCACACACGTCATTGTGGTCATATAATAGGACCTCTTTCAGAACCTAATTAAATCCTAAGGATAGTGGAGCATCACGAAGTTTGTGTGGCTGTTTGCGGTAAAGGGATCAATCTGCGGCTTGGCGGGCAAGTGTGAATAATATTATTCTTTATTTTCAACATCTGAAATTTGTTCAACATCTGAATACACATGAACCCCTTTATTCATAAACGTTACTTAAAGTTAAGTAGTGATTAGTGACTGTTTAACCATACATTTTTGGCAACATGTAATTATCGTTTATAAATAAACCTTAAATATGGAAGAATATTATAATTTAAATGGGAAATCTTATCTGGAAGGTCATTACAAAATGGTCTGGGGTTCAAACTTTCCAATTACTTAGGACGAAGTAAAGCCCATCCTCAAGTATGACGCGTTTATCTGCTTACCCCCTTAAATCACTAATAAACGTATTATATCAGTTGAAGAGTTACACATCGATTTCTTTTTCAGTCGTCAGTAATTTGACTTTCTTTATTAGTAAGGGGGTTAAGGTATAATACTGTCAAACTCCTATTTGAAACTTACACCCGAATTCAAAAATATCGAAAAAACCTATTCATAGGCAATATTTGGGTGGCGATAGGCACTTATGCGTCCCTTAATATTTAGGCTTGTATTATGGAACGCATTGAGAAATGCCTTACTTCGCATGGTATTGCCATTTAGACAAGTATTGTTTGTGAATACGGGTGTTAATTTACAGTGAACAATCATTCATTGAGTCATCGGCCACATGACTATTACATACAAAATCAAACTGGTTCCTAATTTAATTTATATTAATTTATCTACTTTTACAATATTTGGAAATATGTGAGCACCATATTGTATCTATCACATAATTGATTTACCTGTCATTGCTTCATTTTTAATTCTTTTTACCTTTTGTGGTAGACTAATTTTATTCTAGGTGCATCGTCTTCACATATAATTATATTATGCATATAACACCTTGTAAAACATTTTAAAAGAGTAACGGTGGATTTAGTTGTAACTTTTGACGTGCAAAAGTGCCTTTAATGTGCCTATTTGAAATAAATTATTTGACTTGTTTGAAATATGATTGTAATCAAAATAGGTTTTTGTGACAATTATAAAAAAAATGTTACGTGTCGGTGTAAATTACACCCAAACGTAATGTGGGGTGTACCTAAATGACATCATGAGGCCGGTCCGAAGCTTTGTATGAATCTTATCTCTGTTTCGCGACCGCCACTAACACCGCACGTAATGGCTGCCCGCGCGTGATTTGTGACACAAATTCATCGTATATTGTGCCGCTACGATAAATTAATTACGGTGTGAATGCGAGCCGACTAATTAGTTTTTGCGTAGTTTAATAATCCGTTTTGTTTGTTTCAATTATGGATGAGGTGATATGTTTGAGGTTTAATAAATAGTGGTAAATGTAACTTTTGTACGCAGTTATTGTGTAGGGAAATACTCGTATATCATTTCGTTTTATATTTTACTGGGTAGCGCTGGATTGGGTTTTATTGACATAGTCGTTTGATTTTGACAATAGACATAAAAGGCCACTCAAGAATTAGTATTTAAATCTTCTCATATTTAAACTTGATAAGCCTTTAGTGTTTATTTACGACTAGCTTCCGCCCGCGACTCCGTCCGCGCGGATGTCGGTCTTCGCGTGGATGGTTTATTTCTCCATTTTGAGTAACTCTGACAATGACATCTTATAAATATCTATTGGACCCAAATACGGCTAAGCCTATAATAATTAAGAAGATCCCTCTATTGAGCTACTGCTGTTGAGCTCGCGTTCTGTAGTAAGTATTTTTTTCATAGTAATTCCGACCTTGATAAGTAGCATGTAGCAGTAAATTACTGACAATGACGAAAAGTTTGCAATAATAAAAAAGTGATCGTGACAATGCGACAGAAAGTTAATTGAGAGCTTCAGCATACACAACATTGTTAGTGAGCTCGTCTGGAATATGAACATGAAGATTTCTTGGACTGCTCACATGGGAAAGAGCTACGTAAAGTTGCCCGTGTGAAAAACAACTCGCGGTAAGATCTACGCCAGCAACTCCTAGGGTCTGACCTTGAGCCTTATTTATTGTCATGGCGTAACACAAAGCTACAGGAAACTGTATTCTCTTTAATTGAAATAGAAAATTATCCACTACGGGTAATGCAACGTGTGTTCGCGGTTCTACAGAACAACGTCTATGAATAAAACCGAAAAATAAGATTTTTTTTTCTACGTATTTTTCCAGGATAAAAAGTATCCTATTTTATGCCCAGGATAATAAGGTATAATTATACCAAGTTTCATCGAAATCGAACCGTTAGTTTTCACGTGATGCCTGTACATACAGACAGACAGACAGACAGACAGACAAAAATTTTTTTAATCACATATTTGGGTTTGGTATCGATCCAGCAACACACCCCGCTATTTATTTTTTCAATATTTTCAATGTACAGAATTGACCCTTCTACAGATTTATTATATGTATAGATATTTATTTATGTATTCACGCTATCTTACAATTCTTTTTTCTATTATAAATGGGTAGCCTTTCAGAGTTGAGGCACTCGAGCAACTAACTAACTGATATTAAATTTCTACTGGTACTATGGCGCTCTCTAGACCATCCACCTCTTAACTACCAGTCAATCCTAGTATATACAGGATAGGCAAAAAATCGTGTTATTTGCAATAAAAAAAAATTATCATCACGACGTCAGTGCTTTTAAGACACTGGATATCATGATTTATCAGTATTGGCACTTTTCAATATCTTTTAGATCTCACAAAAAATATCTTACTGTATCAAGTTAGGGCTCTGCAACAAAGATAATTTTTTACTGCAAATAACCCCAACTATCACCCTATTTCGTTTGATCCACGATTTTTTGCCCACCCTGTATAACCTTTAGATTATCATTCTCTTCAGAACAATTCCTTAGAAAGAAACTGCGAGCTCCAAAGATTCAATAAGGAAGATCGGAAGCCATACGAATATCAGCCTGTTCTATTGGTAATCTTAATCTTAATTAGACGCGAGGTCAAGACTCAGGTAAATATCCTCAGGAGACTGGCAGGGACGAAATCGACGTGAAACCATCGATTTAAAACATGATTCTGAATTTGAAATGATTTTCTTAAACGCAGGCCGTCTTATTACAAAACGAGATCTAATCTTAGACCTAGCCTAAACCTTCGAGCCAGTTACTCTATTTTGAACTTTATTCCGACAAACGTAAAGTTCTTAATGCAAAATTGACAACTTAGACTCGGGTTTAACGTCAGTTTTTGTAATAAGAACTTTAGTTTCGTTGGATTCGAAATTTAAAAATGGCTGGATGGTTTAAACCTGGGTCTAAAGACAAATCTTGTTTTGTAATAAGGCCGAGGGGGTTTAAGAAAATCGTCGGTAAATAAAAAACAAAATGCTGTTCCATGTCTAGAATTATGTGCTGAATTCTCATGGTTTCCTGTCCGTCTTTATAATCCGTTCATAGAAAAAAAAACTGGCCAAGTGCGAGTCGGACTCGCACACGAAGGGTTCCGTCGTACCATACACAAGGCAAAAACGCCGAAAAAAAACACGTTTGTTGTATGGGAGCCCACTTAAGTATTTATTTTATTCTGTTTTTAGTAGGTACCTATTTGTTGTTATATAGGCCAGAAATACATCATCTGTGAAAATTTCAATCTAATCCACATCTTGAAATCAGGATCCAATGAGAAAACATTCATCACTAGATCCATCATGAATCTGGCCAATGGATCTTCTGAGAATGAACGCGGTTCATGAGATACAGCTTGGTGACAGACGAACAGCGGAGTCTTAGTAATAGGGTCCCATTTTACTCTTTGGGTACGGAACCGTAAAAAGAATGCGTATTCTAAAAGCGTGTTCCTTATACAATCTAGATTCATTCAAACATGAAAATCTTATTCGAAACTACTTAGCTACCGTTCCTAGTTGATACATTTTCGTTTCTATCTTCGATATTGTTTTAGCCTGACCTGTTTGCCTGTTCCATCTGCGTCTCGATCTTAAAAACAATGATCAAGACATAGGTCAACGGCGGTAAACATATTTCCCTACAATTCCCACTGGCACTTTGCCAGAACATATTGATTTTACTATGAGAGTCGACAAGTCCTCGGCATCTTGAAGAGATGTGACGATTTCCGGAGTTCACTTTAGAACTATAGTTAGTGTGTAAAGTTCACTCATACTCTATAGAATAGGGAGGATCCTCCGACCTGACGGGTGTTGTGTCTGGCGGGCAACTGCCCAATGATTCATGTCGGGCATTGCGTGGTAAACTCTGCTTGCGAGATGCAGCATTTGCGTGACGTCAGTATGACGCACTATTCGCATGTGGCGTTACAGAACCATGTTATGCAGCCGACCTAAGCATAGCAGTAGTATGAATCGAGTTTGACTGAATTTATTTTTGTAATATGTTGTAGGCACAAGTTATTAAACAAAATATCCATAACATTTTCGTAAACATAACATCAACAAAATGCCCAAACACTGAAATCCGAACGTTTAAGTCGATTAGTCAGTATCGGGTACAACACTAGTATAAACAACGATAGCCACTTTAGTATATTAGTCATCGATACTTGACAGATATGTATAACAACAAACCTACGCCAATTTATGGTAAAATGTATGACATAGATTGATTGGGCTTGGCAGAATATTATATATGGCTGATGCTTCATATAAATCGGCATTTTATTTTTATTTGTTGAGCTAATATTCTGTTAGAATTCTAATGAATACAGTTCTAAGCTTTCAGTTAAGGTCATGAAATACACTACATAATTGTGGTAAGAAGATCGATCTTGGTGGTCCAGTAAACAAACCTTCAATGATACAATAATACCTACAAACATAAGGCAGAGTTATGAGTGAAATTTTAAAATTCTTACTGTTAACTAACTTAAAATCTCATAAAAACTCATCCTGCTACGCTCATAGAGCTACCACCATCCACCATGAAAAGTAATCCTTAAACTATGAAAACTTTAAAGTTACTCGGTTACACCCGTTATTCGATCTGTTTTATTATTAAACTGTAGTAATTAATAACTGACGGCGTCAGGTGTTACCTTTCCCGTGCTTTGTTTAGACTGAGCTAGTGTTGCAATTTGCCAGCCGGATGAAAAATAAATAAAAAATTGCATTTTCGCTAAAAGCTATCTTGACAGCGGGACGAAAAAAAATACATTTTCGCTAAGTAAGAGCTATCTCCAAAGGATATTTACCAACAGATCCTTTGTTTTAGGGTGTATACAAAATATGGCATTGTATAACCTCTACTGCTAGCCGTTTAACAGTTAGGTACATGGAAAAGGTGACTACGCTCAGTGATTATCGAAATGCGTATGTTTACACCATACAAGCGGACTTCTAGGTTAGCAGTAGTTGGATTTCATGAAACTGACGTAACATAGACGCACATTACAAAATATAAAATAACAACATTGAAAGTAGCCAAAAGCCGAGAAATAAAAATAAAAACAAGCTAAAAGTTTTACAATTTTGCCTATTGCTTGATGTTAGTTCAATATAATGGTCACACTAAGACCATTGTGCAACAACGCGATACTGAAATAGACAATAAACAAAACGAAACGTCGATTGCAGAGTGGAAACATTAATTTGTAACAAACAAGCAAGTAAAGTGCGTCGCAACATCGGTAAAGAAGAAGACGTGTCTGGCAACAGGGTTAACATCAATTTTTTGACTTTTTATCGTCCGATAACACCGTCGCTCGCATGACTAAAAGTCCTGTCTAATTTTTAGCCGATTTGAGTCAGGACAACTATAACACTTTTCCATTCGTAATTCTTTACATTTTGTTGCCTTTCAAAATGGTTATATTTTGAGACCCAAATAACATAGAGGTACGACGGTTAGTGAAAAGTGTAAAGAATCACGAATAGAAAAATGTAGCTGTCCCAACCCAAATCAGCCAAAAAAAAAAATGAGATAGGACTTTTAGTCATGCCCGGGACGACATGACATCACAAACACTTCGTCTCGTTAGACAAAAGAGACTTCGTGGCAAATTAGTCTTAAATCCTTGAATGGCAGCCGCATAGCTTAATATTTTCAACGAATTTTGACACTTAAAATAAATAAAAAAACAGTGGCACTCCGGGAGTGCCGACAGAAGTGAAAACAAAACACAAACATAATACTTTGCCATCACTCACTGACACATTGGATATACATTAAAACCGAGTACATCCCGAGGACAGCCGAAAACATTCAAAGCGGGTATTTTGAATCGTCTTATAAACAACACGCGCAGTGTCGCTTACGGTAACAGTGGCGCGAGTTCAATGATTTTTCCCATCTCAAAAAATGCCCAACGCGCCAAAAGAAGTTTTCTCTTCACTAAAACTTTATTTCAGACTATGTCCATAATTTTGTTAGTATTTTGCTGTTAGTAACAATAATGCTTATGTAATTAAGTTAGTATTGTTAGTTTTCAAATAGCAATTATTATTAATTCAGACCTAGGACTGTCCCCACCCAGTGTCCCTGCAAGGGACAGTCCGCTCTGGCAACGATCATTTTTAGAATGCTGTTGTTACTATTGGATATACAAATTATTGTATATACAAACTTTATGTAAAAATGAAAAGAATAAAGAAAAACAAATCTGTCTGTCACTCAATAAAATTTTTCTCTTCAAGTCGTTTCTTTTAATCTTACGATTATATCCTACATTGGTTATGGGCCCAGGAACCCAGTCACCCCGAGTAGGAGTAGCGTGGATCCATGAAATAATTATTTGTGCAAAGGAGCGGCGATGAGCATGTTTAGGATCGAGCCCCTGAACAAAGAAAATTATGATAGCTGGCGAATACAGGTACAGGCAATCCTAATAAAAAATGATGGATGGAAGTATGCAAATGGAAAGGTACCATAACCATCTGAAACAGGAGAAGCTAAAAATTGGGAAGCTGAGGATGAAAAGGCCAAAGCGGATCTAATTTTGTCGATGTGTGGTACGGAACTTCGACATATTAGGGGCTGTAACACTTCGAGAATATGCTTCGAAAGGACCTGCTAAGAAAGCTACACTTCTGAAGCGACTGATGTTGCACAAAATGTCGGAAACGGGTGATGTACCAGATCATTTGAATAGATTTTCGACGCTGTTGATAAACTAGCCAGAAATGAGTATACATATCAACGATGATTTGTTGTCTATAATGTTATATAGTTTACCTGGAAAATTTGAAAGCTTTAGATGTGCTATTGAGTCAAGAGACGAGTTGCCGAAACCAGAGGCATTGAAGATTAAAATATTATGAAGATTAAAATATTAGAAGAGCACGAATCCAGAGAGATCAATAGATCTCAGAATGAAGGCGTAATGCATACATATAGAAAAAGAGGTTTAAAGAAATGGAACAAAACCACGAAAGTTGTTCCAACTACCAGCGAAGAAGTATTTAAATATACTCGTAAATGCTTTAAATGTCAAATGCAAGGACATAAGGCATCAGAATGTCCGAATAAAAAGAAGGTACAAAAGGATGTGGTAGCACATCGTGTGGATGTAGACGAAGCACTGATTACTTTTAATGTTTCAGATTTAGAAGTTTGTAATACTGTAAATGCACAAAAAGACGATTGGATTTTTGATAGTGGGTGCACGTCTCATCTATGTAATGATGCGAGTATGTTCGGGGACACTTTAATTGTAACAAGCGGAGAACTAAATTTAGCTACGCATGTGAGTACTGAAATAAAAGGTAAGGGTACTGTAAGGTTGTCGGCATGTAACAAACATTCAGAGACCGCGATTGACTTATATGATACACTTTATGTTCCGAACCTAAGGACAAATTTAATATCTGTAGCCAAGCTAACCTTATTACTCTGTTTTCTCCCTAGTTAAAATTATACTAGAGCAAACTTTTGCAATTTTTTTTTATCTTGCTCCCATTTTGCATGTTTAATGACATATCGATGGTAGCCGATTCAAATTGCTTGCTTAAATAAGATATCCTGGCTGAGTTCACAATGTGTTTATCTGGAATCACTAACATAAAACAAAGCGATGAAGAGGTTGCCTTAAGTCATTAAATAATACAATGATATTTTTTTAAAGCAATGAAATTTAATTAAATCATTTAAAATAAACTAACTGTTGTCGCATAGGGTATATACCTCTTGCAAAAGAAAAGTATTTTTATTTAATATGTTGAAACTTCCACTGCAGATGACTCAGCAGTAGCTCAAAAAAGATCCCTTTATAAAAAATAAAGGTGTAATCATAACATCACCACATGACTACGAACCTCCTAATGATATCTTAAAAAATAAATAATTAGCCAGCTCAATATTACGAACCCTTACTTTGCGCGATATTAAAGCGAAGGTTCTGCTGCAATTTATCTTAATAAGGACTCGGTTGAAAATTTATCGGCCGTGATACATTTATCGTGTTTAATCTTACTTGCAAATTAAAAGTGCAAAGCTTGAGATGAAAAGGTGGGAGCTTTTTATTAGGAAAATCGAGTTATTGGTTAGCTTTTACACGTAACATATCAGAAGTTATTGGTAGACTACTGACATCTAAATTCCATGTTTAATTAAATTGTATGACCATGCATACGAGTTTGAAAAGCCTTGCCTCGCCTTGCCTTGGTGAAACGCTGTCAAACATTTTCGCCAGTATCTTCATGGTCAAAATAAGCTAGAAATTGAAAATCGCAAAATATGAAGGAGGTAGACGTATAGTCCCAAAATACAAAAATGAAAGATGTTTCTAATAAAAGGGATGCGCCGTGGGGCCCCAGGCCAGGGGCCCGCGCGTCTGCTCCGCAGCCGTTCAAGCTTTCACATGTGGACATGACACATAACAGACAAATTTTTATTTACTGTAGTTTTTTTTTTGTAGTGTTCAATGGTAAATGTAAATAGTGCCAGTCAACCTGCCACATTGCTTGATGTCCAGATGAATGTCCCCTTTGCTCGAGACAAACGGGCGCTACGGATACACTAACTCCATAACCGAACACTATGGAAAACCCTTGTTAATTAAAAAAAAAATCTACTACCCCGTTTTAAAGAAATCCCAAGGGCGCATGTGATGTCTCCGGCTTGAGATCCAGGAGAAATCTTATAGTGCCTGGTAGAAACGACTAATTTTTAACCGACTTCAAGAAAAGGGGTAGGTTGTTCGTCGGTATCTAAAAAATGGGAAAAATTATATTCGTAATTTCTGCGGTACGTAATTTTTTTCTACAATTTAACATTTTTGTACAATTTTACACTTTAGTTTTGTGGTAGGCCCTGGCTACCGACATTGCCTGTCACCTTCTTAACAGTCTGTCACGGCGAGCGTCGGTTTGTAACAGATTCTTATCCTAAGGGAAGACAATTTACCACAACCTTCCTGTTAATCCATCCAATACCTACTGCCTGTTTCTGTGTGGACTTAGCTCCCCACATTATTGGTGGTTTTAACATAGATATAAAAACGAGAATTGAAACTATAAGGCATCGTCGCTAATAAAATGCGAATGCGCGATCATCGTAGGTTCACGCGAATTTTACTCGTACGAAAGCGCGATGAAACGTATTGAACTCGAATAGGTGTCCTAACTGACAATCGCACAACGCGGTCGCGCGACTCAAACGCTTATGATTGGTAGTACGGTCTACATGTGGAATGCAATAAAAGTATTGAGTATTGAGTACCGACCGTGCCAGGGCCCAAACTAGGTACTCCACGGTCGCTCGCGTCGTAAATTCGCGCGGTGATCACATTCGCGTTCTATTAGTACACCCAGTTTTTGCTATCGCGCGAACACGCGATGATCGCTTCGCATGGTCGCGCGATGATCGCGCAATCGCGTCCTATTAGACGAAGCCTAACGCAGAAGCATTTTGTTTTTACCACAAATCAAAAGTTGCTTAAAAGTCGAAGTTATGTCTCATAATTTATTTTCCAAAACACAAAAAGGAAAGCTCAACAACTAAAACAATCGGAGAAATCTATCTCGAAAGTTCACGAACTCCGAAAAAAATATAGGAAAGAATATCATCATTCATTTCCAACCTAAAATTGTTTTTGCAGTCGTCAGAGTGATAAATTTTTCGGTGACTGATCCATAACTGTGACCGTGGGTAGTGGCTTTGGCTTTTGCTGGGTTAGGCAGCTGGGTACAGAGGGGGGGTACCGAAAAATTTCTTTACTGATATGTTCTCGGACTTATCAACACTGTTGATGACGTTGGGGTTTAAAACAGGTATATCAGGAGTATTAGGTTTATTATCAAGGAATTCTGAAGGTCACAGATCATGGCAGTGGTTTATCTTCAGTACGTTCCATATTAAAGCAAGGTTTTGGATACAATAATCACCCTCCAGCCCAGAGTGATTATTTGGTTTGTCAATTAGGTTCTTTAAGAACAGAATTTTTAATCTGGCCTTTTTTTACCCGTGAAAGTCGTGGGAATTAGCTGGATGCGAGAAGCACAGGATGCCAGCACGTAATTTAATATGATTAAAATTAATAACTTCTAGTAAATAATATCAACGTTTTCAATTTCCAAATACCTACTTTAAATCGTGAAAGTACCTATGTGTAATAACGGGGCACAATCTTTTTCTCATAATCCAAATAGTCTTCTCATCAATATTTGGATTATGAGAAAAAGATTGTGACAAGAAAAGGATTGTGACAAGAAAGGGCAAACAAAGCAATCCACGGTATAAAGAATATATTTAGGTACACAGATTTGTCTAAATTATTATCGTATATAACCGACAAAAAACAGGAGGAGGTTCTTCGACGCGTATATATTTTATTGAACGAAGTTCTTTAACAGAGCATGCGTTAGGAGTAAACTAACAAAAAAGCGTTAAGCTACATGCGACTTTTCACCACTGAAGTACTGAATCAAAAAGAGAGAGAGTTTACATGGTTTTCGAATGTGTGCTGAATTATCGTATATAACCGACAAAAAACAGGAGGAGGTTCTTCGACGCGTATATATTTTATTGAACGAAGTTCTTTAACAGAGCATGCGTTAGGAGTAAACTAACAAAAAAGCGTTAAGCTACATGCGACTTTTCACCACTGAAGTACTGAATCAAAAAGAGACAAAAAGAGATAGTTTACATGGTTTTCGAATGTGCTGAAGCCAATAGTGAGGTCAAAATGAAAATCCAAGATGGAGGTCAAAATGAAAATCCAAGATGGAGGTAAAAATGAAAATCCAAGATGGAGGTCAAAATGAAAATCCAAGATGGAGGTCAAAATGAAAATCCAAGAAGGAGCGCCGCGACTGCGAAAATGTACAAGTTTTTGTATTTTGAAATTTTCTCAGCCGCCATCTTGGATTCCTGCCGGGAATCCCCCGACACATTTAAAAAATAAAACCCCTCACCCTCATTCCATTGTCACATGTCATATTTATGTCGTAATTAGTTTTCCAGAAAAGCAGATCAGAAACGTATTCTTCGCAACATTTTACTTAAAAAATTTAATTCGAACCAATAGAACAATAATATGATGAGGGAAAAATGTACCTGTTGGAAACAAAGACATTAAATTATGTACAATAGACGGGACATAACGAACAAAACCGTGATCCGATACTTGTTACCTAGGGGTAACAAGTCTCTCTAGTATGGTACGCCTGCGCGTCAAGTCGCATTCGCGTCCACGAGTCTCCTCCAAAAGAAAAATATTTTCTAAGGAAATATGCCGAGTTGCGCATTACGATTTTGCAAATATCGTTATAGTAAAACGACTGGAATGAATGAACTTCGGTTTATTTTCGTATGAATTATTTACATTTACTCAGTAATTAGAATTAAATAGTTTTCATAAAATAGATCTAGAAGATTTGCTAGTTTTGTAATAAACGCCCTCTATGGTTGAATAGCTTTACTACTGCCGCGCAGAGATGTGATATTGTTTATCGATTTTGTTATCGATAATATTTATTACTAGCTGTGCCCCGCGGTTTCACCCGCGTTAATTTGAGGAAAAAACTTACTAAAATAATTATGTTCCGTTACTGTAAGAGTATTACATATGAATATATTCATCTTTCTCCTAAGTTAATCATTAATTGAATATAAAACAGTCAGAACGACAATTATTAAACAAATAATTATGTTTTATTTTAAGGCCAAAAAATATTTTCATTTTCTTACTTATCGATGTATTTAACCATTTTACTATTTATACTAATCGGACTTTGGTCCATTACATGATAAAAGATTTTAATTATTACATTGCACAAACATCGACATGAAATTATCGATAACTTGTCCACTTCTCTAGGTGGTAGAAAAATAGATAACAGGTGCATACGAATATGATATCTATTTCAATGATGTTAGCGTGCTAAATAGAGTAAATTGGTTACAGCGCCCTCTAGCGTTGAGTAGCAGAACTCGTTATGGATTGCTCGAATTTGATTGTTAGATGGAAAACTGGTCTTTCTTGATTTTGACATGTAAAATCAACATTCAGGAGTTGTAATAAGACTTAATTTTGAACAACAATAAATAAACTTTTCGCCTAAGTTGCATTTATAATTTGTAGATAATTTTCTATTCCGTGATTATGCCGCTCTAATTTTGCTATATTATACCAGGTGGTGCCACTGAGCCATGGGATCACAATTTTTCTAAGATATTTCTTTGCATAGCCCCTCTATTGTACCTATCTTAAATCTCTTTGATTGGAAATTATTCTGTCATCACATCTAAGCAAGCTAATAAAAATACGATAAGGAAAATAAACACTCAGTCAAGGTTTTATTCAGAGGAACACTGATTGCCCAGACTCATACAATTTAACAACTGTAGGGAATAGAAATATAAAAGCAAGTCAATAATAATCCCTTAAATACCTACACCCAAAGTTCATATTTTTTTACAACACAAACGCAGGTTTAGGTGTTGTTGGCATATAAAGGAGTCTTTAATACCGCGGCCAACAAATTTTATGCCAGTATTATGAGACCGAAGTGTACTTGTACACATTTTTTACACCCCAATGTGAGCATTAAACCGAACATCGTGATAGGACAAGCGCGTACTGCGTATAATACGTGAATGGTTCTTGAATATTTCAATGGGACGTTAAAAATGTGGGTCAATATGAGCTGGTGTTTGTGGGTCATGTTTTATGCCTATCAAAAAGTTTGGGATAAATAAAACAGGGTCGTGAAAGCTCCATAGCTGATCCAGCAAACTGCTACTAACCATGTTTCCATTCGATTTCTTGGTCTCTCGTGACGAAGATTATTAATTTCCGTAGGATTAACGTGACCGTCACGTTTTGGTAAACCACACTTAAAATAGAATGTCAAAAATCCAACAAAAATAGGAAGACAATACCAATGAACTGTCATAGAATATTCAACAAAATATTCGTTCCAAAGTTGTCCTGCGACGTTGCGACCGCTTGCTTCACCAACTTAGTTGCCAAGTAGGTACAAGCCAGCTAAGTTACCCCGGGCAATGTAAATAGGGCAGTGAAATAAAGACAACCGAGTTGTCTACTGTGTGGGATGCAGCGTTACCTCTGCTGTTAAAATATCACCTTAAGAGGTGAGAAAAAAACGTTTTAACATTTTCCAAATAATGACTGTTCTATTATGTTTTTTCAAACGAAATTCTAAATCCCAATTGAAATCGAGTGGATAGTTATATGTATACAATTTTATCCTAAAAGATATCCTGACTTTGATAAACTCCTAATTCCTCGATTTTTCCTAATATTTTTACAGTCACAATAATTGTCATGTAACGAATAACCGTGTTTTGTATTTAGATTTTTTTATACATTACCTAAAAATATGTATTTGAAATTTGATTTACCAAAAAAAAAAAAAAAAAGATGTACCGGCTAACCTGCAAACATCGACGACACCACCGCACGCGAAGCGCGCGCATCTGATACTGAGGCGCGCGTTTTTTTTTTTTTTTTTTTTTTTTTTTTTTTTAGAATATGGCATCTCGTAGTTGACCTTGAGAGGTCGTGACTACTTAACCGGACTATCCTGTGGTTGCCTTAAGTAAACTCAAAGCCTCCAGCCAGGGGCAATTATCTACTATACTAAGCGACTACACGCTAAGGGCACCCCCTGTGGGGTACGAACCTCGGCTTAGGGCGTCGCTGGGGAGAGGGCAGCAAGATGGGACAGGCTGGATCAGATTTTTATTATTTAAGCTTGATGAGATCGGCTTTTCCTATCTGACTACTCTGAGAAGAAAGGCCGAAACAAACTCAGAGGTCACAGTCGGGAATTTAGTTCTACAGGCTCAGCTGCGGCGCGGGCTGGCACTACATCGAGCAAGGGTCGGTCGGGGGGCTGAGGCGCGCGCGCCAGAGCGCAGTATTTATACGTGGCGCGCCACCGAGGTGCTAGGGCTCCACTGGCGCGGCAGTCCCTCGTGATTGGTTAACAATATTTGTATGGTGTCATCAGTACCACTTATAGTGCTACTCAAAATGTGTATATAAGCTTGATTATTTTATCAATAAACAGAGTTTTGAATTCCTATACTAACGCTGTTTTAATTACCACTACCCTTGGTAAAAAGATTTCGAGAAGCAATGCTGAAATGAACATAGTTAAGGGATGTCAATATCATTTTGCAAATCTGTGGCGTAAGGCAAAACAATTAGGGATACACAAAAATAAATTAGATCGAAGATTTATATCCTTTAGTAAGCTTGTTTTCTTACCAGTAGGTGAAATAAGCTGGAATGGGAGTATATTTAGAAGTGAAGTAGCCAGTATATATGATAACGATCGCAAAACAATTCACAAGCTATTTTGAAAATTACTGAATGAGAAAAGATTTTATTAATACGTGGTGTATTTATTGAGAACGTCATCGCACAAACAATAATGTTGAAGGATGGCATCACAAAATTAATAACAAGATAAATAAAAATGAAGGAAATATTTTGCAAATATTACATTCTTGGTAACATTTCAATAATGTATTCTATGCCATAATAGAAAAGTCAGAATTTTCCTTCTTCACAACCAAAAGATTGAAGAACTGAAATTCACAATGATGACTTTATAAGAAATGCACAACTAAAATGAATAACTGGCGCAATCAGCGTGGGACACTTTTCAGAAATTATTGGATAGTTTAGTATTTCAATCAAAAACAAATATATTTTCTATGTCACTAGATATAATGATTTTTTTCATAAACAATGTATAATTCAATTAAGGACGCTATAACATTTGGAACTCGCTCAAGTTTAGGTATCTGAATCGCAACACAACAACATTACGCGCACGCACACATTGAACCCATTGTCCACTCGATTTTATACGTAACTATAACTAATCTTGGTACTTGAAGGTATTATTTTTTAATTTTACTGGTATTTATTGAGTAAAGTTAGTTGTTAGTGCGCAATCGAATTTGGTAACTGTTATTAGTACTTACTATATGTGATGATCACGTTTTTTGTTGAAGTTCATCAGTCATTACGTACAATAAGTAGGTGCCGAAAAACGACCTTAACATTTTAGTATTACAAGGAACATCTACGTTTATCCTTCAGTCTGCTGTTAGTTTGAAAAGATGTAAGTACTTTTAAATATTATTTTTGATGACAATTGTTGGAGCATTACCTGCATAATCAAATACTAGCCTGGGATTTGTCGTAGAGTTTCGTTGTGATATTCAAAAATAATCATTCACTTATGAAAACAGTAAGTATTTTATTTACTGAGGCGAGAGTTCATTATATTTTTATAAAAATAAAAAAAAAATAAAAAACTATGTAACAAAAAAAACACAACTTCCAAAAAGAGAAAAAGCTTTTATTTCGGAAGTCGATGTCTTTGGATCTGTATTTTAGTATTTTGCCACCGACTTCGAAATTTAAGTTATTTTTCACTTTGTAGTGTTTTTTTGGAAGTTGGTTTTTTTTGATAAAAAGTTTTTATTTCTCGCTTTTTAGTCGGTTCCGTTTATAATGTATCTAACTTACAATAACCTAATGTCAACTTGCTCATCCCCTTTTACAAAATATTGCTTTTTTTCAATGCAGGGACGTTAATTGTTGAGGAGTTCTCCTGGTACTCACCTATCAGCTCCATTTTACTATTCGTATTGTGACGAGCATAAATTGCTTTTAACAACCATATTAAAGTAATCTAATCGAATCGCAACCCGAGAAATACTTATTATTGAGTAGTTCCGGTAGCCATCTGTGGTCTTCATCATCAGTTCCTCTTCACTAAACGGTGCTTTCCGAGAGCAAATCCACGAGTTACTATAAAAAATATCCAAATCGCTATAGGTGTGTATGCCTATAAAATTTGAAGAGTTCCTTCGATTTCTCCAGGATCCCATCATTAGATCCTGACTTGATGACAATAGACCTGACCACCTGGAAAGTATATCCTTTCAAACAAAAAAAGAACAAGAAACAAAAATTTATTTTTCCGTTTGTAGTTGGTTTTTTTTTTTAAATCGGTTGTTTTTTTTTTGTAAAATAGTTTTTATTTTTCAATTTTAGTTGTACCCACCTACCCCACACAAATTCATACAACACTACTTGCTATGTGAATATCAGTGACAAGAAGCTACTGAACACATCCGTGTATCCCTTTAGAGGGTACAGGCGTGATGTTATGATGTGTAGTTGCATAAACAATGTATAGATATGCGATAGCAGCAATCGCGGTTGATTTGCTGGCATTTACTGAAGAGTTCCGTTGTCTGTCTCCGAAACTCATCATCAGATCTTTACGTTTAAATGGGACCATTTTGGAATAAACCTCTTTCGAACAAATAAAGAATTTTGCTAATCCGTCCGTCCGTATATGACGGAGTTATGCCCGAATATACAACCTCCTCCATTTTAGAAGTCGGTTAAAAATACACTCGCCATCTTAAATAAAAAAATGGACGTCATAATTATTCGTAATCACCACCCCAAAATCGACTATAGTATCGAATATCTAAAAAAAAATTGTTTCTGTCATTTTTATTTGATTATAATTTATTAACATAAATATTTATACAATCTTTATCCGTCATATACATCCATTAAACAAAAAATTACAACTAAGTATTTATTTCTAAAACAATTTCCAAAAATCGTACTTAATTTTATTTCGGTTCGAAAAAGTATCAACATCGTATTGTGGAGTACTCAAAACGGAACTCACTTTTTAACGTAATTATTTTTTGCGAAATAGCGACATAGCCGTGCTTTCACGGGCGCGTCTGAGCGCGGAATGACCGACCGGCAAGTGTCCGCGGGTAGAAAATGTATGGAGAAATTTGAGAGCGTTTCTTATTTTTCTCATAAATGAAATGTTATTTATTTATCTACAAAATATTTAGCTTATCTTTATAGAATTATATATAGGCAACAATATCTTCTTATTTTTAAGTTAAAATATGCATTGGATTTAGCTATATTGGGTACTATTCAGACCCCTTTATATTTAATTTTTTGCGATTATTGAGATGGGAAAAACGTATTTGTGTGAAAATTTTGTATGGGGCTATTTAATTGCTTTGGGCCCAGTCTGGAGATGAATATATTATCTTTAATTTGAAACCAAGTGTAGAGGAACGGAGTTATCGTCTTGAATTAAAAGGCGTCTTTACTGTACGACGTATATTTAGTGACTGTCCAACCAACATGTGTCCGCACTAACTGTAGTCTATGCATATAACTAGGTACTTAATTAATGTTACACACTACATCACCCTCCTTAAAGGGAAAAAAAAAAAGAAAAAAACAATTTTTTTTTTTTTCATTTTAGTTTTTCTACTTTTTTTTTTCTTACACTATATATGGTTTTGTACGGTTTTTATGTACCGTTTCTACGTTACAATTTTTTATTATCTTAACATTAGGTCCATCTTCTTCAATCACAACATACGGTCCGTTATACAATTTGTCCATTTTATTACTGTTTTCATTCTTTATTAATATTAAATCATCCTTCTTATAACTAATCGGATTTTTATTTTTATCATAAATGACCTTTCTTTTTATCTTAGTGTCTATCAACCTTTTTCTTGCATCCTTATGTGCTAACTGTAATCTATATTTTAATTCTAAAGCATAATTCTCTGCATTGTACAAGGGCTCTAAATCATCTTTTAACCTACTTGGAATATTACATGGCTTACCAAATACAAGTTCGTACGGTGTATAGTTAGTTGATGTGTGTATTGTTGTATTATAAGAAAAACACCAAAAGGGAAGCCAATGGCTCCAAGTGTATGAATTTTCCTCACATTGGATACGTAAAAAATTACGTAAGGTTTTATGTGTGTTTTCTAATGCTCCTATGCTTTGGTGGTGGTAAGCAGTGGAGTTTATTTTTTCTATTTCTAATAACTTACACACTTCCGTCATCGTTGAAGACATGAATTCAGTACCGCGATCTGTTGCGATTACTTTTGGTACGCCATACCTTAATATAAAATTACTTACTAAAGACCTTGCCACGACAGCAGATTCCTTTGTTGGAAGGGGGTAAGCTTCCACATATTTTGAAAGCTCGCATTGAAGGGTTAATATGTATTGGTTACCTTCATCGTCTCTGTCAAGGGGTCCCACAAGATCTAGGAAGATCTTTTCGAACGCTGAATCCGCCGTGGTTGTTATCACCATAGGTTCCTTGTGGCTGGGTGAGTGTTTCATCACCTGACACTTAGTACACTTAGTTACATAATTTCTGACGTCACTTTCTAGTCTTGGCCAGTAGTACTTACTTTTAATGTTGTTCACCATTCGTCGAACGCCGGCGTGTCCGCTCGAAGGCAATAAATGATAATCATTTAATATGACTGTCATTTCGTCCTTATCGAATATTCTCCTTACATTTCTTAAAATATGAATACGTGGTGGTCCGGACCACTCATTTCTACTATCTATTTCTTCACATAATTCTTTTATAAATTTTTCGTTATTCTTTTCTTTAATTATACAAACTTCTTTTACATTTATTTTCTTACAAAACTCACTTAATATATTCACAAATACGTCTCGCGTGATTTGTGACATATAATTAAGATTAATGTAAATAATTAACTGCTTTTCTACGTAAGCAAAACATTTTTGTTCTCTACTTATTATTTGTTTCTCTCGAAGTCTATCTAACTCTTTACCTTCTATAAATTTAATTTCCACTGAGTCAATTGGTTTTTTAAATAACTCCACGATCTTTGGTTGATCAGGCCTCAAATCAATGGGTTTACTTGAAAAATCCTGCGAACTCACATCCTCTTTTAACTCTTTTAATCTGTTTTCCTCTTTGATTTTCTTACTCTGAGCTCGTGTTGTCACTAATATATTTTCGTTTATTCTTTTCAAATCATCTGAAGTTAAAGTTATTCTACTTAGCGCGTCTGCTATTACGTTATCTTTTCCTTTTATGTAAACAATCTTATAGTCATATTCTTCTAACTGCAACCTGAACTTTAATAGTCTACTAGAGGGGTCTTTTATACTAAATAGATATATTAATGGCTTATGGTCTGTCATGATTGTGAATTTTCTACCAAATAGATATGGTCTATAATATTTCACGCTCCATATTACTGATAATAACTCTTTTTGAATTGTTGGGTAATTTAATTCTGCTTTATTTAATGGCCTGCTCGCATATGCGATTGGTCTTAAGTCTTTATTGCATAAAACTGATCCTATAGATATACCTGAAGCATCCGTTTGAAGTATGAATTCATTTTCTGGGGAAAAATCTGGATACTGTAAAATTGGAGGAGTCGTAAGTGCTCCTTTCAAGTTTTCAAATGATGTTTCACAATTTTTTGTCCATTCAAATTTAATGTTTCTCCTACATAGTTTATTTAACGGAATAGTAATATCCGCGAAATGTGGTATAAACTTACGATAATAATTACACATAGCAACGAATCGTCGTTCGTCGTCCGAATTTTGCGGTGTTGTATATTTTTGTATAGCCTTTACCTTTTCAGGATCCGGCAAAACACCTTTAGCAGTTACAATATGACCTAAATATAATAATTCCTTTTTACAAAAATTACATTTTTTTGGATTAATTTTTAAATTGACTTTCCTTAACCTTTCGAGTACTTTTATCAAATTTTGATTATGGATTTCTAGGTTTCTACCAATGATAATTAAGTCATCCATATATGTTATGCATTTTTCAAAATTTAATCCTGACATTGCTATTGACATGATACGTGAGAATGCACCTGGGCTAATTTTTAATCCCATCGGCAAACGTGTCATCTGGTACTGCCCAGTGCTTGTAGTGAAGGCTGTTACGTTCCTACTATTTAATTCTAGATCAACTTGATAGTAACTTTGAGATAAGTCTAAATGACTGAAATAAATGCAACCGGAAAGAGAGTCTAATATTTCTGTAATATTTGGTAGTGGAAACTTGTCATCTTGTATTTTTTCATTTATTTTTCTATAATCCACTACTAACCTCCACTTCTTATTATTATTTTCACTTTTCTTTGGCACTAGTAGTATAGGACTATTCCATTCACTGTTAGTTGGTTCTATTATTTCATCATCTAACATCTGCCTAATTTGTTTATCAATTTCCGATTTCGTAGATTGTGGTAGTCTGTATGGTTTCGTATAAATGGGAGTTGCAGCTGGCTTTAAATTAATAGATTGGTTCATTATACTAGTAGTACTCAGCTTATCACCCTCTAAATGGAAAACGTCTGCATATTTTGCACATATCTGTTCAATAGTTTTTTGTTCATCTGATTGTAAATAATTTAGATTTAAAGTTGATAAAAGTCTTTTTACGCGGTGTGCATCTCTTTCTGTGCTGCTGTATTGACATATAGTGTACTCTGTTAGTTTTTCTAATTCTGGTTTAAAATATGGTAAGCTAATATCTTCTTCGCAAGTGTTTAAAATTTTAATTGGGATCTTCCCATTTCTTGGTTGTACTATACTTCCTGCCAAAAATATGTTTTCCGATAATTGTGTTGGAATTACTACGTATTCACTTTGTGAATTTAACTGAATAGTTACAAAATGAATTGATTCACTTCTGCGTGGTAAATACAGATTGTTATTGAGATCGCTATTCCGGCTCATTTCTATTAAAAACTCTTTGTTATTACTTTGTAGTTTTAAAACATTGTTGAATAAATCAATGTTTGCATTATACATTCTAAGAAAGTCTAACCCGATAATTCCATCCGCCTGGCATGGCATGTTATTTAATACATGGAACTTAAACGTAAACATCGCTGATTCTCTGTAAGTTGAATATGACTGTGTTCGTTGTTGGAAGTACATTTGTAATGTCAGGTCAGCGAATTCTTTGGAATAAATGTTCCCACCGATACCTTTGATTGTTGTATCATTACTGTGTAATGTAATATAATGTGGTATTTTATTTTTAGCTATGACTGATAATGTTGCCCCTGTATCTACCAAGAATGAACACAACTTATTACCTATTTTAAATTTAACGCAATCTAGTCCCTGACATGTTAATATTTTATGCTCGAAAAAACGTATTTGGGTTACTTAACTCTCGGTTTTCTGTCGTATTCTCTTGTTGGTTTGCTCTTTGGTCTGCAACAAAAGCAGCTTGTTGCTGGTTGTCTCGACCATAAAATTGACGACTTTGACCTCTAAACCAACGTCCACGTCCGTAACCTGTCTGTGATTGAAATCGTGGGGTACTATTTCCTCGTCCTCGATAGTAGCAATTATTACTCCGTCCCTTGTAGTTTGAAGTATTGGCACGTCCACGATAGGAAGAATTATTATAATGATAATTATTACCTTGGTTGTAGTTACTTCGATTGTTGAACCCACGGCCGCGATTATTCTGCCACCTGCCTCTGTCCCTTGGCTTACCTCTTAAGTGCATTACCGATTGCTGG
Organism: Mesoligia furuncula; assembly: GCA_916614155.1. NCBI lineage: Eukaryota > Metazoa > Arthropoda > Insecta > Lepidoptera > Noctuidae > Mesoligia > Mesoligia furuncula. The sequence continues at coordinate 3,272,287 of OU744791.1, read as the reverse complement.
GCTGACTGGTCTGGCTCCTCATCTTGTGCTGCACGAATGGCGTCCTTCAGCTGTTGGTAATCGCGAGCCGCAATGATTGTGCTGAGTCTTCTGTTGCGTAGACCATCTGAAAATCGTTTTATGGCATATTTTTCATTTATTGGTTGTAAAACGTCACTCATAGTTTCGTTATCGTTTGATTGTGAAATAGTTAAATTAATAAAAAGCTCTTCTAACTTATTACCGAACTCTGCTATACTCAAGTCATTCTGTGTTAATTTATTCATTTGCATGAGTAAGGAATTTGCCGACTTTTTTGTTAAAAGAAATGATTTTATATCTGTAATTAAAAGATTCGTACTGGTATAATCTGACTTTAGCTTTAATTTTGCTAATTTTGTAAGTCGAGTTTTAAGCACAAAAGTAATTAGTAGTTTTTTATCTGCTGCTGCAGTTAAACAAGAATCATACATTTCTATACCTTGTATCATTTTTTCCGTGGTCTCCTCGTTACCATCCATCACAGGAATAAGTGAATTCGCCGTTTTTAAATCGAAACTTGCCATGTTGTCAGATGATTTAGAGTCGCTGTAACTTAATATTTTTATATAAGTTTCTTCTATTGTTTTACACAAATTATCAATCAAAAGCCCAGAATATTCAGTAGTTAAGTGTTTCACTTCTAATTCCTTAATACATTTTTTATAAGAGTTATATACTTCTTTAGCTCTTCTAATTTTACTTAGACCTACTTCTCGTAATCTTTTCTCTGGACCTAATTTCCTAAGACTTACTCTGATATAATCTAACTCTTTATATATGTTGTTTAACTGTATTTCCATAAATCACAATTTATTTCTTACATATAACTAATCTAAAAATCATCACTTTAAGTTCTTAAAATGTTCATAAGTATCTTCGTAGACACGCTGCAGTTATTCTTGGTGTTATTTTAGTGGAAGTTCATATTCATATTATTATTATTTTTATTTGTTACACTTTTGACACTGAATCACACTTTTGACACTGACAAAGTGAAGTGCATTCACTTTTTATTTAACACTTTAGGCGCAGGTACTCACTCGCATTGGTACTCGTTCACTCCCTTAAGAAATATCCTCCTCAGCAGGGCGGCCTCGTCCACGGGCCGACATCCGTTCTTGAATTCGTCTAATAAAATCCGTCTGCATGCCGTTTTGTATTCCTGTACGTACCCACTCGCTATGGCATCTCCTGTACTGGGCGTATAGTACGTATAAAACAGCTCCAGCGCAAACAGCAACCATCACCCCCAGTAGGATATTGCTGGTTTTAAAGTGTGAAGAAACATCTGCTCCGCCGTTATTTTCACTTCCGTGTTGTGTAATGATGGTTTCCTTGTTTTCACATAAACATTTACTGCACTCTTTTCCCATTATGTCTTATTTTAAAACTGTCTGAACTCAACCCGAATATCGAATATAATTTATGTCTTTTATAATCCACAATCGCACTCATTCTGCACGGTTACACGGTAGTCGACGCGGTCACACGGTCAAAACGCTGACACCGTCACATTCTTTCGCCGCGACGCAATCCGACACCGTGCCTCTGGCAGGGTCGCCATGTAGAGGAACGGAGTTATCGTCTTGAATTAAAAGGCGTCTTTACTGTACGACGTATATTTAGTGACTGTCCAACCAACATGTGTCCGCACTAACTGTAGTCTATGCATATAACTAGGTACTTAATTAATGTTACACACTACACAAGATATCCTCGCAGTTGTGACTCCAGTTTGTTAAAATGGTACCTGAAAAACACTGTTATTCGTGGAAAAATGTGATAGCGTCCTTAACAGTGTTTTATTTAGATGTCCAATAACATTTATATTTACTATAAACCTGATGGTGAGGCCAAACTAAACTATTAATATTATAACTAAACTATTTGGTAATACGTTTCTTAGAGTAGAACTACTTGGGTTTCACTAGTCCTACTATTCGGGAATAAATCGAAACGTGGTACTAGTGAGAACCAAAACTCTCATTAATTCAACCGTAGAACTGTTGAATAGAACAAAATATAAAACAGGTGGGAATAAGGACTCCAAGACTTCTGATTACTTCTACTATTTAATAACCCAAATCTCTTCAAAGTAAGACTGAACAGGCTTCTTCTGGGTAAGCTCACTCCATCGTCGACTTTGTCTCTGCCACCTCTGACCTAAGCAAACCCATTTCAAATTAAAAAAATAAATAAAAATATTAATATCATAGGACTATTGAGAAAAAAAAAATCATTAGCTCTACCATAGAACTGTTTAGTACAACGTTCAAGTGGGAACAAACGTACGTTTGTCAGAACCTTAACCGCACAATTCAACCAAAAATGCAAGAACTCATGTACCTACTGCAGTAGAAAATAAAGCAACTAAGTATATTTAAAGAAATCACTCCTGGAGCTGCTAGTAATTTTATAACGCAAACATTGAAACAGGGGCTTTTAAGAGCTCTGTTTGATGTCATTTGCGTCGGGACCGTCTGCAGGATTGGAGCAGAAATTGCAGAAAAATTTGAGCTACCTACTGCATAAAAATAAAGTTTTAATAATTTAAAACATCTAAGCCCCTGTGTACCTACATTTTTGAAAAAAAAAAACAACCTCTTCAAAAAAAATACTCTACAAGGTGAAAAATAACTATAATTTCGGAAGTCGGTGTCATAGGTTCGATTACGATTTTTTCCACCCCAGCAGGCTCAGCATGACATTTCGTTTCTCCATTTTTGACATCGTACCGTAGAAATCCTGATCTTTGTCTAAGTCCTTTTTTATGTAGACAATTTCAGAAGAAAGTTTTCTATCCCAAACTGTCAAAATCACACTGACAACTGACAGTTGTCTAAGGTAGTGAAGAGATTTTGTAATCGCTAAAGATATTAGAAAACTTTCTACTCAACGACCACAAAGTATTTACGGTTATCTACAAAATCCCGTAACGACTGTCCAAGATCTTTTGTAATCGCTAAAGATATTAGAAAACTTTCTACTCAACGACCACAAAGTATTTACGGTTATCTACAAAATCCCGTAACGACTGTCCAAGATCCACGAATGACAGCCGCGACCAATGGCTTAGCGTGCTTTCCGAGGCACGGAGGGGATCCGTGGATGGATGACGACCAACCGGACCAACCGCGGCAAGCGTAGCTAAACCTGATCAATCAACCTGTGAGCCTGTTATTATTTAGCTCCTTATATATCCAACCGGACCAACCGCGGCAAGCGTAGCTAAACCTGATCAATCAACCTGTGCGGCTGTTATTATTTTGCTCCTTTATATATCTGACTTAATATCAGTAAAAATTGAGAATCAAAAAGAAAAAAATCCTATGACAAAACAATGAATTCTGAGTCCAATTATGTAAAAGAGTAAATTTCGTGAAAAGTGCAGTTGACTCATTCTACTTTGCTGCCGGCCTACTGTCTACACGGAACGTCATCTTTGTCTACTCTTTCGTCGACAAACCGGTGCTCGTGCTAAGCCTGCTGAGGCATATCATAACCATTTAAAACAATACATAGATATACAACTGCAGTCAAGCGGGGCCAAGCAAGAAGAATCATCAAAATTCGCATAGAAATGCTGAAGATACAGTACATTTATGCATATAACTTCGTACGTAAGAATAATTACCTAATGTTTTATATACTAAAATCTTCCTGAAAGTATGTATGTTAGACCACGTTAATCAACATCAAAATTGTTTCATTAGTTTTTGAGAAAATCGCGGACATACATACGGGTCGAATACAGAACTTCCTTTTTTGAATTAAAAGTGCGAAGGGTCGTTGGGTCCGTGCGCTTGGATTTTTAAAATTTTTACTTTTCCTATTTGCATTCTGATATAAATAGTCGTTTGATATTCGTGAGCATTTCTCATTGCAGTCCGTGGGTCCGGTGCTCACCGTCTTTATAAAGCTTTTTGTTTTATGAAATGTTGTTTATTTTTTCTTTGCATTTTGTTGAAAATCTACGTTTGACAAGCGTGAGCATTCTCGGCTTCATTTAGCCCTCGCCTTCGACCTAGGGCTGCAAACCCGGCCTGTAGTGCGATGATAGCAAATAACGTGCGATGATAGCAAATACTTTCTAAACGGTTGGTTGGCAGTTCCTGTGGCCTAATGGCTAGCTGCTACTTTTGTTGCTATCCAACGTGGCAATTATTATTGAGTGTGTTTTTACCAAAAAGAACAATAGACTTATAATAATTCAAAAATAAAAAAGTGTTAATAAAAACACGACGTGACACAGTGTTAATAAAAACACGAAGTGACACAGTGTTAGTAACAATTTTCTTAAGATCTACAATTTTCCCGTGACTATTCCCGCCCATCAGTGTGCCAATATGTGACAGTCATATCGGGATGCAATCATTTGCAAAATCCTGTTGGTGCTACTGCGCAGTCATAGGAATAATGACGCCACTTGGCAACTGTCACGCAGTTTGGCAGGTTTATGATATGTGTTCTAGTGTTTGGTCCAAAATAAATCTTTTTTTTATTTTTATTACGAACTCTAGCGTGGAAACCGTCAACGCGCTCATTTGCGAACATTTGCGACGCACTACAATGCCGCGGCAACCCCAACAGCATTTTGAAAGCATTATTATACGGACTATAAAAGCCTAAACTAATCAAACAATGATCTCTATTTGAACGGATTCGTCGCAAACATTGTTTCTATTTATTTGCCTTGCCAGCGAGCGACCGCAAATGCGTCAGCAAACATTCACTTGTCACCGGGAAATGAGAAATAGCCACGTGTCGCACTATGATATTATCGATTGATGTGTAGAATAGACATGTGGCGATGTAAGTCAATGCATAGAGTTTCGTTTCAGTGTCCACGTAGATATTTGGTGGGAGCTATACCTACCTAATATTTACGTGGACACTGAAACGAAACTCCATCCATAGATTAATGGCCAAAAGGTATACTTAAGAAGATGAGTTTTTGAAAAGTTAGCTCTGAAAACAGGAAGGGAACTGAAGGGAACCAACAGAAAGTCCCAAAGTTAAGGCTTAAAATATTGATATTGTTGGCTTAAAATATCTGCAATTTTCCAAGACACTACATATTTTCAGCAAAATATAGCCACATAATAAAGGTGATATCACAAAGACTAATGGTCGGACGGGGCAAGGCTGCCAATAGTGAAGGTGAAGCTAAATTGATCTCCAACACCGACACTTGGAAATATGGTCGCATTTTATCATAAATAATAAAGGTCCAACCTTTCTCGGTAACACTATCGCGGTGCTAGAAGGGGATCCTTCAACAGCATGCATGGTTATCAGCAACCTTGGTATACAAGAAAAGGGGCTACATCTTAAAAAGTCAATTATGAAATCTACATATACAAAAATTAAACGACGTTTTTTAGTTTTATTGTTTGATTTGGCAAATTTTGGTTTTGAAATATTTGTAGAAGTCCAAGGAAAGTTTATGAAAATTTGAAGAAGTGTGTAAGGGAAAATAGTAAAAGCAATAATTTTATTATCCCCATACAAACTGTTCGTATCTGTCAAACAGGGTGCGTTCAGAATGATTGTATAGTTTGATTTATTCAATTGTTTGGTCTTCCTTTACTCTTTTATTTTATTTATATTTTAGTTTATTATCAAGACAGACGTTCATTAATTGTTTTTTTGTCATTCGTGGATCTTTGACAGCCGTTACGGGTCGTCCGAAGTCCGAAAGTCTGACAACCAGTCTTACCAAGGGGTATCGTATTACCCAGTAACCGGGTTGTGGAGGTCAGATAGGCAGTCGCTCCATGTAAAATACAAAAAAAAAACCAGCTGCATCCGGTTAGACTGGAAGCCAACCCTAACATAGTTGGGAAAAGGCTAGGCAGATGATGATGATAATCAAGACAGACATTTTTATGTAGCTTGATATATTTTATTATTTTATTTTATTTATTTTAGGAAAACTTACAGCTAAAAAAATACAGTAAGTAATAATTTATACAAAATAAGGCCAATTACAAGTTTCCACATGTAATATTTAAATCATTATGAAACAGAAAAAAAAAAACATAATAAACTCTATGGCAAAACAGAAAAAAAAAACTACTATTTACGCTCAAAGAAGCAATTAGATAAAATTTTCTTCAATTTAGCAACACTAGTATTGAAAATGTCGATATCAGCTTCCTGGCAGGTTGCGTTGTACATACGACTCGCTCTCACCATGTACGAGTTCCGTCTGTATGTGGTGGTTACCACCGGGGTGTGCAATAAATTAGGTCTACGTAAGAACACAGACGGCACTCGCAGCCCGATTTTGTGTAACAACTCGGTAACACCAGTTGTTCCATTGGCAATTTTGAAAAGAAACACAAGATCTGATATTTTTCGCCTTTCATAAAGTGGAAGTATATGAAATTTTTTGCAACGGTACGTATAATTCGATAAAAACGTTTTAGACCGATATTGAATGTGCCTTAAAAACCTTTTCTGTATGCTCTCAATACGATTTATGTAGACATTATAATTGGGGTTCCAGACTTGAGAGGCATACTCCAAGTGACTGCGAACAAAAGAACAGTATAATATTTTAATAGTCTTTATATTTTTAAACTCTGAGGACACCCGTAAAATGAATCCAAGGGCTTTTGATGCTTTCTTTACTATATTGTCTATGTGTGCATCAAAGAGGAGCTTAGCGTCAAAAGTAACTCCCAGATCCCTAATAGTGTTGACCCTATTCAGTGCTGTATCCAATAGCATGTAGTTGTGGATGATCGGGATAGGTTTCCGTGTAAAGGAGCAAACATAACACTTGGAGACATTCAAGTCCAACTTATTATTAATACAATAATCCTGAAAATTATTAAGGTCTGTCTGTAATAGATGAGCATCTGCCACGGTACTTATTTGTCTCATTATCTTCATGTCATCAGCATATAGTAACAATTTTGAATACCGGAAAGAAGAAGAGATATCGTTAATAAAAATATTAAATAATAGTGGCCCTAGCAAGGATCCTTGGGGAACCCCCGAAGGGACATTCTTAGGTTTAGAGCGGTATCCATTCAGGACTACAGTCTGACATCTGTTCTCCACATAGGACTTGAACCAACGGTAAAGGTCGCCCCTGATGCCCACCGATAAAAGTTTACGCAACAGGATCACGTGATCTATCCGATCAAAACATTTGCTGTAGTCGGTATATATAACATCGACTTGAGACCTCTGTGACATACACTCGGAGAGGTAGTCGCTGCAGACAGTGAGATTAGACGAGGTCGACCGACCCCTTACGAAGCCGTGCTGGTTTTCACTTAAACTGTGCTTGAGTGCCGAATAAACCTGTGCGTGCACAATTTTCTCCAGCACTTTAGAAAACACGCACAGCTTCGAAATAGGTCGGTAATTCTCGATCAATGTCCTTGACCCTTTTTTATGTATCGGTGTTATATACGCCGACTTCCATATCTTAGGCACCACGCCAGTAGCAAGCGATTTTTGAAACAGGATGGAAAGAGGCACAGAAAGATCTCTGGCGCAGTTGACGATGAATGTGGGCGAAATGTCATCTGGACCCGCAGATTTATTTAAGTCCACTTGTTTTAGCAGTCGACACACCTCACTTAGACGAATTTCCACTTGACTTATATCGTGCGTGTTGTCATTGGGTCCATCAACCATATTATAAGCCGAAGATTGACTGTTGGCATTACTTGTATCATCAAGAAAGTTAGAGTGAAAACAATTACTGAACATATCACAAATTACGTCACCATCACTGGAAGTTACCTGGCCAAATTGCATCACTGACGGATAAGAACAAGATTGTTTTTTAGACTTGACGTACCTCCAAAAGGCCCGTGGATTGTCGCGTATGCCAGATTCTATTTTAGCAATGTAATTATCAAACATATCCCCCTCTAGGTCTTTAGCCCGTTGCCGGAGTGTAATGAAAGATTGATAGTCAGATAAGTTCCTGTACTTCTTAAATTTAGTGTGAAATTTAGCTTTTTCCTTTAAGATTTTTATCAATGGACTTTTGTACCAGAGAGGGTATTTAGATTTGGGGACGACAGTTTTAGTCGGTATATACGTGGAATGCAGCCTACTTAATACTCCATAAAAATATGCTACCGCTTCTTCCATCGACCTACTACTTAACTCCGACTGCCAGTCTACACGATTTAACTCGCCTTTTATACTTTCATAATCGGCAGACTTATATAAAAATTTTACGTAGGACCTACCTGGTAGTCGATGTAGTTCAACGAATTCCGCGGTAACACATAAGGCTCTATGGTGAGGATCTTCAGGCACTAGTGAATCATCACTGCAGCTGACGATAACTTCATCATTAGAAAAAACCAAATCGAGAATATCTTACAAAATAAATTAGACACGGATGTATACACTAGTCGTGTTGGTATGTCAGAATTGCGTTCTAGAGTGACTGAAAGTGAAGTGGATAGACTGAAAGTGAAGTGGATTGACTGAAAGTGAAGTGGATAGACTGAAAGTGAAGTGGATAGACTGAAAGTGAAGTGGATAGGCTTAGAATGAAACGAGTTCGTGCACATCGACAGCGAGCACGACACAATGAAACTCAGATGCTGTGCTCCTGTGATCCTGGCACGAGTAGCATTCCACTACGATCCGCAAATAGATTGTTGTGCCGACAAATCTGTAACAATTGGGGAAATGACAATCATTTGTCAATATTGTAAGGCGTTAAAATACAGTGGGTTATTGGACTTTGTCACATTATTTAATTCTGAGGCGGTACCAATTTCGGAATTATTCCGTTCTGATCCCCTGAACCCCCCTCCACCCCCCCGCCTCGATCCCCTCCTGGATCGTCTTCTGTTTTAATCTTTGTCTTATCCACTATAAACTTTCTCATACCGGTTTGAACCGCTTTTTCTTTTGTTTTTGATCCTGAAGGATCGTCACCAACAAAAATAAGTACAGGGTTTATTGAAATACATAAGTTCGTAATTTCTTATTATAACGGATACGTGTGTTAGTATTGAGGAGTAACGTCTCCACATTTTCGTCTTTGTCAAGTCACCGCACCCGGTTTGAACCCTTTTTAATAATTTTACAGATGGCCGATGTGAAAAATGTTACAATCTTTCATGATGGTTGTCAATTTCGTGGTTTTCGAGGGTGCTGAAACCTATGGTAGGGTCAAAATGAAAATCCAAGATGGCGGATGTGTAAAGTTTAAAATTTTTCATGATGGGTGTCAATTTCGAGGTTTTCTAGGGTGCTGAAACCGACGGTGGGGCCAAAATGAAAATCCAAGATGGCCAATGTGAAAAATGTTACAATTTTTCGTGATGGGTGTCAATTTCGTGGTTTTCGAGGGTGCTGAAACCGATGGTGGGGTCAAAATGAAAATCCAAGATGGCGGATGTTAAAAATGTTACAATTTTAATGTTACAAGTAGGCTATCTCCAGCCCAATCCGCTATATAATTGCCTACTGTCTCAGGGTTGTCACTTTTAGCTAAATTTTAATTCAGTGCCTATAAATTGGCAAGGGTCGGGAAGTTGTATTTTTTACTTGTATTGTCTGGGTTAGGGTTTGTGAGGTCGATTTTACCTAAACGATGATGAAACCTTGTAAGTAGGTACTTAGTTACTATGCCTACGTACAATACTGAGAAATCGAAACGTAAACAAAGCAATAGCAGCAAGTCAGTTGGCAGATCAAAAGTACCTAATACATTCTAGTGGGAAAGTAGGCCTACCTACTTCCTCTGTCTGATAGAAAACTAATATAACTAAAAATAAGTAAGTAGGTATCATCAAGTACAAATTATATGCTAGAATAAGTGATTTGCTTACATTTCCTGTTCAATAAGTAATCTGAACAGAGACAATTCTAGAACCGATGAATTATTAAGGCACCCAAACATACAGCAATACGTTCTCCTGCGTCCTCCTCCTTCACTTATATATAACTCATTACCTATCCGGATAACAGAACTACCTTACAAAAAATTCTGTGTGGTTTTGAAAAAATGGTTGATATCGCATAGTTTTTATTCTGTCGGCGAATTTCTAAACAAAAAATCTTGTCAGTCCTACCACTTCAGAAATGCATTATCATATTTTTTTAATTATTTAACCCCCTTTGTTAATTTTATTAACTGTACGTTACTATTATGTTACTGCATGTTGTTATTACATACCTAATTCATGTATTAAATATTTGCATGCCATCATTAAATGGCGGAATGTGTCTTTGCACTACTATTTTACATTAACATCTTTTGTACTACCACATTTTATGCAAATAAACGATTTTGATTTTGATTTTGCGATTATCATACATTTTTCATTAATTTAGCGGTGCCGAAAAGCCGTGACGCGCGAACCTCGTGCGGTGTTACCCAAATAGTAAAGTAACTATACAGGAATGTTAGCCCCGACTGGCGACTGGCGACTGGCGAAACGAGTCGAGATTTTGTTTAAAGATTTTGTTTAAGGCCAGGATATTCGAGCGCAGTAGGCATTTAGCGTTACCTCCCTCCTCGCGTGGCAAGTCCCGCGAACGCGCAGTTCGAATGAACTCGCTGACCCCGCTGCCACGGTAATTTCATCTAACAGTATTGTGACTCGGCCCTATTTTTGAACTATGGGGCTGAAATACAATCAACTGGCGGAGTGGCCACGGCACCACGCGAAAGTGTAGGGATATATCGCTGGTACGGCCGAGTGAAGGAGGCCTGGCCACAGCTAGCACGTCACTCCGCGCCAGACAGCGACAGAGTTACGTGTTAGAAAAGAGCAGCAACGTTAAGGTGAATATCGCGTTAGGCACTGAGTGCTTATGCGAGCTGAATTGCACTTTGTTGCTTAGTAACAAGAGTCGCTATTTCTATGAATTGTTGCGCGAAGTGCCTCTTCTGTACTTGTACTATTTATTCTGTGCTCTAAAGTCGTGATGTGGCGAACCACATAAATACTCTTTGTAAATAATCTTTGTAAATACTCTTGTAGTTAAATCATAAACATGTCATGTATAAAAATAAATGTTTTAAATTGACATGACTTGACAGTAAAATTCGGTTTCTTCTTTTTATCCCATATTAGCTGAGCTGACCCCGGCGCTTAAGATCGAATGTAAGAGAAAATTATTTATCTTCTTTTTTTAATGAATTATTCTCATATTTTTATAGATATTTTATAGTTATATTATAATATATTCACATTCTATTTCTCTCCGTTCCAGAATGACTGATGATCAGCCTTCGACATCAAAATTTACTTTAAAATTTATTGATAGAAATGGTGGCACAGTCCTTTTAAGACCTGGTCACCAATACACAAAAAAAGGAATATAAAACAGAATGGAGCCTATGGCGATGTGTGAACTGGCGAAAGAATTGCTCGAGGTCGGTTACCGTTAAGGTATTTATTACGATTTATTCGTTTCAAGATAAATGTTCGGTACAATATTTGCCACCGAACAGCTCAGCACTTTTGCATGCCTGCATTTCCATAAATGCATGTATCGCATCTATTACCAGTCAGTGCGTAATCGGCTACCAATCGCGTAACTCAAACCAAACTAAATCAAACCATCTTAGTGCTTATTTAGATTAGATTTACCATTCGATGTCTATCAATAGTATTCAATATAGCTTTTAAACCATATCAGTTCGTATCATTAAACCAGACTAATATTACCAAATCAACCAAATATCAACCAACTCTGAAGTTAGTGCTGAACCAAGCAGGCATTAAATTCTACATGGTCCTTCGAGCATTAAGGGCCTCGGTTCGCGAAGTACAGTGAAGTGTTTGTGCGCCGGGACCTTGCAACCAGTGTTTTGTAATTTACTAGTTTATAGGAAAAGTAGCTAGGCAGTGACATCAATTTGGAAGAAATTGGGCAGCTGTCGAGGAAGGAGAATATAAGGTCAGACCAAACCATTTTATACACTTTATTTTCACTTACGCATTTAATTGTACGTGGGAATAATGGAGCAGTTAGCAGTCAGCCAAACGGAGGTTTACGACTCCTTGGTTAAACTTCTAACTAACATCAAGAAAGACGGAGCTGAACGAAAAACCCTAGATTACTGCAAACGGAAGTTGGAGATATTAGAAAATTATTGGAGAGAATACCAACGCAACCATAGGCAGTGCTGTGAACTTGCTGAATTTAACCATGTGTATTTTATAAAAAATTGTTTTGATAAGGCGGAGGAAGTCTATCTGTCGATCAAGCAGCTAATTACCAAAACCATGGAGGACTTGTTGTCCAAACAGCAAGAACCTCACCAGCCGCCGGCGGAGGCGGGGACATCGAGGCAAGCAGGCGATTCGTCTCATTCACAGGCACCGCAACAGCAACGTAGGGATACGCGAGCTCCAAATGAAGATAGTAAACAGGACGGAATGATAAAAAAGCAGACTATCAACTTTAGGGCTTTCATGAGAACAGTAGTTACCATAGAAATAGACAAGCTACAGAACAAGTGGGAGTTCGAAGATGCATTAAAGTCTCTTCAAAGTCGTTGGGCTATTATCGATAGCCTGCACTGGGATATAGAAGGTGAAAACGGAGATGAGAATGTCTGGTACCAAGAGGAATTCAACAGATATGAGAAAATGTATAACGATTTGAAGAAAACCATCAACTCAAAAATGTGGTCTGTATCCCATCGCGACAAATCTACTCCACAGATGGATATTCCAACATTCCAAGGCAACTACCACCACTGGACGTCGTTTAAAGACTTATTCACAGAAACCATCCACAAAAACCCATCGCTATCAAACGCACAGAAAATGCAGTTTTTAAAGAGCAAGGTAGCAGGAGAAGCTGAGCGTCTGATCCACCATCTTCAGATTAGCTCGGAAAATTACGAGGTATGCTGGGAAATACTCAACCACAGATATGGCAACAGCAGACTTATTTTCACGTCTCACGTCAACATATTATTGAATATTCCTGGGATGCAGCAGCAATCCATCGGGGCGATCAAAAAACTACATGATGTGACTAAAGAATGTCTCCACGCAATTCAGAACCTAGGAGTAGACATCACCACCTGGGATCCACTGTTGGTACTATTGTTAACACAAAAACTTGACAGTGAGTCATTCGCTGAATACATTGAGTCAGTGAAGAATCCCAGGGAACTACCAGTCCTACAAGAATTCCTAGATTTCTTGGAAAACAAGTTTACCGCCTTAGAAGCATCGCGGCGTAAACAAGAAACAAACAACCAAAAGATGACCACCCAACCACATAACAATCAAAATTATCAAGGAAACCAGAAGAAAAATTATAGTTCGAATAATAACCAGCAATCATCGAATAAAAGCCATCCAAACGGCATGAAAAACCATACGAAATCGTTACACGTGTCGCGGTCAATCACCTGCGCATTGTGTAACGCTGATCACGGGTTATGGATGTGTACCCAATTTCTGCAAATGTCAGATGAGCAAAAACTAAAAACTGTCAACCAACTAAACTTTTGCACGAATTGCCTATTCAACCATTTTAATAAACCTTGTTTATCGAATAAAACATGTCGTAAATGCAACGCGAAACACAATTCATTATTGCATGACGCAATCTCAACCAAAAATAGGCCAAACACATCAGCAAAAGCAAACCATAAGGCTGCGAACACACATGCGACATCATGCATGACCAATGATGAACAAACAGCAGCTTCAACACAACATGCATCTTGGGATGATGTGTCCGAGACACTCTTAGCTACGGCCTTAGTGGAAGTTCTAGGATACAATGGAACATTCCATACCATGAGGGCTTTGATTGACCAGGGTTCTCAAATTTCATTGATAAGCGAGAAAGCGGCACAAGTTTTGAAACTACGAAGACACCAGTGCAAAGGAACCATATTCGGCGTAGGTGAAAAGGAAAACAGCTGCAAGGGAGCAATAACCATTCGAATTAAATCAATTTATAGTGAGTTCGCCTTAGAAGGAAAGGCCCTTATAATGAACAATCTCATCAAAAGTTTACCAAATAAATCATTTATAAACCCATCATGGACACACATACAAAACATTAACTTAGCAGACCCAGAATTTAATACCAGTCGACCAGTGGACCTACTGCTTGGAGCAGATGTATACTGCAAGATTGCTTTAGGTGGCCTTTTGAGGGGTGATAACGACGACCAACCAATAGCCCAACAAACGCAATTAGGATGGTTGCTTTGCGGGACAATGACACCACAATACAAGTGTAACGTCGTTCTACACAATACGGACGATTTACGCAGATTTTGGGAAAGCGAAGATATCAACCAGCAGATTGACATGTCTACCGAAGATCATGAATGTTTGCAATATTTTTTGTCAACAACAGAGAGACTGGAAAATGGGAGATACCAAGTCCGACTGCCATTCAAACCAGAAACCAAGGAACAACTAGGGTCCACTAAACCATTAGCATTGGCACAATTTCGTAACTTAGAGAGAAAGTTACAGAAAGATCCAGAATTGAAAATAGAATACACAAAGTTTATGAACGAGTATTTTAATTTAAACCATATGGTGCCGTCAGCAAGAAATACGAAACCAGAGTGCTATTTACCACACCACTGCGTCACTCGTGCTGAGTCAACCACTACCAAGTTGCGTGTTGTTTTCAACGCGTCTGCTATACCATCATCAGGACTTAGCTTAAATGACGTCATGTACCGAGGTCCCAACCTACAACAAGATCTGCAGGAGCTGATTTTAAAATGGAGACAGTATCAGTTCGTTTACACTGCTGATATCGAAAAAATGTACCGACAGATAATGGTACATCCTGAAGATCAGTCGTACCAGAAGATATTATGGAGGGACTCACCATACCAACCTATTCAAGCATACCAACTTACAACCATAACTTACGGCACAAAGCCTGCACCATTTTTGGCTATGATGTGCTTAAAACAACTAGCTGCCGAGGAAAAACATAACTTTCCCGATGCAGCAAAAGCATTAGAAGATTGTTTCTATATGGATGACTATTGTGGTGGAGCAAATTCAATAGAACAAGCAAAACAACTAAAATCAGACCTAATAAAACTACTCAGCAAGGGTGGGTTTAATTTACGAAAATGGGCCACAAATGAACCTAAACTACTCGCTGACTTAGAAAAAGATTTGTGGAACCAGCAAATATACGAGTTTAAACAGACAGACTCAACGAAAACGTTGGGACTTGGATGGAATCCGCAACAGGATAAATTTATCTTCGACTCGAAACTGGAGCCAGTATCAAAATCAAAGCCAACCAAAAGATCGCTTCTCTCCGATATATCAAAAATATTCGACCCATTGGGCTGGCTCACACCATTAACCATAACCATGAAGATGCTATTCCAAAGCGTCTGGTCGTCAAGTCTTAACTGGGATGACGCGCTACCAGAGGATATCAAGATCAAGTGGCTACACTTAAGAGGAGAAATAAAAGACATAAACACCATAGAAGTTAAACGATGGCTAGGAATAAAGAAAAACAATACCTTGCAATTACACGGATTCTGTGATGCGTCGAACCAGGCGTATGCCGCTGTTATATATTGCAAAGTCACCAATCCAGATAATTCTAACGAGGTAACTCTGGTCGCAGCAAAAGCAAGATTGGTGCCCGTTAGTAAAGACATATCAATACCAAGGTTGGAGTTAATGGGTGCCCAACTATTATCACAGCTGATGCAAAAAGTCCAGACTTGCTTGGATTCTTATAATCACGAAATATATTGCTGGAGTGATTCAACAGCAGTGTTAGGATGGATTCAAGGGGATCCCGCGAGATGGAAACCATTCGTCTCAAATCGCGTGAAAGCTATCACCAAAATAATTCCAAAAGAAAAATGGAGTTATGTAAAAACCATTGAAAATCCAGCAGACTGTGCCAGCCGTGGATTAAGAACCAAACAATTAAAAAATCACGATCTATGGTGGCAGGGGCCATCATGGATTCACTCTTTCCAAAACCATGACATACCTAAAACCACATATGAAACCAGATTAGAGATAAGACAGTCCAATGCAGTAGTTGTGGAAAAACATCAAACAGGAACCATGACCATACCAAACATTATTCACCATTTATTAAACAAATTGAATTCCTTCGCAAAAATCGTGCGCGTTTTTGCATGGATACTGCGATTATCTACTGCAAAGGCAGGCCGACAACCTTATCTCACATTACATGAACTCCGTCGCGCAAAACTGCTGATTATTAAAAGTGTGCAACAAATAGAGTTTGCCGGTGACGTCAGTTGCTTGCTTCAGAAGGGAATAGTACATTCGAAGAGTAAACTTTTACCATTACACCCTATTCTAGACCAAGATGGTATCCTACGTGTAGGGGGCAGATTAAGGAATGCACAAATAAGTTTAGAGATGAAACACCCAATCATATTACCACACAACCATCGAATTACCACGCTAATAATTAAATACGCTCATGAGCTAACCTACCACGGTGGAGCGCGCCTTACTTTATCAAACATTCGACAAAATTATTGGATAATCAGCGGATATTCAGCTACAAAGAAAGTCATACGACAATGTGTTACATGCAAAAAGCAAGAGCCTATCCAACAATACCAGCTCATGGGTGATCTACCATCATCCAGAGTGAACCCTGAAAGCGCCTTCTATCATTGTGGTGTCGACTACACAGGCTTTGTAGAAGTGAAAGCAAACAAAGGACGTGGAATAAAAACTACCAAAGGCTACATAGCGCTTTTCGTATGTATGGTGACGAAAGCAGTGCATCTAGAACTCGTCTCAGATTTAACCAGCTCAGCTTTCTTAGCAGCAATAACCAGAATGGCAGCCCGGCGCGGAGCTCCACGTCACATATATAGCGACAACGGAACCAATTTTGTTGGAGCCAATAGAATGCTGCAAGAAGAATACGACCATCTTCAAAATATTTTCAATGAATCATTCTATAAAGAGATAGTAGAACTACAAATTGAATGGCATTTCAACGCGCCTTCATGGCCACATGCGGGAGGACTTTGGGAAAGAGCCGTGCGAAGTCTCAAACACCACCTCAAACGCGTGATTGGACAACAAAAATTTACTTTTGAAGAATACACCACACTGTTGTCAAAACTAGAAGCTTGCCTGAATTCACGGCCTCTTTGTGCGCTATCAGAAGACCCGGAGGATTTAAATTTCCTCACACCAGCCCATTTCCTTTCAGCAAGACCAGGCTTAACCGTAATTGACACAGTAAAAGACGCCAGAACCAGATGGCACCTAGTGTCGAAGTTATTTGAAGATTTATGGAAGAGATGGAAAACAGAGTACTTAACTCAACTATCAATAAGAAACAAATGGACGAAAGATCAGAAAAACGTCAACGTGGGTGATCTAGTAACGATACATGACGACAACTTACCAGCAGGGAAATGGCCAATGGGTCGTGTGATGGAAGTCCATCCAGGAAAAGATGAACTTGTCAGAGTAGTAACCCTAAAAACCAAAAACGGCTACATGAAGCGCCCTATTGTTAAACTATCAGTTTTACCTATAAACCAAACGGAACCAACCATACCAGAAAACCAAAAAGGCGAACTACTACAACATCAAAGAACTAAAGCTGAGACAGAACCACGTAATCGCCCGCAACCAAACACCAGAACGTACAGTACCTATCCCAAGATAGTAAATATTGCAATGGCATTATTACTGTTCCTAAACATAATATTACCAACAGCAGCTACATACAATATTACGCAATTTGACACCAATAAAACTTTGTACTTTGACAGTGTGGGGAAAGTACAATTGATTCGGAATAAGTGGAAACTAGTCACATACTTTAACATGTCTCCATACTGGCAAGGAGACAAAGCCATCAATGACTTTACAAGCTGTCTCGCCAAAACATGTGACACAATTATGGAATCAAGTCACTGTCATATGATACTCCTACAAATACGTCATGACTACAATGAACTGCAATACTACAACCAGCTGTTGCTTAGCCAGCACTACGGCGAGCGCATACGAACACGACGCGGCCTTATCAACGCTGTCGGCTCAATTGCAAACTCATTGTTCGGAGTATTAGACGAAAGTTTCGCAGAAAAATACAAGCAAGACATTGAACTCGTGCGCCGTAATCAAAAACACCAAGGTCAGCTATGGAAGAACTTGACACCCATCGTCGAAGCAGAGCACAATGTACTACAAAGGACTGAAGACATAATAGCAATTCAACACAAAACCATAAATAAACATTTAAATGCTCTGGACAAGATTAACAATAAGCTGCAACAAGAAATCGATGTGATGACAACACAACAGGACTTCACATTAGTCTCTATAGCTACCATAAATATGATGCAAAACTTGAAACAGATACAGGATACCTTGATCGATACAATATCCGAAATCTACCATGGTCAAATCAGTCTGCACCTACTAACACCAGCACAGCTCAAACGAGAACTACAAATTATCTATGGCCAAATGCCTCAAGATTTAGGCCTACCAATCGAAAACATAGAGACAGACCTCAAGCACATCTACAAGCTACTGAGAACAAAGGCTCGAGTAACCGAAAAATATATTATCTTCGAAATTACATTCCCGCTCGTAGCAAGAGAAAGTTTTCAATTATATAGGATATTACCAGTTCCGCAACAAACCAACTACAGTATGACCAGCATTATACCAATATCGGAATACGTCGCAGTGAACCTAAAAAAGGATGCTTATTTTGTACCAACCATACATGAACTTGACACATGTTTATATCACGGAGAAACCTTCATGTGTGAGCTCTTCAAACCCATCCTAAACTTGGAAAATGACGAAAACTTTTGCGAAACAGATCAAATAAACCAAAGGTGCAAAACAGAAAGAACAGCGTGCAAAAACAGTTGGGTAGAATTACACTCAACGTCACAATACCTATATTTTTGCTGTGACACATATTCCATCAAAATCATATGCGACGATCAAGTTACGGTCCGTCAGCTGACTCGAGCAGGGGTCATTAGCATGACTCAGAAATGCTTTATTAAAAGTAAAGATTTCACGTTGTATTCTTTACAACAACAATCCAACCAACTTAACTTTTCACCAAATATGCTCGTACCAGAGCTAGATCAGATAAACCATATTGTGAACGTTGAAATACCAGCAGAAACAGCATTACCAGAAGACATGGGCCTAAATAGATCTCTATCCATTCTTGGAGAACAGATCAAAACACTGAAATCCACCAAAGCAGAGGTCGATGACATATCAGTCCATGATATTCACCAGTACAACATTGTATACTTACTGCTGGGAGTTGTCCTATGCGCGGCAGCAGTCTGGGTCTGGAAAAGAGTGAGATGCTGTTCGCCTTCTCTGGCCAGCCGGGCGGAGCGTCACCACAGACAGGAGTCTGTGGCGACTACATCGGAGTCAACCAGAGTGCATAGTGAAGTGCAACCGCGAAAGCAGAGTACTGCTGACCGTCAGCAAAGTGAGAGTGAATCAATAGGTTTAAGCGCATATTTCGCGAGACGGTGGCCCAGTGCTATGCGTAGTACGGGTAAAAAGGAAAGGGCTACGTTGCCTAAAGCGAGAAAAGAACGTGTGCTTAGAGTTGAAGACTCATTAGTGTAATGAATTTATGTTTTTTAAGGACAATCGTAATTTATACTTTACCTTTATTTACCATTTTAAAATACTTTTACTTTGTTTACCATTTTTTATGAATTTAACTTTTGTTTACCATTTTATAATTATTTTACTATGTTTACCATTTGACTTGTATTATTATTTTAACTAAGGTGATTTGATGATTACTTTAGTCTTTTCTTACGAGTATCTCATCTTGTGCTCGGGAATATGTTCGGTACAATATTTGCCACCGAACAGCTCAGCACTTTTGCATGCCTGCATTTCCATAAATGCATGTATCGCATCTATTACCAGTCAGTGCGTAATCGGCTACCAATCGCGTAACTCAAACCAAACTAAATCAAACCATCTTAGTGCTTATTTAGATTAGATTTACCATTCGATGTCTATCAATAGTATTCAATATAGCTTTTAAACCATATCAGTTCGTATCATTAAACCAGACTAATATTACCAAATCAACCAAATATCAACCAACTCTGAAGTTAGTGCTGAACCAAGCAGGCATTAAATTCTACAATAAATATAAAGTATTTTGTTTATTAGGCCATTTTTTTAAAATTTTATTATTAATTATATCTTTAATTGTTTTAGGGTGACAACATTACTAATGAGAAGCATCATCAATGCGAGCCCAATGAAGTGGATAATATAATGGCACATAAGTTACACGATTTACGAGACAAATCTTCTTTTTCCCCAATCCCAAATATTTACAACAACTTTAAAGTGGAATTCCACGATTCAAGCTTGGACGTAGTAAAGAAGCTTCCGTCGTTTACAAACATAAAAACTGCGTTGTATGATGCTAGAAATAAACAAGCTGGTATATCGAAAATACAGTGCAAAAATGTTAATGAAGTAGAAATTCCTTCTCAATTTGAAGATTTTGTGTTGGTCAATCATAATGACGAGACCTCTGCTACTCGGATAATAATTTTTGCAGACAAAAATGTTTTGAAAATTATACCAAAAATTAAATAAAATTTAATTTTTGGATGGAACGTTTGATTGTTGCCCAAAACCATCTGTTCAACTTTACACTATCCATGGGGATCTTGGGAGTGATGAAGAGCACACACGAATAGTACCTTTATTATATGCATTACTGAATAGAAAAAATGAAGAAATATACCTTACATTATTCAAATTGTTAAAGCAATATATCCCAGAATGGAAGCCACTGAAATGTATGACAGACTTCGAACAAGCAGCAATGAATGCCATCAACTACTTTGCCCTCAGTTGAAGTAAAAGGATGCTACTTTCATTTTACTCATAATATATGGAAGAAAGCTAAAGCGTTGAATTTAACTATAAACCAACAATTTCGCAAACATGTAGCGCTATTAGCTGTATTACCACTGCTACCTAGAGAATATATCTCAGACGGCTGGTACTACGTAATGGAAGACAGTCCGGTGTCTAAAGAAATACAAGCATTCAACGATTACATGGTAACACAATGGCTGGAAGATGAAAGTTTCGTTGACACTTGGTGTGCCTACGGTCAACGCCATCGCACAACCAATGCTGTGGAATCCTGGCATAAAAAGCTCAACAGCATGGTGTACCAAAAAAACAAAATTTATATCAGCTTTTGAAGTCTTTAAGAGACGACGCAAATTTGCAAATAATGAATATTAAAAATGCTGAAATGCCTGCAAACACAAAACGGCGGCAAACAAAAGAAATTGCAAAAGATAAGTGGTACCAACATGTAACTGACCAACTTCTGACTGGGAAAATTACAGTTGGTCACTGTTTGGAAAAGCTGATAAATTTTTCTAAACAGTGACCAACGGAGATCTTGTTATCAAGGAGTTGGTCAGTTACATGTCAGTTCAGTTGTTATATCTTGTAAATATTAGAGGTTTTGTAATTAAATCAAAAAATACTTATCCGGTGGTACCACTTCATCGTCGGCCTAGCCTTTTCCCAAGTATGTTGGGGTCGGCTTCCAGTCTAATCAGATGCAGTTGAATACCAGTATTTTACACGGAGCGACTGCCTCTGACCTCCACAATCCAGTTACTGGGTAATAGATACGCCTTGGTAAGACTGGCTATCAGACTTTTGGGCTTCTGAAGACCCGTAACGACTGTCAAAGATCCATGAATGACAGCCGGGACCAAGGGCTTAAGGTGCTTTCCGAGGCACCGAGGGGTCTTGGTATTGCAGCATTAACAAATCCTGCATTATTTTTTTTTTGTCATCAAGCCTTCTTGGAGTTGATATTCAACCTCGTTTTTAATACAGGCCATGTATTACTTAGTTTTTTCATATTACGAATCGTTGATACGTCAGATGGCATTTTTTTATGGTGCTAAACGATACGTCAGATGGCATTTTTTTATGGTGCTAAACTTCACTTGAAAGAAATCTGTTGACGTGAAAATTTTTTTTTTTCTTCTCGATCTAAACGCCTAAATCTCTGATTTTTATTTATCTGAAAGTGTTTTTATACCTATTGAAATCATGGTGCGTATTTACTATTTCTTGGGTTATTCATTGTTTTATTTTTTTCTTGTCGCAATATTTTTAATCGCTTTCGTTCTTTACTAAAGGTTCCTCGCTAGAAGACGTTTTTAAAAGAGTCTCCACTGCTGATGGAAAATTAAAAGTTCTTTTTCTCATTCATTGGTACGTAATAATTATGGTTCTATGATCCTTCTTTTGGGTATATGAGATTCTGCTTGCTTCACGGGTTCTTATGGATAAATTTTACTCCAGATTAAGGCCCGAACTCAAGAGCAAGCCGATACACTCGGCTCCACCCCGGAACCCAGTCGCTTGCCAATAAGTTATCCATCCTGAAATTCCCCGGAGCAACAGCCGATTCGTAGGTAGCCTTACGGAAGAGCAGAGCCGTGCTGAGCCAGATTTGCTGGTCGTGTTCGCCAACGGACAGGAGCCTGCTTTAAACAGATATTTTTATTTCTCCCCTATTAGTAGTAGATTGATTTTTTTTTATTTTAACTGAAATACGGCGGGTGTGATACCTTACCTATTTTTGCGGACCTTTTTAAGCACGCGTACGGATTAAAATTGATTGCAATCACGTTTTAAATTCGTCGCGTTTTCAAATTTTAATTTTTTTTGGTACAATCCCTAGGTATTCCTTCCAATTTTCACGTCACAGATTCTCAAAATATTTTGTCATCATTTTTTACCTGTACCTATATTTTTATCCTTTTTTTTTATAATCAATATTTGGATTTTAAAGACAAATTAAACGTATTAGTTAGCGAAAAGTGTTTCTTTCCGTCTATTTTCGCTACAGTATGTAAAGATGGTCACCCATCCACGGACCAACCGCGGCAAGCGTAGCTTAACCTGATCGATCGACCCGTGCGGCTGTTATTACTTAGCCACAAGCCCCGATGTTGGTACCACTTATCTTTAGCAATTTCTTCTTTTTGTACATCGTTTTGCGGGGGGTGCGTTTGATTCATTTTTAATAACAACCACTATTTGTAAATCTGCGTCCTCTTTCAGCACGTTCAGAAGCTGATATAAATTGGCGTTCTTTGGCACAGCCGAGTTTAATTTCTTATGGCAAGAATCTACGGCATTTCTGGTTCGATGGCGTTCATCATGAACGCACCAAATGTCTACAAAACTCACGTTTACTAGCCATTCTGACACCATTTAGTCATTAAATGTTCAGTAAAGGCAGTAAAGCTGATAGTCTTACATGTCTTTTTGTGATTGCCTTTTTTGTCAAATTCAAATGTTTTGCTTTTTTTCATACATTTTTGGAATAATGAAAATAGCATACTTTAACCACAACTTACGGAAAAGCAGTCGCAATGGCCATTGTGGCTAGTTCAAAAATCTGTTATAAATTTAACGGGTTCCCATTCAGGAATATTTTGTTTCATAATTTCAAATAATTGTTTGTATGTTTCTTCTGTTTTATCGTTAAGTAATACATAAATGAGAGGAACTACGCGAGTGTGATCTTCGTCACTTTCCAAATCTCCGTGGATAGTATATAGCTGCAAAAAAGGCTCAGGGGTGCAATCGAATGTTCCGTCACATTAAATAGAATTGATTTGGACTGACCAAGATTATTTTTCGTGTATTGCAAGACTCGTCCTTATAATCGTAAAACAAAAAATCTCGAAATCGTAAAGGAACTTCTACTTCATCAATTGATTTACACTTATTTTTGGTATACCAGCTGCGTTGTTTCTTGCATAATATTATTTTGATTTCATGTTTGCAAACGATGAGAACTCACCAAGTCTGTTCCAGTAGCGTAGAATTGTGATTTGAATTTGTTATAAATATTTGGTATTGGGGCGAAAGTAGACTTCAACACTATCTCGTAAATCGTCCAGCTTTTTTGCCATTTATTTTTTAACATCATCGGGCTCGCAGTTTGATTCTTGATTCTTCTCATTGGAAATCTTGCTATTCTGCGCGGACAACACCACTTTGGAGCGTGATTTGTCGTCTTTGGCAGCGTTACGAAAACCACGAAATTGACACCCATCATGAAAAATTGTAACATTTTTCACATCGGCCATCTTGGATTTTTATTTTGACCCCACCATCGGTTTCAGCACCCTCGAAAACCACGAAATTGACACCCATCATGAAAAATTGTAACATTTTTCACATCCGCCATCTTGGATTTTCATTTTGCCCCACCGTCGGTTTCAGCACCCTAGAAAACCTCGAAATTGACACCCAACATGAAAAATTGTAACATTTTTCACATCGTACATCTTGGATTTTTATTTTGACCCCACCATCGGAGGAGGGGGGGTTCAGGGGATCAGACCGGAATAACTCCAATTTCGCCAGGTCAGATAGTAAGAAATAAGTTTGTAACATGGAACGTATAAATAATAATTTGCAAAGCAATAATTTTACAATAGAGTTAACATTCATTAATTGCACGGCATTAGGTCACCTAGTTTTAAAAAACGTGACCATTTCGGTTTTCATAGAATATGACTGATTTATTATGAGAATAGGTTTTTGAAAACAGTCGTATGAACCGATTATTTCGTAATTCCTTCCAAATTACTGTTAATAAATTAGTATAGCCGGGGCACCCTGCTATAAAGACTCTTGCAAAGGCTGTGCCCTGCATGTATGGCACCCCAGGGCTCCTGTGGGAATTCGCCACAGTTTTTCATCAGCCATCATCACATTGTTTTATTATTTAAGTTATAAAACTATTATATTGCGTAAATTGACTATAAAGGCGTTAGCAATATTGTATTTTTAATATTAGGTACCCACATAGATAAATCCAAGTTATTGTACAGTTTGAAATTGAGGATATTTCTACTTCTTTACAAGCTTATCTAAAATCCTGCAGCGCGAGTATGACCATATATTTAAAAATAGTGTTAGCGAAGCAACTCACATAAGTACTTTTTTTTGGAAAAGGTTCATTTTGATGTTCATATTAAACTATTTTTTTCTGTTAATTTTGCTTATTAAAGTTAATTTATAGAACATTACAAATTGTAATTACCGTAATTTGAAATTGAGGATATTTCTACTTCTTTACAAGCTTATCTAAAATCCTGCAGGGCGAGTATGACCATATATTTAAAAATAGTGTTAGCGAAGCAACTCACATAAGTACTTTTTGATACAGACTTTCTTTTGGAAAAGGTCAAAGTCTCGTTTTCTTTTTTTAGCTATCAATTTGATGTTCATATTAAACTATTTTTTCTGTTAATTCTGCTTATTAAAGTTAATTTATTCGTTTACATTATAAGTCCGCTATTTTCATGTATATCCAGCCCTTTAAGAATATTACAAATTGTAATTACCGTAATATCACGACCAAAGTTGAGGAGTGTGAAATCAAAAAGGCAAGCCGGCAGGGCGGCGCATGCATTTTGTTAGGCCATACTGAAGCATATTCATTTGTTCAGTTTGGCCTTTCCGTCCTGTCCTCTTTAGAGTCAAACATTTAAACACAAAAAACGGCTACTTAGGAAAAAATTGGGTAGGTCCAACTTCTAGAAAGAGGTCAATCGTCGTATCCGACTCAGCTGGGCAGCGTTCGGTAAGCTACGCAATATCTTCTCGTCCCACATTCCGCAGTTTCTCATGACGACAATCTTTGACTAATGAGTGTTTCCAGTGATGACCTATGGTATTGAAACGTGGTCGCTCACAATGGGCCATATTAGAAGGCCTGACAGTAACCCAAAGGGCAATGGAGAGGGCTATGCTTGGGAGTTTCCCTGCGTAATCGATTCTGATTCGATTACGCAGGAGACCCAAGGTAACCGATATAGCCCGAAGAATTGCCCAACTTATGTGGCAGTGGGCAGGGCACATTGCTCGTAGAATTAATGGGAAGGGCACATTGCTCGCAGAAGTAAGTGACAGTGGGCAGGGCACATTTTGCTCGCAGAATTAAGTGGGAGTGTGCCGATGGGGCCGATGGGGCCAAAAGGTTGGTTTTGGAGTGGCGACCGCGTACCAGATGACGTAGCGTTGGAAGGCCTCCCACAAGTCAGACCGATGACCTTGTGAAGGCCGCAGGAACCCGTTGGATGCGAGAAGCACAGAACCGGCCGAATTGGTGGTGCTTGAGTGGAGGCCTATGTCCAGCAATGCGTCTTTCGGCTGAAATGATGATGATGATGATGAGGAAAAAATATTACGTATAGCAACGCTTAGAGTAATATCTAGAAAGTGATCTATCATTTAATGTCTTTCAGAGAGCTATTATTTAATATTTTTCTGGCGAATATAAAAACTAGGATGTTAACAAAGGTTGCTGTTGTTTCAGATTTTTGTTTAAATTAGAGGCCTAGAATATTTCAATTGGGACTTCACAAACATTCATGGGGATCACTCAAAGAATTGATTAATGAAGCCGTTTCAGTTTTCACCAATTATTAATATACTAAAAATATACCTAACTAGCTTCTGCCCGCGACTTCGTCCGCGTGAAAATCGTACTTTCCTCTTAAAATTTCGAAAATGTATGTTTATGATCTTATCATTTATTTAGATAAATAAGTGTTTGGGCCAATTTTTAAGTTTATAGATCAAAGGGTTTTTGTATTTTGCAAATAAACTGTATCCCCGATTTTCACTCCAACAGGGATGGAATTTTGAAAAATCGTTTGGGATGTCTTCATAACTTGACTCAAAGACCCATACCCATTTTCGAGTTAATGGAAGCAAGCAGTAAAATCCAACCCTTGAACTTTATAACCCTTTTCCAACTTGGTAGGAGTCGATTTTTGAAAAACCCTAAAACCCCCTTTTTAGGGTTCCGTAGCCAAATGGCAAAAACGGAACCCTTATAGATTCGTCATGTCTGTCTGTCTGTCTGTCTGTCTGTCCGTCTGTCTGTCTGTCTGTCTGTCTGTCTGTCCGTCCGTATGTCACAGCCACTTTTCTCCGAAACTATAAGGACTATACTGTTGAAACTTGGTAAGTAGATGTATTCTGTGAACCGCATTAAGATTTTCACACAAAAATAGAAAAAAAAACAATAAATTTTAGGGTTCCCCATACTTAGAACCGAAACTCAAAATTTTTTTTTCATCAAAGCTATACGTGTGGGGTATCTATGGGTAGGTCTTCAAAAATGATATTGAGGTTTCTAATATCATTTTTTTCTAAACTGAATAGTTTGCGCGAGAGACACTTCCAAAGTGGTAAAATGTGTGTCCCCCCCCCTGTAACTTCTAAAATGAGAGAATGATAAAACTAAAAAAAATATATGATGTACATTACCATGTAAACTACCACCGAAAATTGGTTTGAACGAGATCTAGTAAGTAGTTTTTTTTTAATATGTCATAAATCGTAAACCGCAATTTACCATTCATTCAATCAACTCAAAAATAAATAAAAACATTTAATTTCATAAACATAAACCTTATGCATAAACCCGGATGTTACGGAACCCTCGGTGAGCGAGTCCGACTCGCTCTTGCCCGGTTTTTTATTTTTAGCGACGTCAAAAAAAGGAGGAGGTTTTCAGTTCGTCGGAATTTTTTTTTTTTAAGTACGTTCCCGATTACTCGAAGACGGCTAGACCGATTTGAATTTTTTTTTGTTTGAAAGTGTGTATATACTTTCCAGGTAGTCCCATTGTCATCAGGTCAGGATCTGATGATGGGATCCTGGAGAAATCGAAGGAACTCTTCAAATATTATAGGCACACCTATAGCAATTTGGGTATTTTTTATATTTGGTGAAGTGGAACTGATGATGAAGACTACAGATGGCCACCGGAACTACTCAATAATAAGTATTTCACGGGTTGCGATTCGATTACTTTAACATGGTTGCTAAGCAATGTATGCTCGTCACAATGCAAATGCACAATGCAATGTAATTTAATGAAGCTGATGGTGAAATACCAGGAGAATTCCTCAACAATTAATGTCCCTGCATCGGGAAAGGCTATATTTTGGTAAAGCCGATGAGTAAGTTGACATTAGGCTATTGTAATTTAGATAAATTATAAACAGACCCACTAAAAAGCGAGAAATAAAAACCTTTTAACAAAAAAAAAACGACTTCCAAAAAACACTACAAAGTGAAAAATAGCTTTAATTTCAGAAGTCGGTGGCAAAAAACTAAAATACAGGTCTGTATTTTACTTTCTGTATATACTTTCCAGGTAGTCCCATTGTCATCAGGTCACGATCTGATGATGGGATCCTGGAGAAATCGAAGGAACTCTTCAAATATTATAGGCACACCTATAGCAATTTGGGTATTTTTTATAGTAACTCGTGCATTTGCTCTCGAAAAGCACTATTTGGTGAAGTGGAACTGATGATGAAGACTACAGATGGCCACCGGAACTACTCAATAATAAGTATTTCACGGGTTGCGATTCGATTACTTTAACATGGTTGCTAAGCAATGTATGCTCGTCACAATGCAAATGCACAATGCAATGTAATGAAATGAAGCTGATGGTGAAATACCAGGAGAATTCCTCAACAATTAATGTCCCTGCATCGGGAAAGGCAATATTTTGGTAAAGCCGATGAGTAAGTTGACATTAGGCTATTGTAATTTAGATAAATTATAAACAGACCCACTAAAAAGCGAGAAATAAAAACGTTTTAACAAAAAAAAAAACCGACTTCCAAAAAAACACTACAAAGTGAAAAATAGCTTTAATTTCATAAGTCGGTGGCAAAAAACTAAAATACAGACCCAAAAGACACCGACTTCCGAAATTAAAGTTATTTTTCACTTTGTAGTGTTTTTTTTGAAGTCTATAAAGTTTATAAACCAAATAAATAAGATTTTTCATATAAACTGTGTCCCCTCTTTTTATCCCCATAGGGATGGAATTTTGACCAATCGTCTGGGATGTTTCTATGACTTGACTTAAGGATTATTTATACCAATTTTCTAGTTAATCAAGCCACGTAATAAAATACTCCCCTGTTAAATTGACTACCTCTCTTCACCCCGTTAGGGGTAGATTATCGAAAAACCCTGATACGTTATTCTTTATTTTTGGTCATAAGTATAAATAGGTACTGAGTTTCGAGTTAATCTGACTGCGCGGTAAAATTCTTCCATACAAATTTTGACACCCCCCAATCCCTCTTTAGAGGGTAGTTTAGAAAAGCAAAAAATGCCAAATTTCATAATTTACTTAGATAAGTATTCCTGTCAAGTTTTAAGATTATTAACTCAAGGAATAAGATTTTTCATACAAACTAAATCCCCCCTTTTCACCTCCTTAAAGGTTGAATTTCCAAAAACTCCTGCTTAGTGGATACCTACTCTTCACAAAGAACACACCCTCCA
The DNA here is from genome assembly GCA_916614155.1 of Mesoligia furuncula. NCBI lineage: Eukaryota > Metazoa > Arthropoda > Insecta > Lepidoptera > Noctuidae > Mesoligia > Mesoligia furuncula. Next base: position 3,242,852 of record OU744791.1, on the reverse strand, counting down.
AAGTTCATGTCTCTAGGACCAGCGGTTAAGGCTGTGCGTTGATAGATTATATAATTAAAAACAAAATTTCGTCCCCCTTTTCACCTCCTTAAGGGATGAAATTCTAACAACACCTTCCAACCGTAAGCCTAGATAATAAATTTTGTGATTTTTACTTCGAAAATTAAGGACTTTCCATACGCAACTTCATCCCACTTTTTAACCCTTCGGGGGTAGATTTATCAAAAACGCTAGGATATGTATAAATTAATTTTCAATCCTCAGTCTAAACACACCGAAGATCCTAACTTCAAAACTGACGGACTTTCATATAAACTTCCATCCCCTATTTCACCCCTTTAGGGGTATAATTCGCAAAAATTCTTTCTTAGTGGATGCTTACTCTTCACAAAGAACACACCCTCCAAGTTCCATGTCTCTAAGACCAGCGGTTTGGGCTGTGTATTGATTGATTATATAATTAGAAACAAAATTTCACCCCACTTTTCACCCTCTTAAGGGTTTAAATTCTAACAACATCGTTGCGTTACCTTCCAACCATAAGCCTAGATAGTAAATTTAGTGATTTTTACTTCGAAAATTAAGGACTTTCCATACACAACTTCATCCCCCGTTTAACCCTTCAGGGATGGAATTGTCAAAAACGCTGAGACACGTGTAAATTAATTTTTAATTCTCAGCAAACACAATATTTGAAGATCCTAACTTCAAAACTGACGGACTTTCATATAAACTTCCATCCCCTATTTCACCCCTTTAGAGGTAGAATTCCCAAAAATCCTTTCTTAGTGGATACTTACTCTTCACAAAGAACATACCCTCCCAGTTTCATATCTCTAGGACCAGCGGTTTGGGCTGTGTGTTGATATATCAACAATCAGTCAGTTTACCATTTTATATATCCATAAGCCTAGATAGTAAATTTAGTGATTTTTACTTCGAAAATTAAGGACTTTCCATACACAACTTCATCCCCCGTTTAACCCTTCAGGGATGGAATTGTCAAAAACGCTGAGACACGTGTAAATTAATTTTTAATTCTCAGCAAACACAATATTTGAAGATCCTAACTTCAAAACTGACGGACTTTCATATAAACTTCCATCCCCTATTTCACCCCTTTAGAGGTAGAATTCCCAAAAATCCTTTCTTAGTGGATACTTACTCTTCACAAAGAACATACCCTCCCAGTTTCATATCTCTAGGACCAGCGGTTTGGGCTGTGTGTTGATATATCAACAATCAGTCAGTTTACCATTTTATATATATAGATAAATTGTGTGATAACTTTTCTCCGCCGGGCCTGGGTAAATTTTGTATGGGCCGTGACACGTCTTCTTTCTACTTGCTGTTTTTTTTTTACTTTTAACAAGCTTTTATTTATATAAAATTTAATTAATGAGATGCGTATTAATATTCAAAAGACCGCTCTTTTTTTCATGCTAATATTATTAACAAAAAGGTCATGTTGGTTATACCACACAACAATATAGTATCCTCGTTTTGAAATTCTGGTATAAAAAGCCCTAACAGGTAAATATAACGTAAATAATGAAGGTAATATTTGGGTAATGTTAGGTAATTACAATTACAAGTGGACGACATAAGGTAAGTTTGTAATATTTATTATTTGACTCCCTACATGTTTCGAGTTTCGGACTCGACTAGTAGAAAAACCCTTAAGAGAAAAGTAGGTGACCACCGTATTTTAAACCAAGATACAGGTAATTTTAAACCAAGATACAGGTAATTTTAAACCAAGATACAGGTAATTTTAAACCAGGCAGGTATTTTTAAACATAGTTGTTTAAAAATTCCTGCCTGGTTGCCTGGACAGGTAATTTTAAACAACTTGACAGGTAATTTTAAACATTTAGACAGCTAATTTTAAACATTTAGACAGCTAATTTCAAACATTTAGACAGCTAATTTAAACAACTAGACAGGTAATTTTAAACCAGACGGGACATCTATAAAGGCAATTATCCACTAGCTATCAATTACAGTTCTCACACCGAAAATATTCATTAAAAAAGTCCTAATATCAAGGAAAATACACAAGGTGTGCGATCGCAATAAGGGAACAATAACGCATCGTACGACACACTGCCTCTCCCCAGGAAATTGGAAAACGTGAGGCGCTTACCTCCTGTTTATATAACATAGAACACCATCAAGATTTGGGACGATTTTGCTTTGTTTCTATATTGGTTCAGCTAAAACAGTCTTGTTCTGTGTGATATAAATAAAAAGATATATGACGAGTCCCCCAACAATATCGCTAACATATATAAGCTACTGGAAAGTTTAAAATCAAATGATTAAATTTTCTCGAAACTGTTGAGATCTTTGCTAATAAAGAAAGGTTACTTACAAAAAAAAAAGTAAGTAAACAACCAGTTTTACTAAGTAAACAACCAGGTGATCAACCAAATTAAAAATTACGACTAACTGAAGCTTGATAAAGGAAGGAAGTATCGATTTTAAAATCGGGGTATTTGTCATGTCGATTAAAGTGCTTACAGGGAGAAGCAGTGCGGTGACAGCTCGGGTTAAGACGATCAGTATTGTCTTGACATTTATTGGGGGCGAGGACTTTCAATCTCTATCAATTTGCAATGCAAACGTGACAAGGCATAGACAGTTTTCCAATGATTTGGCTATTGTTACCCGGTAGTGCAAAAACCCAGGATATTTTAACCTTCGCAGAAAAAACTACGGAGAATTATCTTTGTTTGTATTTTAAAATAAGCACACATTAAGTTAGTGTGAAATCTGAGATGCAGGTTGATATAATTATATCCAGTCTTTTTGTTCAAAATACTAACTCCTTGGACACTTGTGTATTGAAAGGAGTGAAAAACGTCTTTGTGACATTCTTTGTAAAATAATAATTGAATGAATATTAAGAAAATATATTTACGTAACAAATTGGCGACGAAATGTCGAACAATGATGTAAAAAAGTCAAAAAGTACGGGGCGTGCTTATACGAATGGGAAACACATTACTTACGAAAACTGAACTTTCAACCGAAGAAATAAAAACTCGACTAACTATACAAGAAAACTTCAAAACATTTCAAGAATCACAATCTGAAACAATCTAAAACAATCTGAAACAATCTGAAATTGAGCTCCAGACGGATCAGCAAGACACACACCTCCCTCAAATGTAAATTACTAACAATGAGAAAGAATAATAAAATTAAGTACGCAGCTTACAACACTACAACAACAATAGATTATGCAAACTGCGTCAACCTGTCACAACAAGAACATTACCCGAAACTGAATTTTCAACACTCACATGAAACAGAATCCTTTGGAAACTTCATCAAGAGATTGAAATTGTTCTTTGCAATGAACAGAATAATGGATTCAAAGGTTCACATGCAGATTCACATGCTACTGGCAACTTTAAGCCCAGAGTTACATCAAAAGATTTACGATTTATGCTCACCAGATAGTCTGCGGCGGACCCCCGGTCAAAACGGGTTCTCAGAGGACCGATGTAATACTCAGGGAAACCCGAAACCTCAACTAAAACATTAAGAAACTTTGCTATTAGAAACAGAGTGCAAGCCAGAAGTTACTCAGATCCACATAAGAAATGGAAATGTGGCAAAATTTTACGATGGATCGCTCTCCTCCACTACGAGGTACAAACTGATGATGGTATGGTACGGAAGAGACACCTTGACTAAATGACCACATCCTGCCGGCTTCTCGAGTGCCAGATCCACGAACGGTGGCGGAGGACTGATAAATATCTAACCTTCTTGTTCACAAAGACTTGTGGATTGAAAGGAGTGCAAAACGTCTATGTGACATTCTTATTGAAAAATAAATTAAAAAAATAAAATTATTGAAAAATAAAAATAGCGTAGGATACGATGAAGTAGCAACGAAAGTCATAAAAATTTGTATCAAATAACATAATCGTACATATTTGCCACATTATTAACTTAGCCATCAGCACTGGTGTATTTCCTGATGGTTTAAAAACGGTCATAGTCAAACCGCTTCACAAAAAGAATTGCAGGGAGGATATAGGTAATTATAGACCGATTGCTTTAATTCCTGTGTTTTCCAAAGTGGTCGAAAAGATTATATATGAATTAATCGACAACTTTCTGACAAAATACAACATACTATGTAATGAACAAGCAGGGTTTCGAAAAAATAAAAACATTAATACAGCAATATATGATTTTTTACACGAAATAATGACAAATGTAGATAATAAAACACATATCTGTGCCATTTTTACAGACATGACTAAAGCATTTGACTGTGTCAATCACGATATTCTATTGAACAAGCTTAATAGCTACGGTCTAAGGGGAAACGTGCAGAATCTCTTAAAATCGTACCTCAGTAACCGCACACAATATACGGAGATATCCAGAATTTGTCCTAAATCAAAATGTGAACAAAAATATAAATCTGATGGTAAAATCATTAAGTTCGGCGTACCGCAAGGTAGTGTATTGGGCCCCCCGCTATTTTTGCTCTATATCAATGATCTGCCCCGTCAGATACCAAATCCAATGGTTCTATTTGCCGATGACTGCACAGCACTGATTAAATGTACAAATATCAATAATTATGAACAGGATATCAACAATAGCCTTAGAAATATTGTTGAATGGCTTGATAAAAATAACCTGGTAATAAATTTACCAAAGACTAACGTGATGCATTTTCACCAACGAACAGTTCCACCGAACGTTAATGTACAGTACAATGGCCAAGTGATCAATCAAACAAAGGTCGCGAAAGGAGATTGACCAAAAACAGTCCTGAAAAGTTGCACGTATGAAAACCAAAAAAATATACAAATTATTTGCTTATTTTTTACAAGCTTTTCACTTCAGGAATTTTGTTTTCGTATCCGGAATTATGATTTTAAGATAAACAGTAAATTAACGATTGCTAGGTACATTTCCGTATAGTCATCATAATTGACGTTTCGTTCTCTTCATTTGTACGAGTTACGTAAGCTTTTACATAAAAACATCACAAAAATGATATTAAACTCATAAATAGCTAAATAATTAGTAATATCATAATCATAACGTAGGTACTGTATATGTATTTCATAGTTCCGTTGTGAAAATATTTATTTTTGTGTTTCGTTTCACGCAAATGCAACTGTCAAGGCAGATGACAGACGTACCGGTAGGGATGACGATTATTCCTAAACAAGATCGATTTTTTTATCTATCCGAATCGCAGGAAAGAATCGATTCAGCAATAAATTGAGTTCTGATAGATCTGTTCCCGCCATTATTCTACATCGACAGCTTTACTATAGATAATCACTTATTTGTTTTGGTGTTTCCAGCATAATTAGTCAAATGTAATGAATCATCGAATACAAAATAAATAATATGATTTATATACATTAGGTAGGTAACTTATTCATTTATATATAGGTCTGGGATAAATTGAAGTTAATAAAATATAATCTCTATCTGACTGAAGTTGTTTTATTTCGATAATGTCACATCAACGCTGCGAGGCCATAAAAAGCACGATTATTCGTTATTCACGTTTTTTTTTCAATTAGCAGCTATTCTCTTATTTTGTTTTTAACTATCTTTGTTGTTTTGTACCTACATGAGTGATCTGTGGTCATTTTATAAGTTGCGAGTAGTTTAGACATAATTTTTAGGTTATCTCCGAATTTGTTTAATTACTTTAAAACTCGGATACTTGTGTGAAAATGAACACTTTAATTTAATAGTATATAAAGCGTAGCCTATAATAAATAAAGATTTATTGTGTTTCAACTTAAGACGGATTTCCATACATTGTTGGTCATGATCCTTTCTAGGAATTTATATAGACAATCAATTAACTTGGAAACCGCAAGCAGAAGAGGTGTGTAGAAAGTTGAGCACTGCAGCCTATGTTCTTTTTAACCTGGCAAAAAAAGTTGACTTAAAAACTGCTTTGGTAGCATACCATGGTTTAGTCGCATCGGTCCTGAGGTATGGAATCATTTTTTGGGGTAACTGCAGCCTAAGAGATAACATATTTAAAGCACAAAAACGTTGTGTTAGAGCTATGTGTAATCTTAAAACTATAGATAGTTGTAAATCTCTGTTCAAGTCTTTGAAAATTCTTACTTATCCGTCGTTATATATTTTGGAAATGGCAATTTTTGTAAAAAGAAATAAAAAATTGTTTGCTAAGTTCTCGGATTCCAAGAAAGGTCCCGTGAGAAGTCAATACAAAAACCTCTTAATTACCGGTGGCTATAAAACAGCACTACTTAGAAAAAGTGTTTTCTGCATGGGCCCAATAATATTTAACAAACTTCCGGACAGCATAAAAAGTGACACCCTTCAACAATTTAAAAATAAACTTAAGGTTTTTTTGATACAGAAATGTTATTATTCGATAAGTGATTTTTTGAATGACCCTATGTGTGACATCTCAACAGTTTAATATTACTTATGACATTATTAATTTGATACAAAAATATTATTATTTCATTATTATTTTTAGACATATAAACTTAAGGCTTTTTTTGATACAGAAATGTTATTATCTGATAAGTGATTTTTTGAATGACCCTATGTGTGACATTTCAACAGTTTAATATTACTTATGACATTATTAATTTGATGCAAAAATATTATTATTTCATTATTATTATTATTATTTCTGGACTTGTTAAAATAATTTATTTGTATCTTAATCATCACTATTTAATTTTCATAATTTTACTAATAGCCTATTGACATTATTTATTAATTTTTGCATGCCAAAACTCAGGCAGAATGTACCCGGCTCACTATATTTTTATAACAACTTTATTGTACTGTTACGAGCTTCGGGTTCGTGACAATAAAAACTGCCGATTTAATAACCAAAAAAATGACACTTTAATAATCAACACTAATTACAACTCAAACACACTAATTACAAAACACAATTGCACTACTGATCGCTTTAAGTCGCACTTGAATATCGCTTCGATGCTTTCACTTCGATCGCTTTATCCAAACTGTGTCGGTCGTGGCGCGTCTCGGCCTTATATAGCGCCAAAGAGAGTTCTAGAACCTTCTATTGTAGAAACATCTAGAATGTTCGAGTACATACAGGCCCCGATCCACCAGATGTCGAAAGTTCGGGAATGTTCTAGAAAGTTCTTGCATCGAAATTTCTAGAAGGGTCTTCACTACTAGTTCCGCTACTCGATACTAGATGGCGCTAGTGGTAACTACTGTCACCATGTACGAGGCATTAATTGTGGCGCGCAACACTGCCCCCTCCTAAGACATGCTCGTCCCGAGCATTATCGGCCCCATAATAACGCGCCAGTCGATCCACGTGGACGATCTTAGGAGTACCTCTTGCACCTTTCTGTATCCGGTAGGTTACGTCATTGATCTTTGTCACAATCCGGTACGGTCCGTCCCATTTAGCTTGAAGCTTAGGAGATTTCCCTTTGCTGCGGACTGGATTGTGCAACCACACTAGTGAACCTTCGTCGAACCCTTTATTGTTCATTTTACGGTCATAACGGGTTTTCATCTTTTCAGACATTTGCTGGCCCGATTGTCTGACGTGCTCATAAATGTCATTCATTTTGTTCCGCAAGTCATTCGCATACTCGGTTATACTGTGTGGGGCATCAGGTGGTATTCCGGTGATCAGGTCTGCAGGCAGCCGTAATTCTCTTCCAAAGTTTGCGAAAGCTGGTGTCACCGATGTACTTTCGTGAACAGCGCTTCGATATGACAACAAAAACGGTTGTATGTGCTTGTCCCAATCTCGTTGCCGATTTTCCACAACTTTGGCTAGGTACCTCTCCAGTGTCTGATTAAATCGTTCCACCATTCCATCCGATTGTGGGTGGTAAGAAGTTGTTCTCGTTTTGTAGGTACCCATTACTCGGCAAGTTTCCTGAAATATTTGGGACTCAAAATTTCTTCCCTGATCGCTGTGAATCTCCAAGGGTACTCCAAAACGGCAGAAGACTTCATGGACTAATCTATCTGCAACTGTCGAAGCTTCTTGATTTGGAATGGCGAAGACTTCCGGCCACTTAGTGAAGTAATCCATCACAACCATGAAATACTTGTTACCACTTTCACTTTCCGGAAACGGTCCCGCAACGTCAAGGGCTATCCTCTCCCATGGTGCACCAACATTGTACAATTTCAATGCACCTCTACTACGAGTCTGAGGTCCCTTTACAGCTGCACAACTTGTACATTTGCGACACCAGTCCTCGACATCGTCCCGACAGTGGACCCAGTAAAACCTTTCTCGTATCTTCAATAGAGTCCGTTTTACTCCCAGATGGCCTCCTGAACAACCATTATGGTACAGCTGTAGAACGTCCGGTACTTGAGCTTTAGGGACAACCATTTGCAAATGACAGCTGTCTCCCCGAGCGTTTTCCCATTTACGGCACAGGACTCCATCCTGAATCACCAAACTGTCCCATTGGGCCCAATAGCTTTTTGTGATCGAACTCATTGCTGAGACGTCGCTCCACCTGGGCTTAGGAGCTCTGGCCTTCATCCACTCCAGAATCGGCTTGATGTCCGAATCTTCCTGCTGTGCACGTTGTAGGCTTTCCTTCCACTCGTTACTGAGGTCTGTCTTGAGCATCCTCACAGGTACGACTTCTTTACTTTCTTGCCTAGTACAATGCTTGCAGTTTTCAGGACAAGGTCTTCTTGACAAAGCATCTGCGTTGCCATGAGATTTCCCGCTGCGATGTTCGATCTCGAAGTCGTATTCCTGCAGTAGTTCAATCCATCTCGCAACTTGTCCTTCTGGATTTTTGAACTGCAATAGCCATTTCAGTGCAGCATGGTCAGTTCGTAGGTGGAATTTCCGCCCCAGAAGATATTTGCTAAAGTGCTGCAATGACTTTACCACAGCAAGCAGTTCCCGTCTCGTAACACAATAGTTCCTTTCAGGTTTCGACAATGTCTTGCTGAAGTATGCTACCACAACCTCTTGATCACCATTACGTTGAGACAACACACCGCCAAGTCCTATGTCACTTGCGTCTGTGTCAACTATAAATTCTTTGCCCGCATCAGGGTACCCCAAAATAGGTGTTTTGCACAGACGGTCCTTTAGCTCCTGGAATGCGATGTCGCAACTTTCATCCCAGCAGAAATGTCGCTTCTCTTCGGTTAGCTTATGCAGGGGTTTAGCTATATCTGCAAAGTTCTTGACAAATCGCCGATAATAGGAGCACAAACCCAGAAATGCTCTGACCTGCGTCTTGTCTTTTGGAATTGGCCAATCCTTGACAGCGGCGATTTTCTCTGGATCCGTGCGGATACCTTCTTCAGACACTACATATCCCAAAAAGCTAACTTGTCGTTTGAATAGTGAACACTTCTTCGGACTTAACTTGAGGTTGGCACTGTGGATCTTCATGAGCACGCGTTCCAGGTTTTGAAGATGTTCTTCAAACGTGCGGCCTACGATGATGATGTCATCCAAGTAGACCAGGCAGGCATCGCCAATTAGTCCGGTAAGTACAAGTTCCATCAACCTCTCAAATGTTGCCGGGGCATTGCACAATCCAAACGGCATAACTTTAAATTGCCACAGACCCTTTCCTGTCGAGAATGCAGTTTTCTCCTTGTCCTTAGGATCAATTTCAACTTGCCAGTAGCCACTTTTCAGGTCCAGCGTGCTAAACCACTTTACTCCAGTAAGCATGTCCAGCGTGTCATCAATTCTTGGCAAAGGATAGCTGTCCTTCTTTGTAACGTCGTTCAGACGACGATAGTCAACACAAAACCGCATGCTGCCGTCTTTCTTTCTTACCAGCACTACAGGTGAACACCATGGACTAGATGAAGGTTCAATAACACCATCCTTCACCATTCCCTCAATCATGGTTTCCACTTCTTTTTCACGTGCTACCGGCAATCTCCTTGGCCGCTGACGGATAGGCAATTCTTCTCCTGTGTTTATTTTGTGTTGAACTAAGCCAGTCTTCCCGATGTCAGCCTCGTTTGACGAGAAAACATCGGCGAACTTGAATAACATCTTCTTCGCCTTGACCATTTCATTTTGGGACAAAGCGCTGCGGCAGTCTTCTAAAAGTGTGGTCACTTTTGTTTGTGCATCCTTGCTGAGGGTCCCAGTCGATAGATGTTGGCATCGACGCAACCAATCCACTTCCTCGCAAGTACCAACAAGTGTGCCTTTTTCTATTATCTGTTCCTGATGACAAAGGTTCAGCACACGTACCCCTGAGATGTCAGTGGCTCTGACCAAAGTCCGTGCCACTTTCCATGGAAGGTCATTGTCTACCCTTTCCACGAGTACACAACGATGAGTTTGCCCAGGATTCCGAGGAAGACTAACCGGCACAATCGTTTCCGATCTCGGCGGAAGAACAATCTTCTTAAGGCTGTACACATTCCCAGGTAACGCCCCTTCCATGAAAAGTTCCTCTTCTCCACATTTCAAAACACCTTGCTTGACGTCAATCTCGCAACAATTATTCCTCATAAAGTCAAGGCCCAGGATGCAATCGTCCATTATATCAGCCACGATGACATTATGCAGGTAGATTCTGTTGCCTAGCGTCAATTCCATTTTCTTCTCTCCATGGACGGGTATGCGCTGACCGGTGGCTGTTACCAAATTAATGCGTTCCCGGTTGTATGCGGAGTCCCCAAGGGACCGACTTGTAAGTTGGGAACTGACAACCGTGCGAGAAGCTCCAGTGTCTATGGTCAGCTTACACGGCGTTCCGTTGACCTCGCCCTTGATGATTAGGCTGTTCCCGTCATGGGTTTGTGTGATCGAAACCCTTGGGGCTCTTTGAACATCAGCCAGCACCCGCCCCGCAGTCCTGGCTCTTTCTGCAGTTCGCTTAGGGCAACTGGACCAAAGGTGGCCCCTTTCCCCACAGCCGTAGCACCTAGGGCTGTATCCTTTATTGCGGTCGCGAACTGTAGCCGCTGCAACCTCCCTGACGCGATGGGAACGATGATCCTGCCGCACAGCTTCCACCTCCAGTGCATGGGCCAAAGCGTCCTTAAGCGTCCCATGGTGACCGAGCCGCACAGAAGCTCTAACTTCAAGGTCGCGGATGCCATCGATGAATGCCTGCACCAGGTTCCCATCGATAAGCGCAGGTACGGACTGGTAAGCTTTGCGAACCAGCTTCTCCACTTCAAGGGCCCACTGCTGCAGGTTTTCGCTACTGCGTTGCACGCGATCCTTGAGCTGCGCACGAAACACGTGTTCCAGGTGAGCATCGCCATACCGAGCCTCCAATGCCTCGAGGAGCTGCTCGTAAGTCACTTCCTTACCGAGAGCTTCCAGGACGGTTAAGGCCTGGTCGCGCAGGCCTAGGGTGAGAGCAGTCATGGCCTGACTTTTGTTCCACCCGTTCGCCTTCATGACAGCCTCAAACTGGATTTTGTAGGCCGACCAGGAAGAAGTTCCGTCGAACGGTGGCACTTTGAATCCACGTAGCGAAGGTGTTGTAGCTACGGGAGCTGCGATTCCATCCCCAAGTTTAAGATGACCCAACTCCTGCTTCACATCAGCAATGACGTTATTAAACTTGCTGATCTGAGTTTCAGCTTCTGACAGGCGGTTGTCATGCTGGGCAACCTTCTCCTTCACCTCCATGTCTTTCCCGAAGGTTGCGTGAAGGTCCTTCATGAGGCGCATCTGCTCTTCCTGGCGACGCACCTGCTCCTCCTTATCTTGTTTGAGCTGTTCTTCCAATCGATGGGCCTGTTCCTCTTGACGGCGGGACTGTTCCTCCTTATCGCGCTGGAGCTGTTCTTCCAACCGGCGAGCCTGCTCCTCCTGACGGCGAGCCTGTTCCTCCTGTCGACGGGCCTGTTCCTCCTTGTCCCGCTGGAGCTGTTCCTCCAACCGACGAGCCTGTTCCTCCTGTCGGCGAGCCTGTTCCTGCAGCATCATCATCAGAGCAGCCAAATCTGGTGCTGCTGATGCTGGAGCTGCTGCGGACGGGCCGGCCTCCATGGCCGGTAGCTGGCCCTCCGACCTCTGTGGCGTAGCTCCACCAAATCGCCTCTGGTCCGTCTCTTGCTGGCGTTGATTCCGGGTACGGATACCCTCCGTGTCGTCTTTGGGTAAAACCGGCATGATTTTTAATCCCCTTTTCTGACACCAATTGTTACGAGCTTCGGGTTCGTGACAATAAAAACTGCCGATTTAATAACCAAAAAAATGACACTTTAATAATCAACACTAATTACAACTCAAACACACTAATTACAAAACACAATTGCACTACTGATCGCTTTAAGTCGCACTTGAATATCGCTTCGATGCTTTCACTTCGATCGCTTTATCCAAACTGTGTCGGTCGTGGCGCGTCTCGGCCTTATATAGCGCCAAAGAGAGTTCTAGAACCTTCTATTGTAGAAACATCTAGAATGTTCGAGTACATACAGGCCCCGATCCACCAGATGTCGAAAGTTCGGGAATGTTCTAGAAAGTTCTTGCATCGAAATTTCTAGAAGGGTCTTCACTACTAGTTCCGCTACTCGATACTAGATGGCGCTAGTGGTAACTACTGTCACCATGTACGAGGCATTAATTGTGGCGCGCAACAGTACAATACCTACATTCTGTGCAAATAAATGATTTGATTTGATTTGATTTGATTTGATTCTTAAGTTTTGTCACACTTGAAGATAAACTGTATAACTGTGACTAACACTTGATGGCTGTTTTAATCGGAAATTATCAAAGGATTGAAAGGAGTGCAAAACGTCTATGTGACATTCTTAAGTTTTGTCACACTTGAAGATAAACTGTATAACTGTGACTAACACTTGATGGCTGTTTTAATCGGAAATTATCAAAGGTATATCGAAGCCAAACCGTATTCTATCAAAGTTTCATAATGTAACAACGATATCAAAGTTTCATAATGTATCAAAGTTTCATAATGTATCAAAGTTTCATAATGTATCAAAGTTTCATAATGTATCAAAGTTTCATAATGTAACAACGATATCAAAGTTTCATAATGTAACAACGATATCAAAGTTTCATAATGTAACAACGATATCAAAGTTTCATAATGTAACAACGATATCAAAGTTTCGAAATGTAGCAACGGTATGTTCGTCATTATATTTATTTAGAAGCTAAAATAATTAAATTAAATCAGTCAAGTTGACTACCTATTAAACATTTCGTGAGTGCGCGTTCATGATAAAAAATAGGTAGATTTGGCCTGTGGTGGTAATTTTTTTATCATGCATGTGTATTTTGCTACTGCAAATCCACATCTATAGCATTGTTTATCCTATCCAATACTCACTTTTACAATTATGACACTATTTTACTCACCTTTTATACATAATTACCATTTTAAATCATACCTTTTCATCTTTGATGTTTTTGTACATACCAATTTGTATTTCATACCATTTATTCCTTCCTTTTATTGTAATTTAGGACATTTTTATTATTTTTGTTATGACATTTAAGTCAAATGTTCCTTTTATTGTATTTTAGGATATTTTTATTATTTTGTGTTATGACATTTAAGTTAAATGCGCCAAACTGATGTTTACTTATTCTTTTAATTTCCTATGCAGTCTATTCAAGGAAGGTTGCATTAGGATCGTATTTTCTAAAAATAATTTTATATCGTTATTGATAGTCTAAATTTGGTTTTTCTACTTATTTGCGCTGTTTACTAAATTAAGGAATTCTAAATTATAATTATAAGATTATTAAATGCACTCTCGGCAATAACAAGGACGTTTTATACGTCTTGGCTGATTAAACTGGCAGGTGAGATGGATAAGGCTGGAAAAAAGAAAATGACAAAAAGGGAAGTCAAGGATTTCGTACGAAAACGTTTAAGAAAAGTTACGGGAAATCTTAAAAATAAGGGAGAGCTGAAAAAACTAAAAGAATAAGGGTTCAGAGGAGATGAAACACTGAATAACGGAGAGCTGTGAGTTGTTATATACTAATAATCTGTGCCGCCGACTGGAGCCGTCGCCCGTTCCGCAGAGCCACTTATGACGGACATTCCCCGGAGCCATCCCGACGGACATTCCCCGGAGCCATCCCGACGTACATTCCCCGGAGCCATCCCGAAATACATTCTCCGGAGCCATCCCGAAATACATTCCCCGGAGCCATCCCGAAATACATTCCCCGGAGCCATCCCGAAATACATTCCCCGGAGCCATCCCGAAATACATTCCCCGGAGCCATCCCGAAATACATTCCCCGGAGCCATCCCCGGAGCCATCCCGAAATACATTCCCCGGAGCCATCCCGAAATACATTCCCCGGAGCCGTCCCGACAACTCAAATTCCATCCACCTCCCCTCACTCTACTTCGGAGTGCGTATTAGGTAGGCCTTTTTTTATAATTACAAAAATTGTTCTAAAAAAGATAGTAGACTATCTTTTATTTGTTAGGGATAAGTAGACACGACAGCATAACGTGCAAAAGACACAAAGACTTAGGTAAAGATCGATATCGTTCATCTGGATCGCGGAGGAAGGGGGAACCTACATTCCAAGAAACAGGAAAAATTCAGAAAAGTAGTTTCGGCTTTCGGTGGGTATTCTGTACCATGCACAACTTGTACAAGTATTGCAGTGTTACCTCTGCCTAAAACCTCACCTCCGAGGTTAAAACCTCACCTCTGAGGTTAAAACCTTTTCCAAATAATATCATCATCTGCCTAGCCTTTTCCCAACTATGTTGGGGTCGGCTTCCAGTCTAACCGGATGCAGCGGAATACCAGTATTTTACATGGAGCGACTGCCTATCTGACCTCCACAACCCAGCTACTGGGTAATATGATACCCCTTGGTAAGACAAATAATATCTGGTAATTTAATGTTTTTTTTTTAAACGGAATTCGTATTTTTGGCATGACAAGCAAATATATTAGATATATGGAAATTTTTATTTAGTTAGTGAACGATACAGCACAGCTTAAATTGTTGCAAACAATAGAAGCATGCACTGATCCTTGCTAGCGTGCGATGTCCTTGATGTTGAGGTTCACATCATAAGTTGATAACGTCACCACACGGACTGGTATACGATTTATTTCAAATCTGGTATGTACTTCTTCTAATTTCCGGCTCTCTCAGCGAACCTTCCCTCTTTTTTCTAGTATAACACCCTATTTTATTTGTCGTAGGTGAAGAGTCAGTCAAAAAAGGCCTTTCTTTGCCCCTTTTTCCCGGATACCGGATCATCTGTTAAGATGCTTGTTTGCGAGTCTAAAGTGTTGCATTCGCCAACTCAAGCTGCAGAGTATTCCTGCACTGAGACCAGCACGTCTTTATTTCACGTCGCGTGGTTGCCAGGCGCTTCTGTTGAAGGCTGCTGTACTTTGACTTTGCGGCCACCTTCGCCTGTGTCCAGGAAACTACGTTTTTTAACTAATATTATTAACACTTAAGCTCTCTGACGCCTTTTTTATCTCAGGACAACTTAGCTAATGTATTTTAGATGAATTCTTTTTAAAGTCTGTGCAGATTAGTAGTAACGAGCCTAAACCGATTCTCTAGTTCGTGAAATTTGTTATAAAATTTTATCCTAGAAGATATTCGAAAAATTAATACGTCCAGCAACTTGTTTTGAATTTCGATTTTTTTTACATTTTATTAAATATATTTCAATTTGATTTTTCCTATAAAAATATAATTATACGTTTTATTCTATGCAGTGAAGTGATTATTTTTGTTTCGCTACGGTTTATACGTTTTAATTCACTTTTTGTTCTATTTTCCATGTGATCGCGAGTTTCTTTAAAACCATAAGACGCAACTAAGTGACTCTTGTCATGATACATACATGGTGGTAGGGACGCGCAAACTGTTACCATCACACTAATATTATAAAGGCGAAAGTTAGTGTGTGTGTGAGAGGATTTCTTCACGCTCAAAGGGCTAGACCAATGTTGATAAAATTTTGTGTGGAGGTAGCTGACACCCTGGATTAACATATAGGCTAGTTTTTATCCCAATATTCCCACGGGATCGATATTTACGCGGGTGAAACCGCGGAGCGCAGCTAGTAAATCATAAATTACTGTGTATTATTTTGGAAACTGTGCTGTAGCCTTTGGAAAGGAACATAGAACGGTTAGATCAGTTTGATGCTGCAACTTAGATAGGTAAGTACTGATAACTCTCACATTTTGGTCGAGCGGATCATATTATCACACTTTAGGTGAATCAAAACTCTTCTTCTTCAGTTTTCCAGCCTAGTATGTTTAAAATCATGCAGGAGAAAAGTATAGCAAGTCAACTGTGTCTTGTATGTCTAAATATGAAATAAAAAGAAAAATAACCGAGTATTTTAGGCTGAAAATCACTTCCATCGCATTGCACGCTTAAGTTATGGCTCCCAGGTTCCACGTTTGGACCCGAGCCATAGTATATTGATTACCACTTCGAAAATTTTGCAATTTGATATATGATCCGCGTATTTAACAAATAGGCGGGTGGAGAGGGTTTATCTTTCACAATTGTTTACAGCTTGGTGTCAATTTGACGAATTATTTTAGCTTGTAATTGTCCTCATAGGTTCTATAATAGGTGGATTATTTTAGCTTGTAATTGTCCTCATAGTTTCTATAATAGGTGGATTATTTAAGCTAGTAATTGTCCTCATAGGTTCAATAATAGGTGGATTATTTTAGCTAGTAATTGTCCTCATAGGTTCAATAATAGGTGGATTATTTTAGCTTGTAATTGTCCTCATAGCTTCTATAATAGGTGGAATATTTTAGCTTGTAATTGTCCTCACAGGCTTTAAAATAGGAGCGGAATAAAATGTAGCTAGGGTACTATTTGCGTTTCATTTTTATTTACCTACGTGCATACAAAAAAACAATTCAGCTTCATTGGTTTAGACCTTAATATTCTCTCGAAATGTGAAATATATTTACACTAGCTGCGCCCCGCGGTTTACCCACATAAGTGTCCATCGCGTAGGAATATCCTCTATACCAAATTTCATCTATATCGGTTCAGCGGTTTAAGCGTGAAGAGGTAACATACAGACAGACAGACAGACAGACATACACTTTTGTGGCGGCTTAGGAACCGCAATTTGCTGAGTTGCA
Organism: Mesoligia furuncula; assembly: GCA_916614155.1. NCBI lineage: Eukaryota > Metazoa > Arthropoda > Insecta > Lepidoptera > Noctuidae > Mesoligia > Mesoligia furuncula. Next base: position 3,225,740 of record OU744791.1, on the reverse strand, counting down.
ATTCTTGACGAAATACGTAAGCGCGGGCGATCGACTCGCCAGTCGCCTACGTTACACCGCCCTGCCTTGACGCATACCTAGTACGTAGTTAGTTATAACGAAGTATTGTGGAACTCAAATAAAATACATTTCTTCTGGGGAGTCACGTCTCTTTATTCATCTCACCATAAGTAGAACACGCTCAACACTGATGACCTTTCGACGATTTCACGATTTTACGTTTTCGTGAAAATAGAGTAGGCGACTCAATAAGCGTACGAGGCAGAGGCTTAAAGACCGCGGGTGCAAAGTAGAACGCAACGTGCGAAAGTTAGGTTAAAGCAACGCGTGTGCATCTTTCCGCAAAATGAACCCGCCAGTGGTAACCGGTTCCCCCGGGATAACTTCAGCAGGCAGTGCAGATGTCGCGATGGTTACGGTGCAGATGAGAATTCCGGAATTTTGGAGAGAAATACCAAGATCGTGGTTCAGCCAATTTGAAGCAATAATGGCACCACAGAAACAAGGTGACAGCCAAAAGTATGATATGGTGCTCGCGAGATTGCCCACAGACGTTGTACAGCAAGTAACCGACATCATCGAGGCACCGCCGGAAACAGGTAAATACGAAACGATCAAAAAGCGTTTATTGGCTGTTTATGAAGAGAGTGCGGATAAACAATTTCAGAGATTAATGCATGAAATGGACCTGGGAACACAAAAACCGTCGCAGTTACTAAGGAAAATGGCAACGTTAGCGAAGAAATGCGATCTTACAGAAGAACCGCTAAAGAGACTGTGGCTAGATAAGCTAACACCTAATATACGCGCACTACTGGCAATGAGCGAAGACACCAAGTTGGAGGATATGGCTAGGAAGGCGGATAAAATATTAGAGACTTTCGGAAATGGCTAGGTCGCATCCATAAGCAGACATCATTACCGCTATAGGAACAACGCGCGAGCGTGTGAATCACCGTGCAGCTGGGCTAAAAAACAGCAGAAGTCGGAAAACTACACGCGGTGCAGTCAGCGTCGGTGGACGATTGTGCCGCGGGGAACCACCGACTTTGTGTAAGAGTCTTAAAAACGGGAATTGTGTATTTAGTGGATACGGGCGCTAACGTGTCAGTGATACCTATAAGTAAAGTGAAAACGAAGCAAAAACAAGAGTACGTATAAACTTTTCGCAGCAAATAATTCAGAAATAAAAACCTATGGTGTAGTGACTATAGAATTAAACTTGGGATTACGTAGAAGTTATAAATGGTCATTTATAGTTTGCGATGTGAAACAACCAATCATAGGGGCAGACTTTTTAAAGGCACACCAATTAGTCGTAGACTTACATAATAAAAGGGAAGCAACGATAGTGAAATGCTCCGAATTTTCCATATCTAGTATTCAGCATGATAATCCGTATAAAGATTTGCTCGGAAAGTTCTCAGAAATAACCAAGCCGATATCGTACAAAGAACCACCTAGTCATAATACATACCATCACATAGAGACTACAGGCCCTCCCGTATTTTCCCGTGCTAGGCGGCCGTTGCCACCACATAGATATAAAATAGATTGGAGTTAAAAAAATTTTTTTGTAAAATTTTTTTTTGGAAAGGGGGTGGGTGTGATGTGGCGGCTTAGGAACCGCAATTTGCTGAGTTGCAATTCTTGACGAAATACGTAAGCGCGGGCGATCGACTCGCCAGTCGCCTACGTCACACCGCCTTGCCTTGACGCATACCTAGTACGTAGTTAGTTATAACGAAGTATTGTGGAACTCAAATAAAATACATTTCTTCTGGGGAGTCACGTCTCTTTATTCATCTGACTATAAGTAGAACACGCTCAACACTTTCAAATTTATAATATTAGTATGGATACTGACAGACATAGTATTGAATGCAATAGATATTATAATATCAAAACAAAAATAGTGTAACAAATTCTTTCCGCATCAAACCCAATCCTTGAAGAATCTTTTTCAACTTTCATTGATGAGAAGTATTAATAACGTTTTTGACTAAAAGAAAATTATATAATATTTTTTTTTCTGGGGAAATTCGACAGATATTGACATAATCTTTAAAGCACAAAAACGGTGCTTAAGGGCTATGTTTGGGCTTCAAATGGTCGAAACCTGTAAACCGTTTTTCCAGGAGTATAAGATTCTGACTCTCCCAAGTCTGTATGTCTATGAGGTCTCATTATTTGTGAAAACCAATAAAAACCTATTTAAATTAGCATCAGAAATAAATAATAGGCAACAACGGGACGCACTACGCCTTTATGTACCCCGAACATGTACCTCTTTAATGTACAAGAGTGTGTTCCATATGGCACCTGTAATCTTCAATAAACTACCTAAAGAAATAAGGGCAATGAATACGGCCCTATTTAGGAAAAGTCTAAAAAAAATTCTGGTTAATAAATGCTACTATAACTTGAATGACTTCCTCAATGATAATTTTGCCAAATTATAGACCTCACAGTGACATCAAGTAAAATCAATTATTCAATGAATTATGCATGTATCTCTTAATAACTAATTTTGACATTGACATTGAAATAATCTAAATATTTTTATTATTTAATAAATAATTTATTCTCCACTATGACTTTAACTTATTATAACTATAACGTGCTTATTTCATCTAATTTTATTTATTTCAATGTCTATTTTGATTAATTGATGAATAACTATGACTGTATAAATTTTTGCATGCCTTACGGTAGAATCACTTGAAACATGTAATTCTTATAACACCATTGTAACAGTGTATTCAGCAAAAATAAATGATTTGATTTGATTTGTTGATTTGATTTGAAAATAAGTGCTAGCACTTAATTTGCAGTGTGTTCCCTTCTCTCACGAGCGGTCTCGGCAGGCGAAAGCATCGGCGGAGGCAAATTAGCATGGGCTGGAGAAGCTCACAGCGATCCTCGTTGGAATTGCAAGAAAATTATATAATAAGTGCTAGCACTTAATTTGCAGTGTGTTCCCTTCTCTCACGAGCGGTCTCGGCAGGCGAAAGAATCGGCGGAGGCAAATTAGCATGGGCTGGAGAAGCTCACAGCGATCCTTGTTGGAATTGCAAGAAAATTATATAATAAGTGCTAGCACTTAATTTGCAGTGTGTTCCCTTCTCTCACGAGCGGTCTCGGCAGGCGAAAGCATCGGCGGAGGCAAATTAGCATGGGCTGGAGAAGCTCACAGCGATCCTCGTTGGAATTGCCATAGCCGTAGCTGGCGCCTACGTGGTGAAAACGTGCGAGAACAACTGCTAGTAGGGGTGTATCAGCAGGGAGCTAATAGCATCCTCGACGGACCCTTCGGGTTGAGAGTGGCTGGAGGATTATTGATCCCTGCACAATGGCAGAACAAAACCAGCAACCAGCCCCACAGGTGGCAGCAGTTCTGGCAACGGTACTTCGGAGGGCAGCCCGAACCCGTTGCTGCGAACGCCCGTATCTTTGTGCCCGACAGGCCACACGACATCCTCATACAGGGACTTGCTTGGACACAAAGTTCTACGGTCAAGCAATGACCGACAGATACAGGGCGCAATGTGCTACAAGTGTCGATTAAAGCTTCAATAGAGCGCGTAAACGTCTTTAACCCCTTTGCCCGCGGCTTTGCCCGCGAGGTATGTCGATAAAAACTATCCTATGTCCTTCCCCGAGATGCAATCTATTTCTGCCAAATTTTATCGAAATCCGTTCAGTGGTTTAGGCGTGAAAAGGTAACATACATACATACAGACAGAGTTACTTTCGAATTTATAATATTAGTATAGAATAATGAACATAATTGTGTAATTTCTATAGAAAAGCTAATAATTGCTACTTCTATGTCTATCCTAATGACCAAACGATGTCATTTAGTTACATTAGGAGGCTACCAATAGCCCCATTTTAATTAGTAGATGCCCTGAGAGATCTTTTTATTTATTGGACTTTCTAAGAGTGATAGGATTAAGTTTGGGTCAATTAATGCGGATAATAGCCTCTTATAGGAATTGAGGTCGCCCTGTTGTTTCAGGATGACTTCTAGAATTTAATTTGCTGATCTGTAGTAGTTTGTTTTCATAAACTTTCCCCAATATACTTAGGAAAATTGCTTTTTCAATCAAAGGTCATGAATAAAAGATACAAAAACTGTTTATCCTACGCAATTAAGACGCACAGCACACTCATCTGCCTAGCCTTTTCCCAACTATGTTGGGGTCGGCTTCCAGTCTAACCGGATGCAGCTGAATACCAGTACTTTACATGGAGCGACTGCCTATCTGACCTCCACAACCCAGTTACTGGGTAATACGATACCCCTTGGTAAGACTGGTTGTCAGATTTTCGGGCTTCCGACTACCCCCGTAACGACTGTCACAGATCCACGAATGACAGCCGGGACCAACGGCTTAACGTGCTTTCCGAGGCACGGAGGGGGTCTCTACTATAAAGTAAATATTAAATAATCTCACTAAACTAAACCAAAGAAGTCAAAAGCCTAGTATTCGCAAAAAAAAGTTAAATTAAAAATATCTTTTACCCCTTCTTATTTCTTCAGTGCGGCTAGAACTACATATGTTACGGTGCACTATACTGGTATGGGTAAACAATCCTATTTTATAAGTATTGGTTACCGGTACACCAACCAACCATCCCCGTCAAAAAACCCCAAACTTCACTTGGACAAACTTCAACTTGGACAAACTTCACCTACAACGACATGACAAGTACATAGTTCATGAATTTTCTCTACTTGTCCTATATCATAGATACTAATATTAATTGAAAATCTAACATCAAAAATATTAGATCAAAACTATCAAAGAAATAAATTGTTATTAATTTATAAAATAAAAATATTATTGGTATTTAATTGTTGTATACTTCAAAATTAAATACCTCTTCCTGTTTGGTAGTAAAATTTTATTCATCTCACAATTTTAATGCAAACTATAGTTTTGTATAATTTAGGGCTGATTTTTTCATCGCCAGATATCTGAAGGTCAATTCTACTAATTAACGTGCAATGTGAAAAACATGACACCGGAATGCGATGATATTGTGAATAGACCACAAAACGGTATTCTACTAATCTTAAAATTCGGTTTGTTCACATTCAAGTCGCAATATCATTGCAGTATAGTCTCATAGTGGTCAACTTTGTTCTCGTTTACGAAATTAAACATATTTTAATGTTGGTTCAATGTACGCAGACTATATTGTGATACTTAGTGATACTTTAATTTTTACCAACCTTATTTTCTGATTTGTTTAATGTCTTTATTAGTTTGCTTGATTAAGTGTATGCTCATAGTATTTTCATTTCCCGTTTGTTATTAAATATCTTTGAAAATACAAAATCATTAAAATAAAAAATCGGCTAGAAAGCTAACATGGGAACGTAAATTGGTAATCGCCAGGCCGCATTCCGAATTAAGCGCTTTATACACTATTCAATTTGTAGGAAATCGAAAGATGTAATTAAAGTTAGAGCAGTTAGATTCCGGTTTAGTGCGATTGGAAGGTCCCGACCGCACTAATACCTAAATTGTTTACGATTTAGGTGAGTGTAATCGCATCCCTACGATTTAGAGCGACTAGTTAGTCTTTAGTTTTTAAGCACACTCAAATCGATTACATCCCAACTCGGAACGCACCACATTGTCAACATCAAACTATATTATAGTACTCTGTGATCAAACTGTATCTATCAAACAATAACTTAACAATTTCGTGTGTAGTTTATAACAAGTATTTCGTGCGAGAAAGATCGTTTTAATACAAAGTAAGTGTATAATTGTTTGACTTAAATCATTATTTAATTATCATGCTGTGCAAATGTATTCAAATGTACGTAATATTTTGTAGGAATGGAAAGACGTGCAGCTAGTGTCTGAGATACAATGGAACAAACTACTCAACTTTCTACAGTCAAAGTGGAACCGCTGTCGGTGTTGAGCGATCACTGAGCCGATCGATTTTCGAGATCACTGCAGCCCCATGTTCTGTCCAGACTCGTGCGTCAGCACCAAACCCTAGCCCTGCCGATGCTACAACAGTGCTCGAACTCTGCAAGCGAGATACCGCAGTGAGTGGATTTTTCTAACCCTACAGCTATTAATATTGCGGTTAAGACTTATGATGACTATTGATAACGATTAAGTATGGTATTTTTATTACGTTTTTTAGGTCGCCCTCTGGCTGCACTAGATGAGGCTCGGAGAGTTTTACCTCAGGTGGAGATGCAACATGTCACAGCTGATACAGCAAATTAATAGTGCAGAACCTTGGGAGGCTTGCTGATGCAGTCGAAAGACTATTTATTGGTGTCCTATTTTTCGAACGCTATGTCCATTTTCCGAAGAGCTGCATTTTGTCGGCGATATAAAAGGGTCGTCGTAACCCACGCGTGCTCCAGAAATTTTTCATAAATGCTGGCTAAATCTGCCATTATAACAATATTTCTTCACAAAGCCTCCAATCCGATTTGTGAAATGTTGCTTTTGACTAACTTCTTATAATTCCGTTATTTGACATTATAGCAATTCGTATTTTGTGGATTTTATATCGAATCTTACTGAAATCAATACAAAAAGGCGGGAATTGTAAATTTTATACGCTTTTTACTATGCAGAAGCTAAAATTATTTGTCACAGTCCGGTGTACAAATAATCTCATGCTTACGTCAGTTTTGACATTTTTATTTTTAGTGGAATACAAATAAATTTTTAAATGTCATGTCGAAACTTTAGCAGAATACCGTTTTGGTACATTTTTTGTTTTCGGTCTAGTCGCAATATCATTGCAGTAAACGTTACGTTTGACATACTTTTTTGGTTTAGTAGAATACCTTTTGTGACATTTTGGAACTTTTGAGGCACTGCGACTTGAATGTGAACGTTTTTTTTTTTTACGAGAAGTGGCCTTCTGTTATTCGAAGAATTAAATTGACGTTTGAAGTTTTTGCATGAAATAACTGTCAAAAAACTGTTAAAATTTCAAAATTATATAAATATTTATATAAATAAAGTTATCAGAGGATTGAAAAATCAGCCCTTAGAAACATTTTTTAAATTTTGTAAATGTAAGAACCATGGATCCGTTTATTATGATTAAAAAATCATAATAAACGGAACTTCAAAAGAAGTTGACTTGAAAGAACATGTGTCATGCTCACTTAAATGTCTCACTGATGGTGGCGCGCGTGTTGGATCATTCGGTACCCTACAAAATAGTTGAGCTGGATGGTGCTGATCCACGCGTCTTGTTCGTGAATGGGCAGCCGTCGGTTGAGACTGGTCATCTCTTAACTGCCAAGGCTTATTTTTAATCTTATATTTTTCATTTGTGTTTTTTTTTTACATTGTTCTCACATAGAATCTTGAAATATCTTGATTTAAAAAGAGTGTCCATGGGATTTCTTGCCCGTACTTCTCAATAGAGATCTACGTTTTGGAATGGGCAACTAGCTTCAACTTTCTGACTAATTTGTAGTGGTATCTACAACGCCACATGCGAACCACGCGTCCTACTGACGTCACGCAAATCCTGCATCGCGCAAGCAGAATTTACCGCGCAACTAACATAGATACAACGGCCCGACATGAATCATCAGGCAGTTGCCCGCCAGACACAACACCTGTCTGGCCGGAGGATCCTCTTTTCTATAGAAAAAAAAACTCAGAACGCTGAGCGCAGGCAGGCGATGCGATGCGACGAGGTTCCTAGAGTGAACTTTATACCCTGTTCCTCATACCTCTATAAACTGACCGACTATATAATTTTGACAATTCAAAAATGCCTGTACATGGTTTAATTAAAATAAATGCTTTGAGTTTGAGTTATTAGTGAATACTGCATTCTACTTTTTTGTTATTCATCCTTCTTTGAAAATATATTCAACCTCGTTTTTGTTGGTACTTTGCTTGACCAGAAAATTTTATATTCGTTTTTTTTTGAAATATGGAATTTTCTCGTGTCATGGTAGATTTTTTTACGAAGCTTTGGACTTGAATAAAAGTTCACGACACACGTCGGGTCTCTTTTTAGACCCATACATTTAACAATACCAACCATAATCCATAATAATATTTAATCCATAATTGTTCTCGTCTGGCTAACGGCGTGCACAGGCATAACCAAGTGGCCAGGATTATTCACCAGCACTTGCTTTGAAATATAAACTTGTGGATTCTGAGGTACCGTATCACAAGTATGTGCCCGACCCAGTTCTTGAAAATGACCATGTCACGTTGTACTGGGATCGGTCTATCATTACTGACAGGACAATTTTATTGTTGCCAATAAGCCTGATATATAGTGGTGATAGATCGATTAGCGCGCCGTACAATGATTGTCGATGTTACCATTCCACATGACGGGAACCTCGTGAAAGCTGAGAAAGAGAAACAAATTAAATATCTCGACTTAGCACACGAGGTTGTTGATATGTGGAATGTAAGCTCGGCTATCATTGTGCCGATTGTCGTATCAGCCAATGGACTGATGGCCGAAAGCCTCAACATCTATCGAGGCTCTCGTTAGGTGGTTGGATCAAGGGCCTGATTCAGAAGGCAGTACTCCTCGATACGGCTCGCATTGTGAGGAGGTTCCTGTCTCTGGAGCCCTAACCACCGGTAGCTTGGACCCTGCACCGGCACCGGCGGATAACTATTTTTTTTATATTTTTAAATGTTTTTTATACTTATTTTATATTTTAAGAAATATTTAAAATGTAATTAGGTAAGTAAAGAGATAAATAAACGAAATATTAATCCATAATAATAATTAATCCATAATAATACTATACTATCAATACTGACAGGACACTATCAACACTGACAGGACTATATCAACACTGACAGGACTATATCAACACTGACAGGACTATATCAACACTGACAGGACTATATCAATACTGACAGGACTATATCAATACTGACAGAACACCGACAGGACTATATCAACACTGACAGGATTATGACAGGACTATACTGACAGGACTATTGGAACATGAACCTCGTGAAAGAAACGATGAGAACCTCGTGAAAGAAACGATGAGAACCTCGTGAAAGAAACGATGAGAACCTCGTGAAAGCCGAGAAACGATGAGAACCTCGTGAAAGCCGAGAAACGATGAGAACCTCGTGAAAGCCGAGAAAGGATGAGAACCTCGTGAAAGCCGAGAAAGGTTGAGAACCTCGTGAAGGCCGAGAAAGGTTGAGAACCTCGTGAAGGCCGAGAAAGGTTGAGAACCTCGTGAAGGCCGAGAAAGGATGAGAACCTCGTGAAAGCCGAGAAAGGATGAGAACCTCGTGAAAGCCGAGAAAGGATGAGAACCTCGTGAAAGCCGAGAAAGGATGAGAACCTCGTGAAAGCCGAGAAAGGATGAGAACCTCATGAAAGCCGAGAAAGGATGAGAACCTCGTGAAAGCCGTGAAAGGATGAGAACCTCGTGAAAGCCGTGAAAGGATGAGAACCTCGTGAAAGCCGAGAAAGGATGAGAACCTCGTGAAAGCCGAGAAAGGATGAGAACCTCGTGAAAGCCGAGAAAGGATGAGAACCTCGTGAAAGCCGAGAAAGGATGAGAACCTCGTGAAAGCCGAGAAAGGATGAGAACCTCTTAAAAGCCGAGAAAGGATGAGAACCTGGTGAAGGCCGAGAAAGATAAACAACAAATCAAGTATCTTGACTTGGCTCACGAGGTTGTCGACATGTGGGATGTGGACTCAGCGATCATTGTGCCTAACAGTTAATGGCTTACTAGCCAAAGCCTCGACCAACACCTGAAGAGGCTCTCGACGGGCAGCTGGATCAAGGGCTTGTTTCAGAAAGCGGTATTTCTGGACACGGCCCGCATTGTAAGGACGTTTCTCTCTCTGGAGCCCTAACCGCCGGTAGCTTGGACCTTGGCTCCCAACACCGGTGGGCTACTATTTTTTTATATTTTTAAATTATTTTTTAATTTCTAATATTTAAAAATATAATTTTTATGTAAATACCGAAAGGACAAGTAATCCATAATTATATTGTAAAATGCCCATTGTGTATGTGAATACATTCGCATACACAATGGGCGCTGCCCTGATTCTGGGATTCATAATACGTTTGTTAGTGCAGTGCGATGCGCGCTCGAACACGGACGTGTTTCCACTGTGCACGGCACGAATTTTATTCACCGTGTTGCGCGGCCATAGCCACTGCCCGTAAACAGTATGAGTTCCAAACAACTCATAGTCAATGAATTGCTGGCATTCCTGGTACATGCTATCGACTACATGAACGAGGAGAGCATCCTGCATATACGCCGGTCGAATTACAAGGAGGACGAGATCGGAGGTGACCAAGATGAAGTCCAGAATGGAGGTATCAGAAAAACCAATACTGAACTACGTGCAGAAATAGCATCATTGCGCAACATTGTTTCGGTAATTAGGTCACCTGAGGCCTCAAAGATGAATACACGAGGAGGGGCGCAAAATGCATCAGTCGGCAGTTTTGAATCGAGTGCGTCACCAGCTGCCGATAACGCTGAGCAAGCGCCGCCCGCCGCCGTCGCCCACGCTACACAACACCACGTCATGCGTAGGTACGTCGACCCCGTGCCTACGCTGCAGGATGCGTCGCAGCCTAAGCGACAAACCAGAAAAGGGGAAATACTGGTAAAGGGTACTCAACCTGCCCTGACTGCGGTCCGTAGCTTTTAGCCAAGAGTCAGCCAAGTTGATGAGGAGGGTTTCACGAAAGTAGAAAAGAAGAAGAAGAAGAAGCCCAGATCTCGTAACCTGTATGGCTCCGCACCGAGACCCAACATGCTGCTGCACCCTGCTGTGCCAACGACACAGCTGTACCTTTGGCGTCTGCATCACTCCACGACAACTGAGGAAGTCGTGCAGTATTTGAAGGTGAAGACCAACGTCGAAAGGTTGGAATCGCGCCTCAACATCAACTTTAAGTCATTCGTGGTACGAGTTCCAACCCAACATCTACAAGTTCCAACCCAACATCTACAAGTTCCAACCCAACATCTACAAGTTCCAACCCAACATCTACAGAGGACTTTTGGCCGAAAGGTGTCGTATATCGACGTTTCCGAGGACGGTTACGCGACACCACGCAGCGAAACACGACGTCGACCACGTTACGTGTATAGTTTTAAGGTTTTTTTAATATGTATTAGTTTATTATTGCTCATCAGGCCTATAGGTAAAATACACAAATAAACTTAATTTGTGTATTTTACCTATGGGCCTTAGTTCCCTGATAATAAAATGATTATTATTATTATTGTAAATCCCAGAATTAGCAGCACTCTTCAAAATCGGCGAGTCGTGTTTTACTAACTAGTTTCATTCCAGAATTTCAAACCGAATTTCTGTCCACCCACCTACCTACTAGCTTCAGGCTAGGTTGCTAGCGTGCCGGTTTGATCGCCCAATTATCACCTCACATACCACACCACATCACCTTTAACGTCTTGGAAGATCCCGATTGCTGGTAGCGGGACATCCTGAGAGTTCCATCGCCACTGTAAAGAGACTAGATAATATTGCAGATATTACGTACTTTAGTTCAGAACATTGCCTTTAAATCTGTTTGATTAAAAAAAAAATACAATATCTAAAACTTTAAATACGCTTAGAGCCGTTACCTACTAAACGCGGCCTTATTTAAGTTATGTGTTCGTCAAGGTTCGATTTCAATTGTATCATATTTCGACGCGTAACATAATCACGCTTAAAATCTATGTATAGGCACATACGCCTAAGTTATTTTTTTTTCTGCCCATCGTGCTTTTTTATAAAGTTTTGTTGTGTGTCGTATTTTCTATTTTTCGTTTTTTCGTGTTTCTGTGGCGAAGAAGTGTTTTTCTTTTTTCGCTACAGTAGGTAATGAAAGAACCTTACTTTCATGGTGATCTGATATTAGATCTCATTCGCATTATCACTTGAATAAATTAGTGTTTCGTTGGCAAAATAACCTTTTGATTTTATTCACCCGGATTAAAGTCAGTCTATTAATATTAATAGCATATTATTTTGATTGCCCTGAATCGAATGATAAGTGAAGTGAAATGGTGTGAAAATAATTAAATTATGTTCTTTGAATATACTAACAGGCTGCCGACATTCAATTTATTCACCGCCACGATGAACACTGGTTTTGTAATATCAGTTTATTAATTTAGATTAATAAAATAATAATAGATTGTTATCAACAATTCTAATTTGTATAACAAATTAGAATTGTTGATGGCAAATATTAATAAAATTCTTAGTGTACTTCACTATCATTTCAAAATCTGTTTTATTTGACGTAGATGTTTTTGCTTAGTAATTTATAAAGCGTAAACTTCAGGGAGTCTTGTTGAAAAATGATACATTTTTAAGCCGAGCTAAGTAGATTTCTTCCAGAAATACTAGATACATTTTTAAGCCGAGCTTCATGTATGGAGGCAGTCTGAAGAATTAGGATACCATAATGAAGAATTAGGATACCATAATGAAGAATTAGGATACCATAATGAAGAATTAGGATACCATAATGAAGAATTAGGATACCATAATGAAGAATTAGGATGTCAACACATAATTGTAATAACATTACATGCATTGCAATGCAATGCTCTCAAGCGACAACACATAATTGTAATAACATTACATGCATTGCAATGCAATGCTCTCAAGCGAATCAGTAACAGTTTCCATTTGGAATGTTTGTAAGTTCAGTTTTTAAACTTAACACCCAAGTCAGACAATAATTCCTCGTCACACCAAAGCCTGAAGGAACAAGAAAAGAAAAGCTAAGCCCCTAGTCTTACGGAATCGTTGTACAAAAACAGATACTGCAGTTTCTTAAAGAGAGGGGGGCGAAAACAAAAGTAGTCGCATTGTTTGTTAAGACAAAACGCAGAAGTCACGCCACAAGTAACAGACAAAAGCATTGTCCTAAATAACAGACAGCTTATTTCACTTGCAAAATACAATTTTGAATCGAAATGTTTTTTAAATGTGAATTATTGAGGTTTGAGTTTTGATTGTTGTTGGAGGAATTGGATTTATTAATTTATAAATGATAAATGATTTTGTTTCTCTAAGTACGTTTGTACAAACACTTTTACACGACAATAATTTGAGTATTTATTTCGACAATAAATCCGTACCATAGGAAATCCTCGCCCGTGACAGAACTCCAAGGCGGCGGCTGTCACTAATGTCAGTGTGTGAGGGAGACGGTGACATCTAACGTGCATAAGCTGTATTGTGCATGGCAAAATCACAGGGAAGCTTTACCCTCAAAGAAAGCGTCTATAATTATATAACCTAACCCACCTCGATCACATTCTGTCGCTATATTAATCTAGGAAATAAGAAATTCTACAAGTACAACACAACCTACCCCAGGTTGGGGGGTACCTTATGCATGAAACACCATGTTAGTTTGTGCACCATGTTAGATTGTGGTCGATTTTTTAAAGGGTCCGACCATATGACCGAGGAACACCAGGGTAGTTCTAACCTATCTCACATACAAACTATTAACACGGCTTTGCGGGACAGTCACAGTCTTACCACGTAACTAATAAATAACGCATACTAATATTATAAATGCGAAAGTGTGTGTGTGTGTTAAATGATATTATAAATGCGAAAGTTGTGTGTGTGATAAATGAATGTCTGTTTGTCACGCTTAAACCGCTGAACCCTTTTAGATGAAATTTGGTATAGAGATAGTTTGAGAGATAGTTTCAGTATGAGTCCCGGAGAAAAGACATAGGATAGTTTTTATCCCAATTTGATGTTCCCGTGAAATCTACCGCTGAAAACGTGAGGCGCTGCTAGTTTAAAAAAATCACAAATGCACACTAGATTATTTACAATGCTTAAGATCTCAATACGTTTCACCATAAGATTGAAACATCAGACACATTATGGAAGCCACAACATCAGCTGATTCCCATTCGACATGTAGTGACGTCATTAGGCACATACTGAAATAATTAATTGAACGCAATAGTGGTATAATCTTACAATATACTTAAGCGATAATGGCATCTTGTTTGTTGACATGTATTTCAATTTGTGAGTTGAGCTGTACTATGGAGGCTGCATTATACTCAGTTTATTGAAGAATCAATAGTATTATAAAAGGTGAAAAGTGTGAAGTATATCAATTTTATCATTTAAACAATAATAGAGATACACATACACATTATGTAGGTACGAATTTCCAGGTTCTAGTCGTTGCAAATATTAATTTCAACCATTTTTTTTTGGAACGGTAATAAAAACTTGAATTATAGAAGAGAAGCCCACGAAGAGTTTTACATAGAATCGAATTCCTACAAAAAATTTATATACATATTATATGACGGAGAAGGTAGGTTTGTCTCGTCATCATCAGCCATATTTTAAATACCGTGGGCGCACTATGGTTGGTTATTACACAATAGAATAACCGCTTGCACTTCAAATCAGATTATAATTTACGAACAATTGAATCACACTAGATAATCATGACACACTGTAGGTACACGACACATCCAGATCCTCAGCTAGATCGTTACCGGGCTGGCTAACCAAATTGACCTCCGTTGACTGTCCCTCAAGGAACCTTTCTCTTCTAGCGGAGTTCTCACTGCTCCTCTTTTCCAATTTCCATCATAAACTCCTCCCATCCCGGGGAACTCCGGGGAAGCCCGTGTGTCTCGTTCAGTCGTTCTGTTGGCTAACTTTTCTCAGTTCCCTCCAAAACAATGCTACCAACCTAAATAATACCAAAACCAGTGTTGCCAGCCCAGTCGCGAGCCCAGTCGCGAGCACACTCAAGCGATTCGCTTGAGGTATCCGAATGAGGCGATTTCCGAATGAGGCGATTTCCGAATGAGGCGATTTCCGAATGAGGCGATTTCCGAATGAGGCGATTTCCGAATGAGGCGATTTCCAAACTAAGCCCTATTGCTTAAACCGACTTAAACGTCAAAACCGAGTGACATCTATCATCGTGTTCTGACAGCTCGAAACTTCAAAACGAACGGCGCCAACCGCCTCACGCTCCGACATATACGTCTCTCATGTTTAATATTTTGTAGCTTCTGAAATTTGTAAGAGTCGTCTGCCAGAGTAAAGAGCGAGCTTTCATAGTCGCGTTGTTGTTGCGACCCCTGTTTGTTTTAGAATTCCGTGACAAACGAATACTTGTACTGAACGACAGGCAAAACATTGAATATTCGAGCTTCGATAAAACGGACAAACTTTTCCTTCAGGCACTTTGATGGTTTTTCTTATTTATTTTTTTTCGTTAAATTCTTCAAGTACATCATTTTGACGAAGAGACATTTTATTTTAAAGGATATTGTGCATTGACTTTGAAGTTTACATTTCTTTTAATCGACTGTTGTTGACAGTGTAAACATAGACACGTATTTTTTTTTTAAGAATGTAGTCCATTATTGTATACCTACCTATAATAAATTTTTGAGAAAACCGAGAAGTGAATAATCTGTTATTGCAACTGTGTTAAAACAATGTGTTTGATGCTAAACTGTCATGAGGAAATGTAAATAAAACTGATGAGATGGAATTATGTAAACTAATTGTCACATATTCATGACGCTAACTGTTCGCGTCCGCCATTGTATCAAATGCATGGCTACAGCCGACTCTCTATTATTAATTGTCTAATTTATTACTCGTAACCGGTTGCGGGGTAATGTATTGACATGTATAGAGACAACGGATGCACGGATGTGGCGTCCGATCTGTGATTTGATAAATAATAATTGCTAGGGGAAATAGGTCATGGGTATTATTACAACAACAGTACTTAAAAAACTTTTTTGCCGGGCACCGTACTTAAAAAACTTTTGCAAAAAAAAAACAACCGACTTCCAAAAATAAACACCACTAAGTGAAAAATAGCTAATTTCAGAAGTCGGTGTCGTTTTTTGCTCCGCATTTTCGTTTTTTGACACCGACTTCTGAAATGTAAGGTATTTATTTTTCAATTTGTAGTTGTACCTATCCCACGCAAATTCATATAACACACTACTTGCTATGTAAATATCAGTGACAGGAAGTTATTAAATCACCGTGGGAAAAAATCGTATTATTGAAACTAATTCAAAAACTATCCAAGCGAAGTTAATAAAAATTGTAAGGGACCTGCCTACCAATGAGGAAAAAAGAATTTTGCAAATCCGTCTTTATATGACGAGTTTTGCCTGAACATATATAAAAACTACATATATAAACATCCAAATTCAGAACCTCCTCCTTTTTGAAGTCGTTTAAACAACGTTCAAATTCATGTTGCAATCGCATCTCAGCGAAAATCAATGTAAAAAATTTGTCAAAAATGAATGTAAATTGAATGTATGTGTGACAGATTGCAAACGCGATTAGGATGCAAACTTTCTTTAAAATACGAGAATTGCCCTTCTGAAGTTTACCGCATGAGGAAAGTGGCAAAGACAGCGTGGTGACTAATGGTGAAGAGGGGATTGCCAGAACTTCGTTTTAGTCCTTATTACTTCGTTTTAGTACTTATTCATGAAATTAAAGGTACAGACGCCAGCAGCTACCCAAAACTGTAAAATTTTCCCCATCAACTTTGAACCTTAATACTTTAGCGCGATAAAGTTGAAAATCTTTGACAGATTGTAGTAGCTTGATGTGCTGGCGTCTGTACTTAGTTACAACAAATACTAGCATAGCTAAGTAATATGATAATCTTCAAGTTCTACTCATACTGGGAAAGTAACACACACACACACACACACAATTAATTAACACAACTACTGCTAAAAATCGTTTAATTTCATCAACCCTTTCATACTATTGCCGAGTCACCGGCTTGATGTATAGTAAGTACAACGAGGGTTACGCTTTCATGTATCGCAGCTCTCACTATCACTTTTTTACTCCTTGGATTAAGCATAACTTAACTTGAGATAATGTATGAGGGTAACGCTCGATTAACTTTGAAAATATATTGGGTGAAGGAAATAGTGCATGAAGAAAAGTTTGAATTTGTAAAAAATGAAATATTTAGGAATGTCGCTTAGGAATTTTACGAAGTTATAATAACCAAATAAACAAGTTGGTACCTAGTCGAGAGTTGACAAAACTCCACGTACCTACCACCTCCCCGTCCCCGTCCCCTTTCTCATAGAGAAGAGCCCAGTCTCCACAAAATTATAGGCCGACTAGCTGCGCCCCGCGGTTTCACACGAATAAGTTTCGATCCCGTGGGAGTATCGGGATAAAAAGTAGCCTATATGTTAATCCAGGGTGAGATCTACCTCCATACAAAATTTTATCAAAATTAGTCCAGCCGTTTGAGCGTGAAGAAGCAACAAACATATACACACGCACACACACTCACAAACTTTCGCCTTTGATTATATGTTACTTTTATATGCTACTTAAGCTGATACCTATATGCTTGGTGGAAATAAATCCAATGGTCTCCCACTGTAAGGACTGACACACCTGAGAAGACATCCAATGTACGAAGCAAAAGATAAATTGAAGTCATTTACGAATATTAGGGTTTTTTTGTTTACATTGACACAATTTATCACAGTGACGGCTGTTATTTTTGACGAAAATAAAACTCATTGTTCGAATTGTGAGCTCTATCCAACAATATGTTTTACAGTAGCAAGTTAACAATCCCTCCTATTTTACGTTTTCTTGTGTTAAAAATGGAATCATATTCTTGGTAACTATAGAATCATATTCTTGATAAAATTATGTGTGCTATAAATCATATTCTTGGTCAAATGATGTGTGCTATAAAGCAGCTGTCGAAATAAGCTAGCTAGACTAGACAATAATTTCCAATCAAATCTGTCGGTTAAATCCGGATAAACTACTACATCCGGCACTGATTAAGCCGCTGTTATTCATTTCCGATTTTTCTTTGTCGGAATATATCCGAATGCAAAATTTCAGCGCCAAAGTTTCAAAATGGTTTTTAATATTTCATGAAAGGTGAACGATTTTTCAGTCTGACGTTAATTAAAATCTGGATTCCAATTGAATATTGGATTTGTTTTTTCAAAATTAATAAGAAAAGAAATATTGTGTATTTACAGTTATTTGATATCATAATCCTTTAGGATTTCATATTTTTCTTCGTTCTTTCGTAACCATCAGACACCTTATAGTATGGGCCTTAAGCCTGGTCGAGTAAAGAATGATGGGCGTTTATAAAAACCACATTCATAAGCATCATATTTTCATTATGAGCAGTTTATAAAAACCACATTCATAAGCATCATATTATTTTCATTATGAACAGAAGGCTGTGAAATATACCAGGTTAAAGAGATATCAGACCTGCAAGTACCATTGAAGGGGCTTATGGCTAATTAATAACAGCCGCACGGGTCGATCGATTAGGTTAAGCTGCGCTTGCCGCGGTTGATTCCTGGATGGGTGATCATTTTTACATACCAAGACCTCTGTGTGCCTCGGAGATAAAATGTTTTGTTACAGTAATGGCCGGTTATAAGCAATTTTAAGTTGTCATGCATTAGACCTCTTTTGTCATCAGGACATGCTCCATAAAGAGGCCCATCATTATTTCTCCAACGTGACCGATTTCCGGCTGTTTCTCTCCAACAGGTATACGCAATTCAACCATATCTGAGCTCGGGTCCGCCTAGACTTCTCCGACTATCTGGTTTTTACCTACTATCAGAAGTAAACATTTGGGTGTGCTCTGGTCTCGTTCCATCGAAGGCGACCTATTTGAATGGTCTTAATTATATCAGTTCATTGGTTATTTTGGTTTATAATAAAGATGACATTTTTTTGTTACCTTATAACATTGTTTAAAAAGGAATTTTCTAAACAAAGAACTAATATTGAAATCCAATTCTATTAGGTTAGGTTATTCGAGATACAAAAACTTTAATAATATAGCACAAACTTTCAAAGAGAAAACTTTGGTAGACACTGTGAAAGGTAAAAATATCATATTATTACAGTCCCAAGTTCTGTGATAAAGGTTTTTTACATGGACATGTATTTACTTTGGGCCCTTTGAAATAAAAGTTCTACTTTTCATATTGAAGCGTGTTAGTAGATTGTATACTTACAAGTTTATGTTCTTAGGTACTTTTGTCGTCGTACAAAATATAATAACTTTTAGGTTATATACCAAAATAAAGTGACTAGATTAGGATACCTACACTACATACTTATTCACTATTACTATTACCTATTTTATCTGCCGTAGGTGTAAAACCAGTTAAAGAGGTTAAAAAAAAGTTATTTAAAAAAATCAAAAAACCCGACTGCGGTAAAAAAGTTAAAAGAAACTGAAAAGCTAAAAACAAGCCCATTTTAAATTAAATTAAAGTTGGAAGCAGGCGGGACCCATTTGAATTTGAAAATACAATAAAAATGGTGTGGGTCCCGCCTGCTTCCAACTTTTATTTAATTTAAAATGGGCTTGTTTTTAGCTTTTCAGTTTCTTTTAACTTAAGTTTTTTACCGCAGACGGGTTTTTTGATTTTTTTAAATAACTTTTTTATTTCCAGCTTTTTAGTTTACAAATTTGAAAGATTTCGCAGACGATTTAGTTCTTGGTAGGTGTTTTTTTGCGATTTGTTACTTCGAATTGCTTTTAAGTATATATGTTGTATATATTTTTGTAATCACCTTTTAAAACCCTTTATTTTGATACCCCACTCGATAGGTTTTGAAAAAAAAAAATAAAAAAAAATATTTAATATGGCGTCCAGTAGTCGCCATATTGAATTTTCACTAACGTCATGTCTTTAGTGACACTCGCCGGACTAAGAGGAATCGATTAACGTGTGAATCATAAAAATCGGCCCAGGCGTTTGGTCTGTATAGTGCTTCAAAGGAACATATAAACATACATACATACATACATACATACATACATAGGCTGATGAACACATTACCACTCCTTTGCGTCGCGCAGTCGGGTAAAAAGGGCTTTCGCCAGCCGCATAGAATTTCTGAACATGGAGACCGGCAAACATGATCGTCGAATCACCTGCGATTGCTGCTGTTGTGCTGTAGGTAGATCACGGTTCGGGATTCCAGGAAACTACTACCTTTACCTATTATTACCATTAACACTAAACTTTTAGCAACGTTTATAAATAAATGGTAAAGTATTAAGCATAAACTTTAACCAACGTTTATGAATAAACCCCCAAGAGTTTGTTACTTTAATATTAGTCTTTCTTTAATCATGACTGTTATTTTTAATCGCGACAACTTAGGTAGTCTTTATGAGATATTTCTTTTAACCTGCGTGTTTTAGTGTAGTTCTTAAACTAGCGTATCATCCAAGATAGGTACTTAGTTTTCTTGTATTCTCATTACATTTTGGCAATTTTACGTTTTACCTGTTCCGCAACTGTTGTTTGTTATATTTCATTTTTGGTTTATTTTTTTATTAACAACAAATAATTATTACGTGTTTAAGTGGTGGAGTTTCCATTTTATTTAGCTACAGTATGTAGTACCACATATGTCGCTTCCATTCGCTTTAAAATTTTCCTTTTGGTGAATGCCTTAATCTTTCTGTCAGATCACCGCCCGTCAATATTCACGTTTTAGTGCTCCGCCATATTGCACTCTATTCTATCTTTTTAAAATCATGCTGAATAGCAAACGATCGAATAGTGAATCGATTTGACGCAAGTTTTGTTTATTTCACTAAGATTACTTAGTGAAATAAACGAAACTAATAAACTGAATAAACTGTAAAACTCTTGTAAATGTATATATTAATATACATTTACAAGAGTTTTACAGTTTAAAAGAAACCCGAAATCTGAAAACTGCATAATACAAAAAAAAACCGGCCAAGTGCGTGTCGGACCACGCACAGTGTAGGGTTCCGTAGTAGCCCGTTATCACAATGTAGTACGATTCTGTTGTTCTTTATTCTGAATAGGTAAAAAAAAAACATATTTTGGTTTTCAATGCAAGTAAAGACTTGCATTGAAAACCAAAAAATGTAGTAGTTGCTTGTTTATAATGGGTCTTTACCCATTATAAACAAGCAACTACTTCATCTTAGTCACTTTAAAGGATTAATGCTAAGGATTTTGTATTTGGTAGAAAATTATCCAACACCCAATTTCAACGACTATTACTGCTAAACTAATAAAGTTATCTTAACCGCTATACTTTTCCTTTAAATTTCATGAAATGCACTATCATCGTGAATTTTTCCAGATTTTTCAAGGCAGCAGTTTAGCTTTTAGAGGGGGGAGACGCCTTAATGGAACAAAAATTTGCGCTTTAAAGTTTAATATTTCGTAAACGGAGCATTAAATCGAAAAATAATTTTAGTAACCCCTAAGCCATTTTAGAAGACGTATTCAACGATACCCCACACGCTGGGGTAGATGATGAAAAAAACATTCATCCCCACTTCACATGTAGGGGGAGCTACCCTAAAAAAAAATATTTTCCAAAATTTTATTTTACCACTTTGTTGGTGTAACTGATATACGTACTCTTACAAAATTTCAGCTTTCTAGTGCTAACGGTCACAGAGATTAAGCGAGGACGGACAGACAGACAGACGGACGGACAGACAGACAGACATGGCGAAACTATAAGGGTTCCTAGTTGACTACGGAACCCTAAAAAGCCCCGAAATTTTAATAAAATTAAATAAAGGAACTGCTGAATAAACAAACAGAAAATAGGAAAATTAATGAAAATGAGATTAGCCCCCCACGAAGAAAGAGCATGCCCACAACCTCCGGACCCTTCGCTCAGTTCCGCGTCGCCACGCCGGTACCCAGCCCCACTGCCAGCGCTATGACGACTCCGGCCGCAGGCGTTGAGCTTGAGCGACGAGTATTTATCGTCCGTATCGAGTATTATCCTACACGTCAGTATAATTTAAATTTTATTATATTCCTAAGCATGTGGTTTTTAATATGAAATAAAACATTTAACTATTCGCTAAGTATATCTAAATAAATTCAATCGTTTTTTAATTATAATAAGCAGACGTATTTATTTCACCGTATTAGGTAGTTTATAATAAAAACATGGTATAGAAAGCGTGAGAAACAAGAAAAAAGCCCTATTATTAACACACTGGTTTGACTAACTGGTGTAACTACGACTCTGCTCAACTAGCTTCATATTTTCTGACTGACCGACTTCTGACAATTCAAAAGTTGTTAAGAGCGTTTACGCCGAACGGCATTTCATACAAACTTTCAAGCCCTTATTTTTCGAAATGAATGAACCGATTTCAATGAAACTTCATATGCATAAGCAGGATACGAAGGTCTAAAAAGTTAGTAGAAAACATTTTCAAAAAATAGTGTTACAGCCAAATTAGACCGATTTTAAAT
Organism: Mesoligia furuncula; assembly: GCA_916614155.1. NCBI lineage: Eukaryota > Metazoa > Arthropoda > Insecta > Lepidoptera > Noctuidae > Mesoligia > Mesoligia furuncula. Next base: position 3,203,377 of record OU744791.1, on the reverse strand, counting down.
TTTCCATAGAAACAGAGATTTCCAGTTATCTTTTTTTAAATAAGACATTTAGAAAATGTTTTCTACTAACTTTTTAGGCCTTTATATCCCGCTTATGTGTATTAAGTTTCGTTAAAATCGGTTCATTCATTTCGAAAAATAAGGGCTTGAAAATTTGTATGAAATGCCGTACGGCGTAAACGCTCTTAAATGTTATGTTAAAGCCTGTTAATGGTTTAATTAAAATAAATGCTTTGAGTTTGAGTTTGGAGTTCGAGTCTGCACCTGGATACAACTTTACTGCTTTACCTATTTCTCGTGTGTATGTTTTTATATATTTTTAAAAACGTTTAGAGGACTAGAACTGTTTGACAATAAATTAGCGTGAGCGACTTGGTGATCTAATCAGTAAACAATACAGTCCACTACATTTTCCACTGCACCGCATTTTTTTTATCCCTTTGACATAAGATATTTCCCCGTCCGATGCGAGAAATTTGGCACGCCCTTTTAAATTACGGAAACAGTTCCTCGGTCATGGCACGAAGCCAATACCCGTACTTTACAATAGCCCCTTCAGTCTTGGCGCATTTTCATAGTTCACTCTAAGTAGTTCAGTACATTCATTCTGTTTAGTTCAACTCAGATTTTCCAAAACATTCCTTACTGTTAGGTTGAATAATGATCAGTTGCCTACCTTGCATCCGATACTCACGTTATTCTATGTAGGTTGTTTTATCTTGGATAACACTAACATAAGGTAGAGGAAAACATCGGTCTGAAATCACAACCCATTGAAGCAAGTTTAGTGTGGCAACTAGTTTCAACTTTCTGACTAAACTGACCGACTATTTGACAATACAAAAGTGCCTGTAAATGGTTTAATTGAAATTAAATGCTTTGAGTTTGAGTTTGTGGTCAATGCTAATACGTCTTTTCTGTATGAGATGAGGCTGTAGGTTATTATGCACGAACATACATCGCTTGTTTGAATGCAGTTTGTATGTAGAAGAACCGAAACCAGAGTGGTAACTTTGTCGACGAGACATCGGCTGGCTGTGTCGACAAGAAGTTGATGACGTTTCAGGAAGTCCAACATACAAACCGCATTCAAACAAGCGATGTATGTTCGTGCACAACGACCTACAGTGGTGACCCCGACGTGATATCAAGAAAAAATAACTGCTATTCGATATTCCTCGTTTATTTTTAAGTAATAATACTTTGCGTCGTACACCTGAAGTATTATTGCTTCACACCACCTAAGCGCCACAGTTCCTGCGCAGGTATTTTGAAACCCTGCAGTGAAAATAATAATAGTCTTGGTGTTATTAATTCGCGGCCATACAGAGAGCGCAAAATATAGTAATGCCCCTACATCATCATTAAATATCACGCGATCAATCTGATCTCACGTTCCGCCATCGACCATCGCGTTACGTCACTCATCATTCACTGCGACCACGCTTAGCAGTGGACTTTGATGAATATCGCTATTGGATAGACCAATTGTTGCCAATTTGTTAGTGGTCGGATCCATATTACATTGTTTACTGAATTAATGGCAGCAACAAAGCTTCCGTTAAACCTGTGCCTGACGGTGAAAATGATTTACTGATGGCGGCAAGCGGTGTTCGTGAGACGACAAATCATTTTAATAGTTTTGCGCGTTGATGAATTTTTGGATGCAGCATCGATTTTTGAACGCATGTGGCATATGGGTTGACAGGCATTCGGTTATGTATCAACAGATAAGTCGATGTACGATATTAGCTATAGGTAACACGAATTCATCCAAATAACGGAGAAGGTATGTGTGTGTCGTTATAATCAGCCATATTTTAGCTACTGTGGGTGTACTATGGGTAGTGTTGGTTATTGCGCAATAGAAAAACCGTTTGCAATTCAAATCAGATTATAATTTCACGAACAAATTAATTACACCAGGATATTTCACACTGTAGGTACAAGACAACCAGATACGAAACGTGGGACAGTTTCTGAGCACATTGTCCGTATGATGTCCAATGTCCAAGAGAGCCACTTCACCTAGCTGTTCGCTCTCCTCGACTCCCCACGAACTCAAGCTAGACTGCAGATGGCGCTGGCGTTCTGAGTAGTACCGGATGCGACACATATGTGAAGAATTCTCACAATTCAGATTCAGGTGTAGAATAATAAAACTGCTTGCTTCGTAATAACGATTATAATACTTCAATCAATCATCAATCACTTTATAGTAAATTTCCAACAAATGCTCAGAAATACACAGCAATTAATATACAGAGAATACTAAACGTCTGCCTCGGTCGAGGTAGTCGATCCGACTGAATCACTTTAAAAAAATTAACCGACCAAGCGCATTTCGTTCCGGACCGAACGAAATGTATTTTTCAATCTGTTCGTTCTTCATAGACTAACAAAGTGATGGACTGTTGAATCGACTAACTTACTAATTAATCAAATACGATTTTAATATTAAATAGAGTGTCGTAAATTTAATTCGATTGTTGATAAAAATAAACTTGATTTAACTGACAAATTTGTAGAACAATATTAAATAATAATAAATTAATTTCATTACTAATTAATCAAATACAATTATCAAATAGGGTATTGTACATTTAATATGAATGTTGATAAAAATAAACTTGATTTAACAGATAATTTGCAGAATAATATTAAATAATCATAAATTCATTACAATGCGAACGCTTGTTAAATAATCGTGTGGATCTGTTCGAGTTGGACCCAGACAAAGCAGTGGCGCGTACCGCCATGTTTGAAAAAAAAAAACGGCGTCTCTAACTGGCGTTTGGGTTCGTCGTATCCGGTTCCCGTTAGAACACGTATTAAGAGGCATGTGCAAACATAACAGTGCACAACAGCTGATTTGAGTTTTGCTGTAAATTCAACTTGTTGTGGTCATCGGAAGCAGCATCAACATGGCTAATGTAAATAGAATAGCAAAGCATGACGTGGGGTGACTTTAAGAATCGAGCCAAGCAGCCGCAGCCGTCAGCGAAGCCCTTCGTGTGCTGCAAGTGGAAAACCAGGACATATCGCGGCTCGGTGTACGAGCAATGGCAGCCAAGCAGATGGCGGAGCTGGAGCATGTGCATGTGTTGCTGCAAGCAGCAACGGCGAGTGGATGTTTGCGTCGTATAACTACCCTCAGACACGTTAGAACCTATAGGTGAGCTGTATTGTTTTGTTTACGATAGTGGTGCTGAATGCTTGTTAGTAAATGAGAGGTTAAGTGGCAAACTAGTTATTAACGTTGTTGCGTTGACTGCGCGTGTATTCAGCATAGAACAAATCATAAGTAGCGTTGCGATTAGCGAGCAACAACTTGAAATTTTATTATATGTCTGCCCGATATTTACGTGCAAAGCAATATTGTGATAGTACGTGAAATATTGAACCTAGGCTTTTCTATTAACATGTCTTTTTTTTTTTTTTGCGGATGGGAAATCATCAAATGACTCCTCCCGCTCTGGGTGGAGCGGAAGGGAGTGTCAGACTCTTACTGACTAAAACCCACCCGTGTTCCTTCCTTAGCCCTTTATGTTCCGGGCCAGCGGTAACCCTTTCGGACAATCCCGCTGACCCGGCAGGCTTCGGCCCTAAGGGGCCCCTCCTCGATGTTGAGGCGCGCGTGGAACACGTACGCGCCGTCCGGCACGGGCCTGGTCCTGATCGGACGGTGAGCTACCCATTACTCTCCGCCCGCAGGCTCGCGCCTACGGTGGCCGGGAGTCGTCACGCGGCTCCCGACGCCCGGAGCGTCTCCCGCGGCGGCTGGGACGGGAGGCTCTCTCCCTGAGCCGTCCCGCCACCTCCTTCGCTAGCATGACTGCTTCGCAGAAGGAGGTGACTGCCTCCCACTCCCTCTCGCCCCGGACCATGGCTTGCACCAGGGCCGGACGCGAGAGGTCGCCGTCGCTGCCGATCGCCTCTACGAGGACACGGCGGTGCTCCGCCCAAGCGGGGCAGACCTCCACCGTGTGCTCCACCGTGTCCTCTGGGCGATTCTGGCAATGGTGACACCCGGGCGTTTCCTCCCGCCTGATAATGTGCAGGAACCTCCCGAAACTTCCGTGTCCGGTGAGGACCTGCGTCAGGCGGTAGGTGAGGGCGCCGTGGCGCCTCTCTAGCCACTCCTCAAAGAGGGGTCTTATCGCCGCTATCACGGCGTGCCCTGCGCTGGGTTGCGACAGTCGCTCTTTCCATGCCGCCATGAGATCACGCCGGAGATCCGTCCGCTCCGCAGCGATTTGACTATAGGCTGTAAACAATATAATAACACAAAAAATCAGTTAAACCGCACTTTAGATTTATTAATTTCAAATGATGCTTGTATATGTGAACCTGCGACAACTAGCAAGAACAGATAGAATTAGATAACGAAAAAATATTTTCCTAAAAAAAACCTCAATAATTTCTTAAAGAAAATTGGTAAAGATGGCTTCAACTAGTGGATCGATGGATATAGATGTAGGTAAAGAGAGAGATGATGAAATTATGAAGTTGATAGGAATCACCAGGATCATAGTAGATGTGAAGCAGGTTTAGGGAAGCAGTCACCAAAGATATTTCGTCTGGCATCATTGATATAGATATGTCAAATCTCTGGTGTTCTTATGATTGAAATGTATTTTTCAATCTGTTCGTTCTTCACAGACTAACAAAGTGATGGACGGTTGAATCGACTAACTTACTAATTAATCAAATACGATTTTAATATTAAATAGAGTGTCGTAAATTTAATTCGATTGTTGATAAAAATAAACTTGATTTAACTGACAAATTTGTAAAACAATATTAAATAATAATAAATTAATTTCATTACTAATTAATCAAATACAATTATCAAATAGGGTATTGTAGATTTAATATGGATGTTGATAAAAATAAACTTGACTTAACTGATAATTTGCAGAATAATATTAAATAATCATAAATTCATTACACATATATAAATTAGTTACCTATCGAAGTAAAGATGCAAGTAGACAAGAATTACAAATTGCAAAAGAAAGAAAAGCAGCATGAATTTTATTTTACCGTACCAGCTTAGCAGTGCAGAATTTAACGTCGTATTGGTGGAGCCAGAGCGGTCATCCACAAAAACTAGGGAGGGCAATACTCGCCCTAGAGTGATGCGTTTTGTAGAGTGATGCGTTTTGTGAGGCGGACGTTTTCAGGGACTGGAGTCTTGAGGACTGCCTCAAGACTACATTATTGTGTCTTGTGTCACAGAGCACATCGACTTCCTGAAGCAGAAAGGAAAGTGTATGCATGGGCGAACACCGGCCATGGCAGTTGTGTCGAGATTGAGCGTATTCTCTTTTCTTACTCATCAGCTCAACGAATGTGGCAGTACCGCGGATCCTAAGTGTTATAAGGTCGCTCACATGTTTGCGCGTTGCGTCGGTCTCGTCCATTTTGAGATAAAAATTAATACGGGACCCGCGTTACTGCCGCGTTGCAGACTCGCGCAGGTATGCCTCAGACTCGCGCAGGTATGCCTCAGACTCGCGCAGGTATGCCTTGAATTCGCTGCTTTTTTGGGATTAGCGAGGACCTTGCCGATACACATTCGATCCAATACAACGCGGCTATAGCGGCATAAAGTACTGATAATTCCAGAGTTGTGATAGACCTAAATAACCTCCAAGCCTGTCAGTGTAAAGAACAATCAAGGTGCCTGTCAGTGTAAAGAACAATCAAGGTGCCTGTCAGTGTAAAGAACAATCAAGGTGCCTGTCAGTGTAAAGAACAATCAAGGTGCCTGTCAGTGTAAAGAACAATCAAGGTGCCTGTCAGTGTAAAGAACAACCAAGGTACCCGTCAGTGTAAAGAACAACCAAGGTACCCGTCAGTGTAAAGAACAACCAAGGTACCCGTCAGTGTAAAGAACAACCAAGGTACCCGTCAGTGTAAAGAACAACCAAGGTACCCGTCAGTGTAAAGAACAACCAAGGTACCCGTCAGTGTAAAGAACAACCAAGGTACCCGTCAGTGTAAAGAACAACCAAGGTACCCGTCAGTGTAAAGAACAACCAAGGTACCCGTCAGTGTAAAGAACAACCAAGGTACCCGTCAGTGTAAAGAACAACCAAGGTACTCTGTACAAGATAATCATTGGGATTAGCGAGGACCTTGCCGATACACAGGTCCTCATTTGATCCAATACAACGCGGCTGTGGCGGCATGACGTACTGATAATTCCAGAGTTGTGATAGACCTAAATAAAGAACAACCAAGGTGTCTGTCAGTGTAAAGAACAACCAAGGTACCTCTCTACAAGATAGTCATCGGTGAACTATCTTGCTTCAGGGAGGGCCTATACTCGACCAAGAGTGGCGCGATTAGGCTTTCGAGAATATTCGTACCGGAGTGCTGTGACATCTACTTCCTGAAGCAGAGAATATTCGTACCGGAGTGCTGTGACTTCTACTTCCTGAAGCAGAGAATATTCGTACCGGAGTGCTGTGACATCTACTTCCTGAAGCAGAAAGTTCTTGCATGGTCGAATTACTATACTAGGTGGTATTAGTGACGTGTTGAGCGATAGGCTAAGGAACTTGGTTTGGCCTTTGAAACCATTTGAAACAACTAGATTGCCGTGGCAATCCTTATTCGATAGCAACGACTGCTACCAAACTACTTCGTACTAAAAACTGAATGGCATAAATAGCGACACAAAATTTACCAACATCCGCAGTGACATGAATTCTCATAAAATAATTGCTGTCCACATAATGCAGCCTCTCATTATGTACAATTATGTACATATCATTATTGCGACCGCTGACAGCCAGCATGGCACAATGCATGCCGAATATTAACCGTCGTAATTATATAAGATAGGGCTAATTTATAGTTACGATGCTGCCCAAGTAATCGAAGATGCGCGGGGTAGACCTATGAAATTTTTGTCCACTTTTTATAACAAACAAATTGATAGAACATAGAATCGCAAAACTATAAACGTCATAGCTTACTAGGTATGTCAATGCACTTGGTTTGAAACTAGTTGACCCGGCAGACATCCTGCCCAAATTTCAATAATTCATACAAAATCCTGTCGACAAAAGGACAAAGGGTTTTACCCAAATTAAAATTTCCGGGAATTTTTTACATTTTCCTTTCCTTAATACATCAATCAATAATAATTTAATGTATTCTGGAAATAAATATTTGCACACCACATGTAATCGTAGAATGTAATTGGGCAACATTTATAATAAGATCATACTACTTTGTACACCTACATTTTTGCAAATAAAGTATTATTATTAAACACTAGCTGTGCCCGCGACTTCGTCCGCTTGAAATAGTGACTTTTCGGGCAGCATATTTTGAATTACATAATATGCCGTCTACAAACCGGGCATTTGCTGTCCGAACCCTCTGAGAACTCAGGAGAATTTCCCTATCAGTGAAAGTCTCAGACTCAGGCGATAGTGCTTGAGCTTCACGATCGGCAGTGAGACATATTTCTCGTTCTTCCTGTGTTTCCTGAGACCGAGCATTTGCTGTCCGAACCCTCTGAGAACTCAGACGAATTTCCCTATCAGTGAAAGTCTCATACTCACGCAATAGTGCATGAGCTTCACGATCGGCAGTGAGACGTATTTCCCGTTCGTCCTGTGTCTCCTGGGATCGAGCATTTGTTGTCTGTACTCTCTGGGAGCTCAGGCGGGTTTACCTGTCAGCAAAAGTCTCAGACTCACGCGATAGCGCGTGAGCTTCGTGATCGACAGATAAACGTGCCTTTCGTTGTTCCCCCCCGTTTTCCCTGTTTCGAGTTGTCATCATTCGAGAACGATTTGAACTCAGTCGAGATTCTCGTGCAGCACGAAACCTAGCCTGATGTTCCCGAGTTGCAGAGAGCCTTGCCTCACGACCTTCCTCAGATTCCTGTGATCGAACTAATCTCATCCTTTTAGCATTTCTGCTACATTGGGAGAGGTTGGATCTTTTTCGAGGCATTCTTACAATAAAATAGTACTTAAAAAAAACAACAGTAACAATAGTAGGTACTTAAAAATGCCTAACCTGTACCAAATACTTATAATATTTATATACAAACCCGAAATACAAATTAAGATAAGTATACCGAAAATCAGGGAAAGAAATACCTAACCTGTAATAAATGCTTACAATATTTATTTACAAAACCCTAAATAAAAATTAAGATAAGTAAATACCCAAAAATCAAGGAAAGAACCGCCTAAACTATACCAAATACTTACAATATTTATTTACAAATTTTAAAAGAAAATTAAGAAACAAACCTAACCTACAAACCCTAAAATATAAATAAATGAAATATGCAAACAGTCAGTATTCAAGTGAATCGCAATAATCGAATGCAACTATTCGCCTATACTCTCCAGGATACGTGCATTCGCTACGAATAACTGAATCCTTATGGCAGCGGCGCGGCCGCGACTCTCGGCGCGAGGCGTGTAGGGGAGAGTAGCCCAAAACGGGTAAGCTAAGGTTGATGATAAATAAAAACAATTTATAGATACAAATTGAAAATTTATTTGTACATTTTGAAATGTTTAGTTATCAAGGGCTCTAAAATAAATGACATATTTAGTAGTTTTGTACATTAAGAATAAAAAAATAACAAAAATCTTTACCATTCGAATTACCCGTTTTACCCGTTTTGCCCGTAGGGGGGGCCTAAAGCAGGTACGGGCTTTTGGGCAAAGCGGGTAGGGACTGAATTACATTAGGTCAACGTCAATCAATGACTAGAACTGTTTCATAACAATCATAACTCAGATGGAGCTCCACCAGGATCATCAGCTACTTGCAGTGATAATGGTTGGATCAATGAACCAGTATTCTTGGAATGGTTGCGGCACTTTGTAGACAACGTAATGAGTTGGCAACGTAAACAGATAATCCATATGAAATAGATACTCATTTAGCTCTAATTCTTGAGCTGCTGTAAAAACTGTTGTGAATCTTCTTAGATTTTTTTTGACATCCTTTCTTTATATGTATCTGTAAAGTCGAAAAGTTAATGCAATATTTTTTTGCTGCACCATTGACGGAAGTTTTGAGAGCTTCTTCTATCGCAAGCTTCATAACTCCCTCATCCCACGATGCATTTGCAGTCTTTCTTTTGTATTTATTAACCATCTGCAAAAATAAAAGAACTAATAAGGTCAATGAAATTATACAAGGCAAATCGGGTATGGGCAAAACAGGCACCCGCTTTACCCCTACCCTTTTTGCCCACAAGCCTGTATTTTTTTCAATCGGCTCATATCCTAAAAACCCAAATAATAACCGCCAACCTATTACACAAATAAAACGTCTATTTATTGCAAAATAATAACACAAAACTAGTAAGACCATATTGTAAACTATTTTCGAGTATTCAAAAGTAATGTAACTCAATTTTTTTTAGTGGAAATAGCAAAAAACTTCTTTCTTATCTTACCGTGAACTCGTGTCCGCCAGAGAAGCGCGCCGACTCCCTGTGTTTGGCGAGCGGCAGGCGCCGCGCACTGTACGCACACATTCTTATTAGCAATTACAGTGCGCAATTTAAAAAGCATACCCGTTTTAGGCGGGCTACCCGTTTTAGGCTTACCTCCCATACGTACCCTGATAGAATACCTTAACAAATGTTCGCCGTGATTCTTTAAATTGACATAACTTTTTTATTTATGAACCGATTGACATGAAATAAACACTAAATGTTAAATGAAGCTTACTACAATGCATTAGAGAAAACCGCATCTAAATCGAATAAGCCGTTTCTGATATTAGCGTGCACAAACACACAGACAAACAGACAAAAAAAAATTTAATTACAATTTCGGGTTCGGCATCGATATAATAACAACCCATGCTACTTTTTTTTTATATATTTCCATTGTACAGACACCACTTTTCTACAATTTTATTATATGTATAGATAGATAGATTACAAAAAAATAGACAAATCAGTCCAGCCGTTCTCAAGTGATGCCGCTTACCAGCAAACACCATTGCATTTGCCGACCTCATCTAGTTGAAAAAAAATATGATTGACGTGTATTTTTACAAAAATTCTTACAGAAAATAAATCATTTATAATTTCATTTTTATTTATATAGACAGTTTTAAAGGCTGAAAAAGAAACTGCGCACCTATGTATACCTATCCAAAACGCCTAAGTCGCTGAAGTCGCTGGATTTTATCGCAAAATTAAAATAAAAACAAAAATAATATATATAAAATGTTAATTGAAGAAAAGCCTAAGTACATTTTCTGAGTGGCTATGCTAAGCACAGTACATTGAAACCCTGATCTCCAAACTAGGGGTGACCCTGTATCTTAGAGATCAGTGTCCCTCTGCAGCAAAGTCACAAGCCAATATTTGTCAACAAACAGAACTCATCGAACGACAATAAAAGCAGAATAATAAAACCAGAATAATCAATCAAAAAATATTGACAGACGTCTTCAGGTACCAAACCGCTTACGGCTTAGCGGATAAGGGAAAAAAACAAAGTGATATCCAGTACATAAAACCGTTCTATCCATTGATTCGTGAAATCGCACAGCCGGAAAGATGTTATCTGCCGCTGGTGCGGTTAAACGCTGCAGAATTATTCCATCATTATTTCGAGTTATTTTATTTGGGAAGGACGTCCAAAATGTTCGTCTATAGATACATGATCACATTTCATACCCTATGTGTCGTGTATGTGGTTGGGCAGCATGGAAAGGGTAAGTTTAACATATGTTTTTATTAGTTTACCAGTTCAGCCAGTTTTGGCAGAAAATGATGATCTATAAAATACTGTTTGACGACTATTTTGACCATCAATATAAAATAACTCACAATAAGCGGGGCATACTTATTGTATTATTCTTTGTGTATCTAAGCGAAGCATACTTATTGTATTATTCTTTATGTATCTATATACAAGTAAATGAAAAAATCCGAAAACCGTAAATTTGTAGTTACCTACCTACAAATTTGTTCGGTACCCTCGGGTGCGAGTCCAACTTGACCGGTTTTTTTGTAAAGGTATGTATTAATCTTTAAATCTATTTCAGGAAACTAACCTAACCTCTAATGTAATTTACCTTTAACAAATTTTCCGATTGGACAAATCCAAACGAAAGTATTATTAAATCTATTTCAGAAAACTCTAACCTTTAACAAAAGAACCTCAGAAAAGAACGAATACCTACCTTTAACAAATGTTCCGATTCGATAAATCCCAAAGAAAAACTTATTTCTGCGATAAAATTATACAATTGATCTCGCAAAGTCACAAAGTCTAAAAAGAGTGTTTAAATGGGCCTCCATTTAAACAAGCCAATTCAACGAAAAACCAGTAATTTTTGCTACAATATTTTTGATAGTGCAAAAAATAGCATGCTCCGAAAAATAAGTCCAGGTTTGATCCTAGGAGGGCTAAACATTAACGTTACTGTTTTATTACAAGACGAATTCTAAATTTAGTCCTATCCCTAATGTCAAACGATCGCACTTGTTCATCTACCTCCAGAATATGTGGGAATATGTGCCGATGGAGAGCTATATTACCGTCAGGTCAAGGGCCCCAAAATCGAGATAAGGATTATTTAGAGAGGACGAGAAAAACAAAGCATATTTTGGAAAATAATTGTGTTTCTATGAAGTTAAAACACAACACTATTCATTCTATTGAAGCCTGGAATCGTGGGCGCCAAACGAAACAATTCTTGCATAAATCTTGTTTCTATAAGGTCTACTGAAAAAAGATTCACACATTTGTGAACCATAGAAAAACAATGCTTTTGTCTTGGAAGTATTAGATCCCAAGAATTAGGAGACTAACTAAAGTTGCTAATCGATGCAATGCACAAAGCCCTATACCACCAATGAGGACACGCGTATATTTATCGCCCCAACGTGTAATCCAAACATTAACCCCGTATTTATATGCATACGTCGTTTAAAATTAAGAAACGTAGAATTGTATGGTTAAGCAGACGTTAATCATTTTTTAACGTTTATAATTTATAAATATTAACTATTTTGTCTTTCTTTCTATTTTAAATCGATAGAATATTAAAATAATGTTAAAATTGAATTTAGAAAGTAAATTTGGCGAGATAGTGAAGAGGACAGTGATAGCAACAGCGCACACATGCATGGACCGCGTCAACGCTACCGTCAAAGACTTGGAGAACCTTCGCGAAGAGCCACCTTATCCGGAGAAGTCGGCTTGCATCGTCAAGTGTTTGTTGGAAAAGGTCAGTTTTTGTCTGTTCTTAGGCCTCGGACAGCATTTACCTATATAATATTAATTTTTTTTTAATACACAAAACTGCAAATATACACAATGCTTCATTTAATACCCGTCTCATAAATATCTTACGTGTTCAGCTGATTTTTGCCTGTTATGTTTGGTATTTTATAGTAACGAAAGAGAACGAAAAAAAATCTGAATTCTAAGGGAAAGGGTTGGTACTTCAATCGTTTACAAAACTGTCTTGCTTCATTTTAATTAATTATTTTCTGTGAAAAAGTAGAGGGTAATAGTAAAGAGATCATAATTTTGATGCAGGCAATTGTATATTATAAGCAATCATTGTACCAAAGTCCTGTTTAGACTAAAAACTTTTTGAACAGTAAGTAACTAAGAACTGTTTGAACAGTAACTAAGAATGTTGAAAGTTGTATCGTTGTTGTTGTTGTGTTGTAGTTGTATTTAAATAAAATGTAATTTCAACATTTTCTTAAAAAATCGATACCTACTCCAAGTGAAAACTTTCATTCCTTTAGATCGGCGTAGTGAACAGCAACAAATATTCCAAGTTTGGTTTCATGACCGCGGTGTCGCCCCTTGTGTTCACAAACAGAAAGAAATTGGAACACATGAAAACAGTGTCGGAGAATTGCGACAGAGAGGTAAATATTTATGACGCACATATGTACATACGTCTTGGTATACAGCCTTATGGAAAAAGGGGTTTGTTGTTTTAATAACAATTCGTGCATGGCAGATAAGTAGTGAGAGAAAGAAGGAGGTAAGTAGGTATATAAACTGTACAGGGTGTCCAGTAATTAATGAATAACCTCTTCCTCTTCTTCTTCTTCTTCTTCTTCTCCTCTTCTCTTTGTACTTATCATTATGAACGTCTATTATTAAGGGACCAAACCTGAAATTGCGAAAAAAGAATCAGCAACTTCCTACATTCACATTTTGGCGAGTTACGCGAACATAAATGTAGGGAACAGCTGATTTTTTTCGCGATTTCATGTTTGGTCCCTTATTACCGGACACCCTGTACATATCTGTTAGGAAATATGACTTTGCAAAGAGGACAGACACTTCAAATAGCAAAGCTTTACAAAAAAGCCACTTATAAAAAAGCAATAAAAAATAAATTACAGGCAACGCAATTTTTCAAAGCTCAAAAATTTGAAAGAACTGGAATTGTGTTTCAAATCTACCAACGATATTTTAATGTCGCACTAGGTAGAGAGAGGTAGGCAACGATATTATACGTGTTGCAATTTTGAGAGGAAAAATAAAATTGGCGATAAAAATTAAGTCGGTACCAATTTGGAACTTTATAATTTTATCCGTTTTTTTTAGGAATTTATTACTCAAAAAATACTGACAAGTATCGAAAAATATAGTCAAAAGTGGTAGGTGTCTTGCAACACTAGATTATTATTTTTAGCCTGTGTAAATATAAAAGTCAAGAACAGTTGAAGGATCTTCCGCAAGCTAACCAACGTTCATTGTTTCATTGTAATAACCTGTACCTATCACGACCAGCGAGAATACAGTCCACAGAAATACTAGAACTCATCAGTAGGTATCCAGCAGTTTGATTATTTAAAATCTCGTGGAAGTTACGAATTGAATGAAACGTATTTTCAAGAGCGTTTACGCCGTACGGCATTTCATACAAACTTTCAAGCTCTTATTTTTCGCAATGAATGAACCGATTTTAATGAAACTTCATACGCATAAGCAGGATACGAAGGTCTAAAAAGTTAGTAGAAAACATTTTCGAAAAATAGTGTTACAGGCAAATTAGACCGATATTAAATTTTCCATAGAAACAGAGATTTCCAGTTATCTTTTTTTAAATAAGACATTTCAAAAATGTTTTCTACTAACTTTTTAGACCCTGGTGTCCTACTTATGCGTATTAAGTTTCATTATAATCGGTCCATTCATTTCGAAAAATAAGGGCTTGAAAGTTTGTATGAAATGCCGTACGGCGTAAACGCTCTTAAGGACATTATCTATCGCTATAGTAGAAGCTGCTGGTTATACAGTTGGTAGAAGACGATTCCCAACTTATGAACAGAAAAAAATCGAGCCCTTTGCAAAAATAGAAAAACTATGTAAGCCTCAACGAATACGCATCACATTGGTAACTACTCGTAAGTGCACACAATCTAAGTCCCGTAAGTTCGAGTTGGATATGAATGACGAATTTTGTCTAGAAAAAGAAAACAACCGTCACTCCTGTGCTCAAACTCAAACTCAAAGCATTTATTTCAATTAAACCATTTACAGGCACTTTTGAATTGTCAAGAAGTCGAGTCAGAAAATATGAAGCTAGTTGCCCATTCCAAAGCTTAGGTACCTACGGAGAAGAATGAAAAACACAGCCGTTCGGTATAGAAATATGCTGGACCAAGCATTAGAGTTGAAAAACAAATAGGAGGCAGCCTCCTCCGCCGAATCGCGCCTAGCGTATAGCAGGATAAGAGATGTTAATGCGCACCAAGAACTCCACCATGCACACTACCCGGATCTCTACTACGCCGCGATATAATTCGCTCGCCGCGATATCTTTCGCTAAGTGCACAAGATGGTGGGCGAAAATTTCCAGATCTCGCAATCGCACCCCTCAAGCCATGCCACACTTATAGACATCCGAAGGATGGCTGTGTCCGAACTGGGCGAGTTTTCAGAGGAGATGACAGGCTACCCTGTCAGTCGCCGAAGACCTGTGGAAGAATCCGGCTCGAAGGACCACTATTACCGACTGCCTAGGCTGCAAATTGGATTTCTATATTTTCTATCAGAAAAACACAGCCATTCGATATGGAAATATAATAATGTCAGCAAAGTGAAAAAACAGCGACGTATCAAAAAATTTACAGTAAAAAGCAAAACAAAACCAAAGATAAATATTCCTAAAAAGTTCACATTATATTGTGAACAGTATGAATTGAAAAATGTTTGTTTTAAAGAAAAACGTTGTTTACGCTACCGATAGTTCCGTTAACTTCTGGATTTTCTTTAACTAAAAGCGTTGTACAACAATAATAATTTAAACAATGATCCTAGACACAAATTCGCCAAAATGTTATTAGTTCTGTACATTTGAAAGATAAATAAGTACTCCATCTCTATAGCAAGGGTTGAAATGGGTTGATTAAATAGAAACCCTTCTCATATTGACCCAGTTTGACTCAAGGCTGATTTTACCACCACCAGATAACTTCAATTCGAGGAATAAAATTGACGTTTGACAGTTTTTGTATGAAATAACTGTCAACATTTCAAAACTATTCCCCGAATAAAGATAAGTCTACCGAATGTTACAAGGATTACTTGGGTGATAGTTGTTATAATCATTGGGAATTTGGGGTTTAAAACTAAGCCATTTTCTTGAGGTGAAGTATAAAATGGAAAGGTTAAAGAAAAGTACGAATAAAAAACAACATATTGAAGAAACAACTATTGGGAACATTACACTACCTAGGCTGCGCTGGGCATAATATATCGAATATCTCAGTCATGATGGCATTCTCTTGCAAAATGACATGGACAGAAAAGTACAGACGCCACTAAAATTTGACAGTTTCGGGTAGCTTGATGTTCTGGCGTCTATATATTCCATACACGCATACATAGTAAATATATTTTATTATAAAAAATAGAAAAATAAATTTCGTTTTTAACCTCGCTGAACTTGTCAATTTTTATTTCAATGCAAGATGAATTCAAAGTATCGTTTGTCAACTTCGGCCACAATATACTATAGAGAAGATAAAATATAATAATGGATGTTCCTCATCATATTACGAAGTAGATTTTGACGACACTATCTTGAGCATTAGCATCATCATCTGCCTAACTGTGTTGGGGTCGGCTTCCAGTCTAACCGGATGCAGCTGAATACCAGTATTTTACATGGAGCGACTGCCTATCTGGCCTCCACAGCCCATTTACTGCGTAATACGATACCCTTGGTAAGACTGGTTGTTGCAGACTTTCGGGCTTCTGACCATCCGTAACGAACGTGACTGTCAAAGATCCACGAATGACAGCTGGGACCAACAGCTTAACGTGCTTTCCGAGGCACGGAGGGGTCTCGATACGTAATGGATGATCATCCATCCACGGGCCAACCGCGGCAAGCGTAGCTTAACCTGATCGATCGACCCGTGCGGCTGTTATTTCTTTGCCACAAGCCCCGTATCTTAAGCGTTATCCCCTTTGCATGTTCGCGTACAGGATGTGTACCAATAACAATAGAATTTCTATTGTGTCTGCTAAATGGATACGCGACGGGATATAAAAAAATATTTTACTAAATGCAACAAATACCAAAAAACAAAACAGTTTCGTAGGGACATTTTTTTTTTTAATATTATATACTTTGTTATTATTGTCACATTTTTTGAGACTTATTCCCCTATTTTAATGAATGTTAATCAATATACAGTTAATAATTCATTACATACTCATGTGGCCATTACTTTATTTAAATGCCTACAAATAGGTACCTACTAAAACCATAAAATTAACCGTACTAATTTTATTCATAATTACTGTTCGCTATTTTAAAGCGCCTAAGTTTTTTTTAACAGTAAAATCACTTATTGTCAGCGATCTGATTAAAATTTTTAATGAAATTGTTTACGTCTAGCTTGTTGTAATGACCAGTTAAAAAAAAAATCATAGGGTGCACAGTAAAGTCTATAACTATGCCGACGTCCATACATAAACCGGCCATGTCCTTTGGGTCGTAGTCCCAAAAAAAAACGACTACTTTTGTGCTCTTTTTACCCAAAATACCCTTGTAAAAAGCCTACCTTGTATAATTTTCAGGTAAATCACAAACAAGAGACGCCATGCCAACTCGGGAATGAGGTCACCACATGCATCTTTAAATACGCTCCTGAGCTGCATTTTAAGTCTTAAGAATGTTGAGAATCACCGGCGCACGACATATTAAGATGGAATGTAGTTAGAGTGCAGAAAGTGGAATAAACTTGATAAATCATCTGGCTCTTTTTATTTTACTGTATTCCGACTACACAGAAGTACCAACCATGAGATCAAGGCCACATCGAACCTACTTGCAGTCACCAGCGACAGCCGATAGCACCATCAACCAGGCCATGGTGAACATGGCTCAGCTTGACATAGTTCAACACGCTGATGTTCGTAATGACAGTTCAGGTAAAACTTGCCTTAAAAACATGATGACAGCCTCATCAGCCCAGCTCGACGCTTATATTAATTACGGTTTTTTTGACCCACTTGCTATAAATAGAGTGATCAAGCGCCCATTGGTACAGGTACCTACAGAAATGCACTAGAAAAGGCGGCTTATCCCGAACGAATCTCACAATCCAATCCCTTTTGTGGCCTTAGTTGGCACTGTGGATAACAGATAATATTTTGTTCCAAACTCTTATGCCAACACAAGGCCGATTCTCGTAATTTAAAATGTAAATCTAGTCGCAGTCACATCTCAGCGACAAACAAATGTCAAAAACTGACAAAATGTAGAAAGATAATTTTCTGCCAATTAAAACTTTTAAATGTTAAAATATCATTGGGACATTTCCTTGAAACATTGCGTTAAAATATAAGCTAATACGTAATTGGAAGGTTTTTAATTTAACTAAATAGTATATCCCACAAAAACATTTCATGTTAAATGTTGCCAAGACGAGACCATGTAGCTCGCACTATCAAAAAGTAATCAGATCTCATCTAGAGCCAAGCTTCTAACTCTACACGCCCTAACTCTACAAGACCTAACTTCGCAAACTCTACACCTTAGTCAAAATATATGGCTTGGCCGTTTCGTTACTACAAGAACCATTAACAGTATGAGAGTTTTTCACCGTACGCTCATGTGAATGTAGCGAAATGGCCAAGCCATATATTTTGACTAAGGTGTAGAGTTTGCGAAGTTAGGTCTTGTAGAGTTAGGGCGTGTAGAGTTAGAAGCTTGGCTCTACATGAGATCTGATTACTTTTTGATAGTGCGAGCTACATGGTCTCGTCTTGGCAACATTTAACATGAAATGTTTTTGTGGGATTTCATTTCTTTTTGTAAGTTGCCTATGATATTGATACGAGTATTTTTTCTGTTGTTAATTTTTTCTTTCTTTTTTTGGGGTTTATTTATAACAAGGACCCCCTATATAAATTTTCAGACCTCTAGCATCAAAATTTACGGAAGTCTCATACAAACTTTCACCCCCTAGTTTCAGGGGTTGGGGGGGTAAAAGTTGCAAGTTTTATGATTTTTTTGTTGTTTGTGTACTATTACTAGCTTACATACCAAATTTCAGCTTTCTAGGACTTCAGGAAGAACCTTAAGAATATTGATGATCATCATTCAGTGAGTCAGTGACGAAATCGCGGTATTTTAGATATCAATAAAATCTGAAGTATAAGAGCTATGCAATTGAAACTTTATAGGTTTAATAAGTCAACTACTGACATCATATCCCGAAAATTTTGTTTATCTGGTATAATCCAAACCGAAGTTAAGAAGGTTCAAAAATACGACGAAGTGCTTCGAGAAGGTAGGTAGTGCCCTTGCGCTTCGCTTGGTTGGTCTTGGCGGGGGGCACTCCCGTGCCCCCAAATAACTAGGACAACAATAGTTAGGAATAAATGGTGTGGAAAAATCAGTGGTGTGACAAACGGGAAAAAAATCCTGTTTGTTATACTGGTGTGATAATCTGGTGTGACTACGAGTCGGCAAGGGTATTTTTGACAGACTGAGTCTGAGATCAGACTGTGGACGTTCTTAAAATTAGGCTCCGATCTCAGTATGTAATTCCCAAAGGATCTGCTGTATTCTTTAACGTGATGATATTATTGTGGATACACAGGGAAGTAAAATTTATGGAAATACTATGAATACTGTTTTAAATTTCCGTCCACGATAACGTTATAACGGACGCATAATTATTTTTCTTCCCTGCGGTGGACGTTCACGATAATACGGTCATGTTAGAAATTATAAAAACGCACAATAGATGGAAATTAAAATAAGTCGTTGAAATAACGCGTTCAAACAAAGAAACATAACCCAATAAACTGACTATTTGGAACGCCTTAAATAAGTTGCGTTAAAGTTATCAATATTTATGAAAAGGGCTGAAAGCTCTATAGAAATATCTACAGTAATTACCCAAATCACATCATTCTCCTGCCTTCACTACCAAAACACAATAACAAAACCTTCAAAAATAATATTAATAAATGTTTATTTCTCCAAGAAAGTAATGAAAATGTAAATTCGTCACGTGACGTGTAAGCTGTGCGTGACAAGAGTGGAGATTTTTAATGCCCTGACAATATTTTGTTAATGCCCTTGAAGAGAGAATACTAAGTTTACGCGTGAATTCAATATTATCGAGGGTCGTGTACAGTCAATATTGATGAATACTATAGAACCAATACCATCTAAATAAAATATCGAGAATGAGATAAATAAAGTTGTCTATCAGTTTGAGATAAATAAATTTGTCTAAGTTCTTTTTTTCAATAGTCAGATAGCTATATCTCAAGACATTTAAGATAGTTTCACATATTTTCTATACAAAAGATGCCAAGCGTCAGTCATTATTCCACGGAAGTTATTTGACTATTGAAAAATCAGGCCAAAATGGAAAAGTCAGAATAATGTTTCACTTTTTTTTAAGGAATGTCATGATACAGGTACCTACGTACATTTTAATCAAATGAATGTCTCTACAACAGT
Organism: Mesoligia furuncula; assembly: GCA_916614155.1. Taxonomy (NCBI): domain Eukaryota; kingdom Metazoa; phylum Arthropoda; class Insecta; order Lepidoptera; family Noctuidae; genus Mesoligia; species Mesoligia furuncula. Next base: position 3,183,385 of record OU744791.1, on the reverse strand, counting down.
AGATACTCTAGTTGAAGTAATAAATAATAATAAAAACTTACAACATGTAATACCCAACTCACAAACTCAGATTTCCAATAAGCATCTGAAACCACAACATCGTTCAATATATCTTAAGAAAACCATAACAAGGCGAAACAAATTCTTCGTAAAATATACATAAAAGATAAATAAAACTTCTCCAAAATCTGAGGCGACATGACACGCGTGAAGGGTGACACAGCGTCTGGCGTGAAATATTTCACGTCTAATTAACTATTCTGTCGACGACGGTAGGGACAAAGATTTTTTGGCATCGAACGACTTGTGAAACGTCTTTCACAAAATCCTGATCCACATTATTGTTGTAAACATTTTTTTGTCAATCTATTCTTTGCTACTGCAGGCCTCCGCCTTAGTTTCCCCACAATTCTTTTAGTATTGCCTGTTCCAGTAAGTCGCGAACGAGTCCAAGTCATCACGCCGGTGTTTCCTTTGATTGCCTACAATAAGTAAATAAAAAAACAACTTCCGTTATAGCTTGAGACAGAAAATAGGAAGCAGCTTCCAAAATATTTATGAAAGTAAGTTATTTTGTAATCAGCATCAAGTTTATTTATTTTAGTGTTAGCTTGTTTATTGTATTTAAGATTTCTCAAAAAAAATAAAAAAAATACCTTACAATATAAAAAAATCTAAGTTTGACAATGAGTAGTCTGATAATCAGTCTTACCAAGGGGTGTCGTATTACCTTGTAATTGGGTTGTGGAGGTCAGATAGGCAGTCGCTCCATGTAAAATACTGGTAATCAGCTGCATCCGGCTAGACTGGAAGCCGATCACAACATAGTTGAGGAAAGGCTGGGCAGATGATGATGTACTTCTGAGGAATCCAATATTTTAAGAATTCAGCGTTTAAAAAGCCAACCTTTTGGACCTGCAACCCAAATCCTGAGAAAAAACAACGCGACTAACTACGGTCTTATCAAGCGACAAAGAAACCAATACAAAATACAGAGAACATCATAAACATTTGTCTACAACCCATAAGTATTTAAAATAATAATAATAATATGTACATTTACATGAAAAAATAATCAAAATCAAAAATTTGTCCGCATCGCTGTCAACAGGAACACTGCCCAAAAGGCTGGCAGCATTGCCACGTTGTATGGCGATGTTAATTCTTTGGCAAGAAGTACCAATGTCAACAAATACAGATAAATAAATATTTACTCAGTGATCGAAATAAAGCCTGAAGCTATCTTGCGTTATCCTCTAGTAGTTATGGTTACCTATCAACATTTTGTCCCAGGATAACAAAACCAGTAGAATTACTATATAAACACACCAAACATTAAATCACCATAAAAGGCTAAAGCCTTTTATGGTGATTTAATGTTTGGTGTGTTTATATACACCGATATATACCGATAGCTTGTTAAAGGTATGTACTAAAGTACATACCTTTAACAAGCTGAATGACTGGACCAGACTGATGACCTCTGATCTAGTGAAACGGACTCAAACAGAAGTCAACCCCAAGCCAATTATTTTACAACCCAATCCATCACTATCTATAACCTCATATCAGCCTCCTCTCACAAGTGGAGAACAAATGAAGGGATACGACTATTTCGAAGAAGAGGTTTGGTGAAGTGAGAACTTAGAAATAAGAGACAAATCAGAATTAACAGTAGCATCTAAGGAGACTCAAGAGATATAAGTTAGGGTAATTATGATAACAAGTAATCACAAGTTCCAATCAGGAAGATTCCCAAGCTAGAAATAAGACACTATACATAGGGAGTATTATTATTTATATTTAACCAGTTTGATCACAATTCAAAGCATACTAGATTTTGTCTATGAAAGGATGTCAAAGATTTTTGTTGTACCAAAACTACTTTTTTTATCAAATAACAACCAGCGACCGACTCGGGCGACAACTATCAGCTACACAAGAATTTTGTGCTGAACCAAAAACCATTATCAAACCAACGACACAAAAATACCAACAGTCAACAGTATTATTAGTTCGAAGGTCAGTGGGTCGTCTTCGAACGTTAATTCACTCACAATCTTATTCACATTAATTTTACTTAATATATGAAACTTACGACGCAACTATTGTATCGAGAAACTTCGATACAAAACTATAATTTTATTAGCCGATTGCTCCTGGGCGCAGTTACATCGAACCAACATTTTATTCAAACGTTCGAAAGTGAGAAGACACGAACTAAAAATAGACTTTCTAAGAAAAGCCATGAGATAGAAGAAAATCCAATTAAATAAGCGGCTTGTTATAGATTTCAATTCCTTTCTTGCCATTTTATTACGAATCAAACACATTCTTTCTACCTATACTTTCTCTCACGAAACTCGAAGAAGAACAAGAAAAACCTTACCGAACACTTTTACGACAAATATTATCCACTAATTGTAATTTTTACGAAGTAAAAATACATTTTTCTTCAATAAAACCACAAACGCCAGCAAATTGTCAATCAAGCGTTCCCATTGAATGACAGTTTGAAATTCGAATGTCGTTTTGATGATCACGACGACGCGACGTTCAAAAAAAAAAATGCTCGGAAAATGTAATGTTTACGTAATAAATTCTCCTTGATTGTTTTTTATTTGTGGCCAGTGACATTATTTTTTGGTGCAATAAAGAGGTTGCCATAATTCTTTTAAGTTTTTATTGGAGTTGTACATTTAATGTCCGTAGGTTACTGTAGGGCAATGTAACGACTAGCTAGGGCTTTGCAGGTAGACTAGTGCATGTCACACACACTCGGGTACTAGTAACATACGTATGCCAAATTTGCTGTTTTAGATGCTAGGAAGAGCATAAAAAATGGATTAAGTACTCCAAGCGGATACTTATATAATATTATAGTAATATCAAGTATGAAAAAAACCGGTCAAGTGCGCGTCGGACTCGCGTACCGAGGGATCAGTACAAATTTGTAGGTATGTAAATACACACATCAAAAGTGTCTAGGGATCAAGCATTTTTATGCGGATTTCTTGAGATTGAGATGTGGCTTTGTAATAAATTTATGATTTTATAAATTTATATGGATCCTTTTTGGTGCATTTCATAATTTGAATCAAGAACTGTGAATCAAATTCGAGTAAAAGATGAAAATCAGCTGTCAATATTTTCCCTATAAAAACATACAACGCATTGAAGACATTATTAGTGCTACTGTTTCCCTACTACTGATTAAAACCAACGTTATTATGGAGCGGCGACGTCATTTAAGCAGGGAAGAAATGCTCAGAGCCGTGGGAATGATAGAAGCTGGTTCCCGGCAACGTACTGTGGCTTTAGCTCTGAATACAAGTCAGAGTGTTATCAGTCGACTTTGGACACGTTACCGAAGCACTGGTACCGTGGCTGAGCGCCATGGAGGACGGTATCGCTGCACCACACGGAGACAAGACCGATACATTCAAATCTTAACTCGAAGAGCTCCAACAATAACCGCCATGATGTTAGCCGTGAGGCTTCATCACTCTTCAGGGAACTTAATTAGCGACCAAACAGTCAGAAACCGCTTGCATGAAGTGAACCTTCATTCCCGAAGACCGCTACGGGTACCACCTATAGCAATGCACAATCGTAGGATTCGATATCAATGGGCTCTTGAACACAGAAATTGGGCAGAAGAACAATGGCGTTTCGTGTGCTTTTCTGATGAGTCTCGTTTTGGTATGAGACCGGATACAAGACGTATACGACACTGGAGAACCCCAGGACGCCAACAGCGATTAAAATCCTGCCAGGAAGTCCATCCTTATAGTGGTGGAACCATCATGGTATGGGCGGGTATTTGGATCGGCGGAAGAACTGAGTTGATTTGGATCAGAGGCAACCTCAACGCTCAAATTTATGCTGAGACGATTGTATCAGACGTCATCGTTCCTCTACAAGTGCAAATCGGTCCCTTATTTCAGTTAATGCATGATAATGCACGACCGCACACCGCAAGAGTTGTAAGACAGACTCTCGCCGCAGCTAACATCAATGTCCTGCCCTGGCCTGCTCAGTCGCCAGACTTGAACCCGATTGAGCATGCATGGGATATGCTACAGAGAAGAGCTCTGCCGAATATGGAGGGTATCCAGTCGCAAGAAGACCTTTTTTTGTTGTTGCAACGAACATGGGCGGCCATTCCACAGCGTGATTTGGATGAACTCATTTTGAGTATGCCAAACCGATGTTCTTGTGTTGTTAGTGTTCGCGGTAGAAACACGGATTATTAATTGTTTAAGTTACCCAATAAAATTTTAAAGAAAACTGTTATTTCAGTCTTTTTTTCGAACTTTTGTGTTAGTGGTTCAAATGTCAAAAATCCCTTTATTAGGAAAATGGCAAATTTCTTTATTAATGCAAAGGTGACTTGGTTTATCGTTACTGTGACAAACGAAAACACTTTATTTGATGAATCCTTAAAGAAAATTTTAATTAATATCAATCAGGAGAAAAGTTATTGCAAAAATATATGTTGATCCCTAGACACTTTTGATGTGTGTAGTTTAACACGGGTTTTTTTTTATGTAGCTACCTAACTACAAATTAACAATTTTCGAATTTTTTCCTTTACTTGTGCTACATGACCTTGCTTCTTGCAAAATTTCATGATTCTAGGTCAACGGGAAGTACCCCATAAATTTATGTACGTTTGCCCCGCACGGCCCCCCAGAATTTGCGATTTAGGTGTGCACCAATGCAATGTACTCGCCTCTAGGAGTATATGTACCGGTTTCTTTTTCAATGTACCTCTGTACTTTTGAAGAAATATGCAAAAAAAGGGGGCCGTGCCAGCCAAACGTTTTCAGCACGGCCCCCGTGTAACTTGAAAAATATATAGCGTATTAAAAAGTTTCATAAACTCAAGGAATGTACTTTATTAACACGTTCTATGTACCGTAACAGATATTGTGAATTCGTAATAACAAATAATATATAGATGTGGATAGGGGGCCGTGCTGAAAAAAAAGAAATAAGAAAATATCTAAAAAAGACAAAACAACCTTAGCCAAAAACTATTAAAAAGTAATTCATGTTTGGCAAGTAACATATGTACCGCATTGGTTTCTCATACAACTTGCTAAATTAAAAAAATAAACGAATTTTAGTTTATTCAGCACGGCCCTCTATAGTTGCCTATATCTTTTTAAATATGACATGTTTGTTTACAAAATTCGACTTCCTGAATTATGTATAAGAGTACATTCGTTCCAAATAAATTGCGATTATGGTGTATTAGTACTCTAAAAGTTAAATTGGATCAAAAATATCCTAACATACAACTGATGGGGTGACCATGTTTCCACGTGAGAATGGATAAAAAAACTTCTGCATAATGCTTCTGCATTTATGCAGATGCTTTTTTAACCATTCTCACGTGAAATCATGGTATTCGCATCGTATTCGTATTAACGATAACTTTATTAGTAGTAAGTAGGTCGCAAATCGAACAAAACAAGTGTCGCTAAGACTAAATAGCTCAAAAGGCTTAAAAAAATCACAGATATATTTCCAATAAATCACACGGATTGATGTACGGTACATTACAATAAAATTACAGTTTCGTTACATTTCACAGTATTAGTTACGTTTACCTATGGAATAATCGCAGAAAAACTATGTGTCACTAACACTACAGAGCTTAAAAGGCTTAAAAAATCACAGATACGTTTCCAACAAATCACTCATTGAACCTTACCTACATTACAATTATATTACTTACATTAATCACATTAATTATTAGGAATAATCACAGGCAACTAGCGTAGAAGTTTCGTAGATTAAATACCTACGAAACTTCGACATTACATATCAAAAAACTTAATTACCACTATTTGTTTTACTTGAATAATGGATGAATTCGTCAAATAATGAAATGACGTATTATTCACTGCCCCTGTAGTGGAGTGTGAATGTTCGAAATCCCCAATTTTTATGTTTTTTAGCCTCGACCACCACTGTCAACAAAATGGTGGTTATCGCATTTACAGACTTGAATTTAATAAAGGTAAATTAATAAGCTTGCGCGCTAAATATGAAATATTTAATGTCGTTAACATATGGCTTTTTTATCTAACTCTCTTAGTTAAGGCACATTCAGAAGATTGGATGGGTAGCATAACAAATATTTGCATAATCAATGTAGTGTGTCGTATGTCGTAATTCCTGGGTCCAATGAGACCCAGTACCGAGCCGGCGGAGGTTCGTGTGTTCGGGACGGGTCCATTCGGGGGCGCTCCCGAACTATACGGTTAAACTTATATGTTTATTAACAATCCGTTTTCGTGCTTGAAATAGAACTCACTGCACAACCACACGTAGAAAACACGTGAATACTGAAATTATCGGAGCAGTCTTTACATTTACTGCTGTATATTGTGCGCGTAAAGATGTGACTGATCAATAAACACTCGAGCGCAACTGCGCAACATGAAGTAACCGCGATACCAGCGCCACTTCAAAAATCACGGTAGCGTCAGTGAACTAATAGCGACCGCACACAACAAGTTTTAACTGATTTAATTCCCTTAAAAGATGTCATCGCTAATATAAATTTTGAAGAAAAAAAAAAACAAATTGTAAAAAAAGAATGTTTATTTCAATGTAGTCACATAATTTCATTAATATAGGTATAGAATATACGTACCTAATTTATGGAACCATGGTCACCCCATCAGTTGTATGTTAGGATATTTTTGATCCAATTTATCTTTTAGAGTACTAATACACCATAATCGCAATTTATTTGGAACGAATGTACTCCTATACATAATTCAGGAAGTCGAAGTTTATAAACAAACATGTCATATTTAAAAAGATATAGGCAACTATAGAGGGCCGTGCTGAATAAACTAAAATTCGTTTATTTTTTTAATTTAGCAAGTTGTATGAGAAACCAATGCGGTACATATGTTACTTGCCAAACATGAATTACTTTTTAATAGTTTTTGGCTAAGGTTGTTTTGTCTTTTTTAGATATTTTCTTATTTCTTTTTTTTCAGCACGGCCCCCTATCCACATCTATATATTATTTGTTATTACGAATTCACAATATCTGTTACGGTACATAGAACGTGTTAATAAAGTACATTCCTTGAGTTTATGAAACTTTTTAATACGCTATATATTTTTCAAGTTACACGGGGGCCGTGCTGAAAACGTTTGGCTGGCACGGCCCCCTTTTTTTGCATATTTCTTCAAAAGTACAGAGGTACATTGAAAAAGAAACCGGTACATATACTCCTAGAGGCGAGTACATTGCATTGGTGCACACCTAAATCGCAAATTCTGGGGGGCCGTGCGGGGCAAACGTACATATAAATTTTTATTCCCTTGAGAGTGTCGAAATAGACGTTTTTTGCCATGAGACATGGCCATAAATGGCCATGTCTTTTTTTGCGATAACTTAGAAGTTTGATTTTTTCACAGCTTCAAGGGACTAGACCTGAGTATATAATTTTAATTTAACTCGATACCTCCACACGTTTCCGAGATAAAGGGTCTTGACAGACAGACAGACGGGCAACAAAGTGATCCTATAAGGGTTCAGTTTTTTCCTACGGAACCCTAAAAATCTAGATTTTCACCATTCCTACCATGTTCGAACTTCAATTTTATCAAAAATATCCTGAATATACGTATTGCTTTAGAAAACTGAGGATCCTTGGAAGTTTTTAAAAGTACTTTGGGGTCATTGCCACCCTTCTTTTTCTAAAGCCTGAAAATCTATCTTGTTAAATCGTTTCTTATCTTTACCACTAGCACTACTACATACGTTTAAGTAAGAAAGTAAGAAAAAAAAACCGTACGTTGGCGGCAAGAATGCTTTTTAAACTATGAAAGACACCTGTAACCATAGATCGCCGCCAGTACTGCCATAGTGAAAGATCACAGGTAACGAAAAGGGAACCAAGTTACATTTATTCTTACTATATTTTAACTTACTAGACGCTGCCCGCGACTTCGTCCGCGTGAAATTTATTAAAAGTCAAAGTCAAATCATTTATTTCAAATAGTCACTTTTGAACGTCAAAAATTACAATAAAATAGAATTGATTCTTCCCCCCCTTTTCTTTGCCCCTTCCAAAAGGTAGTGTTCGTATGTAGAAGAAGGCAAGAAACTCCACTCTCTATTGGTCCCCCTCCCCACCCTGTCACATCGCATCGGCTGTGTCTGCTATTAGATTTTTTTCACTTAGCGTTTTTTCTGACTATTTTTTATTTTACTCGGTTCCTAAGAACCCTAGCGTATTTTAAATTGCCTTTTGCCTTCCTCAAGAGTCGGGCTATCAAATGCAAAAATAATTTTTCAAATCTAGCAGGCAGTTGCAGAGATTAGCGCGTTCAAACGAACAAACTCCAGGTTTATTATTATTATAGATATACATAGATATAAGGCGAAATCTTAGACTGAATGTTCCACCAATGCTATGTGTTTTGAAGGAAACATAATAAATAGATACACTACAGTCATAATCGCTTCTGAGTAAGGAACTCCATGAAATAATCTGTGCCAACAAAAATACTGAAAAAAAAAAACAAACTGTGCAAAAGTATGGAGTAACATTCCGTGTTATAGTAGATTGTTGCATCGAGCGCAAAGAGAGTTATTAATGCACGAGTGTAATGTGTGTACACGAGTTCATTAATTACTCGCTTTAGCAAGGTGCGTAATCTACTTTTCTTTCAACTAGCAATCTACCTACCGTGATAAAATACTTCTCAAAATAAAAACTCAAGTTAGTGAGAACAAAGTTTTCATAAGCTTTTAAATATTTATCCCGCGACTTTTGCGGCAAAAGGTTATTAACAATTTAATTTGCAGCTGTTTTTATACTTTCTGGAGTTGAATTCATATCGCTATCGCTGTCTATGTCCATTTTTTTAAACTTTTCTTGCTAAATTATGAAATATCAACATTTTACAATGGTACAAAATGCGCACCATTTGTTTTTTTTTTCACCAAGTTGGTTTTATTCAGCCGATTTTCATTTTCAACCAGTATCTTTTTGATCTAATGCATACATTTTATATTGGGAGAAATTAAATCTATCTATATATATAAAATAAAGTAGTGTTAGTTACACTATTTATAACTCAAGAACGGCTAAACCGTTTTGGCTGAAAATTGGTGGGGAGGTAGCTTAGGTCCAGGAGATGGACATAGGATGCTTTTATCTTTTTTTTTACTCATAGGAGTAGGGTAGGAGTAGGGTAGAAGTGGGGAAGGAGTAGGGTAGGAGTAGGGTAGGAGTAGGGTAGGAGTAGGGTAGGAGTAGGGTAGGAGTAGGGCAGAAGTAGGGTAGGAGTAGGGTAGGAGTAGTGTAGGAGTAGGGTAGGATACCACGCGGACGAAGTAGCGCCGGGCAGCTACAGATAATTTATATGGCAAAAAACGTTTGCCGGGTCAGCTAGTATCTAAATAAAAAACAGTGCATTCATGAAAAACTGTGCATCCATGAGATTTCATAAATAACATTTCTGCACTGTTTCGGTTCTAAGCAAAAAATACGTCCTTTGTGATCGGTTTTGCAGTGATTAATGATAACAATACTACGTAGTTGAAAGAAACAGTATTTAACGCGATAATTCTATTAAACAATTTCAATTAATATTATCATAAAAATGCATTAAGAATTTTATCGGTTTAGCAATTGAGTAAGAAATACTTAATCTTTAAAAATGTAAACCAGAACCACCTGACCACAACAGTTACTTCGGTTTTCAAAAATGTTTTGAACAATGATGTGACCAGTTAAGTAGGTAATAATTTATGACTATGGATCGATATCGATAAAAATGTATTTTCGTGTTCATAGTAGGAGCAAATTAGAGAGAGAGGCTTGTGGCTAAGTAATAACAGCCGAACCAGTCGATTGGTCAGGTTAAGCTACGCTTGCCGTGGTTGGCCCGTGGATGGGTGACCATCTTTACATATCCAAAACTCTCCGTGCATCGAAAAGCACGTTAAGCCGTTGGTCCCGGCTGTCATTCGTGGATCTTCGACAGTCGTCAGAAGCTCGAAAGTCTGACAACCAGTTTCACCAAGGGGTATCGTATTACCTAGTTATTGGGCTGTGGAGGTCAGATAGGTAGTCGCTCCATGTAAAATACTGGTATTCAGCTGCATCCGATTAGACTGGAAGCCGACTCTAACATAGTTGGGAAAAGGCTAGGCAGATGATGAGTAGGAGCAAATTATTGTATTATTCTGTATTACTCTTCTGTAAGCAGTCGTGACATATCCTAAGCAGTCGCTTTATGTAAAACTAGCTTCCGCCCGCGACTCCGTCCGCGCGGATGTCGATCTTCGCGTGGATGGTGTATTTCTCCATTTTGAGTAACTCTGACAATGACATCTTATAAATATCTATTAGACCCAAATACGGCTAAGCCTATAATAATTAAGGAGATCCCTCTATTGAGCTACTGCTGTTGAGCTCGCGTTCTGTAGTAGGTAAGTATTTTTTTCATAGTAATTCCGACCTTGATAAGTAGCATGTAGCAGTAAATTACTGAGTGACGAAAAGTTTGCAATAATAAAAAAGTGATCGTGACAATGCGACAGAAAGTTAATTGAGAGCTTCAGCATACACAACATTGTTAGTGAGCTCGTCCGGAATATGAACATGAAGATTTCTTGGACTGCTCACAGGGGAAAGAGCTACGTAAAGTTGCCCGTGTGAAAAACAACTCGCGGTAAGATCTACGCCAGCAACTCCTAGGGTCTGACCTTGAGCCTTATTTATTGTCATGGCGTAACACAAAGCTACAGGAAACTGTATTCTCTTAAATTGAAGCGGGTAATGCAACGTGTGTTCGCGGTTCTACAGAACAACGTCTATGAATAAAACTGAAAAATAAGATTTTTTTTTCTACGTATTTTTCCAGGATAAAAAGTATCCCATTTTATGCCCAGGATAATAAGGTATAATTATACCAAGTTTCATCGAAATCGAACCGTTAGTTTTCACGTGATGCCTGCATATACAGACAGACAGACAAAATTTTTTTTAATCACATATTTGGGTTTGGTATCGATCCAGCAACACCCCCCGCTATTTATTTTTTCAATATTTTCAATGTACAGAATTGACCCTTCTACAGATTTATTATATGTATAGATACTGTTATTTAACTGGTCACCCAGTTAGGGGCTTTCAGTCTAAACAGTAACCGTCAGTTAGACTATTAAAAAGCCGAACCAAACATAGTTGTGAAAAGTTTAGGCAAATGAAGAATCTCATACGAGTGCGTTTTGTTACGTTTATGAATTCAGTTTTCTTTCCTTATGGAATCTATCGATACAAGAAGGAATATAAAATTATAAAGTTTACCATCAGCTGAAATGTGTTTAATTTTTTTCTGGCTCAGACATGTGCGATCCTTGAGGACCGCGATATTTTGTTGCTTCTTTTTTAAGATTTAAGGAAATCTAAAACTTTGTAGAGTTTTCATAAGTACTGATAAGATTAGAGCAGTATATTTCAGGAGGAAGGACTCTGGTAACCTTCTTACCTTTGTAGATTATCAAGCATATTGTGTTAATTCCTTTTTTGACTACTTAAAATAATTGGTAAATCTAATATTGCCATGAGGTCATTTTGTAAGTTCAAGTGTAGTAGGAGCCAGGACAGAGGGCTATCAACAGTAAAGTGAAGTCGGTTTTGTTGACATGTGTGCACATAGTGAAGTGTAGTTTGATTGTAAATGTGTGCGTGTGAGCGTGTATGCACAGAGCGGAGGTGTAGTTTTTGCATGCTTCACTGCATTGTTCGCAACGCTATGTCTTGACTTTTTATTTGGTCTCAGGTAGTAGCATTCTCCTGCCTCCTGTCCTGCGGTGATCAAGATGATACCATTTTGAACATAGAAAAATATTTTGACTGACCATTATGGAGCTGTCATTGATGTGCTAAGCTAATAACCACAGTAATACCTAATTATAAAACTTAAGTACCTACCGTTCCATTACAAAGATAACTGATGTCACTTGGAAAGCTGCCACGCTAAAATGGAACTGGGCTGGACACATTTGCCGCATGTCAGACGAACAATGGGCCACTCTTAATGGCAACCGACATCGTGGCAGCTCCAAACGGAGATGGCGGGATGAGCTGGACTCCTTCAACAAGAACTGGTCCTTAGCAGCTTTGAACAGACAGAAGTGGAAAGAGAGTAGGGACGCCTTTGCTCTGTAGTGGGACATGAAAGGCTAATAATAAATAATAACAAAGTACCTACCTCAGTTCTACACGTAGGTATACGTATAGAGATGTTTTCCTTCTCGGCTCCTTAATCCCCGCAGTGTAACCTCGACCTTCTAACTCGAGGTCTAACAAATTGAATTTCCTGGCCCATATATTTTAGTGCGTGGTATGTGGCATTTATTTATCCCACGAAGTAAACAGATATATAAAAATAGAATAAACGAGATGGGCTTTTAGTGCTCAATATCGCAAAGTAACCTGATTAGGTTCTTCCTAATGATAGCTAGTTAGACGGCACGGCATGGAGTATTTATTACTAGGTAGGTTAATAAATATGGCTGCGTTGTCTGTTTATATCGAGCGGCTTGTGTAAGTATAGCCGCACGGGCCGACGACTTTCCGAACAATATGGTGTGGATCTGTGTACCTACTCCTGAGTTTCTGGATAAGTCAATATCTACCACATATCTCCGCGTTCACTAAAACTACGACATCTTAGAAATTACGCATCGTAGTAGCTCTACAAGTCCTATGTTATTGATTATTTTATGAAATAAGCTATCTGATTTTATAGGTTTTAACAAAGTTTTACCGTTTTACCTTGTAATATATTGCTAATTCGAAGTTGAAAGTAGGGAGAACGACTTTTCCCAGTTTTTTGTAGAAAAGTCGTCATATTTATAAAGTAAAAGTTATTATTTTATTTTCATATAAATACATTATTTTAGAACATACCACAAGCTTTACAATAATATGCCTTCGGTAGTCGACCCGGACACCATCCATACTTATATTATAAATGCGAAAGTGTGTCTGTCTGTCTGTTACTTCTTCACCCTTAAACCGCTGAGCCGAATTAGATGAAATTTGGTATAGAAATAGTTTGAGCCCCGGGAAAGGACATAGGCTAATTTTTATCCCGATATTCCCACGGGATCGAGACTTATGCGGGTAAAACCGCGAGGTGCTGCTAGTCGACTATAAAGAAAGAAACATTCCAGCGCGAATTTATTATTGTTAGAAGTTTAAAATGTAATGTCATATGCCTTTCCTGTTCTTTTCCCTAAACTCTGTGAAAGTTAGAGCAGCAAAGGTATAGTTTAGACAGGCAATCTTTTGCATTAAATTCGACTTCTTGCACGCCAGACTGAATCAGCTGGGTAACGAATACGCAGTTTTTGACAGCGAACTGAATCAGCTTGGGTAACGGACTACATCCGATCCGAATCCGAATTAAAGATCCGACTTCAATCCGAATTGGGAATGTTCTATGTTCGGACGGATAGAATTCGGATCTAGTGCGCAACCCCTCATACAAATAGGACTATGGTCACTACGGCATTTCTCGGATTCGGATCAGATGTAGTGCAGAACCTCTTTTAGTTGATTATAATTTACTATACTCAAGACCTCAAGACGTCCTTTCTATGCACATTCATCTATCCTGTTCAAGTTGGATACTTACTTAAAGTTGATAGTGTATTTGCTGACTATACAAAGGTCTTACCTTCCAGAAAAAAATATCACACCAACATCTCCACACCAACTTGGTACAAAGCACCTACAAACCAGACTATTTTAAACAGTTTCCATAGCAATGCAATGATAAAACGATAGATTTATTGTTTTTCCCGCCAGATACGGAACAAATGTGAGTAAATTCAATTTATACCGAGTGAAATGTACACCACGGACATAAAGCAGCAGTTGAAAGTAATAAAAACATATAACAGAACAATAAAAGATGTCTTTTGTAATGGAATTTTTCGTTTGTTATTACATACACGCATTGCAGGAATCTGTAAGCGGGAGTTTCTATAGAGTTGTTTTAACATAAGTAAGCTTGAAAGGCCTTCGTGTTACTACTTGTTAGCGTAATTACACAAGTTTTGTTTGTGAATACGGGTATTAGGCATGTACAGTCAACAAAAGAGATAAGTATGTTAACGATAGTCTGGCTGTTCTCTCGAAATGGTTTGCAGCTAATAATCTTTTACTTAATGCGAACAAAACTAAATGTCTTAAGTTTTCATTACCAAATGTACCTCAAGTGGGTCTGAATTTAGAACTTGATGGCAAAAGACTAGATGCTGTTACGGAAACTGTATTTCTAGGAATTACTTTAGATTCAAAATTACAATGGGGCGCACACATTAGAGCTCTCTCAAGTAGATTAAGTTCAGCTGCATATGCAGTAAGAAAAATAAGGCAGTTGACAGATATAGCCACAGCTAGGTTAGTATACTTTGCTTATTTCCACAGTATTATGTCTTATGGTGTTCTGCTGTGGGGATCGGCAGCTGACGTAGATTCAATTTTCATTTTACAGAAGAGGGCAATCCGCGCAATCTATAAAATGGGTCCTCGCGAGTCTCTTAGAAACAAATTCAAAAAAATTGATATACTAACTCTGCCTTCTCTTTATATTTTAGAAAGTATTTTGTATGTTCGCAAAAACTTAGGACTCTTCAAAATAAGAAGCGATTTCCATAATATAAATACACGTAGTAAAAATGAAATTGTGTTACCTAAATTTAGATTAACTAAAACTAGCAAGTCATTTCTTGTAAACAGCATCCGTTTTTATAACAAGTTGCCAAAGCCGGTTACAGAACTTAGCGATGGAAAGTTCAAAACCCTCATCAAACGTGTCCTTATCAAAAAAGCATATTATAAGATTAAAGACTACGTTGAAGACAAGCTAGTCTGGCAATAATTCCTTCTGCACATGTGGCTTCCCTGGCTTCTCATTAACGGCATAACTATGTAAATGTCTATTAACTGCTCTCAAATTACGATGTTTAATTTTTATTTAATTATTATTATTATTTTTACATACTTTTTGACATAATTTCTTTATTATTTGACATTATATACTTTTTGACATAATTTCTTTATTAATTGACATTGTATACAGACACTTGAAATTTTTCACCTCTTTATTAGTGGTTTTATTGAGAATCATAACACTTGGTTTTAGTAGGTTTTTATTATTATTTTTCTTTTTTTATTATCTATCCTTTTGATAGATTCTTATTTTGTAAATGTGAGGACTTTGTAGGCCTTATAGACTTTAGATCTGTAGACCATTTTCTATTTTATCAAGTACTTGGTACTTGTTGACAGGCCTGCGCTGTCCTTCCATACCTACTTACTGTAATCTGGAAACATTGTAAAAGCCAATTATTTTTAAAAAGAGTAACCATGGAGTTTCTTGCCGGTTCTTCTCCATAGGAAACGACCAATTGGAACCGTGCACCTAGCTTCTGACGTTTCATAAGTGCCCATGTAGGTTTATGTGAAATAAAACATTTTGATTTTGATTTTGATTATGCAGGATCGTCGGATATAGTTGAAGTTTACTAAGACACCGATGGATGTTGTCGACTGAAATTTAATTTGATAAATGAGCTGTTTGTTTTCTATTAATTAAATTAAATTTTATTCAAGAACATCCATCGGTTACTTACTAAACTTCAACTATATCCGACGATCCTGCGTACTTATCTCTTTTGTTGACTGTACAGGCCTAATACCTGTTTTCACAAACAAAACTTGTCTAAGTAGCAATAATATGCGAAGTTAAGGCATTTGTCAATGCGTTCCATATGACAAGCTTTTCAATTCATAAACATTTTAAGGGACACAGAGTTTCGATCGCCACTCAAGTATTGTCTATGAATATTGAATAGGTTTTTAGGACTCTGTGCCGTGTGCGTCCGCACGCACTGTGAGACCTCTTAGTAATGTTTGTGAATAAGGGTGTAACTCAGTTTCTCTTCTTTGCTATTTTTACCTATATTTTCTTCAAAGATGAACTGCTTTTCCATCGATCCTTAGAAATAGGAACCATCATCCTTCCTTCTCCTTTTAAAAATCTCTGCACAAAAGCCGCAATGAAGCGTGGCCACCAAACAAAGAATCGTTAATCGTATTTCATAGCCGCGGGATAAACAACTGAAGTACGCAAGGAGGAGTGAAGATTTAATATTTAAACCTCCTTTGTAGATTAACCTTGCTGTTACGTGATGTATTCAGTCAGTTTAGTGACATGTACCTACTGAGCATTTGGTAAGCTTCGTCTTATGAACGTTTAACAATTTGATCCGCATTGATATAAGTTACCTAACTCGTAAATAATAGAAGAAATTGGAATGAAAACATTCGTATATTTATGAGTTCCAGGTAAATAACGAGAGCGTAAAAATATGGCAGTCAAAAATTCAAAACTTTTCTCTCAGAGTTGAGCTAACCTGCCACTTATCTGGTTGGCTCAATATTCTATATTTATTCGACTGTGTAAATTCATACAATAGAGCCAGCTACAATAACAGCTGACAGGCAAACTTCCGCAGCGGATATTTGCCTGACGGCCACATTAACTTTTTCCTGAAGTTAGTAAAGAAATACAATGAGTTTCAAATCGACCAAAAACTAAACAATAGGTGAATGGAAGATATTATCTGCACTAGGTGTGGTACGAATTCCATCAGTTAACTCAGTCAACCGTAGTTTCATGGCATGACATAGGTACGTCTACCAAGTTGTTCTACTGGTCCTCTGCCTTCTGCATTCAGTCTGCCTTAACCGTCTTTTAAAGTTGTCTGTTCTTTTAGCTGCATGGCAACAATTTTGATTCCTGTGTGTAAAATACTTCACAAGGCATCGTTTATTCAATATTATAATAACCTAACTACAAACTAAATCGATCAAATGTGCACAAATAACAACTTATAACTAATTCATTAATAAAAATAACTATATAGTATCCAAACTTAACTAAAAATATTAAGGGGCTTACATGACTCGGACTGCATAGAAAAGAAAGTGAAGCGCGATGAAACAACGCTGGTAATTTATTGTAAAATATGAAGCAATTATTTAATTACAAAAATCTATTAGTTGGACTAAAAAATTAAAACACTAGTGTTTTAGTATGTTGCTTGTAGAATAATCTGACATAAAATCAGAATGATTCTATGTAAGTATTAGTATGGTTTTAATTGTAAAAAAAAATTTTTTACAGTTATCTTCATGATTTTTTTCTATCATATCAAATTAGTTGTATTATGTTTTCAACACACTATCTAGCTAGCATGTATCCTGAAGATATCATAAATATTTTTCTGATTTTGTTTACTATAGTTGATCGTATACTTTTATTGTTTCTAAAACTTGCGTTTTTTTTGTGTTTAGGTCCTGTAAGCCCCTTAAAAAACTAAAATATGGCGTCAAAAAACTTCCTCATCGCTGTCGCCCAAGAGACTGTGTCACGGTTTACTTATCTACCTAATTTATAAATATTTTATCTACATCCACCACTGTACATGAAGTTTAAATAAAATAATAAATAACGAACAAACAGACGGAGCAACATCTTACGGCGCGCGGTTTTATATATATTTTATTAATCCCTACCTCTCGTCTCCATCAAGCGCGAGCGCATTCATTCCGCGCCGACCGCCGCCAGGAGCACTCGATCGGCTATCGAGGGACCACGCGTACTATTTTCTAAGCAGTACCTACCTTATCCTTGTATTCTCGTACTCGAAATAACTTTATTCTATTAACTAAACAAAACCTCAGAAAACTTTTAAGTACAAATGTACCTTGATAATAAAGCAATTAATAAGTGACAGTGTTCTCCCCGTACTGGGTAAGTTGTACAATTTAAATCACTTTCTATTTCAATAAGCTTGTTAAAAATGTGTACCCGCTACTGCTTTACGCGCTTTGTATTAGAAGACACTTGTTTTAAGGTTGTTACTTTCCTTGTATGCTTTCTTTGTCTGAACCGTTTATAACGGCTAATTTTGAATGCTATATATTATTATGATACCTACATCTATAAAAATAAGTGAGAATGATGTACACTATCGCTAACACCAATTCCTTTGGCCTACATCTTACCTTCTTTCTATCATTGCCTAGGTACTTCCTTAGTACCTAATTAATCGCTCAGTCATTATTCCCATCTCATTGCCTACTGTACCTAGACTTGCCTTCTAGCAAATGCCAATCTCTCTCTGTTAGGTGAGGGCATGCAAGTGAGGCTTAGCGCTGTAAGGTGCTAATGCCATTTTGGAAAGGGGTTCCAGGAATTCCTGCACGGCGGCAGATCAGTATAGCTGCCTACTCGGACTGCGTGGCTGCCTAATTGGAAGGCACCCTGCACCGAGGACTACGAAACTCGAAGCCATCACCGGCGCCGCCGACGGACACCAAGCAGGAGAGTGCGGTATCGACGGCCTTCTACGTAGGCCGACCTTTGACCGGGTCTCTTACCCCCCTTCTACCCTCGTTTTTTTAAAATCTAAACTTTTTGTTAATATACGTTACCTTTTGTGCTAAATTATCGTTTTACTTCAAAAATCAAACTCCTAAAGTAAAAAGTAACGTGACAACTGGCAGCATTGCCACGTTGTATGGCAATGCTTAGCCTCAGACCAAGGTAAGAGCCAGTCCTTGGGTATTTGCTGTAAAAAAAAACATACTACAAAGTCCAAGCTATCCAAGTCACGACAAATAAATAAACATGATACACAACTGTGCTACAAACCCCATATATACATTTCAGCAGCTGAGTGCAATTTCCCAAAAGGGGATAGACAGTACCTACATCATCCGACTACGTGGATCTCCGACATATCGTCCGTGTCACTTTTCCACTTTAAGGTGTTTTGGGATCACTCTTGGGAAAAAGAAAAGATATGAGACAAAGTTACTTTAGTACTGGCATTACTATTGCTATGCGAAATTGGTCTTTAACTTCATTATAATAAGGTTGAGGTTAATTTATAAGTGGATAAAAGTGAAGTAAACAGTTCTCTGAGTTTGTTGTAATCATTTATAAATTGCAATCATTGTATATGGCATGAGCACAAGATTTATATATATTTATAAATATTTGATGAAGAAAATTAAGTGCCTACTAATAATAATATGAAAAAGTTTTGATTTACGTACCACAAACATAAAAAGATGGAACAATAGCTACATTTTTTTACAAAGTACGTCAAAATCATTATAGTCGCAAATATATTTTCAGTTTTACATCCATCATCATCTGCCTAGCCTTTTCCCAACTATATTGGGGTCGGCTTCCATTCTAACCTGATGCATCGGAATACCAGTATTTTACATGGAGCGACTGCCAATCTGACCTCCACAACCCAGTTACTGGGTAATACGATACCCCTTGGAAAGACCGGTTGTCAGACTTTTGGGCTTCTGACTACCCGTAACGACTGTCAAAGATCTACGAATGACAGCCGGGACCAACGGCTTTCCGAGGCGTGCTTTCCGAGGCACGGAGGGGTCTCTGTATGTAAAGATGGTCACTCATCCACAGACCAACCGCGGCAAGCCTGACCTGATCGATCGACCTGTGCGGCTGTTATTATTTAGCCACGGGCCCCTCTTATATCCAATGCGGTTATTTATAACAGTTTGATCTCTGGCACTAATAAAAAAAAATCATTGAATATTCAGACGGTTCAATAGTCCATTACATACAATTGTAAAAACTGTCGTACCGACCGCTATATTGAACGGACGTAACGTAAAAACTTCGTTTAAATATTTATTGCATTGCCAGTACCTACAGTGAATATTTTAATAAAATAAAAGGTGGACTATTTAAAAAAATGCAACGATCTCAGTGCTACCGTAAAAATGATCCTGTAGGTAGTTTATTAGTGGTGTTTTGGGGTTCCGTACTCAAAGTGTAAAAACAGGACCCTATTACTAAGACTTCACTGTCCGTCTGTCTGTCTGTCACCAGGCTATCCTATGAACCGTGATAGCTAGACAATTAGACTAGACAATTTCAATTATTATTGAAATTTTCACAGATGATGTATTTCTGTTGCCGCTATTACAACAAATACTAAAAACAGAATAAAATAAATATTTAAGGGGGCCCCCATACAACAAACTTGTTCTTTTCGGCGTTTTTGCCTTGTGGTATGGAACCCTCCGTGTGCGAGTCCGACTCGCATTTGGCCAGTTTTTTTTTAATGCTTATTTAAGCTGTAACCATAGTAACGCTTTGAAGATAGATAGCATGATAATATAATGCCGTTTACTAATAATTAAAGAATAATTTATAGGGTGGCTAACTCGAAACTATACAACGTTATTTTTTTCATGCGAAACCTGAATATAGTTTGTTCAGAATAAGTAACTGAAGCTATTCCAATAATTTTTACCCCATGTTTCATTTTGTCCCAAAAATATTAAAAAAAGGTTAAAAGCTGGACACCGCGCGACACTAAAAAGGTTACAAGCTTATAACTTTGTGATTTTTCATGATACATTTTTGAATTTTTGTACATAGGTTCTTTACGGTGGTTTCGGGTTTCGCATATACATACTAATAGTACATTATGATACATGTGTGCTATGTTGATCATTATGCTCGAGGCGGTATTATTCGCGCGAGCCGTCGGCGAGTGCGATAAGAAAGCCGAGAGTCTAATGATCAATGCACACGCGTTTCATACGACGTTTTTCAACACACTTGCGAGGAAAAAAACAGACTTGTATTGTTAAATATTAACTTGTTTGGAAAATGGCGCGCTAGTTTTGTTTTTCCGCGCGCGCAGCAGCATGCGCGCGCAGGTGTAAATAAAAGCACCACAGACTTCTAAGACATACTACGTAAAAAGCACAGAATCTCATTTTAAATATATTATTCTGTGGCACTGACAAAACTTCAAAACAGCCTATAGAAAAAATATAATAAACACAAAATAATGTGTAGACTGATCGTAGTGGCACAGTATAAAGATCATACAGTATGGTAACTCGGCCGTAACCTTGAAATAAATGCCTACAGCCGCGCGGTACTTAAACATGCGATAGGGCTGCCCGCCTCCAGCATTTTAATTACATTTGCCTACTTTGTGTTTACATTTAGTTTTGTTATTGTATTTTACTGTGTGTACATAAATAATAAAATAAATAAATAAATATCCTTTTTTTATATATTATAAACAAATAAAATACTTTGTGAATTATAAAAATGCATGTTGAAGTGTTTAATAAAAATGCGTGTTGGTAAACCATGTTTATGTTTGAAAAACCATGTTTATGTTTGAATAACAAATCTTATAAATTTGCGACCGAAATATTTGCGCCTCGACTGAGACGTACGAAATGCTTTATTATTAAATTTTAAAGTATAAAAAATCCGCATTCTAATTTAAAGCTTAATTAAAAATTGTTTTGGGAAACATGGACAAGGTGCAGAAAAAGGAATATCTTTTACTTGGTTATAGATACCTTAGGGGCCCGTGGCTAAATAATAACAGCCGCACAGGTCGATCGATCAGGTTAAGCTACGCTTGCCGCGGTTGGTCTGTGGATGGGTGTCCGTGCGTGCCTCGGAAAGCACGTTAAGCCGTTGGTCCCGGCTGTCATTCGTGGATCTTTGACAGTCGTTACGGGTAGTCAGAAGCCCGAAAGTCTGACAACCAGTCTTACCAAGGGGTATCGTATTACCCACTAACTGGGTTGTGGAGGTCAGATAGTCAGTCGCTCCATGTAAAACACTGGTATTCAGCTGCATCCGGTTAGACTGGAAGCCGACCCCAACATAGTTTTGAAAAGGATAGGCAGATGATGGTTATAGATACCTGCAGCTACTTTACAATTTATATGTTTGGTTCCACAAATTAATGTTAGTGTAGTCCGTATATCTTAATCAAAGTATAATCTTATTGTAGCACAATATAGCCTACTCGTCATATTAAATATGTACTTAAACTTATTTTTAGTGAAAAAATCGCGCGGTTAATGTTAAAAAAACAACACACCGTCCGTTCGTCACTGCGGTACAGTCGCGACTGTCTGCATGCCGAGCGCATGCCGAGGTCGAGGCGCGTAGGTATAGCTCGCGTTTCGTCCGTTTGTATGAAGTCGAAATACTGTATGATCTTTATACTGTGGTAGTGGTGTCGTATGTCAAATTGTAGTTTAGTTAGTATGGAATTAGAAAGTACTATTGGCATAGAGAAATATACATTAGTTCAGTGAGAATCCGCAATAATAGAACGCCAGTCAGGGTCTTTTCCGTTTGGTTTCGGAAGGGACCACGGACAATTTAAGGTGGATAATTAAAATATTCTAACGTTTTTTTGTAATTTGCAGGTCAGTGTCAGGATGTATCTTGATCAAATATAATTCGCAACTAAAATATATACCTATGTATTTACATAATTGTAGTCATTAGAATAGAATCTTTCAGGTTAGATTTTTTTGCCTAAGAACTTTTCCATAAGAAAGATGTTTTAATAATTCGAATGATTATCATTCTGTGAAGTCGTACCTGTTATAGTCGCAAATCATATTTTGATCAAGACACAACCTGACACTGACCTGCAAAAACCTAAGAAAATTTGAATTTCGTGAACTACCACTGCGCATTCACCTTAAATTGTCTGTGGTCCCTGTGCATTCACTTTAAGGGGAATGCTCCAACCAGCCCGCGAAATTCAAAATTTCTTGCGTTTTTTGCAATTTGCAGGCCAGTGCTAGGTTGTATGTTGATTAAAATATTATTCGCGGCTGTAAGACGTATGTAGTTACAGAATTATAATAATCAAAATCACCAATACAACCCTCCAACTTCATAAAGGTGTCAGAACAAAAAAAAAACAGAAAAAGTAATTCTAACAGCTTTATGAACTTAGAGCGTTTTATTGATGATTTTCATGATTATAATTCTGTACCTATATATGTCTTACAACCGCGAATAATATTTTAATCAACATACAACCTAGCACTGGCCTGCAAATTGCAAAAAACTTAAGAAAATTTGAATTTCGCGGGCTGGTTGGAGCATTCACCTTAAGGTAAATAAATATTAGTTAATTTTGGGACCAAGGACAATACAGACTATTAAAAAAATAAAAGTGAATTGATGAGATTAAAAAAGCGCGCATCTCCGACTAGTAAATAGTTATCTGTGGAATTAAAGCACTTGTGGATTAAAGTAAAGAAAAAGCACGCGTTTTTAATACACTGCATTATGGACCTAAAAGCGGTTCAATAAGAGCCACTTTACGAGCAAGTGTGTTGAAAATAATGTTGTAGAACTTTTTTGCCCACCATTTTCATTTGGCGGTAAATTATACAAAAAATATGTTAAAATCTGGCAAATTCATTATACTCGTACATGACAAGTGACAACCACATTAACTCCAGTAATTTTATCTCAAAGTTCCTAAACGGATTGAATAATGACCCAGTTTTTTCAACAAATTGGGACTAGTAACTAATCCAATGGTGACCACAGAGAATTTGTATACACTATTGTGGAGAAGAGCAACCTTTGTTGACCCACGCAGAACCCCTAAATTATTTTAGTCTGTCAGTGCAATTGCTTTACAATTACAATAGAAAATATACAAGCAAATTGCGCTATACCTACTCACTGTACATAATTATTATAAAACCATCATAACAATATATTATTATACACCAACATGTAAACTCGTACATAAAAACGCTTCTAAACATAAACTAGTCATTCATTACATAACATATTATTACTTATACTATGATAATCAAGTAATCCAGTAGACACTACACAACTATTTAATAAGTTTAAAATTTCAAAATCTTTCTTTCTGTCGGTTTTAAAAGTAAGTCAACTGTGGGTACTTACCACCTTTATAATGTACGCGCCGCACTATATAGATACCATTTTGTTGAAACTCAGATGTGTCTTCTTGACATCCGTGTGTCACTAACGGGATGCAGCAGAATACCAGTGTCAGTTATAGTTCCTGGCATATGCTGAGCTGGACTCCTATTTGGTGCAACCATGAGACACACATCGCCCAGTAGTGGTCGACCGTTATTGATGTATATGAGCTAGGTGTCTATGGGTCAATTTACCTTTTTAATCTTTGTTTTTTTTTGTTTCACCTTTTTTGATGTTTTCTAATACCTGTATTGTGACTTTTGTTGCACTGAATAAACGTTTTATCTATCTATCTTTACCTAACCAAGGTAAAGTAATTGCACTCCTTTCTTCTCTCTGAATGGCAATCGTAATAGTTTTGTTTACACGTGGTTCCAGTAAAATGGCGTCAGAAATTATGCAGCATGAAATATAATCGAAACTTTGAAACAAATGTTTCCCAAACAATAAATTCCATGAAATGTTCACTTTAATTAATCCCCAAATTCACGACGAAAACGACGACGATTCATTCGACGGGTCCTGATTTCTTAATGTGGATCTTAAAGGACAATATATGGATAATAATCTGACCGTTTATTTGTTTACTCAACTTTAGTTGTAACTTAGCTAAGTTTAACACTAGTTACTTGTTTACGATGTGTTAGTTCCATTCGTTATGTTATTTCTGTAACACATTTGCATTTAATTATAAAGTTTCTACAGCATCTAGGTACTCATCCTTTTTTTAGACCATAATCTCTTTAATGGTTAATTTTAAATACTAAAACGGATTATTTGTGGCTTTGACAGAGGAATACATAATAAAAAAAAGTGGTGGAAAAGCCTTTTGAAACCAGTAAAGATTTGACGGATGCTATTTTTCATACGAAATTGCCAAGGCTTATGATTTATATTTTTCAAACGAAAATTTGTAATTACCGTTTGTAATCTTAATTTGAAGTAGTACTTTTGAATTGGCCACACTGTATTGTTAAAGTGAACTAACCACTTGCAAAAACCAATCAGAAATAGCGTCAACCTATACGCCTATCGTCTAGTGTTTATTTGTATGAAGCAAGCTTAAGTGTAAGCAAATATTTGACTAATGTAAGGGAATTCCATTAAGTCAATTTAGCGGTTTTACTAACTTTAGAGCAGCTAGTTTCGTTTGTTTTAAGGCTAATTCCTTTACCTCTAAGTAAATTCTTGTATGATTATGTAAGTTTATTCACGTCGAACTTTAGAATAGCACATTACAAGGCGGTAATTAGTAAAATTGAGATCTTGCCTAAATATACTTAACACAATGAAAATGAACGATGTTTTCTTTGTCTTTATTGAAAAAACCGGCCAAGTGGGAGTCGGACCTGCACACTAAGGCTTACCTACGCACCTATCACGAAAATTAATTAAGTTTACATTCTTTTTTACCCGACTGCGTCAGAAGGAGGCTAATGTTTTTAGAGTGTATGTATGTATGTATGTATATTTCTTTGGCACGCTCTGTAGCCTAGACAGCTTGATCGATTTCAGCTTGAGAGGTGCCATTAGATTCGTCTTAATTGTGAGAGTGACACTGGGTATATCAATATTGGAAAAAAAAAATTAAATGGCCGATTTTTGCCGCAATATGTCTTCACAAATTTTTTTTTTTCTCGAAACCTATCGAGTGGGGTATCAAAATAAAGGGTTTTAAAAGGTGATTACAAAAATATATGTAACTTATATGGTTAAAAGTAATTCGAAGTGACAAATCGTAAAAAACACGTACCAAGAACTAAATCGTTTGCGAAATCTTTCACATGTAAACTAAAAAGCTGGAAATAAAAAAAGTAATTTAAAAAATAAAAAAACCCGACTGCGAAACTGAAAAGCTACAAACAAGCCCATTTTAAATTAAATAAAAGTTGGAAGCAGGCGGGACCCATACCATTTTTATTATATATTCAAATTCAAATCCCGCCTGCTTCCAACTTTTATTTAATTTTAAATGGGCTTGTTTGTAGCTTTTCAGTTTCGCAGTCGGGTTTTTTTATTTTTTAAATTACTTTTTTTATTAAATAAATATATTAAAGTTAATTCAAGTTCAACATTCGAAAATCCAACTACATATTTACCTCCTACGTAATATAAGTTAAGTATTTACATTCAAGACTACCAAGATAATAACGTCATATACTAGTTTCCTCTAGTATGTCTCCTCAAAGAGGTTTCCTTTATGATATAAACTCCTTAGTTTGCAATTTGCATAACATAAACTGCATACTGTACTGAGAATATCGTTAGCATCTATGTAAGTATGCAACTCGAGATCAGAAGGCTAATTCTCGTAATTAAACGTTAAAAATCTAGTCGCTATCTCATCTCAGCGTCAATCACTGTCAAAAACTTGTCAAACATGTAGGGAGATTGGAGATATTTTTGAAGATTGAGACTGAGATCAAACTGTGAATGTTCTTAAAATTACGAGATTTGCCCTTCTGAAATAAATTCCGTAAATAATTTCCGTGCCTCGGAAAGCACGTTAAGCCGTTGGTCCCGGCTGTCATTCGAAGATCTTTGACAGTCGCAACGGGTAGTCAGAAGCCCGAAAGTCTGACAACCAGTCTTACTAAGGGGTATCGTATTACCCAGTACCTGGGTTGTGGAGGTCAGATAGGCAGTCGCTCCATGTAAAATACTGGTATTCAGCTGCATCCGGTTAGACTGGAAGCCGACCCCAACATAGTTAGGAAAAGGCTAGGCAGATGATGATGATGATGATGCCCTTCTGAAATACACTAAAGATGATTTATAAGCTTGAAAGCACAGATAGATATACCTAGATAACGCAAGAACAACTACTTCGCGTGCCAAAAATTGCACCAGCTTACGATTACAAATCGTAAACCGCCCCTTCGCGCTCAGTCCTGTGTACTGCTGGCTGGGTAAGTGTGAGCGAGACCGCGAGCTTGTGACGTCATAGTAGGTAGTCAAAAAATGGCACGCTTGGTTTTCATACAGTTCGTTATACTTGCGTTATCTAGGTATATATCTTTCAGTCAACCGGATTCAGCTGTAGGCCAGTATTTTAGGTGGGGCGACTGCCTATCTGACCTACACAACCCAGTTACTGCATGGGCAATACGATACCCCTTGGTAAGACTGGTTGTCAGACTTTCGGGCTTCTGACTACCCGTAACGACTTTCAAAGATACACGAATGGCAGCCGGGACCATAGATCTATATCTGTGCTTGAAAGGTAATGCAATGGTGTTCTAGGAAGCCTAAACGTCATATTTACTCATTGAATATTATACTCATATCATAGGGGCTGAGTAAAATGCCAGCCCCCCTCCTCGATCCCCCGCTAGTTCGTCTTCTGTTTTAATCTCTGTCTTATCCACTTTATCAGAAGACGAACAAGCAGGGGATCGAGGTAGGGGGGAGGGTTCAGGGGATCAGACCAGAACAACTCACTCTTTTTGAGGGCTTCTGAGAAAGTCCTATTGGAAAGGCTAATAACAGTTTGCGCGACCTAAGATTCGAACTAAGAACGCAAAGTCCCAGTTGACATTTTTCTTCTTAACATAATTTGCAGAAACTATAAACCTCTTCATCATCATCTGCCTAGCCCTTTCCCAACTATGTTGGGGTCGGCTTCCAGTCAACCGGATTCAGCTGTAGACCAGTATTTTACATGGAGCGACTGCCTATCTGACCTCCACAACCCAGTTACTACATGGGTAATACGATACCCCTTGGTAAGACTGGTTGTCAGACTTTCGGGCTTGTGACTACCCGTAACGACGGTCAAAGATACACGAATGACAGCCGGGACCAACAGCTTAACTTACTTTCCGAGACACGGAGGTATGTAAAGATGGTCACCCAAGCACATACCTGATTGATCGACCTGTGCGGCTGTTATTATTTAACCATGGACCCCTCGTGTGATAGCCCTCTTAAATCTGAATACCAATAACAACAAATTAAATTGTTATACCTAATTATGCCGGGAACAAATTGGTAAAACGTCTTATGAGATAGTTACACTTTGGAACAAATTCGCCTAGTTGCTGTGTTGCCTTTCATGTTTCACATAGGTAGGTATATGTGTACCCCGCATTACATTATTGTGGCTAAAGTTTCTATAGCAAGTGTAAGGTTACTGTACAATGTGAAACAGTACGTTTTCCTCTTATACCAACTATAAAAGTAATCCAAAGTTATGACGGCAACATGGGAGGATATCCGTGGAATGCATTGCAAATATAAATGTTATGAAAACAGCGTTGTCCCGTATCGGTTATGCCACAGAGCGTTTAAAAAATAGAAATGACTTACCTTTTTATTTTATACTAGCTGTGCCCGCGACTTCGTCCGTGTGGAATAGTGACTTTTCGGGCAGCATATTTTGAATTGCATATACCGTCTACAGACCGGGCATTTGCTATCCGAACCCTCTGAGAACTCAGGCGAATTTCCCTATCAGTGAAAGTCTCAGACTCACGCAATAGTGCTTGAGCTTCACGATCGGCAGTGAGACGTATTTCTCGTTCTTCCTGTGTTTCCTGAGACCAAGCATTTGCTGTCCGAACCCTCTGAGAACTCAGACTAATTTCCCTATCAGTGAAAGTCTCAGACTCACGCGATAGCGCATGAGCTTCACGATCGGCAGTGAGACGTATTTCCCGTTCGTCCTGTGTCTCCTAGGATCGAGCATTTGTTATCCGTACTCTCTGGGAGCTCAGGCGGGTTTCCCTGTCAACAAAAGTCTTAGACTCACGCGATAGCGCGTGAGCTTCGCGATCGACAGATAAACGTGCCTTTTGTTATTCCCCGTTTTCCCTATTTCGAGTTGTCATCATTCGTGAACGATTTGAACTCAGTCGAGATTCTCGCTGAGTCGAAGTTTCTGCAGCACGAAACCTAGCATGATGTTCCCGAGTTGCAGAGAGCCTTGCCTCACGACCTTTCTCAGATTCCTGTGATCGAACTAATCTCATCCTTTATTAGCATTTCTGCTACATTGGGAGAGGTTGGATCTTCTTCGAGACATTCTTACAATAAAATAGTACTTACTACTTAACACACAGTTATTGAGTAAACACGTACTATCGTAAACAATCAAATTATAAATACTTACAGATTATTATACAGTCTAAAATGATCACAGTTTAAGTAATAAGTGTTAAGACGTGTAAACCAAACGTACTAACTTTATAAAACAAAATAAATGCTAGAAAAATTAATTACTAACCTGAGCTAATGAACTTATATAAAGAAAATCAAGAAAATAAATGCCTAACCTATACCAAATACTTATAATATTTATATACAAACCCTAAATAAAAATTAAGATAAGTAAATACCCAAAAATCCAGTAAAGAACCGCCTAACCAAATACTTACAATATTTATTTACAAAATTTTAAAGAAAATTAAGAAAAAGAACCTAACCTACAAACCCTAAAATATAAATAAATGAAATATGCAAACAGTCAGTATTCAAGTGAATCGCAATAACCGAAAGCAACTATTCGCCTATATTCTCCAGGATACGTGCGTTCGCTACGAATAACTGAATCCTTATGGCAGCGGCGCGTTTTTTTTTTTAACTATGGCATTTCGTACCGCCTGACGCAGGTCCTCACCGGACACGGAAGTTTTAGGAGGTTCCTGCACATCATCAGGCGGGAGGAAACGCCCGGGTGTCACCATTGCCAGGATCGCCCAGAGGACACGGTGGAGCACACGGTGGAGTTCTGCCCGCTTGGGTGGAGCACCGCCGTGTCCTCGTAGAGGCGATCGGCAGCGGCGGCGACCTCTCGCGTCCGGCCCTGGTGCAAGCCATGGTCCGAGGCGAGAGGGAGTGGGAGGCAGTCACCTCCTTCTGCGAAGCAGTCATGCTAGCGAAGGAGGTGGCGGGACGGCTTAGAGAGAGAGCCTCCCGTCCCAGCCGCCGCGGGAGACGCTCCGGGCATCGGGAGCTGCGTGATGACTCCCGGCCACCGTAGGCGCGGGCCTGCGGGCGGAGAGTAATGGGTAGCTCACCGTCCGATCAGGACCAGGCCCATGCCGGACGGCGCGTACGTGTTCCACGCGCGCCTCAAAGAGATGTCAGCAACAGAGAAGGGGCCCGACAGGGCCGAAGCCTGCCGGGGCAGCGGGATTGTCTGAAAGGGTTATCGCTACCCCGGAACAAAAAGGGCTAAGGAAGGAACATGGGTGTGTTTTAGTCAGTAAGAAACTGACACTCCCTTCCGCTCCACCCAGAGCGGGAGGAGTCATTTGATGACTTCCCCACCCGAAAAAAAAAGCCTCCAGCCAATAGGCAATTATCTACTTATACTAAGCGATTACACGCTAAGGGCACCCCCTGTGGGGTACGAACCTCGGCTTAGGGCGTCGCTGGGAGAGGGCAGCCAGATGGGACAGGCTGGATCAGATTATTATTATTATTTAAGCTTGATGAGATCGGCTTTTCCTATCTGGCCGAAACAAACTCAGGCGCGCTTTAAATATAGCCACGGACGCGCAGGCGCGAGGCGTGTACGTACTCTGATAGAATACCTTAACAAATATTCGCCGTGATTCTTTAAATTGACATAACTTTTTTATTTATGAACCGATTGACATGAAATAAACACTAAATGTTAAGTGAAACTTACTACAATATATTAGTGAAAACCGCATCTAAATCGAATAAGCCGTTTCTGATATTAGCGTGCACAAACATACAGACAAACAGACAAACAAACAGACAAAAAAAAATTTAATTACAATTTCGGGTTCGGCATCGATATAATAACAACCCCTGGTACTTTTTTTTTATATATTTCCATTGTACAGACACAGCTTTTCTACAATTTTATTATATGTAGGTA
Source organism: Mesoligia furuncula (assembly GCA_916614155.1). Lineage (NCBI taxonomy): Eukaryota > Metazoa > Arthropoda > Insecta > Lepidoptera > Noctuidae > Mesoligia > Mesoligia furuncula. The sequence continues at coordinate 3,152,592 of OU744791.1, read as the reverse complement.
TAGATAGATAGATAGAAGATTGTACTAGCTTCAATTTCAGCTTTATTTTATGTTACGGGTCGTCAGAAGCCCGAAAGTCTGACAACCAGTCTTACCAAGGGGTATCTTATGGGTTGTATAGGTCAGATAGGCAGTCACTCCGTGTAAAATACTGGTATTCAGCTGCATCCGGTTAGACTGGAAGCCGACCCCAACATACTTGGGAAAAGGCTAGGCAGATGATGATGATGATGACGAGCTTACATTTTCTGAATAAATGAGTAATGATCCCTCGACAGTCCAAGAGAACCTGTAAATGGTATAATTGAAATAAAATGCCCGGCCTTGTCAAAACGGCGAAGGAAAATATTGTGAGGAAACCGGCTTATCCTAGAACCAAAAATTCAAGGACATGTGACATCTGCCAGCCCGTACTGGGCCAGCACGGTGGTTTATGGCCCACTGTCTCTCGCTGAGATAGGTTGAATATGGCCGGTTGATGGCAATAGGGCATGATTGATGGCATTCGTTATTTCACGAAAAAATCGCAACCTATGTCCTTTCCCGGGACTCAAACTATCTCTATACGAATTTCATCTAAATCGGTTCAGCGGTTTAGGCGCAAAGAAGTAACAGACAGACACACTTTCGCATTTATAATAGTAGCAGCGCCCCGCGGTTTCACCCACATAAGTATCGATCCCGTGGGAATATCAAACTACCCTATGTCCTTTCCCGGGACTCAAACTATGTCTATAGGTACCAAATTTCATCTAAATCGGTTCAGCGGTTTAAGCGTGAAAAAGTAACAGACAGACAGACACCCACTTTCGCATTTATAATATTAGTATGCTTATTACAGAACATTAAAAATAACATACACACATCAAAAGTGTCTAGGGATCAACATATATTTTTGCAATAACTTTTCTCCTGATTGATATTAATTAAAATTTTCTTTAAGGATTCATCAAATAAAGTGTTTTCGTTTGTCACAGTAACGATAAACCAAGTCACCTTTGCATTAATAAAGAAATTTGCCATTTTCCTAATAAAGGGATTTTTGACATTTGAACCACTAACACAAAAGTTCGATAAAAAGACTGAAATAACAGTTTTCTTTAAAATTTTATTGGGTAACTAAACAATTAATAATCCGTGTTTCTACCGCGAACACTAACAACACAAGAACATCGGTTTGGCATACTCAAAATGAGTTCATCCAAATCACGCTGTGGTATGGCCGCCCATGTTCGTTGCAACAACAAAAAAAGGTCTTCTTGCGACTGGATACCCTCCATATTCGGCAGAGCTCTTCTCTGTAGCATATCCCATGCATGCTCAATCGGGTTCAAGTCTGGCGACTGAGCAGGCCAGGGCAGGACATTGATGTTAGCTGCGGCGAGAGTCTGTCTTACAACTCTTGCGGTGTGCGGTCGTGCATTGTCATGCATTAACTGAAATAAGGGACCGATTTGCACTTGTAGAGGAACGATGACGTCTGATACAATCGTCTCAGCATAAATTTGAGCGTTGAGGTTGCCTCTGATCCAAATCAACTCAGTTCTTCCGCCGATCCAAATACCCGCCCATACCACGATGGTTCCACCACTATAAGGATGGACTTCCTGGCAGGATTTTAATCGCTGTTGGCGTCCAGGGGTTCTCCAGTGTCGTATACGTCTTGTATCCGGTCTCCTACCAAAACGAGACTCATCAGAAAAGCACACGAAACGCCATTGTTCTTCTGCCCAATTTCTGTGTTCAAGAGCCCATTGATATCGAATCCTACGATTGTGCATTGCTATAGGTGGTACCCGTAGCGGTCTTCGGGAATGAAGGTTCACTTCATGCAAGCGGTTTCTGACTGTTTGGTCGCTAATTAAGTTCCCTGAAGAGTGATGAAGCCTCACGGCTAACATCATGGCGGTTATTGTTGGAGCTCTTCGAGTTAAGATTTGAATGTATCGGTCTTGTCTCCGTGTGGTGCAGCGATACCGTCCTCCATGGCGCTCAGCCACGGTACCAGTGCTTCGGTAACGTGTCCAAAGTCGACTGATAACACTCTGACTTGTATTCAGAGCTAAAGCCACAGTACGTTGCCGGGAACCAGCTTCTATCATTCCCACGGCTCTGAGCATTTCTTTCCTGCTTAAATGACGTCGCCGCTCCATAATAACGTTGGTTTTAATCAGTAGTAGGGAAACAGTAGCACTAATAATGTCTTCAATGCGTTGTATGTTTTTATAGGGAAAATATTGACAGCTGATTTTCATCTTTTACTCGAATTTGATTCACAGTTCCTGATTCAAATTATGAAATGCACCAAAAAGGATCCATATAAATTTATAAAATCATAAATTTATTACAAAGCCACATCTCAATCTCAAGAAATCCGCATAAAAATGCTTGATCCCTAGACACTTTTGATGTGTGTACATGCATATTAAACAAATACAAACTATTTACACTAGATACTAAATTAAATGACTAACTAACTTACTAGGTATACAAAAACAAAGGACACCTAGGCGTCAAAGTACTCGTAGTATAGTATGGATTATGTTTGATTTACAAATTATTTTGGTGTTACGTTAGTATGAACTACGCATGCTCCGCCGGCCCCTTAAAGACATTTCTATCGTTCTAAGCGTTCTATGGTTTACGCAATGCAGACGGCATGTGGCAAGCGATTGTTTAATGTAACCATGTTTAACCTTTATGTGTCCTGGATCAATAGTATTTGGGAAATAAGGCCTCATCCAAATAGTAAGCATTGAAAAAATAATCGCAGCTGCAAGCTATTTGCAAATCATTTTCCAAATCATGAGACAAAAAAAATCTAAAAAATATCTTTGTCCAGTTGTGGACAAAATATGTTGTTGTAGCATGGGGTATAAATAAAAATTACATATCCAATTTTCATAGCATATCATAAAGATAGCTATATATTATTTGATTTAAATGACTTGTGTGTATATTTTAATTTTATTTATTTATTTGATTGATTTGTATGTCTGAGTATTATTTTATTGTGTGTGTGTGTGATTATTATATCAATTTTATGTTTTCTAATATAACGGAATGGACTTTGTCTGAAAATAATGAATTATTATTATTAAAATCAGCCTATAATGGTTCCCACTGCTGGGACACAGGCCTCTCTGTGGGAGGGTGTGGGCCATAATCCACCACGCGGATCCAATGCAGGCTATTGTATGTCACATATTTTTAAATTTTATGGTTGTAGGACAATATATTATGCCGGTTTCCTCACGATATTTTCCTTCACCATTTTGAGAACAGCGCTGATGAAATTAAATGTTTGCACAAAGTAAAGTGCCTGTCTGGGTTCCAACTCATGACTTACAAATTGAAAGTCGGGGTCAATACCACTGCTCTGCTTAAATACATCATCATTCATCATTTCAGCCGAAAGACGTCCACTGCTGGACATAGGCCTCCCCCAAGCACCGCCACTTCGACCGGTCCTGTGCTTCCCGCATCCAACGGGTTCCTGCGGCCTTCACAAGGTCATCGGTCCACCTTGTGGGAGGCCTTCCAACGCTACGTCTTCCGGTACGCGGTCGCCACTCCAGAACCTTTCGGCCCCATCGGCCATCTGTTCTGCGAGCAATGTGCCCTGCCCACTGCCACTTAAGTTTGGCAATTCTTCGGGCTCTGTCGGTTACCTTGGTTCTCCTGCGGATCTCCTCATTCCTGATTCGATCACGTAGGGAAACTCCAAGCATAGCCCTCTCCATTGCCCTTTGGGTGACTTTTAGCCTTCTTATAAGGCCCATTGTGAGCGACCACGTTTCCGTTCCATAAGTCATCACTGGCAACACACACTGGTCAAAGACTTTCGTCTTGAGACACTGCGGTATGTGGGACGAGAAGATATTGCGTAGCTTCCCGAACGCTGCCCAGCCGAGTCGGATTCGTCGATTGACCTCTTTCTCGAAGTTAGACCTACCTAACTGGACAGTTTGTCCTAGGTAAACGTACTCGTCCACGACTTCGAGTATAGCGTCTCCGATTTTTATGAGAGTGGGTGTTACATGGGCATTTGACATGTGGCGTCAATATCAGACCCACATTAATGTTATGTTATTGTTCACAGTATGCCTACCTACTAGCCTACCTACCCTTTTACTTCTTGTTGGCGTGACGGTGCGCGCACGCCGCGCGCCGCCTATCTGCGCGAGCGCTGCTTGCCGCGGAAACCGGTTGGCCTACCTCACCCCGGACGCCGCGCACCGCGCCGCCTCCGCAGCCCGCTCAAGACGCAGTCGGCGGCGACCGCCGGACAGTCAGCCAGAAGCCCTCGACGCGAACCCTCGTTGCTTTGGCTTGCTACCGCATATCTCCTATTAGCTCGCGTATTCTTTATCGCTGTATCGCTGTTAAACTTTACCGCATTATACTTTTCTTTAATCGTTGTCGTGCGTCTCATTTACACACGCCTATAAGCTTCCAAAAGTGGTGACCCCGATCGTTAGATACGGCGCGAAGATATCGAGACGCGACCGCGTGACGTCAGTTAAGTTTCCGGAACGTTCGCGAACGAAGAATACGTTGACGTTGGGCAAAATTTTTATCTTCGAGTCATTGCAGAGATGGCGGACGAAAAGTTTACGGAGGCGTTGGTTGCAGCGTTGGGATCAGCAGAGATCGCTAAGGTTAGAGTACGAGTTCCTCCTTTTTGGCCTGAGAAACCCGTGGTATGGTTTGCGCAAGTTGAAGCCCAGTTTGCTTTGTCGAACCATACTTCCGATGCGACAAAATATTTTACTGTGGTCGGTAATCTAGAACCTTCCATTATGGCTCAACTAGAGGATATTATTGAAAATCCACCCACTACTAATAAATACGAGAAGCTTAAAACCGAGCTAATTAAGCGTTTGTCAGTTTCCCAGGAAAAGAAGGTGCGTCAACTCCTTATTCACGAGGAACTTGGAGACCGCAAGCCATCGGTATTTCTTCGCCACCTTCAGAGCCTGGCTGGTCGAGGTGTACCAGACGAATTCCTGCGCACCGTCTGGACCAGTCGTCTGCCAACCGGCCTGCAGGCGATTGTGGCGTCCCAGGCTGGTATGACCCTGGAAGCTGTTGCGGAGCTGGCGGACCGGGTGTTAGAGATAGCTCCGGTGAATCCGGTGGCCCAGGTCGCGAGTACTTCGTCCTCTGCAGGGAGCTTACTTGAGGTAATGCGTACTGAAATAGCCAGTCTCACGCGGAAGCTAGATGAGTTATCCACTACAGTGGATCGGCAATCTCGTACCGGTGGTAGGTCAGATAGGAGTCGTAACCAGCGATTCTCCCATTCGAGAAGCCGTTCAAGAGGCCGTCCATTCAAAATGGAGGGCAATCGTCGCACGTGTTGGTACCACCATGAATTTGGAGACAAAGCACATCACTGCATACAGCCGTGTGATTATGCTTCGGAAAACGCCAAAGCCAGTCGCTAACGACGGCGAGCGATTGTTGCAGTATTTCCAGCCGTTTATTCGTCACAGACCTTCAGTCAAGAAAACCTTTTCTGGTCGATACAGGTTCCGATCTGTGCGTCTACCCTCGCAGTTATTTAAATGAGAAGCGGGTACGTGTTAATTACGACCTCAGCGCAGCTAATAATTCTGTTATATCCACGTACGGGTATATTAATTTGCAGCTGAATTTAGGATTACGCAGGGACTTTAGCTGGAAGTTTGTCGTCGCGGACGTAACCAAACCAATTATTGGGTATGATTTTCTTTCCCATTATAAGCTTTTAGTAGATTGCCATAACAATAGGTTGATTGATGGATTAACTAACCTTTTTGTTAGCGGAGCTACGGCGAAGATGGAGATTCTCAGCGTCAAGGCTGTAACTGGTACCTCTCGGTACCACGAGATGTTGCGACAATTTCCGGCCATCTCACGTCCGTCTGGTGCGCCAAGGGAGGTACGTCATTCTACCGTACATTTTATTAATACGACGCCCGGACCACCCGTTTTCTGCAGGCCACGCCGTTTAGCACCAGATCGTTTGAAGATAGCTAAGTCAGAGTTCCAAGCAATGGTTAAGGAGGAGACAGCTCGTTGCTCCAGCGGACCGTGGGCGTCTGCATTACACCTAGTGCCCAAGCACGATGATACTTGGAGACCCTGCGGAGACTACCGCGCACTGAATGCAAGGACAGTGCCGGACAGGTACCCGGTACGTCAGATTGAAGATTTTTCACAGCATTTACATGGAAGCACTATTTTTTCAGTCGTAGATCTAGTCAAAGCATATCAACAGATTCCAGTTAGTCCAGCAGACATAGAGAAGACAGCCATCACGACACCGTTCGGGTTGTTTGAATTCCCTTTTATGTCATTTGGTTTGAGAAACGCTGCACAGACGTTTCAACGTTTTATAGATGGACTGGTACGTGATTTTGACTTCTGTTTTCCATACATCGATGACCTCTTAATTGCTTCTAGAAGTACGCAGGAGCATGAAGAACATTTACGGAAGCTGTTCGCTCGCCTCGAAGAATACGGAGTGGTCATCAACGTAGCTAAGTGCAATTTTGGACAGCCACAGGTAACTTTTCTTGGTTATTCTGTTTCAGCAAAAGGAGTGCGCCCGTTAGAGGAGAAGGTAAAGGCTATTCAGAATTACCCACCGCCTCAGACTATAAAATGTTTAAGAAGATTTTTAGGGATGCTTAATTTTTATAGGCGTTTCTTGAAAAATGCTGCAGAGCATGAAAGGGTCGAAACCAGTGAAGTGGACTTCCCAGTTATTAGAAATTTTTGAGCGTTGTAAGCATAGCCTTTCAGATGCAGCACTGTTGGTTCACCCAGTTTCCGATGCGCAGCTGGCACTGGTAGTAGATGCATCTAATGTTTCCTTAGGAGCTGTATTACAGCAGAGAGTGGATAACGTCTGGCAGCCCTTAGCTTTCTAAGATGAGCCCCACGCAGCAGAAATACAGCGCTTATGATCGCGAACTACTTGCAATATACGAGGCCATCAAACATTTTCGGCATATGGTAGAAGCACGAAATTTCACCGTTTACACCGATCATAAGCCGCTAATAGGTGCATTTAAAAAAAAAGACCAACAAGGTTCACCAAGACAAATTAATCATCTGTATTTTATTTCTCAGTTCACAACTGACATCCTGCACGTTTCCGGGCAGGACAACCAGATGGCCGATGCATTGTCTCGAATTGAGGCAGTCACTGCGCCAGTGGACTTCATGGAGCTTGCCCTTGCGCAGCGTGATGATCCAGAGCTACAACAGCTACTGAAGGGTAACCATTCGTTGACACTGGAGTTAGCGCAAGTACCAAATTCAAACGTACATATTTATTGTGATGTATCTTTGGCTAAACACAGACCTTTCGTGACAGCAACCCATAGACGCCGTGTGTTCGAGACGTTGCACAGCCTAAGCCACCCTGGTGCAAAGGCATCCATCAAAATGGTCAGTGAACGTTTTGTTTGGCCTTCCCTTAGGAAAGATGTTCGCGCATGGGTTAGAGAGTGCATTCCGTGTCAAAAGTCTAAGGTAACAAGGCATACCACATCTCCTCTAGGTAAATTTGACGTACCAGATGTACGTTTCGCAGAAGTTAATATGGATTTGATTGGACCACTACCCATATCTTCCAATTTTAAATACTGTCTTACTGTCATTGACAGGTATACCAGATGGCTTGAGGTGATTCCACTTCCTGATATGACATCAGAGACTGTGACGAAGGCGTTTGTGTTGGAGTGGATTGCTCGGTATGGTTGCCCAAAGAAGGTAATAACGGACCAAGGTAGGCAATTCCAATCACACTAATTTCAAAATTTTGCAAATACGTATGGGATCAAGTTGGCAAGGACAACAGCATATCATCCAGCCTGCAACGGCATGATTGAGCGTTTACATCGCACGCTCAAAGCTGCTTTGATGTCACACGGTACGAAGGATTGGGTTAGTTCTCTTCCCATGGTACTTTTAGGACTAAGGACAGCGTGCAAAGAGGATTTGCAATGCTCACCAGCGGAATTGGTTTTCGGAGAGCAGTTAAGAGTCCCCGGTGAGTTTTTCACCGCAACTAATGACAAGGTAGATTACCCAGATTTTGTCAGTACTTTACGACAAAGAATGTCCGACCTACGCCCATGTCCAGCATCAGATCATTCACAGCACAGGGTATTTGAGCACAAGGATTTACATACCACTACGCATGTGTTTTTACGCCAAGATTTGCTTCGTGGTTCGCTAGAACCACCATACAGCGGCCCTCATAAGGTCATTACAAGAGGTCCAAAGACATTCGACATTGAGCTAAATAACAAGACCGTCAAGGTGTCAATTGACCGGTTAAAACCAGCGTTTACATGGCGTGATGACGTTGAGATACATGGCCATGAGGCACAAGATGCGCGACCAATGCGCACTACTCGTTCAGGACGCAGAGTGAAGTTTCCTGAAAGATACAAATAAGGCGGCCCTTTTATTCGTAAGGGGGTCCTGTGGCGTCAATATCAGACCCACATTAATATTATGTTATTGTTCACAGTATGCCTTACCTACTAGCCTACCTACCCTTTTACTTCTTGTTGGCATGACGGTGCGCGCACGCCGCGCGCCGCCTATCTGCGCGAGCGCTGCTTGCCGCGGAAACCGGTTGGCCTACCTCACCCCGGACGCCGCGCACCGCGCCGCCTCCGCAGCCCGCTCAAGACGCAGTCGGCGGCGACCGCCGGACAGTCAGCCAGAAGCCCTCGACGCGAACCCTCGTTGCTTTGGCTTGCTACCGCATATCTCCTATTAGCTCGCGTATTCTTTATCGCTGTATCGCTGTTAAACTTTACCGCATTATACTTTTCTTTAATCGTTGTCGTGCGTCTCATTTACACACGCCTATAAGCTTCCAAAGACATGACCTTCGTTTTGTCCATGTTCATTTTAAGACCCACTCTTTCGGAGGCTCTACTGAGGTCATCGAGCATTGTACTGACGTCCTCCATAGTCTCAGCCATGACTACGATGTCGTCAGCAAACCGAAGGTGAGTTATGTACTCGCCATTGATGTTGATGCCAGCCCCTTTCCAGTCCAGAACCTTGAAGACATCCTCCAATGCAGCAGTGAACAGTTTCGCAGAGATAACGTCTCCCTGTCTCACACCTCGCTGCAGAAGGATAGGTTTCGAGGCCTGATCCTAGAGTCTGACTGACATAGTGGCGTTTTCGTACAGACACTTCAGCACTTCGATGTACCGATAGTCGATCTGGCACCGTTGAAGAGACTGCAGCACAGCCCATGTCTCGTTCGAATCAAAGGCTTTCTCGTAGTCCACAAACGCTAAGCAGAGAGGCAGGTTATACTCTTCGGTCTTCTGTATAACCTGTCGCAGCGTATGGATGTGGTCTACGGTGCTAAAGCCTTTACGGAATCCGGCTTGTTCGGGAGGCTGGAAGTCGTCAAACCTGCGCGCGAGACGGTTTGTGATGACTCTTGAAAACAGCTTGTAGACATGGCTCAGGAGTGAGATGGGCCTATAATTCTTATGGAGGGCATTATCGCCCTTCTTAAAGAAAAGTATCACCACACCTCTGTTTCATGCCTGTGGTGTTTTGCCCTCGAGTATGACGGAACCAAACAGCTTCTGAAGGGCCTTCAGAACGGGTTTTCCGCCCGCCTTCAGCAACTCGGCCGTAATTCCGTCATCACCCGGTGCCTTGTTGTTTTTGAGCTGCTTCAGAGCCATCCTAATCTCGTACAGGCTGACGTCCGGGATATCTTCGGTATAGTGCCGGGTCAATCTAGCTCTTGGGTCGTTTGCCAGATTCATAGCGGGGTTATTTGTTGACGTGTATAACTGTCCATAGAACCTCTCGATCTCTCCCAATAGCTCAGGTTTGTCGGATACGATCCTGCCATCATCGGTCTTCAGTCTCGTAAGCTGGCTCTGCCCAATAGACAGATCTCTAGCAAAGACCTTGGAGCCTTTATTTCGCTCTATCGCGTCCTTAATACGATCTGTATTAAAGCGGCGAAGATCGCTTTTTAAGGCCTTAGAGATCCGTCTATTGAGTTGCCGGTAATTTAGCGCATCATCCGTAGACTGCAGGATCATATCGCGCCTCTCCTTCGTGAGCCGCAAAGTAGGATCAGAGAGCTTCTTATTTGAATTCGTACGGCGGGTCTTGAAGATCTTAGACCCGACCGTATGGACAGTTTCCACGAACCCATCGTTATAATCGTCCACGGAGCTCCCTAGGCATTCGAAACGATTCTGGAGTTCGAGCTGAAAGCTCTCGGGGTTTTGGATCTGGATCGGTGCTGGACGGAGCGTAGACTTCATCAGCCGAGATCTTTCCAGCTTGATATTTAAGTTCAATGTGCCTCTTACCATACGGTGATCACTTCCGGTTTTCACCGCGTTGATCACAGAGACATCATTGAATACTTGCTTCTTCGTCGACATAATGAAGTCAATCTCATTTTTAGTTGCACCATCCGGGCTCTGCCAGGTCCACTTTCTATGCTCACGTTTTCTGAAGAAGGAATTCATCATAAAGAGGCCTTCCTTCTCCATTAAACTGGCTAGTTGGTGGCCCCGGTGGTTCCGGCATCCAACTCCAAATTGCCCCACTCGCAGCTCATCATCGTTACGTTTACCCAGTTTCGCGTTAAAGTCCCCCATGACAACGGTAAAGTGAGTTTTAGAGCCATGCATGGCTCTGGAAATATCCTCATACATGGTCTCTACCTCATCGTCGGGGTGTGACGAGGTTGGGGCGTAAACCTGTACGACCTTCAGCGAATACCTTTCGGATATTCTGAGTATAAGGTACGCCACCCTGGTCGCTTAAATACATACAATTCTTCAATTACTCTTCTCACCCACATAAGCATCCAAAATTAATTTACTCGAACTACCTTAAACTTTACCTTACCATCTCAGATATCGATCTACATGGTCTTCATATAACCTGACCAAGATTATGTCTGGACTTTAAAAGAGACTGTGACCTCTGAGTTTGTTTCGGCCTTTCTTCTCAGAGTAGTCAGATAGGAAACGCCGACCTCATCTAGTTTAAAAAAAACATGATTGACGTGTAAACGTGTTTGTACAAACCTACTTACAAAAATAAAATCATTTATCATTTAAAGACTGAGTTAGATTAGGTACATATAGATAAATTTATGGGTCTAGACCAAATATAATCCTAGAGCAAAATATAAGTAATACGACCCCAGAACATGGGTAGTGAGTAAGGGTAGAATACTAATTTTGTTTAGGACGGCAAAAACAAACAAGAGGCCAAGTGCGAGAATGTTATAAACGAAGTACGCTGAACTGTCTTTAGGGTTCCGTACCCAAAGGGTAAAAACGGGACCCTATTACTAAGACTCCAGTCCGTCTGTCCGTCTGTCACCAGGCTGTATTGCATGAACCGTGATAGCTAGACAGTTGTAATTTTCACAGATGATGTATTTCTGTTGCCGCTATAACAAAAAATACTAAAAACAGAATAAAATAAATATTTAAGGGGGGCTCTCATATAACAAAGGTGTTTTTTTTCGGTGTTTTTGCCTTCTGGTACGGAACCCTTCGTGTGCGAGCCCGACTCGCACTTGGCCAGTTTTTTTATAGTTTTATTTGAGATATTTTTGTAGGAATCCATACTAATATTATAAATTCGAAAGTAACTCTGTCTCTGTCTGTCTGTGTCTGTATGTTACCTTTTCACGCCTAAACCACTGAACGGATTTCGATAAAATTTGACTGAGAGATGGATTGCATCCCGGTGAAGAACATAAGATAGTTTTTATCCCGATATTCCCACGGGATTGACACTTATGCGGGTGAAACCGCGGGGCTCTGCTATTCTAAAATAATTTATAGTACCCATTTTGTATTCTCATGTTGTAATATTTTTGTAGGCCGTTTACCGGATGATGCCTACTAACACGTAGTCTTTCTAAGAATTATTATCAAACAATATTTTGCCTAAAACTCGTGGAACCCTAGAAACTAGGACAACGGTTTTGTGGCAACAATTTCTTGCCTTATTTGAAGGCTGAACCGGTTCTGTCATAATCCTGATTCCTGGGTAATTTAGTTTGTACTCCAGAATAGAATCGTTTTTTTTTTAATATACTTACATAACCACCTACAAACAATAGGTACAGACACCAGCACATCAAGCTACCGGAAACTGTCAAATTTTCCCAATCAACTTTGAACCTTATGCTTTAGCGATAAAGTTGAAAATTTATTAAAGAAATTTGACAGATTGTAGTAGCTCGATGAGCTGGCGTCCTGTGTGGAACCTAAGACAGAAACACGCTTGTACGATACAACTACATACAGAAAGCAAAGTTCGTAGAAATTTCTATTCCTAGACAGCACGTTTCGCCGAAAAATTTGTTGATAGAAAACATTGTTCGTAGACATCTCGGTCCATAGGAAGCACTGTTGACAGAGATCTCTGTTCATAGATAGCACTTTTTGCCGTAAACTTTGTTCATAGAAACCACTGTTTCCAAATGCCTTGGTTCACAGAAAGCGTAAAGTAGGATGCAAGAGCGAGCGAAGGGCACCCCGAGGTTAGGTTTGGTTAGGTTACTTTAAACCCTTTCCACAGAAATAGGAGCCCCGCTGCGCGGGGCTCCGTCGACATAGGATGCAAGAGCGAGCGAATGGAAATAGCATTTACTTAAAAATAATTATCTAATTGGTTTCTCTGAACCAGGGTATCTGGAAACAATGGTTTCTATGAAAAAAGTTTGCGGCAAGAAGTGCTATCTATGAACAGAGATCTCTGTCAACAGTGCTTCCTATGGACCGAGATATCCACGAACAATGTTTTCTATCGACAAAGTTTTCGGCGAAACGTGCTGTCTAGGAATAGAGATTTCTATGAGCTTTGCTTTCTGTATGTAGTCGTATCGTACAAGCGTGTTTCTATCTTAGGTTCCACACTCTAAAAAAGTAGCAACATAATCTGCTTGCGGAAAAATCAAAATATAGAATATAAAATTATGATGCTTTTGGATATAGGCTCTAGGATAGAAAAAGAAAATTATGCACCATATCACACAACACTAGCAATTGAGATTTTTCTGACCTTCACCAAAAAATATCTATTTGTGGACTGAAAGAAAGGCTGAACGTCAGGAAATCAGGTTTAGGTGTCAGTGTCCAGGATAAGCATTATCACCAATGCAGGAAGAGACCTTGTCAAGTTGTCGAAGTCAAAAATTTCACGAATATCGCCATAGGCCGACCGCTTAACGGCTTAACTGAGACTTTGCCTGAGGTAGCAGAGTTCAGTGATTCGTCAACTTTTATCACCTCTCCCGTACCGCGCAGCTACCTCAGGCGACGTCTCAGTTATGCGGTTGGCGAGAACTAAGACTCGAAACCCACTTAATTTAATTTTTGCTCACAAAGCCTATACTCTATTATATTAATTTCAAGTAACCGTATTAGCTGTCACTACAATTAGATGATTATTGTCGCCATCCAAGTAATAACAGCGGCAGGATAATTTAATATTGTTGAATGCGTAATAGTTATCTTGTCAGATAAAATGTCAGCGAGACATTTTCCAGATGAAGAACGGTCTATCCTAATTCCTTCGCTAAATATTGTCCAAGACGTTACGACGCAGCTGTGACACTCTAGACTTAGTTTAATTGTAAGTATCTGGCTGATATTATAACACAACTGTTGCCCGCGACTATGTCTGCGATCCATGTCATGGCCTATCTTTGTGCCAAATCCTACTAATATTTAAAAAACGAAAGTGCGTCTGTCTGTATGTCTGTCTGTTACCTCTTCACGCTTAAACCGCTGAACTGATTTAGATGAAATTTGGTATAGGGATAGTTTGAGTCCCGGGAAAGAACATAGGACAGTTTTTATCCCGATATTCCCACGGGATTGAAACTTATGCCGGTGAAACCGCGGGGCGCTGTTAGTTTCATTTAAATCTGTTCACCCGTTTTACCGTGAAAGCGTAACAAACTTATTTCACATTTATAATATCAATTAGGATAAGATGTTAAAGTAACATAAAACTCAGTTACATTGGTAATCAGAGTGTAAAAACTCAGTCAAATAGGTAATCAGCGTGTAAAAACTCAGTTACTTAATTAATCAGCGTGTAAAAACTCGGTAACATAAGTAATCAGCGTGTAAAAACTCAGTTACAAAGGTAATCAGCGTGTAAAAACTCAGTTACATAGGTAATCAGCGTGTAATATTTACGCTTTTCCAGTTGCCACTATTTTGATAACTTATGTTGGAACCAATATGGAACATGGAAAAAATCCCTGTAATGAATTCCTAACATCAAGAATTCGCTGGAGTCATGATTAGAGGAAACCTTACCAAAAAGTAGGTAACAATTTAAAGTCATTTTATAAGTAAGCAGTAACTCTATTAAAGAAAAAGTTTAAATTCATTTCATAGGTAAAGGACACTCGAAGCCTTAAATATAAGTCATAAATTATGCTGCCTTTTCTAGAAAATTCTCTTTCACTGTAGGCAAATGCAATTTGTTTTCCATCATTAAAGCTAGGTATTCATTAAGCCCTTTAAACTCAACATGAAATTCTTTCACTAAATTACTTCGTTTTTAGCTTTCCACGGAAAAAGGTAACGTGATAATTTTGCCAAGGATGCCCCTGATGTGTCTTTCTCAGCCTTATTTACTGAGAACCTTTAAAAAGGGCGCAGTTTGATCCTTTTGCTTAAAAAATTTCATCATCTACCTAGCCTTTCCCAACTATTTTGGGGTCGGCTTTCAGTCTGACCGGATGCAGCTGAATATCATTACTTTATACGGGTCGACTGCCTATCTGACCTCCACAACCCAGTTATTGGGTAATACGATACCCCTTGGTAAGACTGATTGTCAGACTTTCGGGCTTCTGACGACCCGTAACGACTGTCAAAGATCCACGAATGACAGTCGGGACCAACGGCTCTTAACGTGCTTTCCGAGGCACGGAGAGGTCTTGATATGTAAAGATGGTCACCCATCCACGGACCAACCGCGACAAGCTTAGCTTAACTTGATTAATCGACCCGTGTGGCTGTGGTGGCTTGGTATGTGAAGAAAAATGTTGCTTAAAAAATGTATTGTAACAATTTCATTTTGATAATACTGAAGTATAAACTGCCTCGGCCTAGTGGACTCAAGCGCTACTGCCGAGCATGACGTCCTGGGGTCGATTCCCGGGTCCGGCAAAATTTTATGGGTTTTCTATCTCGAATTTCTTAGTTCCAGCCCGGTGTATGCCAATAGGCTGGTTGCACATTATATATGGGACTTAAACAGAAATGTGTGTACTTTAGGTTCACCTTTGCCTTACCCTTCCAGAAATACAGGAGTGATGGTATGTTATGTATTATAAATTATTTAGTAGTAGGTATAAAGACTATGATACCTTTAAAAAAAAAACAGTGGCAGTCCGGGAGTGCCGACAAAAGTAAAAACAAAACACAAACAGAATACTTTGCCATCACTCACTGACTTATCGGATATACATTAAAACCGAGTACATCCAGAGGACAGCCGAACACATCCGAAGCAGGTATTTTTTTAATCGTCTCATAAACAAAACACGCGCGTTGTCGCTTACGGTAACAGTTCAATGGTTTTTTCCCATCTCAAATAATACCCAATCAACCGACGCGATAAAGAAGTTTTCGCTCTAAAAATTTGTCTACTCAAAAAAAACCTGATTATACTACGGAACCCAACTTTTTGTGCGTGTCTTGACTCGTTTTTTTCAATTTGCTTAATGAATCGCTGGCAACTAAAAGTTTCGAATGAAATTCTTGAAACCTTAACAACTTAAAGTATTTATCTTTGTTTAGAAAGTATTCCTACGTAAAAGGAAATGGTTTATTTAAGACAACTTTTTGTACAAGCTGTAGGATAAATGCCTTCTTTTAAAAATAATATCAGTCTGTTGTATATGAAAATAGAAGATTTTAAAATCGCGTACCAAATAATTGAATGAAGAAAAACAATTTAAAGGCTGGTTAAATATTGCTATTATAATACCACATACCACTTACAATCTAGATGATCAAAGCATATAGGCGTATATAGGGCAGGGGGGCCCGGGTGGGCCGTGCCCACCCTAGAATAGTTTGGTCCCCACCCTAGGATGTTGGGGGACCTATTCAAAATTCTAATCTGGATACTTACATAATATAACTTCACACAAAAGCAATCAATTAAATAATCTACCACCAAGACCTACACAAACTTATTATTACCTACATAATACCAGAGTAAATTTGTTTGTTCTATGGTAATACAATTCCATTTAATTACTTTTGAAATAACAAAAATAATTGAAATGATAATACGCAACGTAATAAGCTAGAGTAAATAAAAAAAATAAAATAAAAAATAAGCCTATAAAAAAATTCTACCTATGTGATTGATAATATTAACATTTTGTGCAAGAACCCCTCCTAGGTGAAGGCCTCCTCCAGAGATTGCCATGTGTCCCTGTTACTTGCTACTCTTGTCCGCTAGAGTAGGTATATTTAAATTTCGTGCCACAGCCCACAATGAAGTGACAAGCAGGCGCACGTCGGAGCACCGCGCCACGCGGCATTCCGCGCGCTGCCGCTTCGATCGATGCATTTTTTAATTTAGTTCTCTAAAGTGGTAAGCATTTTGTGGGGTATAAGGGTATTCTCTAAATTGACGAAACTCTTTTAGGAGCAGAATGTTTAGTAATGAAAACGTGCTAAAAGAAAAGGAACGGTCGTGGGATCGCCCGCACTTGGGGATGGGGCCCGCTAGGCATGGCGGGCTAATGTCAGTCGAGGGTGCGACGAATGTACAAGTATCTCTCGGGTCCCCGACTTATGGTAGTAGATGGAACAGTGGGGTTTTAGTCGTCAGGAGTTTAGGAGTCAACATAACCCTCCGTTCATCCCAGACGGAGGGTTGTCATGTCTCGCAGATGGTGGCGCGTGTGTTGGATCATTTAGCTCCCTTCAAAATGGTTGAGCTGAATGGTGCTAATACATGCGTCATGTTCGTGAACGGGCGCCGTCAGTAGGGACTGGTCATCTCTTTGCTGCCATGGCTTATTTTAATTTAATACCTATTTGAATTGTTTTTTTTTTATTTCGTCTTTTCATTACGGACGCTTTTAACGTTCTGCATCGTTCTCACATGTATAATTTTTAACATGAATGATGTAAGCAAGACTTTGTAACAACCATATTATTTTGATTTAAAAGAGTGTCCATGGAGTTTCTTGCCCGTTCTTCTCCATAGGTACCTACGCTTTGGAATGGGCAACTAGCTTCATCTTTCTGACTATTCAAAAGTGCCTGTAATTGGTTTAATTGAAATAAATGCTTTGAGTTGAGTTTAAGTTTGAGGATTTCCCAAGGAAACAAAAGAAAAAAAGCCACTGGATCAAAAGCAGAATCAAGATCCATTAACTACTACACTAAGTAGGTATGTCATGTCCATCAGCAATTTTTGTATTTGATTCAGAAGTGGACAAAAGTTCATGGTCCATAGCACAGAGTAGCTCTCGACTACCGCAACATTAACGCTGGCTCCACACTTTTATTGCCAACATAGATTTTTATTTTGTTTGCTTTTGTTACTGCAGACTATCCTACGAGTATTGATGCTTTATTCCGAGCTATTATTTTGGTGCTAAAATGTTTTGAGCTATTATCGATGGTCATATGCTGATGGAAAAGTTATATCCGGTATAAGTATTATTATACGACGCTATACACGTACACAGTTTGAAAGTAATATTAATACTAAGTATTATTCAAAAGCTACAAGTAGAATCGTTAAAGAACCGTTAAAGAATAAAAAGAAAGATCTAAGATATGATCAGAAACTTAACATCTTGTATACTTACTGTCTTTTACTTACTGTCATCTTGTATACTTACTGGTTTCTTACTGTTTTTTTTCTGTTTTTTTCTGTTTTATTTTATTTGTTTTTTTTATTGAAATCGAAATCTTGCCGTGGAGTTATGGAGTTTATGGAGTTTCTTGCCCGTTCTTCTCCATAGAGATCTACGTTTTAGAATGGGCAACTAGCTTCAAATTTCTGACTAACTGATCGCCTATTTAATTTTGACAATTCAAAAGTGCCTGTACATGGTTTAATTGAAATAAATACATTGAGTTTGAGTTTGGAGTCACTAGCTCAAACTTTCTAATTCTTCAAACACAAGTTATGACCTCGACACCGAAATCAGAGTCAAAAGTTGTTCAAAGACACATATGGCTTCAGTGTGGCAATGTGTTAAGAATGGTTTGCCACCTAGACTACCAGTAGAATCTTCGGTCAAACCTAGTTCAACCGATCGTTGAATATGTATATTATTTAGCCACAAACCCCTATAATGCGTACAGTAACTTCTGTCCAACTCTTAGCCCCTGGGATTGCAGGTTTACGTTAATATAAACAGGGACCCTAAGCCAGTTAAAAGTTCAAACCTAATAAACTTTAGCATACTTACTACAAAGTAGATCTAGACTCGCATTACCATTCAGAACCAAGTTACAAACACAAACTTAGATCCTATCTTAAATCCAGATTTAGACCAGAAACAGTTTCAAAGTTAGATTCACCTTGCGATTTACATTCAAGCGAACGACGTATTGGCACAAATAACGTTATTCGTTCTTTCATTGTTGAGGTGGTTCTGCTTCAATATTTATGTACGTATACATTTATATTCATCCATATCCTTGAACTTTCAAGATAGGTATTAATTATTATATTTGTCGGAAATACGTCATCCGTTTGACTATTCGGAACGTCAGCGCCATCTCGCGGCGCTGGACAGAGTCTAGCCTTAGTCCGTGGAGGGGTCGAGGAGAGCCAGCAGCGAGGTGCAGCGGCGGACTTGACCATTGGACATCGGACGGACAACATGTGCTCGGAAACTGTCGCGCGTTCCGTATCGTTGAGTGTGTACCTACAGTGTGTGATTTGCTAGTGTAATTAAACTGTTCGTGAAATTATAATCTGATTTGAACTGCAAACTGTTTTTCTATTGCGCAATAACCAGCACTACCCATAGTACGCCCACACTACTTAAACTATGCCTGATGATAACGAGACGCACTATACCAGCTCCGACATATTTATAAAACCGTTTCAGATTTATATGTGGACGGTATTCACCATGAAGCGCACATGTTAGGTCGTTTCAAAACAACTTAAAAAAAAAACAGTGGCACTCCGGGAGTGCCGACAGAAGTGAAAACAAAACACATATTAATACTTTGCCATTGTATCCTGTATACTTGTGGCTAAGTTTCGCTAGGTAATTTAATTTGATCCTGTATACTTGTGGCTAAGTTTCGCTAGCTAATTTAATTAGATCCTGTATACTTGTGCCTAAGTTTCGCTAGCTAATTAAATTTGATCCTATATACTTGTGGCTAAGTTTCGCTAGCTAATTTAATTTGATCCTGTATTCTTGTTTTCAATTTTTGATATTTTGTAATCTTACGAATTTTCGATCAGGGTCACGTGTCCTGACGCGAGTTTAACATTTTTTACCCATTACGAAAAAAGTGTACAACGCCGCTAAAGAAGTTTTCATGTTACGAATTTTCAATCAGGGTCACGTGTCCTGACGCGAGTTTAACATTTTTTACCCATTACAAAAAAAGTGTACAATGCCGCTAAAGAAGTTTTCACTTCAAAAAAAATCGAACTGATTTCAGAATACATTGAAATTATTATGGAAAGCCAATTTGACTTCTGTTTACACGTGAATCTCAATGCGGAAATAAAAAAAGATCGTACTCATCCCGCAGCCGTATCGTACCTACGTTATATAAACGAGCCGCTATACGCGTGCAGGAAAACGGACTGGGTTTCAACCATCATAAATCCGGTCATTTAGAGGAATCAACGGCCGCTTTCCGGTAATGATTTCAATTATATATAACTTCAGCTTACGATCTCATTTTGAACGGGAATGAGATATTTTTTCTACAACCGGTAATGACGCTGAATGGCTCGGGTTTAAGACTTCGAATGTGACTTCGAAACGGTGGTGATTTCAGGAGCTTAAATAGCGATTGGAAGAATCAAACGCCCGTTTAGAGGAAGGGACGAAAACATAAACATGAACTGAGTACAATTTGAAATGGTGGCGTTTGACCTAAATATTAAAAGATATTTAGGAGTGTCATCACACTTAGATTCGTGGCAGGATACTTGCTACAACTGTTTGGTCAATTTTGATACTTTGTCATCATTGTTCTTATTCGAAGCTGCAATGGTCAACTTCTACTGCCACTGAATGCGAGTGAACTATGGAAATGTAGTTATATCACAAAATGACGAAAAGCACGTATGCACCACGGGATAAAAGCTTTTATACATGCGCTTTTATCTAGATTTTACTGAATCCTGCATTGATATCCCATGGTTTCCAACACGCTGATGGCCTATTGAAAATCATAAGTATTTCCCGTAAATATTTGATGTAGAACATCATATACTTTATTACAGTGTGAGGGCGTGAGTGCACCAAAAAGTATCTTCCGTACCTATATTTTATTTACATTACGATTATATTTAAAGATAAGCAATGCTACAAATATAATTTATTACCCAAATTGATTGCTCCGGATCTAAAATAGGTCAAACAGATAATGCAGAAAACGAATTGTTTTGGCGTTTAAACGAAGTAATGAATGTTTGTTTAACAAACGAACGATTAAACAATTTACGAGTTGGGCCAAAAGTGCTCCGTTGATATATTTGTATCGGTTTATTTATGTTTTGGGCTACCAAATTTATTTTTTTGCTTGAAGTTAAATTAATTTTCTGGGTGATAACGCTTGATAATGAATTGTATCATGGCGTGTATCTAGGAATTTGAACTCACCAAGGCCTCGCAGTAAATAAAGACAAAAAATTTGACTTACCTTGTCTCAGTTGAATTTATGTGGCAACAACTACTGTTGCCACATAAATTCAACTGAGACAAGGTAAGTCAAATTTTTTCCTACACAGTAGTTCCTACACCAAGGTGTGCTGCGAATGTTCTGCTTACCTACAAATAAGTTCTAAGACCGTTTGTTGCGAGAGTCAACTTAAAAGTAGACTTTTACGAACTAATGTGATAATGATGTGGTGTAAGCGTGAATTGTTTTTTTTACTACATGGCTTATTTCGTTGTTACTTGTTTAGACTCGTGTTTTGTCTGATGGACGCATGCTCACTGAATTTAACTCCTACTTTTTAAAAACCAAACGGTCTAGAGATTTCTGATTTCAAAACTATATTCTCGAGAAAGTAGGTACCATCTTTATATGTCTAATGGTACACATACTTTCTCATGCAACTACGCATCATATATCCCGTTCCACTCTAACCATGAAAACAAAAACAAAATGCCATTTCCCATATATTATTTTTATAACATTGTTTGTTACGGCCTTGAGTCACGTGTCGCTAACATTTGGTCCCTAAGGGCATGTCGGGAGCATTCCTCCCCTTAATATCTCGCTCCGTGGATTTCTGTGGCCCTAATACATGTGTTGGTATGTCGTTATATTCAAAGGTGACTCTTTCAAAGGATAACTGGGGTATGTTGGTCTTGCCTTGCATTGTAGGGACTTTAAGATTCCAGGAGAACCGAAAATTTGCAGTTATATAGTATTTATAGTTAGTTTTAGTTATATTTATTTATGGTTAATTATAGATAAAGCAAAGGCATTCAAATATACTTACGATAGACGGGACAAGTAAGAGCAGTGGTGGACCAGTGCTAATGGCCCCGACATACGAATTGTTGGTTGTGGGCTCAAACCCAGGCTGGCGTTGGAGGTTTACTTTGTGTTAAGAATTTCATCACCACTGCTCTCAAAACGGTGAAAGAAAACATACAACCAAACCAAAAATTCGAAGACATGTGACATCTACCAACCCACACTGAGTGTGTAGAGTTCTGATATTATAATCTCAAAAAATTATTTAGTTTGACATAATTATTATGTAAAGTATATGGACGCTCTTACGTCGGAAATCCAAGAGGAGGCACCCTGGTGCATGTTGTTTGCCGATGACATTGTCCTTGTCGGTGAAGATGGACCTGAGATCCAGAGCAGATCCAGAACAGAAGCTGGAGAATGTTGGCTTGAAAATCAGCAGAACCAAGACCGAATATATGTTCTGCGATTTCGGCGGTCTCTCCAGTTCTGGAGCTATAGCACTTGATGGTACACTTCTCCCAGTCTGTTCCGACTTTCGGTATCTCGGTTCACTCGTGCAAAGCGATGGCGAAGTAGATCGGACGGTTAAGCACAGAATTAACAATGGATGGATGAAATGGCGGCAGGTCACGGGAACAATCTGCGACTCCCGCATTCCCCTTAAACTTAAGGGGAAGATATATAAAACTATGATAAGACCTGCTGTCTTGTATGGATCAGAATGTTGGGCCACAAAAGGGATGAATGAAAGGCAATTGCATGCAGCAGAGATGAGAATGCTAAGAGGGATGTGTGGTGTTACACGAATGGATAGAATAAGAAATGAGTACATAAGAGGAAGTTTGAAAGTGGCACCGGTAACTGAAAAGTTGCGTGGGAATCGGTTGTCATGGTATGGGCATGTGTTACGTAGAAATGAGGAAAATGTCATGAGGAGAGTTTTGAGTATGGATGTCGATGGCTATAAGAGTAGGGGAAGACCAAAGAAACGATGGATGGAATGTGTGAATGATGATATGGTTAGAAAGGGGGTGACTACCGAGATGACGACTAATAGAGAAGTATGGAAGAAAAAGACATGTTGCGCCGACCCCAAATAAATTGGGATAAGGGCAGAAGAATGATGATAATTATTATGTCAAACTATCAGACGGTTAGTAATTAATCAAAGTTTGGTGTCAGTAAAAGTGTATCGTGTCAAACTTGGCTACCTATTTTGTAATTTTGCTATATTATGCTAGATGGCGTCATTGAGCACAGTTTTTCAATAACTTTTCTTCTCTATAGTATGTATCTTAAATCTCTTTGGTCTATAGTTACTCTAATGTCTTTCTTTGAAACAAATTAGTATTATAATATGGTAATTGGATGCATAGCTGCATTGCTGGAATCCGCCCCTAAGACGACCCACCACCGGCCCGGAACATAAAGGGCTAAGGAAGGAACACGGATGGGTTTTAGTCAGTAAGAGTCTGACACTCCCTTCCGCTTCGCCCAGAGCGAGAGAGGTCATGTGATGATATCCCTCCCAAAAAAAAAAAAAGACGACCCACTGACCCTGAACTGCTCTCTAGTCATGCAAGGACAGGAATAATTAAGGAAATAAAACAATATACCTATCATTACTATTAAGTTAATTAAGTGCTACCTCTAGGTAGCACTTAATGAGACAGACCAGTGAGAAATCGGTGTGTAACAGATGATTCATTTATTATAAGTAGGGATTTCAAAATAAATATAATAAATCTAACTGTGCTTGGTTAATGTTCTAGAGAGTCAGACAAGTAATAGTCTAGATAAAATACTTTTATATAACCTACCCAATTCTGTGAACTCGTGAAAATATAGTCACAAAAACGTCTCAAGATATTTTTTGTCGTAGACACTTTACGATCAGTAAGTAAAGAGCTACGCCAAGTACAAATTATTAGTGCTAAAACACTACTTAGAACATAAAAAACCCTATGATAAACGGTATTTGGAACAAGTGACATTAATATTCTTTACTGACTTTAGACATACTTATTGAATCAGAATTTATTTATTTGTAAGAATGTATGTAGTTTTTCAACGTATGGTATTAATCATTTTATAAGTTCTGTTCATTCTATCACAACATACAGTGGAGTACAAATATTCAAATGTCATTCTTAACCAAGTACAAATTAATTTAGAATTTGTTATCATTTGATTGTTAACAGCTACTTAGTCGTTTATGCAAACGACTTGTACAATATGGTTAAGTGTTAGGAAAACACTAGTCAGATATATTATACCACATAACGATAGACATTATTCAAATAGATAATTATAACAATTTCCTTTTGAGTGGGTTATAAAATAGGTGCCAGCCTATTTATTACTGTCCCACTACTGGGCAAAGGCCTCTTCACATTCGGAGATGATATTAGCATTGACGACCACGCTTGTTAAAGATAGGTTGGCGTTTTCAGACTCATATTAACTACTAGCTGCGCCCCGCGGTTTCACTCGCATAAGTGTCGATCCCTTGGGAATATCGAAATAAAGAGTAGCCTAGATGTTAATCCAGTGTGTCAGCTACCTCCATACAAAATTTTATCAAAATTGGTCTAGCCGTTTGAGCGTGAAGAAGTAACAAACATATAAAGACATACACACAAACTTTCGCCTTTATAATATTAGTGTGATAAGTCGAGATTACCGATGTCAGCTCATGTAGAAGAAAATAATAAATTCAGGGAGTAAATAATATAACAAATGAAAAACTCACTTGCCCAGATTTAAACCTACAACCTCTTGCATGAGACGCGAGGTACTGGGCCATGATGACATTTCAACAAAATACGTAAGAAGTAATAAGTTTGTTTGCAAGCACTCTGTTTTCTTATTTTTGGGATGATACACTACAAGGCTCTGTTGCAGTAACAGTAACTAACATATATACTTACCACATAACTGCTGAGTGCCACTAACACAGTATACGGGTACCAGGGGAGCATGAATCATCTAGCGGTGTAATAGTGCGCTCGTGTTACACTAACGAGAATTAACCCACTCTTTATGTAGCAGAGTTTCATGGCTGAACTATGCACCCAACATTACAACTTGTTACGAAGTTTAATAAGAACTCATTTATAGTGTGGGTGCACACATAACATGGTGTGGTCGATTTAAAAGCATATCTTTCAACATTAAAATAGAGTGCATATTTCAGTGTTTATTTATCTACGCTTTGCACAGTGTGAGTTGGGACTACATAATCACCTAAGGGTGCCTTAATCGAAAATTATGTCCAGAGAATGACTATTGTAGTATTTTACCAATTCCTCTAATTGATTCTGGCCATTGGGGGAGTTATTGCGGATCAGCAAATATTAGCATTTCTACAGTGAAAAGCGACAGTTTTAACCAAGAGAGAAGAATATTATGATTTTCCTTATTTATAACTTGTAAAGCGTTATTATCACAGTTATTAGGGTATTGGTTTTCCGTTTACGAGTAGATAATCGCCTACGGCCATGACCGCTTAAAAGCTCCCGGATCAACAGGAAAAACTGAACAAGCCTTGAGGATCGTTTATTTGGCTGTTATACTATTGTTGCGCGCCACAATTAATGCCTGGTACATGGTGACAGTAGTTACCACTAGCGCCATCTAGTATCGAGTAGCGGAACTAGTAGTGAAGACCCTTCTAGAAATTTCGATGCTCGAACTTTCTAGAACTTTCCCGAACTATCGACATTTGGTCAGTCGGGACTGGCATGTACTCGAACATTCTAGATGTTTCTACAATGGAAGATTCTAGAACTCTCTTTGGCGCTATATAAGGCCGAGACGCGCCACGACCGACACAGTTTGGATAAAGCGATCGAAGTGAAAGCATCGAAGCGATATTCAAGTGCGACTTAAGGCGATCAGTAGTGCAATTGTGTTTTGTAATTAGTGTGTTTGAGTTGTAATTAGTGTTGATTATTAAAGTGTCATTTTTTTGGTTATTAAATCGGCAGTTTTTATTGTCACGAACCCGAAGCTCGTAACAATTGGTGTCAGAAGAGAGGATCAAAAAGCATGCCGGTTTTACCCAAAGACGACACGGAGGGTATCCGTACCCGGAGTCAACGCCAGCAAGAGACGGACCAGAGGCGATTTGGTGGAGCTACGCCACAGAGGTCGGAGGGCCAGCTACCGACCATGGAGGCCGGCCCGTCCGCAGCAGCTCCAGCATCAGCAGCACCAGATTTGGCTGCTCTGATGATGATGCTGCAGGAGCAGGCCCGCCGACAGGAGGAACAGGCCCGTCGGTTGGAGGAACAGCTCCAGCGTGACAAAGAGGAACAGGCCCGCCGGCAGGAGGAACAGGCTCGTCGGTTGGAAGAACAGCTCCAGCGCGATAAGGAAGAACAGTCCCGCCGTCAAGAGGAACAGGCCCATCGATTGGAAGAACAGCTCCAGCGGGACAAAGAGGAACAGACTCGTCGATTAGAAGAACAGCTCAAACGGGATAAGGAGGAGCAGGCGCGCCGCCAGGAAGAGCAGATTTTCCTCATAAAGGACCTTCACGCAACCTTCGGGAAAGACATGAAGGAGGTGAAGGAGAAGGTTGCCCAGCATGACAACCGCCTGTCGGAAGCTGAAACTCAGATCAGCAAGTTTAATAACGTCATTGCTGATGTGAAGCAGGAGTTGGGTAACCTTAAACTTGAGGATAGAATCGCAGCTCCCGTAGCTACAACACCTTCGCTACGTGGATTCAAAGTGCCACCGTTCGACGGGACTTCTTCCTGGTCGGCCTACAAAATCCAATTTGAGGCTGTCATGAAGGCTAACGGGTGGAATAAAAGCCAGGCCATGACTGCTCTCACCCTAGGCCTGCGCGACCAGGCCTTAACTGTCCTGGAAGCTCTCGGTAAGGAAGTGACTTACGAGCAGCTCCTCGAGGCATTGGAGGCTCGGTATGGCGACGCTCACCTGGAACACGTGTTTCGTGCGCAGCTCAAGGATCGCGTGCAACGCAGTAGCGAAAACCTGCAGCAGTGGGCCCTTGAAGTGGAGAAGCTGGTTCGCAAAGCTTACCAGTCCGTACCTGCGCTTATTGATGGAAACCTGGTACAGGCATTCATCGACGGCATCCGCGACCTTGAAGTGAGAGCTGCTGTGAGGCTCGGGCACCACGGGACGCTTAAGGACGCCTTGGCCCATGCACTGGAGGTGGAAGCTGTGCGGCAGGATCATCGTTCCCATCGCGTCAGGGAGGTTGCAGCAGCTACAGTTCGCGAACGCAATAAAGGATACAGCCCTAGGTGCTACGGCTGTGGAGAAAAGGGCCACCTTCGATCCAGTTGTCCTAAGCGAACTGCAGAAAGAGAAGTCGACCGATCTCCAGAGGGCAGTGCGGCTAACAGCACCGCCCAGCATCAGCAGCAGGGAAACGAGTAATAGCCAGGACTGCGGGGCGGGTGCTGGCTGATGTTCAAAGAGCCCCAAGGGTTTCGATCACACAAACCCATGACGGGAACAGCCTTATCATCAAGGGCGAGGTCAACGGAACGCCGTGTAAGCTGACCATAGACACCGGAGCTTCCCGCACGGTTGTCAGTTCCCAACTTGCTAGTCGGTCCCTTGGGGACTCCGCATACAACCGGGAACGCATTAATTTGGTAACAGCCACCGGTCAGCGCATACCCGTCCATGGAGAGAAGAAAATGGAATTGACGCTAGGCAACAGAATCTACCTGCATAATGTCATCGTGGCTGATATAATGGATGATTGCATCCTGGGCCTTGACTTTATGAGGAAGAATTATTGCGAGATTGACGTCAAGCAAGGTGTTTTGAAATGTGGAGAAGAGGAACTTTTCATGGAAGGGGCGTTACCTGGGAATGTGTACAGCCTTAAGAAGATTGTTCTTCCGCCGAGATCGGAAACGATTGTGCCGGTTAGTCTTCCTCGGAATCCTGGGCAAACTCATCGTTGTGTACTCGTGGAAAGGGTAGACAATGACCTTCCATGGAAAGTGGCACGGACTTTGGTCAGAGCCACTGACATCTCAGGGGTACGTGTGCTGAACCTTTGTGATCAGGAACAGATAATAGAAAAAGGCACACTTGTTGGTACTTGCGAGGAAGTGGATTGGTTGCGTCGATGCCAACATCTATCGACTGGGACCCTCAGCAAGGATGCACAAACAAAAGTGACCACACTTTTAGAAGACTGCCGCAGCGCTTTGTCCCAAAATGAAATGGTCAAGGCGAAGAAGATGTTATTTAAGTTCGCCGATGTTTTCTCGTCAAACGAGGCTGACATCGGGAAGACTGGCATAGTTCAACACAAAATAAATACAGGAGAAGAATTGCCTATCCGTCAGCGGCCAAGGAGATTGCCGGTAGCACGTGAAAAGGAAGTGGAAACCATGATTGAGGGAATGGTGAAGGATGGTGTTATTGAACCTTCATCTAGTCCATGGTGTTCACCTGTAGTGCTGGTAAGAAAGAAGGACGGCAGCATGCGGTTTTGTGTTGACTATCGTCGTCTGAACGACGTTACAAAGAAGGACAGCTATCCTTTGCCAAGAATTGATGACACGCTGGACATGCTTACTGGAGTGAAGTGGTTTAGCACGCTGGACCTGAAAAGTGGCTACTGGCAAGTTGAAATTGATCCTAACGACAAGGAGAAAACTGCATTCTCGACAGGAAAGGGTCTGTGGCAATTTAAAGTTATGCCGTTTGGATTGTGCAATGCTCCGGCAACATTTGAGAGGTTGATGGAACTTGTACTTACCGGACTAATTGGCGATGCCTGCCTGGTCTACTTGGATGACATCATCATCGTAGGCCGCACGTTTGAAGAACACCTTCAAAACCTGGAACGCGTGCTCATGAAGATCCAGAGTGCCAACCTCAAGTTAAGTCCGAAGAAGTGTTCACTATTCAAACGACAAGTTAGCTTTTTGGGATATGTAGTGTCTGAAGAAGGTATCCGCACGGATCCAGAGAAAATCGCCGCTGTCAAGGATTGGCCAATTCCAAAAGACAAGACGCAGGTCAGAGCATTTCTGGGTTTGTGCTCCTATTATCGGCGATTTGTCAAGAACTTTGCAGATATAGCTAAACCCCTGCATAAGCTAACCGAAGAGAAGCGACATTTCTGCTGGGATGAAAGTTGCGACATCGCATTCCAGGAGCTAAAGGACCGTCTGTGCAAAACACCTATTTTGGGGTACCCTGATGCGGGCAAAGAATTTATAGTTGACACAGACGCAAGTGACATAGGACTTGGCGGTGTGTTGTCTCAACGTAATGGTGATCAAGAGGTTGTGGTAGCATACTTCAGCAAGTCATTGTCGAAACCTGAAAGGAACTATTGTGTTACGAGACGGGAACTGCTTGCTGTGGTAAAGTCATTGCAGCACTTTAGCAAATATCTTCTGGGGCGGAAATTCCACCTACGAACTGACCATGCTGCGCTGAAATGGCTATTGCAGTTCAAAAATCCAGAAGGACAAGTTGCGAGATGGATTGAACTACTGCAGGAATACGACTTCGAGGTCGAACATCGCAGCGGGAAATCTCATGGCAACGCAGATGCATTGTCAAGAAGACCTTGTCCTGAAAACTGCAAGCATTGTACTAGGCAAGAAAGTAAAGAAGTCGTACCTGTAAGGATGCTCAAGACAGACCTCAGCAACGAGTGGAAGGAAAGCCTACAACGTGCACAGCAGGAAGATTCGGACATCAAGCCGATTCTGGAGTGGATGAAGGCCAGAGCTCCTAAGCCCAGGTGGAGCGACGTCTCAGCAATGAGTTCGACCACAAAAAGCTATTGGGCCCAATGGGACAGCTTGGTGATTCAGGATGGAGTCCTGTGCCGTAAATGGGAAAACGCTCGGGGAGACAGCTGTCATTTGCAAATGGTTGTCCCTAAAGCTCAAGTACCGGATGTTCTACAGCTGTACCATAATGGTTGTTCAGGAGGTCATCTGGGAGTAAAACGGACTCTACTGAAGATACGAGAACGGTTTTACTGGGTCCACTGTCGGGACGATGTCGAGGACTGGTGTCGCAAATGTACAAGTTGTGCAGCTGTAAAGGGACCTCAGACTCGTAGTAGAGGTGCATTGAAATTGTACAATGTTGGTGCACCATGGGAGAGGATAGCCCTTGACGTTGCGGGGCCGTTTCCGGTAAGTGAAAGTGGTAACAAGTATTTCATGGTTGTGATGGATTACTTCACTAAGTGGCCGGAAGTCTTCGCCATTCCAAACCAAGAAGCTTCAACAGTTGCAGATAAACTGGTTCATGAAGTCTTCTGCCGTTTTGGAGTACCTTTGGAGATTCACAGCGACCAAGGAAGAAATTTTGAGTCCCAAATATTCCAGGAAACTTGTCGAGTTATGGGTACACATAAAACAAGAACAACTTCTTACCACCCACAATCGGATGGAATGGTGGAACGATTTAATCAGACACTAGAGAGGTACCTAGCCAAAGTTGTGGAAAATCGGCAACGAGATTGGGACAAGCACATACAACCGTTTTTGTTGTCATATCGAAGCGCTGTTCACGAAAGTACATCGGTGACACCAGCTTTTGCAAACTTTGGAAGAGAATTACGGCTTCCTGCAGACCTGATCACCGGAATACCACCTGATGCCCCACGCAGTATAACCGAGTATGCGAACGACTTGCGGAACAAAATGAATGACATTTATGAGCACGTCAGACAATCGGGCCAGCAAATGTCTGAAAAGATGAAAACCCGTTATGACCGTAAAATGAACAATAAAGGGTTCGACGAAGGTTCACTAGTGTGGTTGCACAATCCAGTCCGCAGCAAAGGGAAATCTCCTAAGCTTCAAGCTAAATGGGACGGACCGTACCGGATTGTGACAAAGATCAATGACGTAACCTACCGGATACAGAAAGGTGCAAGAGGTACTCCTAAGATCGTCCACGTGGATCGACTGGCGCGTTATTATGGGGCCGATAATGCTCGGGACGAGCATGTCTTAGGAGGGGGCAGTGTTGCGCGCCACAATTAATGCCTGGTACATGGTGACAGTAGTTACCACTAGCGCCATCTAGTATCGAGTAGCGGAACTAGTAGTGAAGACCCTTCTAGAAATTTCGATGCTCGAACTTTCTAGAACTTTCCCGAACTATCGACATTTGGTCAGTCGGGACTGGCATGTACTCGAACATTCTAGATGTTTCTACAATGGAAGATTCTAGAACTCTCTTTGGCGCTATATAAGGCCGAGACGCGCCACGACCGACACAGTTTGGATAAAGCGATCGAAGTGAAAGCATCGAAGCGATATTCAAGTGCGACTTAAGGCGATCAGTAGTGCAATTGTGTTTTGTAATTAGTGTGTTTGAGTTGTAATTAGTGTTGATTATTAAAGTGTCATTTTTTTGGTTATTAAATCGGCAGTTTTTATTGTCACGAACCCGAAGCTCGTAACACTATTATTGAAGTGAACCTTCTTAGGCGACGATTCGATAATTCAACGAGAATTGAGAGTAAAATTTTAAGGACGCGTTCACGTTTAGGTACATTTCTTTACAAGAGAGAGAAGAAATATAACTCTCTCTGTCACTAATACCAAATCTCTAATTATTATTTTTCTAAGAAGTTTTACTTCCATTTTTATGACTCCTAAATTTATAAAGAAATTAAAATGTGAAAATGAAAGTTATGAAAATGTCTGAGCCGATTAAGAAAATTGATGAATATAATTCTACGCATTTTATTCCTAAATCCCAACTCTAATAAAATAGTCCCCAGTCAGCAGTTCACAGAACAATACAAAAAGCTGCTAATACATTTTCCTCATTCACAGATTATAACGGAAATCCGGAAGATAAAATCGTGTTGTTACAATCCCAAGAAGACGGGGCTTCAGAAAATAAGTACGAAATAATATCAGCAAACAAAGACATACATGAACCCAAATAATGGATCATAAAAGAAACTGTTCCGATAAAGGCAACACTAATAAAACGACAACATTTCACTTGATCGGTTTATTTTCCTTTACATTAGATATTTTTGCTTTCAAAGAAAAAATATTTAGAAGCTATTCTGGCCGACTAGGTGGTACACAGCAGTAACGTTAAAGTTATAAAGAGGTGAAAAACAAGAGAAAAGGGTCAGTCTTATGTTTGGGAAGTTTGTATAATAAACAATATTTTATTTACAAAAGTTTAGCTGGAATATACGGACAGTAACACAAGTTCCAACTGAATGTCTTTTCTCATTTATTTTCATGAATTTCGTTGGTGAATTATTTAAATACTACTGTATACTGGATACAGCTATGCTGACATAGAATTTTTAATCTAATGAGACTGAAAATGTTGGAATTTATTTGCTGTTTTGAACTTTATTACCTACTGAAACATAAAATAATATTTTAAAGAGCAAACTGTTTCACGTCAAAATATACTTCACTCTCTTGAGTTCCTTAGTTCGTGATATTTTTGTAAGGCAGGGCTCCCACGAGCAACTTTTGTCTTCGCAACTAATTTGTCTCTCACATCAAATCTACGGTTTTGTATGAAAGTGCGCGCATATAGCGACGCGACACCTGGGAGACATTTTTGTCCGCGGGTTTCGGTTTCTTAGAACAAGCGCACAGACCACAATCGTCTCTCCGAAATCCATAATAATTATTATTATTATCAGCCATTTCTGTCCCTCCCACTGCAGGGCAAAGACCTCCCTTCCCTCCTTCCACTTATCCCTATCCAGTGTTATACACCAATCCTTGTGGAAAGAGTCGAGTTCGTCCCGCCATCTCATTCTGGGCCTGCCGCGTGGTCGTTTGCTGCTGTTTGGGACCCATTGTGTGGTTACTTTAGCCATAGCTCCTCCGGCTGCGACAGATGTGACCAGTTCCATTTTAGCTTGGCAGGCGTGTGACCTACATCGGCAATTTGAGTTATAGAACTGTATTTTTATGAAAAAGTAGCGTCGCCGTCGTTCCCGTGTACGCATCGTCCAAATCTCAGCGAAGAGACAGCCACAAAGAAAGATAAGTTGCTTGGCAACTAAGTTGCTCGTGGGCGTCCCAAATCTTGGCATTACTTTAGTGACAAACTAATTATGACAAAACCAATAGTCATTTTCAGTCAAATATGGCTGAAAAAATCTGTCCATATATTCCAACGCATAGGAAGACGCTTACTCGAAATACATAAAAATAATGTCTAGGGAACAAATCAGGTAGACTAATCGCTCTCATTGCATTACCCAACGTATCAACAAGTTCACTTTAAATGCAATATTACAATATTAATATTGATAACAATCTTACGTATTTACTTCACAGATGTCACACATCGTCCATATCTTAGCGTAATAACTATTTACATTTAAATTAATAATCACTTCGAAATTATCATAAAGTACAATAAAATTGGGGAATAGTCTAATTGACTGCGGGTTTCTGGGTACCAGGTCACCTCAGCGCTGAGGCGTCCAGTACCAGAGGCCTGGGCTAAAGGGAGACGAACTCAGGTGGTGGCGGCGGTAAGGTCAGTACTGGTGTCTCTGACACTTCAACATTCTCTGAGCTAGCTCCTGGTAATGACCAGGTAGAACTGCCTGTGGCTGTTACTCTAGGCCCCATGTTATCGTAAGCTGGAGCAGCAGCACAACATGTCCTATTCCGTCGAGGTAGCGTTGCCCCACCACTCAATAGATCAGGATACTTCACAGGCTCTCCACGGCCGGCTACTTGGACAGATATGAAAATGTTACCGTATGGAACTGGCACTGCAAATTCTGCAGGCGGTGGTGGAAACGCACCCGGTGTACCTTCTATAGTTATATGAACAGGATCGAAACCGCAACCTCTTGGAGGCTCGTCTGACATTCGTTCTGTCATTTCGAAATCACACGGTGAGGCCATATCACCGATAGATCGGTCACAACTTACGACGACAGATGCATCTATCAATCGTTTTTCTTGGTCAGTGAAGCTTCTGCTCGGTGGAACTGTTCGTCTCCGTAGATGCCAGCAGGCGACTGCCCCGATAAAACCAAGTGTTGCTAGAATTCCTAGCGCTCCAAAAACAATTCCTAATAAATGTGGAATCCCAGGTGCGGTTCGAGCCGTCGCTGTCTGTGACCTTGGTAGAACAAGACTTATAATAGCCCTCGCCTCACCCGCGACACTTTTAGCTACGCACGTCCATTCCCCGGCCGCACTTGACGTTACATTTAAAAGGGTCACGTTGACCCATCTTACACTACCCGGCACTCTATCTTCCGAGTCGTCTTCGACACTCGTCTCTGTCTCTTCCATATCGCAATCCACTGAACTATTATGTACATCGACGCCATCAAAAAGCCATGTCACTTTAGGTTTCGGTACTCCATGCACCCAGCATCCGAACGAAGTCGGTAAACCAATTTCAGCTCTGACGACTAAAGTGCTTGATTTTATTTCGGGCGGACACGACATGCTCTCACCCGAGATGTGTCGCCACTTGTTACCAGCTTGCGTTGAAGGTTCCACGCAAAGCAAATCCTCTGTACCCAATTTGCTCTCCAGAAACCAGTCCTTAAATTCTCTAAGCCTGCAATCACATCTCCATGGATTACCGGACAATGAGACCGTCTTCAATGCAGGCAGAGAAAACGTGATCAAGCGAAGGAATGTAAGCTGATTCCTACGCAAATCGATAGTCTCTAAAGATTTTAAATTCCTCAAAGCATTTGTGTGTATCGTCCGTAGCCTGCATCCGTCTAACAAAAGCATTCGCAGATGCGGAAGAGGTGGGAATTGATCCGCTATCAGTTTGGTCAAAGGATTGTTACTAAGCACAACTAGTCGTAATCTTTCGTTGCCTCTGAATATGTCCCTTGGGATATGGGACAGATCGTTGTCTCCTAAATCGACTTCTATTAATATTCTTAACTCTAAGAACGCGTCAGGATGTATCGACCTGAGGCTGGTCGCTCGCAGGTTTAGTCGTTGTAAGTTAAGGAGGCCAATGCTAGCAAAGACTTCCTGTGGTAGGTTTCTGAGTGGGTTATCGTGTAGGTCGAGAACCTGTATGTCAGATGAGAGAGCTGGCGGGCGGCGCAGGTCTCCGGAGGCACACGTCGCGGTCTTCTTGCCGGAGGACCATTTGCACTTGCAGGTGGAGATGTGGGCGCAGTCGAGCCAGTCGCTGGCGGTCCTCGCGGCGCAAGTCGTGAATATAACGATCCAGTACCACCTGGCCCACGCCACACGCATACTCATCTCATTTCGACTTTGTGTTTACATCGGCGGACTGCCTGAAACAACAAACAGAAGCGTTAATCAAACTAGATTAGTTAAACAATGCTATACCTAAAATACAATGGTTGGCTATCGTGCCGTTACAAAATCATATTTGTGTTTCACAGACAGGTGGCTTGCGTCAAACTGGACATAAATATTTTTTGTATCGTGTAATTTCGGTCAAGGGTACGGTATCGTAAATTTCGAGAACTCTCGGATCCCGTAAAACAAAGTTTTACGCAATCCCCGTGTGTTTGGAACATCATAAAGATGTTGTGGGCATTTTATTAATTTGTGTAACATGTTATACGCGATAGTTAAGATGATGTACTTTTATACATGTTGGTTGACGTAAACCTTTCACAACACGTGCGTTAGGTTAAATGTTTACGTTATATATTAAGAGGTTTGAACGGCAAACTAGTAAATTTTAAAATAGAATGCTGTTTTTTCAAGAAGTCAAAAATGATCATTAGTATTCCTACTAGTAATTCAATTGATCTCCCTTGAATTTGCAGATATGTATAGTATGTGTATTGTAGGTTTATAACCTATTTATGTATTTGTGTATCTATTTTATTTATTATTCAATAGTTTTAACAGATTTTTTTCTCATTGTTCCTCTCAACCAAAGCTCCTGCCATTTAATCTCTTCACCACCCTTGGTTGACTGGTAGAGAATGCATAAAGCATTAAGTCCGCCTCTGTACCTTTTTTGTGTGCGAAAAGTTTAAATAAATAAATTCATAAATTTTGATAGAACAACGATTTGTAGTTGATAGAGAACTGTCTAAAATATTTTAAAATAATTACACGAAGATTAAGTATGTAGTCTCTGCAATCAACCAAAAATTAATTGGCATAACTCCCAAGTCCCTAATACAAGTAAATGTTTGCACATAACCGAACAAATCCATACAATGATAAAGAAGGTTCCACAACATACAAACAAACCCCATTAGGGGTCTCCGTAGTCGATTAATCCTGTCTGTAATTAAATTAGTTCGGATACATTTCATGACGGAAATTATTTTATTACGGAATAATACCGAATACCATCCTACATAAGCTTTATGGGACAGTTACTGTATAGTTGAATGAGGCAATTATTATTATATCAAGATTCTAGTAAATAATAATAATTACATTGTTCGTAACTTGAACTTTTGCTGGGAGTAGGTTTGTTACCCCAAAGATAAAATAAGTCGTCTAAAAATATGAATTTGAATGAACTCTGAGCTTATTTTCTCTTGGCAAATTTCATCGATCATAAGTCATTTTACAAAAGAAGGAAAGTAGTATTTTTATAGGTTTCATACCTATGAAACCTATAAAAATACTACTTTCCTTCTACGAATACCTATTCGTACTATATAGTTATACTTTATATTAAACTAATATTATAAGGAGGTAAAATGTGTTTATTTGTATGTATTTGTTTGTGTGTTTGTGGTAATCTTTGGAACTACCAGTCTGATTTGAAAAAAAACTTTTAGCATTTGATAACCCAATTCTTACGGCTATAGGCTATATAATATCACGCTATGACCCTAAACGCCGAAGGCTAGTCGCCGTTGAGATTGGCCGCCGTGGCCGAAATACGTTCTGGAGGACTTTATTTATGACCCCAAGGAGTAGAGTTTAAAAAAACAAAGCCTGATAGAACGCTAACCGAATACGAAGTGATAGCGCGGGTAGGTGATGCGATGCGAGGGGTTTGGTCGGGGAACAAGAAATTTCACGCGGACGAAGTCGCGGGCAGAAGCTAGCATTATAATAATTAAGAATAGAATAGAATACTCTTTATTATGTAACACAACACATAGATAGACAGACACAAACAACAAGACACAATAGACAGAAAGACATCATCACACACACATTGACATTTGATTTTTTGATTTTTGTTAGACATAATTATAGAAACTGTTCAAAGGGGGGGGGGAGGCAGGGTTGGGTGGGTAGGGTTATACAACGTTAATACTCCATAATTATCATATATTTTATTTGCAGAGGTAATTTGAATTTTAAATGTTTGACAGGTCTATCAGAAATATAAACCGAATCCAGAAAAAATACCAAAACCATTTTACTTGAATAAATCGCTTTATGGAATTTAAGTACCTAGCAGTAGCAGCTTTCACTACCCTTTTCAAGATTTTTTTTAGAAGATTATGTAAAACACACATTATCTAAAATCATCGTCACGTAATAATCCTGCAACACAAAATAACATCTAACGAACGCACGCTATAGTTAACAAAACCCATTTTGGATTGACGGTGCCCGATTAATCGGCCGTCTAATTGAATTGCCTAGCCACTCCGCCGGCTGATGACGGGAAGTGTAAACATCATCACTGAACCACTCCAGATAGGCTTACGACCTACCTGAATGTGCTGGAGGGTAAACAAAGTCAGTAGGGTTTTCGTTTGGAATGTATACTGCAGGATGTGGAACGGAAAATGATTGGTTTTTAAGAGGCTGGGTGGGATGTGTTCACTGCTAATTCCTGCCTATTTAATTTTAAGTATACAACTGAATCAAACGCACTATTATCACTTTGTCTACTTCATCATCTGCCTAGCCTTTTCCCAACCATGTTGAGGTCGGCTTCCAGTCTAACTGGATGCAGCTGAATACCAGTATTTTACTTGGAGCGACTGCCTATCTATCAGTTACTGGGTAATACGATACCCCAAGGTAAGACTGGTTGTCAGACTTTCGGGCTTCTGACTACCCGTCCCGACTGTCGAAGATCCACGAATGACAGCCGAGACCAACGGCTTAACGTGCTTTTCGAGGCACGGAGGGTATGTAAAG
Organism: Mesoligia furuncula; assembly: GCA_916614155.1. Taxonomy (NCBI): domain Eukaryota; kingdom Metazoa; phylum Arthropoda; class Insecta; order Lepidoptera; family Noctuidae; genus Mesoligia; species Mesoligia furuncula. The sequence continues at coordinate 3,114,782 of OU744791.1, read as the reverse complement.
ATGATCACCCATCCACAGACCAACCGCGGCAAGCGTAGCTTAACCTGATCAATCGCCCTGTGCTGCAGTTATTATTTAGCCACGGACCCCTGACTCATCACTTTATCTACTTATAATTTTAAATTTTTATTATTATTTAAGCGTGTTTTGATTTTTTAATTTAATGTGTACAGTTTGTTCTTTTTACAACGCCAGATAATTTTATCGGAGGAATAATTTTAAATTTTTGACAGTTCTTCCAGACAAAAACTGTCAGACGTCAATTTTATTCCACGAATAAAAAATATCTGCCGATTGAAAAATCAGCCCTTACTCTAAATTATTATTTGGCATGAGTGGCGCTTTAATGGCGACATTAATTTAACACACGTAGAAGGTTTCGCGTTTCGTTTGATGAACATATTTTAATTTCATTAAAGTTATTATTTATTTATTCATTTACATATTTCTAAAATAGCGTCTTGCAGGTCATCTGTACTTAAAAAACTGTAGCGCAGGGGACATATACCGGGTCACAGATGATAATATTGCATCATTGAAATTAAAAAGAATAATGTGAAAATTCTCACACCCGTGTCTTAAATTAATATTTCCGTTGTAGCGGCACGTTGTGTAAACTATTGAATTAAAACATGCATTTACATAAGTGTGTTCATTGAGCTCAAGAAACGTAAAGATCACAAATAAAACAATACTCTCATCAGATAAACGTTTACTCATGTTTTTACTGTTTTTCAGGCATACACACATATTTAAGCACACAGTCGGCACGCTTAATCAGCCAAACTTTTAAGGTTGGTGTGTGAACGTTCACGTTTACATAATAAAATTGATAAGCGATGAATTTTCACTAAGATCGAAAATGACTGACCTAAGTATGAATATACCCAGAACCTCAGTAAAACAGAATCCATAATGAACTGGCAGTCATACTAAAACCTTGAGTCTCATGAAAAGCGTAGCGATAGCTTTTGAGAGGCGAACATAACACCGACAGTAAAGCAGCTACATGAAAGCGATGAACCGAGGTATTCGCACAAAGACAAAAAAAACCTCCGCGAAACTCATCTCATTAATAAAAAGCTGCCTCGATCACTCTATGTGCCACACAGGATATTTGAGAGGCTCAAAGTTTCAGTTGTCTGTGTGGTGCCGGACTTAAAGAATAGCACCACCACATACTTCCCGTGGGTCTCGTAAAAGGCGACTAAGGGAGACCGGAGAATGGGCAGCACCGTTCTCTATGCATTCCACCACCATACTATACTGCGATCGCCAACCCGCCTGCCAAGCGTGGCGATTATGGCAACCCCCCCCCCCCCCTTTTTTGAGGGAGGCCTATGTCCAGTATGCTCTTTGCTTCTGTCACGGCTTTTTGCGAAAGCTTATAAAACACTCGTTTGATTAAATAAAAAACCCTACTTCTATGAAAATCTTACTTATGTAATGGGAAAATCCTTTAAATGTTTGATAGAACGATCCCTTTCATTTTGAGAATTCAACAATTTATTATTTATAAATGATAAATGATTTATTTCTGTAAGTAGGTTTTTACAAACACTTTTACACGTCATCATATTTTTTAAACTAGATGTGGTCGGCGTTTCCTATCTGACTACTCTGAGAAGAAAGGCCGAAACAAACTCAGAGTTCACAGTCTCTTTTAAAGTCCAGACAAAATCTTGGTCAGATCGTGTGAAGACCATGTAGATTGATGTCTGAAATGGTCTTTTGAGGAAAGAACAACACAGATTGAGTGGACCTGTCCAATCAGTGCACGCATTTGTCAAAAATCGTGCAGCTCAACTCACAAATTGAGGAGCTCAACGATTCGACGAACAATACCAAAGAAAGGACATTTGGGTAGGCCGCGTAAATTACTCAAACTGCCAGATCATGATTAAAACTAAGAAGGAAAACAGAAAAAAAAAAATATATATATATATCTTTATATCTTCTATATATATTCACATACCAAGACCCCTCCGTGCCTCGGCACGTTAAGCCGTTGGTCCCGGCTGCCATACGTGGCTCTTTGACATTCGTTACGGGTCGTCAGTAACCCGAAAGTCTGACGATCAGTCTTACCAAGGGATATCGTATTACCCAGTAACTGGGTTGTGGAGTTCAGATAGGCAGTCGCTCCATATAAAATACTGGTATTCAGCTGCATCCGGTTAGACTGGAAGCCGACCCCAACATAGTTGGGAAAAGGCTAGGCAGATGATGATTATGAAGTTATGGATTTTGTTGTATTGAAAATCATAGTCATTCTAGTCAGTCAGTTCTAGTTTTTTAACATTAGGGTGCATATTCTGATTGTCATTAAAGTAACCGACGTCAAAACACACTACTACCCAAGTTCGCAAGCACATTCGCAAGAAGCTGACAGTATCATCACAACGGTAATATTTTCACATTGTCTTATTTCTTTAAAGTATATTCGTGTATTTATTTGTGCTTATACTTCTAAGTAATTAGTTATATACATATATTATATTTATAGTCTTGATAGGTATATGCGTATATATGTATATTATATTTAAAATATTTATTCCTCAATTTTCATGATTGTACCTACCACTGTTTGTCTCTGCATCACCCCAAGGTTGACTAATAGAAAATTCCTATGCATTCAGTCCGCTTCTGTACATTTGTTGTATGCTTAAAGTATTAAAGTCTTGGCGATAAAATTAGGTGATATACAAAAATATGTTCAAAAACTTATTTTGTAATTTCGGTCAAGATACATTATATCGCTCTCGCTCTGCCTTTTATGTGTCGTGTGCCTTAATCCAGCGTCTAATGAAATTAGTAGCTACACTGGTCCGCTTGATGACAGGAAGTGTACACACTGCACTACACTTCCGAAACTAGGCCTGTGCTGTGACGTGAATTAATTACTCGTAAGTTAATGGATGGTGCAGGTAAGGACAACTTTAGATTCACATTGAGTTGAACATTTTGGGTAGGTTTGGAGTGTTATGTTAAGTTTAGGGCAAAAGTATATACCACGCCACTCAGAAAGTATTGCGAAAAAAAGTTTTTATGTATGAGGCTGGCCAGTTATAATCTATTTTAAAAATATGATTATTTGTAAGTAAAAATAGGTACGTTCCAATTTCAAAATTACCCTCCACATTGTTTGGGAACTAATTTAAATTATCGTGTCTCATTAAAAAACTGGCCAAGTGCGAGTCGGACTCGCACACGAAGGGTTCCGTACCACACATGTTTGTTGTATGGGAGCCGCCCTTAAATATTTATTTTATTTTAATTTTATTATTTATTATTAAAGTTAAAATACAACTGAGTATTTTGTGAATATTTCAAGTGCCTACCTGTTGCCATTTTTGATATCGAGCAAAAAAGGGAAAAAAAATCGCGTTTCTTGTATGGGAGCCCCCCTTAAATATTTATTTTATTTTGTTTTTAGTATTTGTTGTTTTAGCGGCAACAGAAATACATCATCTGTGAAAATTTCAAATGTCTAGCTATCGCGGTTCTTGAGATACAGCCTGGTGACAGACAGACGGACAGACGGACAGACAGCGAAGTCTTAGTAATAGGGCTCCGTTTTGTAACCTTTGGGTACGAAACCCTAAAAATGGATCTGCGCCGGGAACATTTTCGCGCTACGTTTTTTTCAAGTGTCGCCTGAAACCCCACGAATCGTACGATAGACTTCAAATGGCATTCTTGGATGAAGGCCCTTCGAAGGCAACCGTTATCGTTGGTATAAAGAATTCAAGCGCGGTCGACTAACTTTGGGGGATGAAGAATGAAGTGGCCGCTCTTTAACGGCTGTTATGGAAGAAAACGTGCTAGCAGTGAAAAAATTAATTCAAGACAATAAGCGAGTTATGTATCAAGAGATTCAGCACATAATGCAGATTGGATCGGGAAGCCTTCACGAAATTCTACACGTGCATCTTTGCGTGAGAAGGATAGTTTCACGCTGGGTGCCGCACAACCTCACCGATTCTCAGAAGCAGGCCCGGGTGGAATGGTGCCGTGATTATGACAAACAATTTTGAAGCAGGCTCGTCTCGGCATATTTACGACATCATTACAGGTGATGAGTCTTGGATTTATCAATACGATCCAGAAACGAACTGCCAGTCGACGGTTTGGGTGTTTCAAATTAATCAACGCCTACCAAAGTGAAGCGATCTAGAAGCGGGAGGAAGATTTTGATCGCGAGCTTTTTCAATTTGTCTGGTCACTTGGTGTCAATTCCTTTACGAAACCAGAGAAGCATCAACGCTGAATGGAATACTACCAAATGCTTGGCAGAAGTTTTCTCTTTTGTGAGTAACAAGCGACCAAACACAGGGCTCCGCGGGCTACTGCTCCACCACCACCACCACCACGCTCAAAACGAGGGACTTCCTGCACAGCACGCCGGTACGACGGTCAAACTCCTGGGTCACCCTCCTTACAGCCCTGACCTAGCACCGTGCGACTTCTTTTTATTCCCGAAAATAAAAATCAGCTCAAAGGGGTACAATTTTCGTCGCCGGAAGATGCGCTATCAGCATTCGAGCAGGCTGTAAACGAAATGTCTGCGGCAGACAGGAAAAAGTGTTTCGAAAACTGGTTCAGACGCATGAAACTTTCTATAGAGGCTAGCGGAGAGTACTTTGAAAAGATTTAATAAAAAATATTCACCTATAGAACATTTATTTTTATTTTCGCAAAACTCTCCGAGTGCCCCACGTAGGTATGTTGTTTATAATAATTTAACACAATAGTGTAAAATGTCTAGAATAGAATGGTTATGCTTACGAGAGGACGTTTCCAAGCTGTCATTATTTGCTTTTTTTACATAATATATCTACTCTAGTTCACCTTTTCACACCTCTCTATAACTTAAAAATGGCTTAGGTTTAAGCAATCACCAGATATAAAGAAATATAACGCCCAAAAAATCATAAGTACTTACCAGAATTTAATCCCCATTGTAATATGAAATTATCACCAATAAACGTAAACTCTGATATCCTAAAAAAGGCAAGTATCTTCAGGATAATCGCTGAGCTACCCAAAAAGGTCACGCATGCACCAAATATGTACTCGAATTTTATTTAAAAATTTCATCCAAATATGTTACACAATTTTATCCTAATAAAGTAAATTAATATACAAAAATCATTGTTTACCCAAAAAATATAAATGAAGTTCTAAAGGTTCACCGATTCTACCGTAAAATGTTTACTAAAGGCTGAGCTTCTTAGAGCTTTCAATAAAATAACGGCCACAAAAAAAAATAGTTTATAAACCATATATGTTTTATTTCTACATACAAATAAACTTAAAACTTAATAAGGCAGTCCTTAGTGTAATTTTAAAATTTTAATGAAGAGTGGATCTTCAGAAAACTTTATCTTAGTGATAAATGAGTCTTCAAACAACCAACATTAAAACAGTAATTTGTATAGCCATAATTATTTAAAAATATTAATGAAGAATCAGTCTTCAAATAACATAACATCACACTCCTTTGTATGGTAACAATTGTTTTAAAATCTTAACGAATAAATCAGTCTTCATAAACATAAAATACAATTATTTTGTGTAGTTATAATCATTTTAAAATCTGCCGCGAGACTCGACTAATTTGCCATCAATATAATATACTTGGTTATTTGCATACATTTTATGGCAAACGTAGTGATATATTTGGGTAGTAATGCCACAAAACTTTGGTAGTTAAAATTTGGTGCACGTGTGGCCTTTTTGGGTTATGAAAAGTTTTTGTAGTGCAGTCATGACTTACATAGCCCGAAAGATTTTGGTACAGGTTTCATTTATTTGTACATATTATATTTTTTTTTGGATGAGGCTGTTTAGGGTAACGATTGTTTTTTTTGGTGGTCATTCAATTTCATCCCCTTAAAAATCGCCCAATATACCTACTATCCAGAATAAATTTTCCTATCTTGAAGACAAGTTTTATTTAAAACTAGCTGCGTCCCGCGGATTCACCCGCATGAGTCTCGATCCCGATTCCCGTGAGAATATCGGGATAAAATCTATCCTTTGTCCTAATCCAGGTCATAATCTACTCAGGTTCCAAAATTCATCTAAATCCGTTCAGCCGTTTTGGTGTGAAAGCGTAGCAAACAAACATACTTCACGAAATATTTTGCTTTTAATTATAAAAAGACTACTAACTAATTTATAAACAAACTACGAGTAATATTAATTACTCGTAGTTTATTTATAAATTAGTTTAGACAATACAACATTAAAACCTCAGTCTTCGCCAGCAAATAAAAAGCATTCCCGCAGTAAAAGAATAGGAGTTTTATTTGTCCATGTGGAATTAACCCCATGCCTTCTATTTGCGATAGTGGGGTCTCATTACCGATGTGCATGCATAAAGAGCACATCTCCATAATAAGGCACGCATAAATGTCTCTAATAACAAAATGACGGTCTGTTTTTGTTTTGTTGGAACTTTTTTCGTATGTACCTAATAATACACTTTGTATTATTTTGGTCTGGTATGTTAATGGGTTGTTTCGTTGTGTTCAATGCGTTTATGTAGTGACTATGACTTCGGCCTGTTTTTGTCAGCGTATTGTGACCGTGTGGCAAAATCCGTGCTTATCATCATGATCATCAGCCTGCAGCAGTCCACTGCTGGATATAGGCCTGTCCTATTGCACGCCATTCAACTCGATTTTCGACAACTCTCACCCAGCTGCTAACAGGCATCCTGCGAAGATCGTCGCTCCACCTAGACTGAGGGTTTCCTACCTTACGTTACCTTTAATCCGTGGTAAGCGCACTAATTTTATAAAGGCGAAAGTTTGTGTGTGTTTATATGTTTGTTACTTCTTCACGCTCAAACGCCAAGACCAATTTTGATAAAATTTTGTATGGAGGTAGCCGACACCTTGGATTAACATATAGGCTACTTTTTATCCCGATATTCCTGCGGGATCGACATCTACGCGGGTGAAACCGCAGCTAATTAACAATAAATTACATCTAAAGCCCAACTTATATAAGAATATTTGTATATTTCACACTCAATCATGTTTTAATAGATTTGTATTTAATTAGGCACACAGGTAAACTAGGCCTGAGTTAACATATGAGACTCATTTTCCGGGTACATGGAGTAATATCCCCAGAATGCGAGTAAAACAGCGGGTTACAACGAGTTCCTAACAAAGCCTTCATATAAATTACAAAGTCTATGTAATATTCCATTTAGGCAGTTTACTACGAAGCAAAACAGTTCCATTACAATATGTATTGAGTACATAGGTACCTACTCATTTGAGTATTCATGTACTCAAATGTTTATTTCCTGTAAAGAAGATTTATTATACCCAACGGTAGTAAATGTCATCACTTAATGGTTCTCTGACATTTATACGAAGGATGTACCTAAATCTGTTATTTAGATTGGATTTAAACATTTTTTGTTTTTTCTAATAAACTAATGCATTAAGGGGCTAACATGACCTAAAGCGCGGTCACAGTCGGACTGCATAGAAAAGAAAGAGAAGCGCGATGACACAACGCTGGTAATTTATTGCGAAATGTGAAGCAATTATTTAATCACAAAAAATCTATTGTTTGGACAAAAAAATTAAAACACTAGTATTTTAGTGTGTTGCTTGTAGAATAATCTGACAAAAAATCAGAATGATTGTATGTATATCAGTATGGTATTTATTGTAAAAAGAAAGCTTTTATAGGTATCTTCATGATTTTTTTGCTATCGTATCAAATTAGTTGTATTATGTTTTCAACACACTATCTAGGGGAGGTAAGCCTAAAACGGGTAGCCCGCCTAAAACGGGTATGCTTTTTAAATTGCGCACCGTTATTGCTAATAAGAATGTGTGCGTGCAGTTCGCGGACCCTGCCGCTCGCCAATCACAGGAAGTCGGCGCGCTTCTCTGGCGGACACGAGTTCACGGTAAGATAAGAAAGAAGTTTTTTGCTATTTCCACTAAAAAAAATTGAGTTACATTACTTTTGAATACTCGAAAATGGTTTACAATATGTACTTACTAGTTTTGTGTTATTATTTTGCAATAAATAGACGTTTTATTTGTGTAATAGGTTGGCGTTTATTATTTGGGTTTTAAGGATATGAGTCGATTGAAAAAAATACATGCTTGTGGGCAAAAGGGGTAGGGGTAAAGCGGGTGCCCGTTTTGCCCATACCCGATTTGCCTTGTATAATTTCATTGACTGCTTATTAGTTCTTTTATTTTTGCAGATGGTTAATAAATGCAAAAGAAATACTGCAAATGCATCGTGGGATGAGGCAGTTATGAAGCTTGCGATAGAAGAAGCTCTCAAAACTTCCGTCAATGGTGCAGCAAAAAAATATGGCATCAACTTTTCGACTTTACAGATACATGTAAAGAAAGGCTGTCAAAAAAAATCTAGGAAGATTCACAACAGTTTTTACAGCAGCTCAAGAATTAGAGCTAGTTGAGTATCTATTTCATATGGATTATCTGTTTACGTTGCCAACTCATTACGTTGTCTACAAAGTGCCGTAACCATTCCAAGGATACTGGTCCATTGATCCAACCATTATCACTGCAAGTAGCTGATGATCCTGGTGGAGCTCCATCTGAGTTATGATTGTTATGAAACAGTTCTAGTCATTGATTGACGTTGACCTAATGTAATTCAGTCCCTACCCGCTTTGCCCAAAAGCCCTACCTGCTTTAGGCCCCCCCTACGGGCAAAACGGGTAATTCGAATGGTAAAGATTTTTGTTATTTTTTTATTCTTAATGTACAAAACTACTAAATATGTCATTTATTTTATAGTCCTTGATAACTAAACATTTCAAAATGTACAAATAAATGTTCAATTTGTATCTATAAACTGTTTTTATTTATCATCAACCTTAGCATACCCGTTTTGGGCTACTCTCCCCTACGTAGCATATATCCTGAAGAATATCATATATTTTTCTGATTGTGTTTACTGTAGTCGATCGTATACTTTTATTGTTTCTAAAACTTGCGTTTTTTGTGTTTAGGGCCTGTAAGCCCCATAACAGTAGGTGCGACTGCTTCGTAGGATTAGTAGTCGCAAGCGCTAACGCTGATCATGAGGTCCTGGGCTCGATTCCTATGTCGGGCAAAGTGTTATTGGGTTTTTCCATATGGAATTTCTCAGTAGCAGCCCGGGGTCTGGATTTGTGCCCGGTTGATTGCCATCAGGGTTTGCCCTGATGGCAATCAACGATGGGGGTGAGCCTATTTCCATAGGCTCATAGGCCTTTCCCCACCGGTGGGTTCTCGCATTGTCGACGCAGGGGGCTCAGTAGCCGTGGCTTGGTCAGCCACGGTGAAGCGAAGAGGAACCCGAGGAGGGGCCGCTCTGGGCTTTTGCCAAAAAGCCGACGATGTAGCGGCCAACAAGTAGGTTGCGGTGTCGCTTGGGCGACATCGCAACTGAGGCGGGCCGCAATGTCGTATGGGAGGCACAGCGGCTGCGGGTTTGGGGCCGCGGCGGGAGAGGAGCGCCGGTATTGCGTTGCACTGCTCTCCCTACCTTCCGCGGCCTTGACGGGGTCGCCACCGTCCGATGGCGGACGCGGTGGGCCACAGGGGATGAGTGTTGGTATGACGTTGGCCGCTTTCCCTATCCTCTGCGGCCGAAAATTGGCAGACGGCGGGGCCAATGACCTGACCCGTCGTAGGGGGACCAAGAGTGCCCAGACACGGGGTCGTCTGGCGCCCTTGTGCTGGTTTGGTCCCTGGGGTGGTCACGGCGTGCTATGTGTTCTGGTGCGACGGTGATAGGGAGTACTCCCCACAGGAGGGTCCGGTGACGGACAGCCGCGGCGGGTTCACGGATGAGTGCTAACGCGTGCCCGTGTTCGCGCCGTAAGCGGCAGAGGAGGACAACTTGGAGTTTTAATGGGTTAGAGTCTCACATGACTGTACTATCTCCCCGTGGCAGTGCAGAATGCATGAGCATTTCTGCACGATAAAAAAGGCTCAGCCCCTTTGACATGTAACCTTAAGAAAATATAACTGGCGAAATATGGTTGTAGGTACTATAGGTACACTTCTGCCTAACCCTTCTGGGAGTACAGACGTGATATTATGTTACATAAAGTCTTTTCAAGCTTATGGTTCAAATTAATATTATTTCAAGTTAAACAAATATCAACTTAATTTTAATGGTACCTAATTAAGTTGATTTCAGAATGACTAGCACTATTGGAAAAGTTATAAAAATGTTTGAAGTTGTAGCGTAAACTGAACTTTATTGTGTAGGATTTAAAGTAATTTTTCCATAAACTCTTATTTGTTTACATTTTTGGCAAATAAATAGCGAATTCAGATTATGGTAATAGGTACAGTCGTCACTAAACACGAGAATCTACTTCGGCCTGTACAGAAATTGAAATATTTCATTTTACATAAACCTACATAACGGGCACTTATGAAACGTCAGAAGCTAGGTGCACGGTTCCAATTGGCCGTTTCCTATGGAGAAGAGCCGGAAAGAAACTCCACGGTTACTCTTTTAAAAATAACTGAAAGAAAGAATGAAAATAGGTTTATTTTCGGTAAACATGAAGCAGAGAAAGAACACATAATTAGTGACTAAACGAACTTACCTGTAAGTGAAGTCAATTTTTTTTTTTATAACGACCAAACAACTTAAATCGTAAATAAGCAGCATAATTATATTTTGTGCGCAATAATGGCGGAGCACTAAAATGTGAATAAAGCATTGATGGCAAACTGACAGCGAGTAAATAGCATCCGTCTTAATCTTAAAGAGGTTTAAACTAAAATGCATAAGAGTAGACATTATAAAATACTAGCTGCTCACCGCGGATTCACCCGCATAACTTTCGATCCCGTGGGAATATCGGGATAAACAGTAGCCTATATGTTAATCCAGGGTGTCAGCTACCTCCATACCAAATTTTATAAAAATTGGTTCAGCCGTTTGAGCGTGAAGAAGTAACAAACATATAAACACACACACTCACAAACATTCGCCTTTTTAATATCACTGTGCTACTACAAGTGTACTATGCTAATCTCTTCGGACGTGGCTAAAGTATAATTGTCTTTTACAATGTTATCAATTTACAGTACCTATTAATAGGTATGGGAGAACAGCTTCCAAAGCAAGACCTCTTCTTATAATTAAAAAGGAGGCAAAATTTCACCACGATGTATTCATTAATAAAACAATTGAGCCGCATAAAATCATACTTGCAAAACATTGTTTCTTCTGCTCAGTATATTTTATATCATGTAAAGGGCTTACTAAATTCCGAATCAATGAATAAACATGAACGGAGAGAATTCGATTTGCGAACAAAAGGGCGACGATGAAAAATATCCAAAAATATAGTGAGGCAGTTTGAAAAAACCTGTCAAGTGCGAGTCGGACTCGCGCACCGAGTGTTCCGTACTTTGTAGGTATGTAAACAGTTTGTCACGGGTTTTTTTTTAATGTATCTACAAATTTACGGTTTTTGGATTTTTCCCTTTACAAGTGCTACATGATCTTGCTTCTTGCCAAATTTCATGATTCTAGGTCAACGGTAAGTACCTATAAATTTTGATTCCCTTGAGAGTGTCGAAATAAACTTTTTTTTGCGGCATAAACGGCCGTATCTTTTTTTTACGTTATCTTAGAAGTTTGATTTTTTCAGAGCTTTAAGGGACTGTAGACTGAGTATATGGTTTCAATTTCAACTCAATACCTCCACGCGTTCCCGAGATAAAGGCTCTTGACAGACAGACAGATAGACGGACAACAAAGTGATCCTCTAAGGGTTCCGTTTTTTCCTTTTGAGGTAACCGTAAAAACGGTGCGGATAGATTTTCATTCGATTTGTTTTTCTTACTTTCCTATACGGATTAGAAATTTTTAGGCAACTGGATAGATTGAATTCAAATGAAGAACTAAAATACTTTTTATTCATTATGCAGACGTGGCTAATATTGCAAAGCCTTGACCAAACTATGCCACAGAAACAGGTTGGTCTTAGGGCCTTATCACACTCGATACGACTCGCTTGCAAATGGTTAGTGTGATAAGGCCCTTAAGGGGCTTGCAGGACCTAAACGCGAAAAACGCAAGTTTTGTAAACAATAAAAGTATATGATATGAGGTATAGGACTGGCCCGTTGGTCTAGTGGTTAGTGGCCCTGACTGCTATGCCGGAGGTCGTGGGTTCGTTTCCCACCCAGGACAAATGTTTGTGTGATGAGCATGATCATTTGTTCTGTGTCTGGGTGTAATTTATCTATAATATGTATGTATTTAGAAATATATAAGTATGTTTATCAGTTGTCTAGTACCCATAACACAAGCTCTGCTTAGCTTGGGACTAGACGGCGTTGTGTGATAGTTGTCGAATATATTATTATTATTATACTAGCTTCCGCCCGCGACTCCGTCCGCGCGGATGTCGGTCTTCGCGTGGATGGTTTATTTCTCCATTTTGAGTAACTCTGACAATGACATCTTATAAATATCTATTGGACCCAAATATGGCTAAGCCTATAATAATTAAGGAGATCCCTCTATTGAGCTACTGCTGTTGAGCTCGCGTTCTGTAGTAAGTTTTTTTTTCATAGTAATTCCGACCTTGAAAAGTAGCATGTAGCAGTAAATTACTGACAATGACGAAAAGTTTGCAATAATAAAAAAGTGATCGTGACAATGCGACAGAAAGTTAATTGAGAGCTTCAGCATACACAACATTGTTAGTGAGCTCGTCCGGAATATGAACATGAAGATTTCTTGGACTGCTCACATGGGAAAGAGCTACGTAAAGTTGCCCGTGTGAAAAACAACTCGCGGTAAGATCTACGCCAGCAACTCCTAGGGTCTGACCTTGAGCCTTATTTATTGTCGTGGCGTAACACAAAGCTACAGGAAACTGTATTCTCTTAAATTGAAATGGAAAATTATCCACTACGGGTAATGCAACGTGTGTTCGCGGTTCTACAGAACAACGTCTATGAATAAAACCGAAAAATAAGATTTTTTTTTTTCTACGTATTTTTCCAGGATAAAAAGTATCCTATTTTATGCCCAGGATAATAAGGTATAATTATACCAAGTTTCATCGAAATCGAACCGTTAGTTTTCACGTGATGCCTGCATATACAGACAGACAGACAGACAGACAGACAGACAGACAAAAATTTTTTTAATCACATATTTTGGTTTGGTATCGATCCAGCAACACCCCCCGCTATTTATTTTTTCAATATTTTCAATGTACAGAATTGACCCTTCTACAGATTTATTATATGTATAGATTATTATTATGATAGACTACAGTAAACAAAATCAGAAAAATACATGATATTGTTCAGGATATATGCTAGATTGTTAGTGTGTTGAAAACATAATACAACTAATTTGATACAATAGAAAAAAAACTTTCTTTTTACACTACTAATATACATACTATAATTCTGATTTTTTGTCAGATTATTCTACAAGCAACATACTGAAACACTAGTATTTTAATTTTTTAGTCCACACAACAGATTTTTTGTAATTAAATAATTGCTTCATATTTTACAATAAATTACCAGTGTTGTGTCATCGCGCTTCTCTTTCTGTCCTATGCAGTCCGACAGTGACCGCGCTTTGGGTCATGAAAACCCATTAAGGGGATAGCGCGAGGGTAGCCCCTTAAAGCGCGAGGGTTGCCCCTTAAAGCGCCTTAGCCCGCAAAATTCCGATTTTCTTACATTTTTTTGCAATTTGCAGGTCAGTGTCAGGTTGTATGTTGAACATATGTCAACTGTTTTTTCTCTTGACTGTACTTACCTGTCAAAAAGAGTTAGAAAAAGAGTAAGTGAGTAAGGGGATCAGACCTAGTTGTAGTAGATAAGACAGAAATTAAAACAGAAGAATAACTAGCATCCAGTCATCCAGTGTTCAGGGGATCAGCCGGTCGATTCTCTAAAAATCTCACCGTGAAAACTTAGGTGAAGTGAGTTTGTTTTTGCTTTATAATTGACACTATTGACAGCTCACTCCACGCTCACTTCACCTAAGTTTTCACGGTGAGATTTTTACAGAATAGCATCGCAGACCGGAATAAATTAATATGATTCCCGATCGTAAGAAGTATGTATTTACAGAATTATTTATTTATTATTTCTGAAGTATCAATCAATAGGGTGATATGAAGTTAGGGGGTTGTCTTGCTGATTTTAATGATTATAATTATTTAAAGACGTGATTGCGGATCATTTTTTGTTCAACAACATGACACTCTGTGTCTACTATCTTTTGTAATTTTGACGTTCGAAAAATGCTGATTCTCAGCTTAGTTTGTATAAATGACCTTTGATTTTGATTTTCACTGACCCGTAAATTGCAAAAAACGTAAGAAAATTTTAATTACGCGGGCTACCCTGACGCTTCCTTCTTCATTCATTACACTTCTTTTAAACTTATTCAAAGAAGAACTGTAGTTCTGGTGTCGCTTAATTGCAGAAGCGTTCGTGAATGAAAGTATGTACCTAGGTACATATAAGTAAAAAATACAGGGCTTTACTTTGTACGCATTAGATTTTTTTTTTATTAAGGTGCACTTAAAGCTGCAGAAAAAAAAACCAGTCAAGTGCGAGTCGGACTCGCACACAAAGGGTTCCGTACGACAAGGCATAAAACGCCGAAAAAAACGTTTCTTATATACCCCTTTAAATTTTAACTTTTTTTATGGTTATTATTTGTTGTTATAGCGGCAACAGAAATACATCATCTATGAAAATTTCAACTGTCTAGCTATCATGGTTCATAAGATACAGCCTGGTTACAGACAGACAGACAGACGGACAGTGGAGTCTTAGTAATAGGGTCCCATTTTTACCCTTTGGGTACGGGACCCTAAAAAGAAACAAATATTTTATGAAATCTGAATATTATCTAAATGCAATTATTTCTTCTTTTATCCCAAATTCATATGAAATGTCATTACAATCGTATCACGAAAAAACAATAACAACATCGCCATAATTATCACTGAGCAAACCACTTGAATCAGTGTAGCTGGTAGCTGTCCAAGATTTGATAAATACCTTCACACCGCCATCTATATAATTCTCCGGAGGTTTTCTGTCAAGATTAGAAGGATTAATGGTACGAGTAGGATATTTGTCTTGTCTCAAACGCACTACTCAATGGACTGGGCAGGGGCAGAATGATTCATGACCCTTGCCGAAGAAAAAGAACTGAGATGGATTTTTGTTAGCATTTCGTGAATGGAAATTATCGAGACCTAGACCTATTTAGGCTTTGAGAGACGTTCAAATGCAGCGATAAAGGTTACAAGAACGTTTAAGAAGGGTTCGGTTTGGACCGATTTCTGTCGTTGATGTAAAAGTAATGGGTTTCTTTTTTTGTAGGCTTAAGTATTTTTCGAATAGGTATAATTATGTTTAACCCTAGAATGCTTTATCTTATTTTATCACCGCTAATTACTAATTGGCAGGCTACTTAATGATTTAATCTAAATTGTGTTAGACAGTTTTACTAAAATTTAAGAAT
Organism: Mesoligia furuncula; assembly: GCA_916614155.1. NCBI lineage: Eukaryota > Metazoa > Arthropoda > Insecta > Lepidoptera > Noctuidae > Mesoligia > Mesoligia furuncula. Next base: position 3,099,233 of record OU744791.1, on the reverse strand, counting down.
CTTTAAACGAAATAGCAGGCAAGCGTTCTACCTTTCTTAAATTAGGATTTTTTTTTCAGAGATGTGCTTATTAGTACATAAATTAATCTTAAATATAGTATCCTTACGTTGGCTAAAATGCTTTTTGTAAAATGTAAGTGTAATAATAACCATGTAAGTTTTTTGATCTCGACTGTAGGTATATTATTTTATAGTTTACTTAGCATAATTATGTTTTAGCACGATATTTTTTTTACAAAATTTGTAATCCATTGTTAGAAGAGAACAACTACCGACAAACTGTTATGCAGTTTGGCATACTTTATGTAAACACAGATTTTGAATAAATAAATAAAGCCGACCTTTTCTTTTTTTTTTTTTTGGGAGGGATATTATCAAATAACTTCTATTAACGAGCTGCCCATTGATCGCCGTACGCAAGCCCGCGTCTACGGTGGCCGGGAATCGGCTATCGATTCCCGACGCCATAAGGCCGACCCTAGAGTTATGGATTTTTGTTCTTCAACTGGCTTTTCATTATTTAAACAAATGATCTTCATGGTTATTTTTTTCATAAAGTAAAAAATAAACCAATGAAATAATAGAAACCAATAAGCGTAAAATTATGAATAACTAGCTGTGCCCCGCGGTTTCACCCGCTTAAATGTCGGTCCCGTGGGAATATCGGGATAAAAAGTAGCCTATATGTTAATACAGGGTGTCAGCTACCTCTATACAAAATGTTATCAAAATTGGTCCAGCCGTTTGAGCGTGAAGAAGTAACCAACATATAAACACACACACACCCCCACCCACACACACTCGCACACTCACAAGCTTTCGCCTTTATAATATTAGTGTGATACCCGTTACTCCACGCGAGACTGGATCACTTTTTTTATACTTTATTTATTTATTTTATTATTTATGTACACGCAGTACATAGGGATATGACATAATTATAATTTGAGTACAAAGGCACTGCTTATTTCTTAAGAAATTTCTTCCAGCAGACCTGCGAAAGGAGAAATAAAAAAAAAGAAATGTAGGCAATAGTTACTTGTTTACTTGTTACTTTCATTTAGGTATCGTCTAGTGTTAATGAAAACGGGCAGAAGACTCTTATTTTGACAGCGGCTGCTCTGCCTAAAACCCTAAATCACTAATTAACACAATAAAAGTGAACAAACATTTTACTGGCAATAAATAAATAAACAGTTCTAAGAGATTCAATTCAAACATAAAATAGCATTCGAACCATAAAACAAGACCAAAGTCTTTCTTTGCGAAGTCTTTCTTTTTCAAAAGTAACTCGAAAGGTGCTCGAAACTCGAGATCTCAGGTAAAGACCCGGGCAAAGTCTCGAAGTCGAGAACGCTCGCATCATTTGTTCCGCAATCTTTAAAGGCAAATGCAGCAGTGAGTTATTTTTCCTCAGATCGTTGGTGGAAACGTAGTGTATTGTCGAACAATTTACTTGTTTGCACTTTCCACTTTTTTCTCTGACTGGTAAAATAACGGAGGTAGTTGAAAAGCGTAAGCTTGTGAATTTCTGAATTTTGGTTGGAACGTTTTGTTATTGTTGTCTTTAGAAAAGCTTGAAGTTTGCCTTAAAATTTTATTCAACAATTTCATCGCCGCTTATTTAAAATTAACCACTGTGTTTTTTTCCATTTTCCGCACCATTTTCTTACCCAAAAATCAAAACCCAAAAACGTTGCGGGCAGCGTTATAAAATAAACATGTGTTCACATTTCATTCAGATTCGCTCAACTTCATGCATCCGCGCGTTGATGCTCATATCGTATTTAAACGGAGTCCGACCTCTCAGGAGGCTTGGAACCCCTGAATAAGTAAATTTGTTTTCGACTAAATCCCGCGGCACGAAACTTTGATCAGGGTGAAAGGTTAGGACAGATATTGAAGTTATTATTTTAATGCTTGATTTTCGAGGTTGTTGACTATTTGGTTTAGCATTTACACCTACGCACTGGGGCCGCGTAGTAAATTATAGCCCACTTCCTCTCACAGAGAGGAGGCCTGTATCCCAGCAGTGGGAACATTATAGGTGACTTAATATGTGAAATGTGATATGTTTTGCTTGGTAGAATTATTTTCTCGTAATTTAGACAAATGCAGTCTCCTGCAGACGGTGGCTTTATGTTATACAAACGTTCAAAATCTAGTCGCATTCTCCTCTCAGCGACAATTAATGTCAAATATTTGACAAAAGTATAGGGAAATTAGAGCTGTTTTTGACAGATTGAGACTGAGATCAGACTGTGAACGTATTTAAAATTATGAGAATTGCCCCTCAGAATTAAGGAGCCTTGTCATGTAAGATGGGACTATAGTTCGTCCAACTAACATATTTATATACAATTAATGACATGAATATTTACTTTGTAAAGTTTTTTTTATTTATTTTTTATTGTGAATGTAAGGACTATGTGGGTCATTTCTTTTTTCTGTTTTCCTTCTTAGTTGGTTTTAATCATGATCGGTTTGAGTAATTTACGCGGCCTACCCGAATGTCCTTTCTTTGGTATTGTTCGTCGAATCGATGAGCACGATTTTTGGCAATTGCGTTCACTGACTGGACAGGTCCGCTCAATCTGTGTGGTTCTTTCCTAAAAAGACCATTTCAAACACCAATCTACATGATTTGACCAAGATTTTGTCTGAACTTTAAAAGAGACTGTGACCTCTGAGTTTGTTTCGGCCTTTCTTCTCAGAATATTCAGATAGGAAAAGTCGACTTCATCTAGTTTAATTAAATATGATTGACGTGTAAAAGTGTTTGTACAAACCTACTTACAGAAAATAAATCATTTATCATTTATATGATTCTGATAAAGCTTGATAATCTACTCATGGAAAAATGATGATTTACCAACTTTATGGGGTAGATAGAAAATAATAGAAGTATTCGTGAGGAAGCCATGAAATGCTTACTTTTCAGCAGATTCAGATTCCTTTGATTTTGCAGCAAACGATGTTACAAAAAAAACGGACCGAAATCCGCGCAGGTTTCATACTAAACTTTCATAATTCGGGCTTGTACCAAATATTAAATAAACAGTGTTATTTGAAACATAATATTTGCATGCAATCACGACATTCAAGCACTAATTGCTGCGAATTGGCATCGTCATGTTCCAACTAATAACGATTGTCAAACAAATATTATTATAATATCTAGTTTAAAATTTGAAACATCATGCTTCTCTGTTAAATTTTGAGTTTGTTACGATTAAAATTTGGCGCTAATTATTAGCGACATTTTATAAAGCACTACAATTTGTAAACGTAATAATTATAATTCAATATTTTAATGTCAGTCATTTGCAGAAACACACTGGTTGTTGTTAGTTAAGTCATTGTTATTTCAAATAGATATTGTATTGTCATCACTGTGGTTTCATGATCCCCGGATAACTGTGAGAGAAAATGTGCTAATTGCTTTCATGTTTACTCTTGTTATAATTATATCAAAGTGTACAAAATATGTATATTAAGGAATACGAGTCTCCAGACTTCAACAACAACTGTAAAAAATAATAGGAAAAACACAAATTCACATAAAAATAAGCTTTATTATTTCCCCTTAGAGATCCACATTTAGCGAAACAGAAGTTAACAAACGGACAAAACATTCAATAAACAACTATTAAAACTTTCCAAATGTACTGCGCAATACTCTAACCTTCATTTTGTGTTAAGTCACTTATTTTCAGGAAAACGAGAGAGGATGTTTCGAATTTTAATATGACAGAGCTGCCTCGCTAAAATGCAGATTATAAAAATGCAAGTTGTTGGTATTAGCTCACTCACAGAATCCGCTACTCCGCATGTACCAAAATTACCTAGGACATAATTATGAGGATTTTCAGTTTATAAAATGGCACTGAGAGGGGAGCTTGAGCTCCGAAATACCAATATCATGACCAAGCAAAGGAAGCTTCATTAACAAGGAATGAAGCACGTTTGGAGGATGGTGGAACATGATGGAAAGAAACCTTGCTAAAAGTCTATTACCTACGAGTTGATAATTTTGTTATGATACTGTTACGAACTTGGGGTTCGTGACAGTAAAAACTGTCGATTTAATAACCAATAAAATGACACTTTAATCAACAACACTAATAACAACTCAAACACACTAATATAAAACACAATTGCACTACTAATCACTCTTAAGAGCGTTTACGCCGTACGGCATTTCATCCAAATTTGCAAGCCCTTATTTTTCGAAATTAATTAACCGATTTTAATGAAACTTCATACATATAAGCAGGATACAAAGGTCTAAAAAGTTAGTAGAGAAATGTCTGATTTAAAAAAAAATAACTTGAAATATCTGTTTCTATGGAAAATTTTAAATCGGTCTAATTTGGGTGTAACACTATTTTTCGAAAATGCTCTCTACTAACATTTTAGACCTTTGTATCCTGCTTATGCGTACGAAGTTTCATTAAAATCGGTTCTCTCATTTCGGAAAATAAGGGCTTGAAAGTTTGTATGAAATGCCGTACGGCGTAAACGCTCTTAAGTCGCACTTGAAGATCGCTTTCGATGTATTCGCTTGTATCGCTTATTCAACTGTGTCTCGGTCGTGGCACATCGGGGCCTTATTTAGTGCCTCAGATAGTTCTAAAACCTTCTACAGTAGAAACATCTAGAATGTTCGAGTACATACCGACCCCGACTGACCAGACATCGATAGTTCTAGAAAGTTCTGGAAAGTTCTAGCATCGAAATTTCTAGAAGGATCTTGACTCTACTAGTTCTGCTACTCGATACTAGATGACGCTAGTGGTAACTAATGTCACCATGTACCTACCAGGCATTAATTGTGGCGCGCAACAATACTAACTACTAGATACGTCAAGAAAGACGTTATTGCTTTCTAGATTACTATTTCCAAGAGCCGTACACTTTCCACGCTACATTCTACATAAGTCGCGAAGGATCGCCGGGTGCAGAAATTGGTTGCATGCAAGCATTCGAGATTCCTTCTTGCACCGGACAGAATGCAATAATGTGGGTTCGATGGGCTGCGGTGATTTCCTTTAAAGTGAGTTATCTGAAGTCACTATGCCACTGTTCACGATAAGAATGTCTATTTACATGTTTATGTGAACGACATGAAAATGCTTGAAGGTTTACGAGTTCCAAGGAGCCAATTGAAGCGAGAAGATTTGATTCAATGGGATGTAAAAAAGTGCTTCCACAAATGTGTATCAAATGTCTTTTTAGAGGCTGCTGCTGCTGGTTAAAGGCTGCTCAAGTTGATTTGAGGGTTGAACTTTCGAAGTTTGTATGTAATTATAAATCTTTAAAGAGCACCTTAGAGTAGGTAGTAAGTAAAATATTACCTACTCTAAGGTGTATAAGGATTTTTTCGATTCATCTGACTACCCAAGTAGTTGTCACGGTAAAATGACAGAAGCAACCTTAAATGGAACAAAAACCTACTAAGTCATCATCTGCCTAGCCTTTTCCCAACTATGTTGGGGTCAGCTTCCAGTCTAACCGAATGCAGCTGAATACCAGTATTTTATACATGAAGCGACCGCCTATCTGATCTGCACAACCCAGTTACTAGGTAATACGATACCCCTTGGTAAGACTGGTTGTCAGACTTTCGGGCTTCTGACTACCCGTAACGACTGTCAAAGATCCACGAATGACAGTCGGGACCAACGGCTTAACGTACTTTCCGAGGCATGGAGGGGTCTCGGTATGTAAAGATGGTCACCTAACCACAGGCCAACCGCGGCAAGCGTAGCTTAACCTGATCGATCGACCTGTGCGGCTGTTATTATTTAGCCACACGCTCCTCTAAAAAAAAAAAATGTATTTGTTAGTCACAGGTGGAAAAGCAGTTCTTATCATAATTATAAATAAAGATCGCTGTAACATATCCATAGGGCGTACAATATTTATAATTACTAATTCTAAATTATATTTTTAAATATTAGAATACAAAAACATTTAAAAATATAAAAAAATGGGAGCCATTAACATTATTAATATGTTACTATGTCATTATTACTCATTTCAAAATACATTACACAGATAATCTCATTATATTCTACCACATGGGCGCCCAAATGTTAAATAGGTTGATAAGTTTTATTAATAATAATAGGTCAAATTAGGGATGTCAGTCAGAAATAAAATAATATAAATAATGACTGAATTAAATTACGATGTCAAAGTGTCATTTAAGTAGGCATTTAAATTATAGTGGCATTTATTATAGAAAAATAAACCGTTGAAAGGTTTTCCCTAATTCTTTTTTTAGAGTTCGTTCCATACTAAAAAAAATAAAATTTAAAATTTAAAAAACCCCTGACACAAAAAAATAAAATGTAAGTAAGTGGAAAAGGATCAAATAATTTAAAAACCCCCAACTTAAAGAATCTAGGTAACGAGACTAAAACAGATAAATTCATTTGGAAGTCGGGGGACCGTTCTGTGGAATACCTTCTCTATGCTAACAGGTCCCCCGACTGCCAAATGAATTTATCTGTTTTAGTCTCGTTACCTAGATTCTTTAAGTTGGGGGTTTTTAAATTATTTGATCCTTTTCCACTTACTTACATTTTATTTTATTTTTTTTTGTGTCGGGGGTTTTTTAAATTTTAAATTTAATTTTTTATTTCATGCTTTTTGTAGGGACTATTTAATTTTTGTATTTCATTTCTTTTATTTTCTTGCGTTTTAAGATTCAGGTAGTTTGGTGTTTAATCAGGTTTTTTATCCGTCAAAAAATAATTATTCATTTATAGTTGAAGAATAATTTTGACTAAACAGACTTTTTTGTTTTATTATATCCTTTTTCTAGTTCTTCCTTTTGTTATTCAACTTTCGTATAAGTATTTCATAGCTATTAGATATCTTAGGTATTTCAGATCTAGTTTATAAAATGGGACTGCGACACTATCTGATGTAGAAATACCTACGCTTTTTAAGTAGGATAATTCCATTCGGATAATTCAATAAAAATAGTCAAACTCAGTGGTCGTAGGCACCAGTCATCACTCCACTTTCCTCATCATTCTAGAAGAGCATTGATCGGACAAAAAAATATTTTCAAGTTTTTAGTTTTCATTTCGTTAGTTAATATTCCTCATTCCCTTTCAATATAGTGCACATTATTCTACTTGTCAAGCCCTTGCATTTGATACCTATATTGAAGGTGTTGTGAAAAAAAAAAAAATTGCCATTTTGTGGTGGCGGCCATCTTGGATTTGAAATTTGTAATAGCGTATAGTATTCTACTAGTCAAGCTGTCAAGCCCTTTCATTTGATACCCATATTGAGGGAGTTGTGAAAATAAAACGTAATTAGCCACTTTGTGGTGGCGGCCATCTTGGATTTGAAATTTATCATAGTGCATAGTATTCTACTATTCAAGCCCTTTTATTTGACACCCATATTGAGGGAGTTGTGAAAAAATATGTAATCCGCCATTTTGTGGCGGCGGCCATCTTGGACCGATTTTCATCAAACATAGCTAAGAACACTCCCGACTAATTCACCTTTCAAACAAAAAAAAAAACAAAATCAAAATCGCACACACACACACACAGACACGTCAAACTTATAACACCCCGTCGTTTTTGCGTCGGGGGTTAAAAACAGAACTTTTCAAAAATGTCACCTCTGATTAAGCGATAGTCTATCTGCACAAATTATGGCCATACACCGTTCAATAACTGTGTAACTGCCATACATAAGTTTGTTCACACATCTGTAAGTTCAGCTACATAATTCTGAGTGATAAGCGAACTCTGTCGGAGTTTCTAACTAGCAGTGTAGTTATACATAGGTATGTATTTATATAGACGCTGGCGATACCCAGTTTGTAAAGCTGTCGACTAACTATGTAACTTTAAAATACATCAAATTCTACTGAAGACAAGTCTGTTCATTTTTCCTGCAAACAAACTTATTTTCGCCAACCGCATAGTCAAGGAATCTTTTCGAAAAGGAAAAAAATTAAAATATTCCTGTTTTTAACCGACTTAAAAAAAAGAAGGAGATTATGCATTCCTCCAGCTTGCAGTAGCTAAGGTACTTACGTCTACATAAACTAACGACATTTCCTTCCGGAACTAGACTAAAGTTGTTTTGTTTGTTATTAAAATATTTTCTTTTTGCCTTACGTACAGTAAGACGAATATTTGTTGAAAGCATTATACTCCATTGGCTTGGATAGTTAGCTAAAGGTAAACTAAGAATTCCGTTTTCAAATTCAAATTCATTTATTCATTTTGTTTACCTTTAGTTGATTACTCAAACCAATGGCATACAGTTTTATGAAGGTACCAGATTACTTACTCGTACAATACACACATTATACATATAAGCTCACGTCTTCTTCACATATTACTTACAAATTGTATGAAAAAATACGACCCATATCTGTAGACCTGATTTTTTAAAAAGTAAAGCCATACAGGTGATTGGAAGATGGGTGCAAAGCTTTTAGGCGAAGATAGTACGGACAATTTAGAACCATTTAAGCCATGGCTGTCTTTGACGAAGTCTTACAAATTTCTTTTTAGTAGTCTTACAAATTCCCAAAGGAGATTGTTCGGCATCCATACGTCGTTTTCCTAAGAACCAGCAAGGACGTGAATAAACTTTCTGTGTTTTAAATAATGCATATAGTCGATTGAAACTAAATTAAAATCACGGACACTTCTGAGAATTGTAAAAAATCCAAAACACTTTCGGATTTTAAGGTTATATTTAACGTTTATTACATAGCCAAGTCGTCGTTCTTAGTAGGTCCGTATCACCCAATCACAGCCAGAAGTCGATATTTCAAGAAGAAATTAGAATCCTTTGTTCACGCCAAGTTGTTAGATAAAATCAGAACAGAATACCAAGAAAATGCAATAACACAAACGTATACACACAACCAACGCAGACCGAGCACAGGATGAGGGGGGGTTAGCTAACCCCCCCGCATCATAGCTGCCAATGCCAACAGTGGCAAATTTTGCAAAAACGAGATAACGCTCTACAAAAGAAAGTGATAGCAAGATCAGTTATGTCACATGCCCGATTGAATAGATAGCCATCTTTTCGGTAGCTGCGATGATTTTGATGTTCATTAAAATATTTTATAACAACGATTGAAACTAGTTAAAACGGTCAGTGGGTCGTCTTAGAACCCTTATTTTGTGTTTTAGTTGTCTCAAAATACTACCTAGAAGAAAACACTTTACAAACCAAATAATGATGTCTGGTGATTTTATTTAAGAAATGGCCACACTCATCTCAGTCATGGCGGATTTGTTTTATTTGTTGTGTAGTCTGTTCTAACTGCTAACTTGCTTGTTGTGATTATTTCAAAATCGTATTTTCTGCCGGTATACTTTATTTTTGAATAATTCTTGGATTTACCACTATATAGACACTATATAGACTCTAGAGTGCGAAATAGACGCACTCTGTGTTGTGAAATCAACAAATTTATGAGATAGAGACTCCAGTACGAAATTGACGCTTTTGTGTTATATTATTTTGTTTTGCATACTATCCTATTTGTGCGATATGGACGCTTAAGTGTTGTGTATTCCCACAATGGCAGGAAAGGGAAATGTGAAATGCGCAAAATGTGACATAACTCCAAGAGATGATCCTATGTTTAACAAATAAAAAACTTTGACTAAGACTTTGACTTTGTTTTATTTGTTTTCTTTTGCAGAGAATTTTCATTTTGCAGTTTATGTCAAAGGATTATGCATTATTTATGTAGTGCATAATCGTCTGCAAAATGAAAATTCGTTGTAGGTTATACCTATTAGACTAAAAATAAATAGTAGGTATATCCCTCTGTTCATAATTCCCGCGCCTTACGAGTTTCTTATGGCATACACTGGAGCGCTAGAGCGCTCTCGTGTAAATTTTTTCTTTGTATGAAGTTGTCGTTCTTCTCTCGGAGTATTATGTTATGTGCACAGGATGGGGTATGCGAGTGACAAAATAAACGGACGAGACTGTCACACAGACTGTCATTACTATCAAGAACATAGATATTGGAAGTGAGACACAAGATAAGAAGGAGGCGTGGGAGAGTTGAGAAGGGAGAAACGCGTGGTCAAAGCGCGCAAACTTCTTCTTTGACGAATGGACATCCATTTGAGCTCAGACCTATAGCTCGATACATGATCATATTTCCTGAGGTTGAATATCGATGCTTTCCGCTACAAAGGGCGTAACTCCAAATCCCATACTTTTGGCAATGAGCAAAAATAAAAAAAAATAAAAACTTTTTAAAATAATTATTTTCTATCTATACTTATAAAATTGAGTTTTAGGAAGAAAGTTCTTAAATTTTGGCAGTCGTTTGCCTCATTTAATTACAATTATGTACAACAGTTAATAACGAAGTTACGATGGAGTTACACCCCTGAAATCCTAAAAAAAATGTAGATACAACCCATAATTAAGTAGCCTGGTAACAAACGTCTGCAGTAAAAACCGGTTATGTACATACAAGAGCAATTTTTATAGTTGTAAAGACAACTTTTTTTGCAAAATATGTAGATACCCCCTGTTATTATTAGTAATGCAATAACTCTATGAGCAATTTAATTAATAAGGATCGATAATAATTATTTAATAAGGATGGGTTTTAGGTATTTTTAGTATAAATAATGATTACTTGAGTAAAAATGAAATAAAAGGTTTTAAAAATCAATACGTATTTATTATTAATAGGTACATAATAGGAACGTTCTGCACATACACAACAACTAAAACTTACAACTTATATGCCGCGATTTATATAATTCAAATTATTTTTTTTATTAATTATTACGTGTAAACATAGACAAATCATAATATAATTATATTAATTGAGCTAAAAGGTTAACAATCAAAAACAACTTCTGCATTTTATCTTGGTGATATTATTCAAGTGCTCATTGATCGCTTTCAACTTCATCCTCTTCATCAGTTGGAGGAAGAGTTTCGATAATCTGAGATTGATAGGGCAGTTGTGCCCAGTGCCATTTTCACAGAGCCGTCGAGCCAGATAGTTCCACAGTTCTGTTGTTCCTATTTCCTTTTCCCTTTCCTTTTCATTTTTCCAGGAAAAGGAAAGTAATGATAATGATCTTAAACGGCTCTGTGAAAATCATCACAACTGCCCCGTCCCGGGTTTAACTCCATGGTAACTTCGTTAATAACTGTTAAACATAATTGTAATTAAATGAGGCAAAGGACTGCCAAAGTTTAAGAACTTTCTTCCTAGAACTCAATTTTATAAGTATAGAAAGAAAATAATTATTTAAAAAAGTATTTTTTTTTGTTTTTTACTCATTGCCAAAAGTATGGGGATTTGGAGTTACGCCCTTTGTAGCGGAAAGCGTCGATATTTTGTATCTTCAAACAATTTCAAAGTGTGTGACTCAGTGCCTTCCCTCATAGAGTATTTGAATTCCATTTAATCCAGAGTCCTCTTTTTGAATGTGGCTATTTTCAAATCCTTTTTTTATATTTGAATTGTTTTTCATTCGAGAAAATATGTATGTTTGTAGTTACACCAAGTTTACTGTCGAATTGTAAAATAATTGTATTTTTTTTGTAGGTCCGTAAGTCACAATTTATTTTGTTATTGTGTTTTACCCCGTTTTTCATTCGAGAAAATATATATGTTTGTAGTTACACCAAGTTTGCTGTCGAAATGTAAAATAATTGTGTTTTATGACTCGGTTTTGCGAAAAAGTGATGTTTAGCTTTTAGAAAATGTGGGGTAGTAAAAACCATTTTTTTCACCGTAGCGCAATTTCAAATATACAGATCGAAAGAGCGTGAAAAACTAAGTAAGACTGCATCAAAAAGTGAATTTGGCCAAAATGGTCTTTACGCCCTTTGTAGCGGAAAGAGTCGATATTAGATAGATAGATAGATAGATAAACCATTTATTTGGCGCACACAAAAAGACAGCACAACACACAATATTCAACCTTAAGAAATTACTCAACAATGTTATCCGGTTCATATGAACCGGATACCATTGTTGAGTAATCTGTCGAGCTTATCCAGCAAAACCGCGTTCAAGTCAAAGTAGCACACGTCAGCATAGTCGATTATAGGGGAAATCAAAGTCCACACAAGCATGGTTTTCGTCTTAGCGGGCAAAAAGTTCCTCAGATGATACTGCGATCGCAGAGTACCGTTGACCTTTTGACTAACACTAGAGACCTGGCGTTGCCAGCTAAATGAAGAGTCAAGATGCAAACCGAGATCTTTCACAGTAAGGGTAATGGGTATGACGGTACCATTGAAACTTAGAAAAATATTCTGTTTTTCTGACGGTACCATTGAAACTTAGAAATTTATTCTGTTTGTAACTAAGAAACTTATTCATAGATCAAGCGCTGAGGGTGTTGACTTTTGTAATTACACTCCGTTGCATACAAAGATTTGGCTGAATGAGCTAAAAACCCTTTGCCTATTCAAAACGTCAAATTGAAACAAAAAATAATGACGCCGCTCGGGAAATAAGACTCAAATGAATAACTTTAAAATATTTTCGAAATTATGAAGTATCTGTTCTATTGTAATAATTGTAATGTAAATTTTAATAAAAACTAGTCGTTATTTTAAAGGTTTCATACGTGCTGATTCATAGGCCATTTTTTACAAGGTCCTTTTAAGTAAACTGCTTATTTATGGCAAAATTAATTATAAATGAATTAATTTTTATTTTATTTCATTAAAGTAATGTGTAAGCAATCTAGCAAAACATTAGGCCTCTAGCTGTGTCATTAGACATAAAAAACATAAAAATTAGGTTAAAAAAAATTGGTAAACCTTCGTCCAAGACAACCATGGCTTAAATGGTTCTAAATTGTCTGTACTATCTTCGCCTTAAAGCTTTGCACCCAACTTTCAATCATCCTGTATATTATATAATATTTATGTATAAGTTGTTTCATTAATTATATAAAAAGAACATAGAATGAAGAAAATCAGACTGTCGAACAATAAAAACTTGTTTTTCTCTTATTTATAATTTATATAAAAAGGGAGGGAAAAGAATCATAAGACATAAAAAAGTGGTCCACAACGCTGTCAACAGGAAAGGTGCCCAAAAGGCTGGCAGCATTGACACGTTGTAAGGCAATGCTGATTCTTTGACCAATAAATAAGCCAGCCGAAAAACGAAGTGGGCACTCGGACCCCAAGGCAACCCCTAATTCCTCGAACAAAACAAAAATAAATATAATTTTGCCACAATTGATAAAGTTCAGTACCTTTATCGAAACATTCGCAGTGGGCGTTTTCGTATAATATTTCAAAACAATCTAGCGATTGATACATAACGCAGTATCGAGGGAACCATGGCCCTGCTCACTTATATTTTACTTCTACACTTCTTGAACTACACTCTGACCAAAAACTGTGCTATAGACAATACGCCAGAATATGTCACCTGGGAAAAAGAACTCTTGAAAGATTTAAAGTGCGGCTACAGTGCAAACCATGCACCAAGTGAGAGCACAATAGTGAATGTGACTTACTTTTTCAAAGCTTTCAAATTCGATAACAAAGAGGAAGTGATGACATTACAAACGTGGATAAGCGCCAAGTGGAAAGATGAAAGACTGAAATGGGACCCCGAAAACCATCACGGCATTAACGAGACTGATGTATCGCAATTCAATTTATGGAGCCCCATCTTTGGAATATCCAACTTCGACGATAGTCCAAAGGATCTTGACTCTGCCCTATCCTTCTATCACTATGACTTAAAGAGTTCTGGAGATGTCCACTGCCAATATATGATGGTACAAGAGGCTTGGTGTAGCATAAAACTCACAGACTGGCCATACGACGTGCAAGAATGCAGTTATGAATTCGCAGCATTAGAATATCCAGGAGAAACAGGAAATTATACACTTGACTTTGATTTCATAATCATGGAACCTAATAGCGCTGAATGGTATATATACGATTACAAACATGTGGAAGACAACAGTACCAAGAGGCAGACGAAGTTTACCTTTTTTATGATCCGGGAAGCAGTGGGCTTGTCTGCGATTGTCATCTGTCCTGCCTTCATTTTAACTGTTCTCAGTATTTTATCTTTGTGTTTGGATGTGCGCCGTAAAGTACGGTTAGCAATCATCTGCTTCAGTTTACTGGGTCACTATTATTTCTTGACGGAGTTGTCTTACGAAATACCGAAGGAATGTCACTTCCCACCAAACTTATTGTTGTACTATCGTGGTTCAGTCGTTTTGTCTGCTATCATAATTCTTTTGACATTCTTATTGGCTGCAATGTGTCAGTTGAAATCGACGCCACACAATTACGTAAGACTAATCAATGATTTTGTGTATGAAAATAAATATAAAACATATTTAATGTTCCCTCGGTGGAATTTTGATGATACTACAGTTGATATCAAAACAAGCAGTGAAGATTGGGTGAAGTTCGCAAACATTGTGAATAGTGTTTTTATAATCTGTATTGTTTTAGCTTATATTGGTTTGTATGGCACAAAGATTCCCAAACGTACACATTACGATGTAAATGATGATTATTATTAAAATATTATCTTACTCATTTTACCCGCCTTCTTGCCCTAAGTCTAAACTGATTATTGAGTTCTTTGAAATTAAGACTCAATAAAATGTGCTTCCGTGTGGAAGCATGGAGACCGGTCGCCCAGTGCGGAAGCACTTTTTTATAAATTAGTATATAAACAAAACAAGCATGACGTCGCGTTTCGCGGGACAGTGTCCAAGCTGCTAACTTTACAAGACAACTAAATTTAGAGATTCTGTCTTTATTGTTACTATCTTCTTTAGCATAGTATAATTAACTCCTAACACTCCCACTGCTGGTACATAGGCCTCCTTTCTGTGACAGAGAGATTCCCCCACGCGGGCCCAGTGCGGGTTGGAAGACGTCACAAGTCTTCGATTTTTTGTTTCTCGGGCATACCGGTTTCCTCATGATGTTTTCCTTCACCGTTTTGAGAGCAGTGGCGATGAAATGGGCAACACTAGCGCTATTTACATAACACGTATATTTTAATCACGTTAATAAATAAAATAACAACAGAAATTTTATACATAGTGGTGCGATGGACTATGGTGACTCTGATTTACAAGTGATATTGATTGTGACATTTATGTTATGTGTGATAATAATTATGACAAGTTTTCTCACAAATATCTAAATCTGTGCTAAAACGATTTATAAACAAGAAATCAGTGCGCCGAATAGCATTTGCTATGTTCTGCCACAAAACTACAGCATAACAACAACCTCCTGTACAGTTCCTATTAAGGTTAGTGAATTATTTTGAAGAAATCAAATACCGTTTGGAAAAATATTCAAAATATGACCTTTGGACTGCATATTGTACTACAACTAGCGCTAGCAGGACTACGAGCGGTAAATAGACTAACTAAAAAATAGTGCTACTCGCCACCAGAGGGCGCGAATAGTGTTACCATTCGAAAAAAAATGTATTTGGTAGAACATTATTAATTTTGGAGACTATAAAGTAAAATAAACATTGATGAAAACATAACATACCGTAAAAATAACCTATTCAGAACAAGCTCTTTGCCTGATATTACTGCAGACAATTCAGATCTTTTTGATCAAACCATTGCGAGTTTACCGAATACTTCATTAAATATGAGTCAAACAATATTAGATTTACAAGAAAAAGTTAAACAATTGTCCAGTGACTTACAAAGCGCTCATCTAGAAATTGATAACTTAAATTCTGAAAACTTTAGACTGAAAACTGACGTCCAAAAATATATTAAAATGATAAGTGTATACAAGAGGATAATAAATGATATTGACATAAATAATTTGACTCCGTGGTTCGATTTTTGTTTACGTTCTGAGCAGAACGTAAACAGAAATCGAACCAAAACAACAAAATAACGCCCATAAGAAAAAAAAAAAAAAATCAACCACACCGATACAAAATGAAAAATATGATGAACCAACTGACGTCGTCGTTAGGATTACACCCACAAAATAGACCAAACCTACAAATATACTGGAATGTAACCCGACACCAAGCACTGGTTTGAACTCAACGCCTATCCATAACGTCATTCGGACTGACTTACCAGCTGAGGCTTCAGGCAAAAATACCTCAACAAATTTTGAAAATAATAGAAATATGATAGAATGTGACCCAAAAACAAGCACAGAACTGACTGATGATAGTAAAGTACTCAAACTACCGAATTATATATTAGGAGACATTTTTTCACGAAAAAATAGAAATGGAGGATCCTGCATATTGTTAAAATCGAATCATGTATTTAAAAATATAGTGGAAGCCAAAAGCTTCAGTATCACGGCTATTTTTGAATGTAGCGGCATTGAACTAACAGACTAAAAAATTATAATTAGTGTTTATTGACCACCTAAGAATAAAAAGGACCAAATTGAACTATTCTTTACTGCGCTAATAAATATACTAAACAAAATATGTTACCCAAACAAAAAAGTTAATGTGTTACTTTAATATGAATAGATTAGAAAGTAATAACGTATCCCAACAATTTGAACAACTACTTGCAAGTTACAACTTGAAATTAATAATAAATCAACCGACCAGATTATGCAGTATGACTTGTATAGATAACATAGCCCATATTATAAGAGGATCAAAATCTACTGTTCTGGAACTTTCGCTATCTGACCATACAGAACAATTGTTACGATGCCCAGTAAAAAAGAGCTACCATAATTACACACTGGTTTAAAACGAAGCGTGACAATTTATAAACTGTATTAAAAGTCTTAGTTTTACGGAATGCTACTTAAATAATGACCCTGAAACCGCTTTTAATCAATTCCATGATCTATAAACTATTTTACGATTTGTGTTTTTCTAGCATCAAAATTAAAATACCTATTTTTAAGAGGCCTGAAAGGTTAAGTAAAGGTATTAAGGTCATGCTCTAAACGAAAACGTCAACTATTGTGGAAATATCGACTAAATTCAAATCCGCAAGACAAAATATACTTTAAGGAATATGCGAAGAGACTAACAACAATTATCAAAAACACTCAAAGATCGCAAAACAATCACTTTATAAACTCAGCAATATGGAAAATTATAAATATTTCCATATTGCTTTGCTTTTGTTAGTAGCTGAGTTTATAAAGTAATTGTTTTGCGATCTTTGAGTTTTCTTTACTAATCTATTAATATAAAAGTCACCACACATTATAACTTTTTTGTTTGAGTAATATATTTTGTTTGGTAGATTTATCAGCGCAGTAAAGAATAGTTCAATTTGGTCCTTTTTACCCGACTGCGGCGAAGCCCAAAAGGAGGGTTATTATTCTTAGGTGGTCGATAAACACATAATATTATAATTTTGTGGTCTGTTAGTTCAATGCCGCTACATTCAAAAATACCCGTGATACTGAAGCTTTTGGCTTCCGCTATATTTTTAAATTTATGATTTGATTTTAACAATATGCAGGATCTCCCATGTCTATTTTTCCGTGAGAAAATGTCTCCTAATATATAAATCAGTAGTTTGAGTACTTTACTATCTATCATCAATTGTCATGTTATGTTCAGTTATACATAGAATGTCGACCGGGTTGTAGTTATTATTAATACCTAGCGAGTGTAAGTGTACTGTTAGTTTAAATTACATGACATTTACAAATAAAAACACAAAACCAAAAAAGGTACAAATAAACTATAAAGACGAAATAATAAAAGGAGTCGACAACAGGAAATTCTTAGGTATATAAAATTGACCATGGACTGAATTGGAAGAAACATGTTGATCAGGTTTGTAAAAAATTAAACCAACAATCCTATGCCCTTTACATGCTAAGGAAAGTTTTAAACGAGAGTGCATTATTAAATGCCTACCGTGCATATTATGTGGGCTCCACGCTAAAATATGGCGTTCTGTTTTGGGGAAATTCTTCTGATAGAGAAAATGTTCTTGGAGCCCAAAAAAGATGTGTGAGAAGTATAACCGGACTTAAACCGACTGACTCATGAAAAGAAATGTTTAGGAGGTTAAAAGTAACCCTGCCTTCATTATACATTTATGAAGCAGCAATAATGATAAAAGGCGATATAAGAAATTATGAAACACTAGTGCACGATATAAAAATGAGCTATCCGGTATCAGGTGTAGAACAGTTAAATTTAAATCTAGTATATTTGGAATGGGAGTAAAAATTTATAATAAAATACCAAACTGTATTAAAAGTATTTCAACCATCAATATCTTTAAACTTAAGCTCAAGGAATTCTTGATAAGTAAAGCGTACTACACAATAAACGATTTTTTTAATAACAAAAACTTGGATTAATGTATTTTGTTTAAATGATAATGCATGACTATTTAATGTATGTGTTTTTATTTTAATGTATAATTTGACTAATATATAATTATTTTTAATGTAAGTATAATTTAACTAAAGCATATTAATTTTTAAAATATTTTTTTAAGGTATAATTTGATTAATGCAAAGAGTGACTAGACCAACTGTAAGAATGTTTAATAATAATAACGTGAAACGATTTTTTTAATAACAAAAACTTGGATTAATGTATTTTGTTTAAATGATAATGCATGAATATTTAATGTATGTGTTTTTATTTTAATGTATAATTTGACTAATGTATAATTATTTTTAATGTAACTATAATTTAACTAAAGCATATTAATTTTTAAAATATTTTTTAAGGTATAATTTGATTAATGCAAAGAGTGACTAGACCAACTGTAAGAATGTTTAATAATAATAACGGATAGAATATTGTACACCTTATAGGTATGTTACAGTGATACTATTATAACAACTTTAAGATCTTTTTGTACATGTAACAAACAATAAACGTATTTGAATTTGAAATAATTTACACAAAACAAAGTAAATTTACACAAAGTAAGACTGGGTTCGAACCTACGACCTACTCCTTGTAAGTCGCGGCCGTTACCACTGGGCCACCATTGCTCTTTATCAGTATCTTTTTACTTTAAGGAAACGATTGCTATTTTACCGCATGACGTAAGTCAGGCTGTGGTAGTTTTATTAACTCATATAAAAAAAAACGACGGGTTGCACTCCGGGAGTGCCGGCAGAAGTGAAAACTTGAATATTAACGTTGTGCATTTTTGATATTTTGGAATCTTACGAATTTTCGATCAGGTCACGTGTCCTGACGCGAGTTTAACATTTTTTACCCATTACAAAAAAAGTGTACAACGCCGCTAAAGAAGTTTTCAATTTTTGATATTTTGGAATCTTACGAATTTTCGATCAGGTCACGTGTCCTGACGCGAGCTTAACATTTTTTACCCATTACCCATTTCAAAAAAAGTGTACAACGCCGCTAAAGAAGTTTTCACTTCAAAAATTAAATCCCCGACGCGTAATGTCGTCAAAAATATGAAAATAATTAGGTACCTACTACAATATTTTGATCTTGATACATGAGACTTTTTGGTACGACTTTGGGTCAATCTCCTTTAATTTTTTTATTTTATTTTAAAGTGTTCAAATATCAATACCCATAACGTCTACAAAGTTTTGCTAGCTAATTTAATTTGATCCTGTATACTTGTACCTAAGTTTTGCTAGCTAATTTAATTTGATCCTGTATACTTGTGGCTAAGTTTCGCTAGCTAATTTAATTTGATCCTGTATACTTGTGGCTCAGTTTCGCTAGCTAATTTAATTTGATCCTGTATAGTTGTGGCTAAGTTTCGCTAGCAAATTTAATTTTATCCTGTATAGTTGTGGCTAAGTTACGCTGGCTAATTTATTTTGATCCTGTATAGTTGTGGCTTAGTTTCGCTAGCTAATTTAATTTGATCCTGTATACTTGTGGCTAAGTTTCGCTAGCTAATTTAATTTGATCCTGTATACTTGTGGCTCAGTTTCGCAAGCTAATTTAATTTGATCCTGTATACTTGTGGCTAAGTTTCACTAGCTAATTTAATTTGATCCTGTATACTTGTAGCTAAGTTTTGCTAGCTAATTTATTTTGATCCTGTATAGTTGTGGCTAAGTTTCGCTAGCTAATTTAATTTTATCCTGTATAGTTGTGGCTAAGTTACGCTCGCTAATTTATTTTGATCCTGTATAGTTGTGGCTAAGTTTCGCTAGCTAATTTAATTTGATCCTGTATACTTGTGGCTAAGTTTCGCTAGCTAATTTAATTTGATTCTGTATACTTGTGGCTAAGTTTCGCTAGCTAATTTAATTTGATCCTGTATACTTGTTTTCAATTTTTGATATTTTGGAATCTTACGAATTTTCGATCAGGGTTACGTGTCCTGACGCGAGTTTAACATTTTTTACCCATTACCCATTTCAAAAAAAGTGTACAACGCCGCTAAAGAAGTTTTCACTTCAAAAATTAAATCCCCGACGCGTAATGTCCTCAAAAATATGAAAATAATTACCTACCTACTACAATATTTTGATCTTGATACATGAGACTTTTTGATACGACTTTGGGTCAATCTCCTTTAATTTTTTTATTTTATTTTAAAGTGTTCAAATATCAATACCCATAACGTCTACAAAGTTTTGCTAGCTAATTTAATTTGATCCTGTATACTTGTGGCTAAGTTTCGCTAGCTAATTTAATTTGATCTTGTATACTTGTGGCTCAGTTTCGCTAGCTAATTTAATTTGATCCTGTATACTTGTGGCTAAGTTTCGCTAGCTAATTTAATTTGATTCTGTATACTTGTGGCTAAGTTTCGCTAGCTAATTTAATTTGATCCTGTATACTTGTGGCTAAGTTTCGCTAGCTAATTTAATTTGATCCTGTATACTTGTTTTCAATTTTTGATATTTTGGAATCTTACGAATTTTCGATCAGGGTTACGTGTCCTGACGCGAGTTTAACATTTTTTACCCATTACCCATTTCAAAAAAAGTGTACAACGCCGCTAAAGAAGTTTTCATTTCAAAAATTAAATCCCCGACGCGTAATGTCCTCAAAAATATGAAAATAATTACGTACCTACTACAATATTTTGATCTTGATACATGAGACTTTTTGATACGACTTTGGGTCAATCTCCATTAATTTTTTTATTTTATTTTAAAGTGTTCAAATATCAATACCCATAACGTCTACAAAGTTTTGCTAGCTAATTTAATTTGATCCTGTATACTTGTACCTAAGTTTCGCTAGCTAATTTAATTTGATCCTGTATACTTGTGGCTAAGTTTCGCTAGCTAATTTAATTTGATCCTGTATACTTGTGGCTCAGTTTCGCTAGCTAATTTAATTTGATCCTGTATACTTGTGGCTAAGTTTCACTAGCTAATTTAATTTGATCCTGTATACTTGTAGCTAAGTTTTGCTAGCTAATTTAATTTGATCCTGTATAGTTGTGGCTAAGTTTCGCTAGCTAATTTAATTTTATCCTGTATAGTTGTGGCTAAGTTACGCTAGCTAATTTAATTTGATCCTGTATAGTTGTGGCTAAGTTTCGCTAGCTAATTTAATTTGATCCTGTATACTTGTGGCTAAGTTTCGCTAGCTAATTTAATTTGATTCTGTATACTTGTGGCTAAGTTTCGCTAGCTAATTTAATTTGATCCTGTATACTTGTGGCTAAGTTTCGCTAGCTAATTTAATTTGATCCTGTATACTTGTTTTCAATTTTTGATATTTTGGAATCTTACGAATTTTCGATCAGGGTTACGTGTCCTGACGCGAGTTTAACATTTTTTATCCATTACAAAAAAAGTGTACTGGAATCTTACGAATTTTCGATCAGGGTCACGTGTCCTGGAATCTTACGATCAGGGTCACGTGTCCTGACGCGAGTTTAACATTTTTTACCCATTACAAAAAAAGTGTACAACGCCGCTAAAGAAGTTTTCACTTCAAAAACTCTTAGCAATATCTGTCAATGAAAAGACGATCAATATGGCAAACCTAATTTGAGAGATCACTCGATATTAAAATACATACGGAAACATTCACGCTACTGGCAACATCGGCCACATCTATTACATAAATATATTATAGCACTCAGCTTCGCCTTGATCGGGTAAGAAGTAGGTTCACGACCCGACCTTCAGCTTCGGAACTCGGTCGAATAAACAACTGTGGTGTATGTTTACGTTAACATCGCGAATGGGAGTGTTGAATGAAATAGTAAATGCTAAGAGTAAACGAAACGAAGCAGTGATGGTTTGGCCTTAAGGAAATTGAGTTGTGTTTAAAACTAACCCTTTGGGCTGTTGCATGAAAAATGATGTGTTAATACAAAAAACTTTGTCGTATTTTTCGTGTAGATCTTATATATACAAAATTCAACTGATATATCAACGCACAGCCTAAACCGCGGCTGGTCCTAGAGACATGAAATGCGGAGGGTGTGTTCTTTGTGAAGAGTAGGTATCCATTAAAAAAGGGGTTTTTCGAAATTTCACCCCTAAGAGAGTGAATGGGGGGAGGGTGCAATTTCACGTGGACGAAGTCGGGGGCAGAAGCTAGCTTATTTATAAACCAGGCGTAGATCCTACAACTCATAAGTCGCGGCCAACTAACTACTAGGCCACCACTGCACTTGCTGAGTTTTACGTCGTAGGTTCGAATCCTGACAGGCTCCTTACTTTGTGTAAATTATTTCATCACCACTGCTCTCAAAATGGTGAAGAAACACATCGCGAGGAAACGGGCATGTCCTAGAGACAAAAATTCGAAGGCATGTGACATCTACCAACTCGCCCTGGGCCCGCGTGATGGATTACAGCCTACTCCCCCCTCTCACAGAGAGGAGGCCTGTAAAATCAAAATCAAAAGTCATTGATTCAAATTAGGCGGAAAATCAACACTTTTCGAACGTCAAAATTACAAAAGACAGTCCCCCAAAACGTCCGCCCTTCACCACTTCCAAGTGCTTTCGCTGGGGAGAAGAAGTGGCGCAACAAACTCCTCAGCAGCACAGCTGTCTGTTCAGTTAGAAAATACTTGATTGTATACAATATTAGGCTGTAAAGTAATTAACATGACAAGACACAGATCATTAAATTAAATTACTTGCCATATGTCAGCTAGGCACGTCAATATACCAACAAATACAATAAAAGCTATACGCAAAAAAATAATAAATAAAAATTTAAATAAAAACTTACTACCTAAATAAAAGCCTGCAGGCATAGAGGGCGTGACAGCTAACATATTTATGCAATGCTGGGTTATCTGTGTCCCAGCAGTGGACACATTATAGGCTGAGGATGTGGGCGTAGATCCTAAAATCAGAAGCACGTCGTTCGTGAGAGTGATTTCACGGAGAGCGGCACCTAAAATCAGTCTACTTAAATTATGCACCTAGATCATCTAGATATGTACAGACGCCAGCACATCAACCTACTACAATCTGTCAAATTGCTTTAATAGATTTTCAACTTTATCACTAAAGCATAAGGTTCAAAGGTGATTGGGAGAATTTGACAAATTCGGGTAGCTTGATGTGCTGGCGTCTGTACCTAATGATAGGCTAGCTAACTGCTTGACAATCTACCCTCCATTAGTAACACGCTTTTACTAGCTTCACTTCAAACAATGTAAAAAATCTTAGAAGTCAATTTTAACCTACTTCTAATTGTCATATTGAAATGAAACTTTGTATGTATATGTAGTTCGAAAGACAAAACTATAATTTGGTGTCTTGGAGCGGACCTGATTGACCTCTTGAGCTAGGAGGTGGAACTCTTTACTGGCTACTAGTACGGCTACTACTGCTAGTAGCTACTACGGCTACTACGCTAGTATGGTACTGGCTTCGAGTTTGTGCTATGATTTGTTTTGACGAGTCCAATAGATTGCACTTGGTGTCTAGGGTCTGATGATGGAGCCAGGAGCTGGATAGTGGAACTCTTTAGGGGCTACTTGTAAACCCCTCGAGTTTGCTAGTAACCCCTATTCGTCTTAACTTAGTTAACTTTATACTTATTAACTAAATCAAGAATATATACTAGACGCAAAAGTTAAAAATGAAAATATATAAGTAGTTTAAAAAAAACTAATAAAAACACGCTCTTATCACGCACAAAAAATTATAAAATATTTAAATTGACTTAAATTTAATTCTAAAAGCGTGGAACGCACAGGTCATGGTCTATCCGTGCGCAAAATTTTGTACAAATCCGTTCAGCTGCTTAGGCTTGAAAGGTGACTGACAGAGTTAGGTACCTACTTTCGCGTTAGTAGATAACGATTCCATAACCATTTGGAATTCACTAACTAAATAAAAACAATTCATAAAGCAACAAAATTGGTTATACAAATATCATTTAATAACAGAAATGCCGTCAGCCTGTTGTCAACTGTAATGAAACTCCTAGATTGATGGCAATTAAAATTTCTGTGTCCTGTCGCAATAAGTAAAACTGTTTTTCGGCTGAAAACTGACGTATTGGGCATTTTATAAAGGCTTGCTGCCAATCAACGTTATGTTAAGGGCTTATTACTTTTATTATTAACGACCGAATGATTTGTTTGTGGAACGCGTTGAAAACGGAAATTAAAATTATTTTCGTTGTTAATTCAACGGTGCATTACTTACAGGAAACATACTGAACAGGGAACCGTTTTCAGTATTTGCTCGAGTTTTGTAAGTGAACTATGAAATTTATCAGTTAAAAAAAAAAAAAAAATAACTGAAAAATAATAATAATCTATATATTATATATTATATATATATAAAATGGTAAACTGACTGACTGTTGATATATCAACACACAGCCCAAACCGCTGGTTCTAGAAACATGAAACTTGGAAGGTGTGTTCTTTGTGAAGAGCAAATATCCACTAAGAAAGGATTTTCGGGAATTCAACCCCTAAAGGGGTAAAATAGGGGATGGAAGTTTATATGAAAGTCCGACAGTTTTGAAGTTAGTATCTTCAAATTTTGTATTTAGGCTGACGATTGAAAATTAATATAAACGTGTCTCAGCGTTTTTGATAATTCCACCCCCGAAGGGTTAAAAAGAGGAATGAAGTTGTGTATAGAAAGTCATTAATTTTCGCAGTAAAATTCACTATCTTATTCCTTGAGTTAATAACCATGAAACTTGGCACAAATACTTATCTAAATAAATTATGAAGTTTGTTTATTTTTTTCTAAACTACCCCCTGAAGGGGGATTGGAAGGTGTCAAAGTTTGTATGGAAGAATTTAAACGCGTGGTCCGATGAACTCGAAACTCAGTATTTATACTTAAGACCAAAAGTAAAGAATAACGTGTATCATCGTTTTTCGAATATTTACCCCTAACGGGGTGAAATGTTAATTTTACAGGGGAAGACTTTATTGCGTGGCTTGATTAACTCGAAAATTGGTATAAACAATCTTTGGGTCACAATCACACATCCAAACAATTTTACGAAATTCCACCCCATAGGGGTGAAATTTCGTGAAAAACTGGGATACAGTTTATAAGAAAAATCTTATTCATTTGGTTAATAAACTTGCCTAAGCAAGTAATAAAGTGAATCATTATTCGTTTATCAAAACACCCCAAAACCCCCTGTGTTGGGGTGTTAAAGTTTGTGTGGAAGAATTTTAACGCGCAGTCCGATTAACTCGAAACTCAGTGTTAATACTTTTACAGAAAAGAATCAATAATAACAGCCGCACAGGTCGATCGACCAGGTTACGCAGGCTACGCTTGCCGCGGTTGGTCTGTGGATAGGTGTCCATCTTTACATACCGTGACCTCTCCGTGCCTCGGAAAGCACGCTAAGCCGTTGGTCACGGCTGTCATTCGTGGATTTTTGACAGTCGCTAGGGGTCGTCAGAAGCCCGAAATTCTGACAACCAGTCTTATCAAGGGGTATCGTATTTCCCAGTACCTAATTGGGTTGTGGAGGTCAGATAGGCAGTCGCTCCATGTAAAATACTGGTACTCAGCTGCATCCGGTTGGACTGGAAGCCGACCCCAACATAGTTGGGAAAAGGCTAGGCAGATGATGAATCAATAGTAAGTGAATGGGGTTTTCGAAAATTATTGACCCCTGACGGGACAAAAAGTGGTAATTCGATTTGAAGGGGATTTTAATGAGTGCTTTGATAAACTCAAAAAAAAATGGTTTAAATAAATTTGGACTTGAAACTTAGCACAAATACATAACTAAGTAAATTATAAAGTTCGAAATTTTTTGGAATTCTAAACTAATCCAAAGGGAAGATTGGGGGTGTCAAATTTAGTATGAAAGAATTTTGATGCGCGGTCCAATTAACTCGAAACTCAGTACCTATGTAAGACCAAAATAAATAATAAAGTGGTTCAGGGTTTTTCGAAAATCTCCCGCTAACGGGGTGAAGAGGGGTAGTCAATTTCACAGGGGAGAATTTTATTACGTGGCTTGATTAACTGGAAAATTGGTATAAATAATCTAGACTATTTTTCAAAGTTCCACCCCTATGAGGATAGAAAGAGGGGATACAGTATAAATGACAAATCTTATTCATTTGGTTAATAAATTTGATACTTGGTAATATTTGGGTCAGTAAATAATAAAGATTGTCACTCTTAGTTAGAGCAGTGGTGGCCAAGTGGTAACGGCCGCGACTTACGAGTTGTAGGTCGTAGGTTCGAACCCAGACAGGCGCTTTACTTTGTGTAAATGATTTCATCACCACTGCTCTCAAAACGGTGAAGGAAAACATCGTGAGGAAACCGGCATGTCCTAGAACCAAAAATTTGAAGACATGTGACATCTGCCAATCCGCACTGGGCCCGCGTGGTGGATTACGGCCCACTCCCTCTCACCGAGAGGAGGCCTGCGTCCCAGCAGTGGGAACATTATGGGCTGATTATGGTCACTCTTAGTTTAAAAAAAATCCCTCACAGAGGATTTGGGGGTGACAAATTTGATAGGTTAGAAAAATATGTTACCCGCTGTCGGATTAACTCGAAACTCGGTACTACTAAAACAAAAAATACTTAAAAAAAGTGAATAAGGGTTTTTCAAAAATCGACTCCTACGAAGGTGGAAAAGGGTAATAAAGTTTAAGGCGTGGATTCTACTGCTTGCTTCCATTAACTCGAAAATGGGTATGGGTCTTTGAGTCAAGTTATGATCACATCCCAAACAATTTTTCATAATTCCTCTCCTACGGGGTAAAAAGCTGGGATAGGTACAGTTTATTTAAAAAATCTGATCCCTTTGAGCTATAAACTTAAAAATTGGCCCGAATCCTTATTTATATATTTAAATAAAAGATAAAGATCATAAACTTACATTATCGAAATTATAAGAGGAAAGTACGAATTTCACGCGGACGAAGTCGCGGGCAGAAGCTAGTTTTATATAAAACTCTATATAAATAATAATTATTAATTATCAATATGTAATTTTTATTACCGACATTAATTGATTGCATTCTGTAGGTTTTGTAAGGTGGAAATTTTATGATTACGGACACTTTTTCGTTCAGAAAAGGACTAAGCACTGATTTTACTCTTCCCATGTTCGTGTTTCCAGACCATATCAGATTTTTACCATTTCATGATAATAATCCACCACGAAAACAAGTGACTCCAAATTTCTCATATAGAGTGACTTTTTGACAGGCCTTAGTTTCAAAATATCCTTCTTATGATAATATTTATTGTAAATGTAGGCACATTCACAACATCTACATTTTTTCTCCGACTTACCGGGTAAGCCGAGGCAATCAATCAAGTGCCAACATCGGAGGTGGCACTACATGTTGCCAGATTGTGCAATAACTCAAGACCGACGTGCTTGCCGGTGATACCTATCTATATACTATGTAGTTGGTTTTAAAAAAAAGTAATTTAAAAAAATTAAACCGACTTCAAAAAGAAATGAACTCAAAATTATGAAATAACTAATTTCGGAAGTCGGTGTCGTGGGATCTGTATTTTAGTTTTAGTTTTTTGCCACCGACTTCCGAAATTTGTTATTTTATAATTTTGAGTTCATTTCTTTTTGAAGCCGGTTTAATTTTTTTTTTAATTTTTAATTTTTAGTTTCATGTAAAAACTGTTATATTTGTTTGTAATAAGTAGGTAATAGTTTTGTTGGAAATATTGCACTAGAGCTTGACCAAGGTTTTAGATGTTTTCCCTTTGACACTACACCCGTAGCTCGTATCAATAAGCCAGGCCGTCACACTTAGGTACACGAATTACTCCATATCTTGAAAATTACTGAATCGATTTTGATGAAACTTGCACTGTTCCACGATCCGATTAATAGTTGCGGAGAAATGCGTGGACAAACATACATACATACATACATAGATAGATACATACATACCTACATACTTTTTTTTGACATTATGTTTAACTGTTGACATGTTTTATATGAAATTACTCTTGAAATACTTATACATATCACATCAATTCAAATTAGGCTTTTATATGTATTGTTTTCCGCATGTGATAATTTTATTTTATTTGTAATGTTCAACACAATGTAAATTGTTTCATCATCATCATCATTTTAGCCGAAAGACGTCCACTGCTGGACATCGGCCTCCCCCAAGTAACTCCACTTCGACCGGTCCTGTGCTTCCCGCATCCAACGGGTTCCTGCGGCCTTCACAAGGTCGTCGGTCCACCTTAGGTTTTGTTAGGTTACTTTAAACCCTTTACACAGAAATAGGAGCCCCGCGAAGCGGGGCTCCGTCGACATAGGATGCAAGAGCGAGCGAATGAGAACTGGTTTGGCCTAGGCGAAACTAGTTCATCCTAATATCGGGTTTGGCCGGTAACATATTTAACGCAATGAATGTTGTTGAACTGTCAAAATGAAAGCCATTCCTACTGTTAGTGTGTTACGCACTTACCCCGCTGTGGTATCAGCGTGCCCTGATAAATAAAAATCCTTTGTCACCATCTTGATTAAGTTCTATAACTTTTTAGGAGTTCAAATGATCTTAAATTTTCTTAGTTGATATCGATTTTCAATTTAAGTTGAGTTTAAGCGGGGCAGCCATTTTAAGCAGTTGAAATAAAATAGTAATGCAAAGAGAAATTCACATAATGTTGTGTCATCAATATTTATTTATTTATTAAAACTTTATGCACAATTAAAAACTGTACAAAGGCGGACTTTATGCCTTGGGAATTTTCTACCAGTCTACCTTAGAGTGATGCAGAGACAATACACAGTAGGTGCAATACCAGAAAACAACTTAGAAAATAACTAAAATATAAGAAATAAATACTTACATACATACATACAACAAAATATAAAACACATAATAAAAAAAAATATGAGAGATAAACAAGAAAACCTGCAACAACTATGCAATATCTGCCTAGCCTTTTCCCAACTATGTTGGGGTCGGCTTCCAGTCTAATCGGATGCAGCTGAATACCAGTATTTTACACGGAGTGACTGCCTATCTGACCTCCACAACCCAGTTATTGGGTAATACGATAACCCCTTGGTAAGACTAGTTGTCAGACTTTTGGGCTTCAGACGACCAGTAACGACTGTCAAAGCTCCACGAATGACAACCGGGACCAACAATGGCTTAACGTGCTCTCCAAAACACGGAGGTCTCGGTATGTAAATATGGTCACCCATCCACAGACTAAGCGCGGCAAGCGTAGGTTAACCTGATCGATCGACCTGTGCGGCTGTTATTATTTAGCCACGGGCCCCTCTCCACATCTCATTTAAATTGGGTATACACTCAATAATTGCTGTCAGAAATTGTTGAATTGCTGTTTCCAGGTTTGCACAAACTGCTTTGTATTTTGCTTGTATCTAATAGTTAGCACGCAAGAATCTTGAGCACATTTCCAAAGCCCGTTAACAACGGAACAAGTTCCTTAACAAGACTTAAATGTATTGAAGCATCTTCGTAGTACAGAAACTGAATAGTTCTATCAATATCGATGATATTTCTCAAAACATGCAAGTTATCTGTTTAATATATTACTGGAGATGCACGTTTTAAGAATCTCTTGAAAGGATTTGTTGGAAAATTTAGCTTCAATAGGTATAGGTAACATTTCCATAGTAATAGTCAAAGAAGAATAATGATAAGGATGATGGTATTTAAGTATAGTGTGTAGTAAAAAATGGGCAACAAAAAAGGTGCCCAAAAGACTGGCAGCATTGCCACTTTGTATGCCAATGCTGATTCTTTGACCAAAAAATAGGCCAGCGCTCTGGTCACGTGAAATGTCGACCAACCGCTTGGCAATATCTCGAAAAACGAAGTAGGCACCTGGAACCCATGGCCCTAGTGTTTCAACCCCTAATGGGGGAACATATAATTCCGTTAAAAGAATAAATATAATTTTGCCACAATTGATAATGTTCAGTACCTTTATCGAACATTCGCAGTGGGCGTTTTCGTATAATATTTCAAAACAATCTAACGACTGATACATTACGTAGTATCGAGGGAACCATGGCCCTGCTCACTTATATTGTACTTCTACACTTCCTGAACTACACTCTGACCAAAAACTGTGCTATAGACAATACGCCAGAATATGTCACCTGGGAAAAAGAACTCTTAAAAGATTTAAAGTGCGGCTTCAGCGCAAATCATGCACCAAGTGATAGCACAATAGTGAATGTCACTTACTTTTTCAAAGCCTTTAGATTCGATGACAAAGAGGAAGTGATGACATTACAAATCTGGATGAGCGCCAAGTGGAAAGATGAAAGACTGAAATGGGACCCCGAAAAGCATCACGGCATCAACGAGACTAATGTGTTGCTCCTCAACAAATGGACTCCAATGTTTGGACTATTACTATCTAATTCCGAGGATATTCCAATGAACCATGACGTTACCCTATCCTTCTATCACTCTGACCTAAAGAGTTCAGGAGATGTCCACTGCCAATATTTGATGGTACAAGAGGCTTGGTGTAGCATCAAACTCACAAACTGGCCATACGACGTGCAAGAATGCAGTTATGGATTCGCAGCAGAATATTCTGGGCAAACAGGAAATTATACAATTGACTTTGATTTCATAATCATGGAACCTAATAGCGCTGAATGGTATATATACGATTACAAACATGTGGAAGACAACAGTACCAAGAGGCAGACGAAGTTTACCTTTTTTATGATGCGGGAAGCAGTGGGCTTGTCTGCGATTGTCATATGTCCTGCCTTTATTTTAACTGTTCTTAGTATTTTATCTTTGTGTTTGGATGTGAGGCGTAAAGTACGGCTAGCAATCATCTGCTACAGTTTACTGGGTCATTATTATTTCTTGACGGAGTTGTCTTACCATATACCAAAGGAATGTCACTTTCCACCGACCTTATTGTTGTACTATCGTGGTTCAGTTGTTTTGTCTGTTATCATTATTCTCTCGACATTCGTTTTGGCTGCAATGTGTAAGTTAAAATCAACGCCACACAATTATGTAAAACTAATCAATGATTTTGTGTATGAAAATAAATATAAAACATATTTAATGTTCCCTCGGTGGAATTTTGATGATGTTACAGTTGATATCAAAACAAGCAGTGAAGATTGGGTGAAGTTCGCAAACATTGTTAATAGTGTTTTTATAGTCTGTGTTGTTTTAGCTTATATTGGTTTGTATGGCACAAAGATTCCCAAACGTAAACATTACGATGTAAATAATGATTATTTTTAAAATATTTCTTACTTATTTTACCCGCCTTCTTGACCTAAGTCTAAACTGACGGGTTCTTTGAAATTAAGACTAAATAAAACCTGTTTCGGGTGGAATCACTTTTTTGTATGTAAACTAAACAAGCGTGACGTCGCGTTTCGCGGGACAGTGTCCAAGCTGCTAACTTTACAAGACACCGAATTTTAGAGATTCTGTCTTCATTGTTACCATCTTCTTTAGCATAGTATAATTAACTCCTAACACTAATATGCTGGGGCACAGGCCTCTTTTCTGTGAGAGAGAGATTCCACCACGCGGGTCGGGTTGGTAGATGTCACATGTCTTCGATTTTTTGTTTCTCGGGCATGCCGGTTTCCTCATGATGTTTTCCTTCACCGTTTTGAGAGCAGTTCGCAAAAAAAAACAAAAAAAAAATCAGCAATTCGTCCGCATCGCTGTCAACAGGAACAGTGCCCAAAAGACTGTCAGCATTGCCACGTTGTATGGCGATGCTAATTCTTTGGCCAAGAAATAGGCCAGCCCTCTGGTCACGTGAAGAGTCGAATAACCGATTGGTGATATCTCGAAAAACCAAGTGGGCACTCGGACCCCATGGCCCTAGTGTTTCAACCCCAAATGGCTCGAACATTGAATTATATTGTTTTGTTGAATTATATTTTCTGTTTCGTCGTAGGAGAAATTAAAAAGCCATTTCTTTATAACGTTTTTGCGCAGGGATATTTTGAGGTATTTTATGTTGCAGTACCTTATGGCATTGTTATAAATGCGTGGAAATAAGTAGTTCGGGGAACGTCTAGCCATAAGGGAGTTTACTTGGGGAATGGGAATTCTGATTGTGCGCTTTGACATTATTTCTTGGTAATCTGTCCTGAATTTTAGTTTTCTATGAATGTGTGAAGTATTGCGTTGAGGACAAACAGCTGTCAAAAACGGAGGACCGGGAAGTCACTGTAGAGTTTGTTGGTTGAGTACAAGAAAGGCTTCTTGAGTCGTATGGAAGCCTGAGAAAATAATAATACCTACTCATGTTAGTTTATTAAGGATTTGAGTAGGCTCCTTTTATTTCATTTGATATCCTAGAGTAGGCACAAATAAACAATAACGCTAAAATGATAAATTTAAGTGCGCTTTTATAGTTCCCTGAATTACCGTAATTCGGTGGCATGAACGTGGACATCTACGTCCATGTCACATAATATCGCAACGTTAGAAATTATAAAAGCATTCGCAAGAAGCTGGCAGTATCATCACAACGGTAATGTTTTCTCATTGTGTGTTATTTCTTTTTAGTCAGTATATTTATGTACTTATATTTATATTTAAAATATTTATTCCTCAATGATCATTATTGCACCTACCACTGTATGTCTCTGCATCACCCAAAAGGTTGACTGGTAGAAAATGCCTATGGCATTAAGTCCGCATCTGTACATTTATATGTGCTTGAAGTGTTAAATAAATAAATAAAAGCGTATAATGCGAAGAGATAGCAATAAGATACACATTTACCACTATCAGTAATGTAATAATCGTAAAGAATATTGTTAAGACAGTCAGTAAAGACCATTCAATTCTTTACAATAAAAGTATAGCTGATACAAATATTATTCAGCCTTTTTCAAACACAAGCGCACAATAATTCCCAGTCACTATTCCGACGCAGGAATATAACGCACACTTTAAACCAGATCAACATAGGAATGCGGTACCATTGTCATAAAATCACGAGGATTTTCTAAGAAATTTCCTCTTGCGTAGTCCAAAGCCCAAATACCCTCTCCTCCTGACTTTTATATGACCCGCTTGTAAACTTAGAAAAGGCTAGAATTTAGGTTTTTTTCTCGTAATATTTTTTCGTCAGTAAGACCCAGGTGTCCCGTTTTTTGTGAGAAGAATTTTGTCCAATTTTCTTAGAGGATTAATGAAAATTGGATTAAGCAGAGGTATTGAAAACGTGATCTTTTGAGGTGTGCGTTCTTCAGGGTTGTATCTGAGGCGTTATCTTTTAACCTTATTTTAGGATATTACGTTAACAGTGTTGGAGCGTTTTATATCTATCACGGAGAAAATAATTTTCAGTTTCGAAAATATAATACGAGGGGTATAATTTGTCACACTGTTGCTAATTAACTAACATGTTACGATTTTGAAAAACAGTAAACCAAATTCCGAATGCTACCCAATAAGTTAACAAACCTATTCCAATGGCAGCAGTAGTCGCAGCTCTTAGTTAGTCTCTAGTGTTATAGCACTAACGCCTTCGTATTGCTAAACCATCTTAACCAATACATAATACCAATCAATTAGATACTATCAAGTTGCTATGTCACTCCATTGACTGCTAATAATTATATTATCGATTGCAGTAATAGCTATCAGGTCAAACATGATTAAGATATTATTGGCGACAGAAATTCAACCGTTTATCTAACTAAACAGCTGCTTTTGAGTGTTCAATTGATAGGAGACATCTTAAGACTAAGGGGCGTACCGGGGAATGGGCAGCAGCGTTCTCTATGCATTCCACCACCATACCATACTGCGATCGCCAACCCGCCTGCCACGCGTGGCGATTATGGCAACCCCCCCCCCCCCCCTTTTGGGGGAGGCCTATGTCCAGCAGTGGACGTCTTTCGGCTGAAATGATGATGATGATCTTAAGACACCGATTTAAAAAAAAGACGTTCTATTAGTTTGTGTGGAAGTCCTAAGGTCGAAGGAAGACTAAATTAGGTCCTCAATCCACCGCGTCGCATCGCATCGAATGCGTTTTTTCTTTTTACTCGGCTCCTAAGTGTCTAAACACACTATGGCGAAGGTACGCGACCGAAGTTCGGCATGATTACGCCCGTAATGCTATTTGAATTACTGACGACCCATTATGCCTATTTAATTATTATAATATGCATAATTACGTTGCGTTATAGCACAAAATACAGATATTACAGAAGACAATCTACATACAAATTGCGCTGGAGCAACGCACACATAGACACCGCTCACGGACACGTTATCTCAGACGGGTTGGGAGTAGTGCGAGCGCGCGTGTCATCCGCTTGAGACACGCGTCTGTGAAGTGCAAAAATGGAGCACTAAAAAAATGCCTATCTAAATTCGATTTATATAATAGTTTCCTATTTTGAATCAGTTTAAACGAAGTAACTTTATTAACCGACTTCAAAAAAGGAGGAGGTTTCTCAATTCGACCGTATATATATATATTTTTTGTGTGTTCGCGGATAACTTCGTCGTTTATGAACCGATTTTGATTATTCTTTTTTTGTTGGAAAGGAGATATGCCAAGGGTGGTCCCATGATAAGGAAACCAGGATCTGATGATGGCATCCCAGTGAAATCGAGGGGAACATTCGAAAATCGTAGGAGCGACTAGTGCGTTTGTTAATTTTTTCATTAAGTATTTTAAAGCACTACAATTTAATGAAGGCCTGGAGTCGATCTGATGATGGAGCCGAAAGACAGTCGAGGGGACTCCTCAACGATTTACAGCAGTTACCTTGTGTTTGGGCTCGATTAATTTGTATTGATGTGAACTTTACACCAAGATGGGTTGTGACTGTCATTAGGGGTCTGATGACGAAGACGAAGGACAGTTAAGGGAACTCTTCAACAGTTTACAGTAGCTACCTTGTGTATGTTCACCGATTACTCGAAGACGGCTGGACCGATTCCAAAAGTTCTTTTTTTTATTTAAAAGGGTATACTCTCGAAGTTATAAAGGGTATACCATTATCATCAAGTTGGAATCTGATGAGAGGATCCCATGGAAATCGAGGGAAACCCTCAAATTTTATAGGCAAACCTATAGCGATTTGGGTATTTTTTAAAGTAACTTGAGCATTTGCTCTCGGAAAACATCATTTGGTAAAGTGGAGCTGATGAGGAAGACCACAGATGGCCATCGGAACTACTCAATGACAAATATTTCACGGGTTGCGATCCGATTACTTAAATATGGTTGCTATGGTTGTTGGTTGGTTATTTTATAAACTTGTAAAAATAAAAATAAAAAAATAAATAATAATAATAAGCAATATGCTTGTCACAATGCGTATGGTGAGTGATTGTTCAGGAGTTCTCCTTGTTCGTACCGGGAGAATTCCTCAACAATTAACGTCCCAGCATTGGGAAAAGCAATATTTTGTAAAAGGTGATGAACAGTTGGCATTAGGTTGGGTTAGGTTAACTTAGATAAATTACAAACTGACCCACTAAAAAGTGAAAAATAAAAACATTTTTACAAAAAAAAACAACCGACTTCCAAAAAATATAGTACTACAAATTGAAAAATAACTTTAGCTGTTCCCTACATTTTGACGAGATTTATACGAACATAAATGTAGGGAACAGCTGATTTTTTTTTCGCGATTTCGGGTTTGTTTCCGTAATAAAAGTTGTTCATAATGATGAGTACAATGGCCTCTCAAGAGGTTCTTGGTGCTTTTCCAATAACCCTGTCTAACAAGATGAAATTACTCAATTGGCAGGAATTGCGAATTTCGTCATGTTCTGTTTTCGTTATTGATTTATTACAATTTCGCTGAGTTACCCTACTAGAAACTCACATAGGTTGAAACTGTCAAAACAATCAGCGGGTAAGTACACCGAGATATCATTAATAAGGCTAGAACAACTAGGATCTAAACTTAGGCTTCAGAATTCCAAACACAAGACGAATTCTTAGATTACTTAGTTATTAACAGTAGGTATGTAATTATGTATGCCGCCAGTCTCTTGGGTACATAACCAGTCGATAGCGATGCGGATGAGTTTTTCGACGCTATTTTCTAGTGTCTGTATAGTTTTAGTTAAGTTAGAATTTAATTTTATTATTTTTACCTGTCTAAATAAATAAAAATATACTAGAGAAAAATAATGTATGGAATCTTAGAGAATTATATACTACACACATCAAAAGTGTCTAGGGATCAAGCATTTTTATGCGGATTTCTTGAGATTGAGATGTGGCTTTGTAATAAATTTATGATTTTATAAATTTATATGGATCCTTTTTGGTGCATTTCATAATTTGAATCAGGAACTGTGAATCAAATTCGAGTAAAAGATGAAAATCAGCTGTCAATATTTTTCCTATAAAAACATACAACGCATTGAAGACATTATTAGTGCTACTGTTTCCCTACTACTGATTAAAACCAACGTTATTATGGAGCGGCGACGTCATTTAAGCAGGGAAGAAATGCTCAGAGCCGTGGGAATGATAGAAGCTGGTTCCCGGCAACGTACTGTGGCTTTAGCTCTGAATACAAGTCAGAGTGTTATCAGTCGACTTTGGACACGTTACCGAAGCACTGGTACCGTGGCTGAGCGGCCATGGAGGACGGTATCGCTGCACCACACGGAGACAAGACCGATACATTCAAATCTTAACTCGAAGAGCTCCAACAATAACCGCCATGATGTTAGCCGTGAGGCTTCATCACTCTTCAGGGAACTTAATTAGCGACCAAACAGTCAGAAACCGCTTGCATGAAGTGAACCTTCATTCCCGAAGACCGCTACGGGTACCACCTATAGCAATGCACAATCGTAGGATTCGATATCAATGGGCTCTTGAACACAGAAATTGGGCAGAAGAACAATGGCGTTTCGTGTGTTTTTCTGATGAGTCTCGTTTTGGTATGAGACCGGATACAAGACGTATACGACACTGGAGAACCCCTGGACGCCAACAGCGATTAAAATCCTGCCAGGAAGTCCATCCTTATAGTGGTGGAACCATCATGGTATGGGCGGGTATTTGGATCGGCGGAAGAACTGAGTTGATTTGGATCAGAGGCAACCTCAACGCTCAAATTTATGCTGAGACGATTGTATCAGACGTCATCGTTCCTCTACAAGTGCAAATCGTTCCCTTATTTCAGTTAATGCATGATAATGCACGACCGCACACCGCAAGAGTTGTAAGACAGACTCTCGCCGCAGCTAACATCAATGTCCTGCCCTGGCCTGCTCAGTCGCCAGACTTGAACCCGATTGAGCATGCATGGGATATGCTACAGAGAAGAGCTCTGCCGAATATGGAGGGTATCCAGTCGCAAGAAGACCTTTTTTTGTTGTTGCAACGAACATGGGCGGCCATTCCACAGCGCGATTTGGATGAACTCATTTTGAGTATGCCAAACCGATGTTCTTGTGTTGTTAGTGTTCGCGGTAGAAACACGGATTATTAATTGTTTAAGTTACCCAATAAAATTTTAAAGAAAACTGTTATTTCATTCTTTTTTTCGAACTTTTGTGTTAGTGGTTCAAATGTCAAAAATCCCTTTATTAGGAAAATGGCAAATTTCTTTATTAATGCAAAGGTGACTTGGTTTATCGTTACTGTGACAAACGAAAACACTTTATTTGATGAATCCTTAAAGAAAATTTTAATTAATATCAATCAGGAGAAAAGTTATTGCAAAAATATATGTTGATCCCTAGACACTTTTGATGTGTGTAGTTTTGATAATAGTAACCACTAAATAGTCAGATTATAATGTCTTCAATGCCGGGACACAGACCTCCACTCTGTGGGAGGGAGGGTGCCATAATAACCACACGGGCCCAGTATGGTTTGGCACATGTCACATAAACTCATAGATTATGTCACATAAACTCGTTTCCATAAACTCATATTTGTTTACATTTTTGGCAAATAAATCGCGAATGTACATTACATTGTATAAGATTAAACCATATCAGTATAACATAATTATAAGTAGTAGGTAGGTATGTAATAAGGTGATGCATTGTTATGTAAAAGAGCGCTTCTCGCCATCAAACGTAAAAGTTTAGATTTAAGACACCTCTGAATTTTTAATATCATTACACAAATTATTTAAAAAAAAACGTCTTCGAAGTTTGTTTCTAGGATATGTTTATATGTAAATATAAATCCGGTTTCCTCAAGATGTTTTCCTTCACCGTTTGTGAAGTGACTGCTCGGGATTGAACCCCCGACCTACAACTCGTAAGTCGCGGCCATTAACTTACTTAAGCAGTCGATAGTTCCTTACTTCGACGTGATCTTCCTTTTGACTCGGCGTTCCTTATCCCTTTCTTTAGTACTGGAAATTGGATTCGCCCTAATTTTATCGCGTTTGACAATGTAGCGTCGTCAAAAGCTGACACCCTGGATTAACATATAGGCTACTTTTTATCCTGAGACCGAGCATTTGCTGTCCGAACCCTCTGAGAACTCAAACTAATTTCCCTATCAGTGAAAGTCTCAGACTCACGCGATAGTGCATGAGCTTCACGATCGGCAGTGAAACGTATTTCTCGTTCGTCCTGTGTCTCCTGGGATCGAGCATTTGTTGTCTGTACTCTCTGCGAGCTCAGGCGGGTTTCCCTGTCAGCAAAAGTGTTAGACTCACGCGATAGCGCGTGAGCTTCGCGATCGACAGATAAATGTGCCTTTCGTTGTTCTCCGTTTTCCCTATTTCGAGTTGTCATCATTCGAGAACGATTTGAACTCAGTCGAGATTCTCGCTGTGTCGAAGTTTCTGCAGCACGAAACCTAGCATGATGTTCCCGAGTTGCAGAGAGCCTTGCCTCACGACCTTCCTCAGATTCCTGTGATCGAACTAATCTCATTCTTTTAGCATTTCTTCTACATTGGGAGAGGTTGGATCTTCTTCGAGGCATTCTTATAATAAAATAGTACTTACTTACTACTTAACACACAGTTATTTAGTAAACACGTACTATCGTAAACATACTTACAGATTATTATACAGTCTAAAATTATCACAGTTTAAGTAATAAGTGTTAAGACGTGTAAACCAAACGTACTAACTTTATAAAACAAAAGAATTGCTAGAAAAATTAATTACTAACCTGAGCTAGTGAACTTATACTTAATAAAGAAAATCAAGAAAAGAAATGCCTAACCTATACCAAATACTTATAATATTTATATACAAACCCTAAATACAAATTAAGATAAGTATACCGAAAATTAGGAAAAGAAATGCCTAATCTATAATAAATGCTTACAATATTTATTTACAAACCCTAAATAAAAATTAAGATAAGTAAATTCCCAAAAATCAAGTAAAGAACCGCCTAACCTATACCAAATACTTACAATATTTATTTACAAAATTTTAAAGAAAATTAAGAAAAAGAACCTAACCTACAAACCCTAAAATATAAATAAATGAAATATGCAAACAGTCAGTATTCAAGTGAATCGCAATAATCGAAAGCAACTATTCGCCTATACTCTCCAGGATACGTGCGTTCGCTACGCATAACTGAATCCTTATGGCAGCGGCGCGGTTTTTCGTTTTTGACTATGGCATAGCGTACCGCCTGACGCAGGTCCTCACCGGACACGGAAGTTTTGGGAGGTTCCTGCACATCATCAGGCGGGAGGAAACGCCCGGGTGTCACCATTGCCAGAATCGCCCAGAGGACACGGTGGAGCACACGGTGGAGTTCTGTCCAGCTTGGGTGGAGCACCGCCGTGTCCTCGTAGAGGCGATCGGCAGCGGCGGCGACCTCTCGCGTCCGGCCCTGGTGCAAGCCATGGTCCGAGGCGAGAGGGAGTGGGAGGCAGTCACCTCCTTCTTCTGCTAAGCAGTCATGCTAGCGAAGGAGGTGGCAGGACGGCTTAGGGAGAGAGCCTCCCGTCCCAGCCGCCGCGGTAGACGCTCCGGGCGTCGGGAGCCGCGTGACGACTCCCGGCCACCGCAGCCGCGGGCCTGCGGGCGGAGAGTAATGGGTAGCTCACCGTCCGATCAGGACCAGGCCCGTGCCGGACGGCGCGTATGTGTTCCACGCGCGCCTCAAAGAGATGTCAGCAACAGAGAAGGGGCCCGACAGGGCCGAAGCCTGCCGGGGCAGCGGGATTTTCCGAAAGGGTTACCGCTACCCCGGAACAAAAAGGGCTAAGGAAGGAACATGGGTGTGTTTTAGTCAGTAAGAGTCTGACACTCCCTTCCGCTCCACCCAGAGCGGGAGGAGTCATTTGATGATTTCCCAACCCGAAAAAAAAAAGCCTCCAGCCAGGGCTATACTAAGCGACTACACGCTAAGGGCACCCCCTGTGGGGTACGAACCTCGACTTAGGGCGTCGCTGGGAGAGGGCAGCAAGATGGGACAGGCTGGATCAGATTATTATTATTATTTAAGCTTGATGAGATCGGCTTTTCCTATCTGAATACTCTGAGAAGAAAGGCCGAAACAAACTCAGGCGCGCTTTATATAGCCACGGACGCGCAGGCGCGAGGCGTGTACGTACAGCCAACAGCAAAAGTAGATGATCAAAATCAGAAATTCAATACTAATGAACGGAGTTCGCGTCAGAACTGTGTGGCGTCGAAGTGATTCAAACCACTGAACGCCACATCAACGCCACACAGAAATCACTTCGACACCACAGTTCTGACGCGAACTCCGTTTATTAGTATTGAATTTCTGATTTTGATCATCTACTTTTGCTGTTGACTGTACTCTGATAGAATACCTTAAGAGCGTTTACGCCGAACGGCATTTCATACAAACTTTCAAGCCCTTATTTTTCGAAATGAATGAACCGATTTTAATGAAACTTCATATGCATAAGCAGGATACAAAGGTCTAAAAAGTTAGTAGAAAACATTTTCAAAAAATAGTGTTACAGCCAAATTAGACCGATTTTAAATTTTCCATAGAAACAGAGATTTCCAGTTATCTTTTTTTAAATAAGACATTTTGAAAATGTTTTCTACTAACTTTTTAGACCCTCATATCCTGCTTATGCGTATGAAGTTTCATTAAAATCGGTTCATTCATTTCGAAAAATAAGGGCTTGAAAGTTTGTATGAAATGCCGTTCGGAGTAAACGCTCTTAACAAATATTCGCCGTGATTCTTTAAATTGACATAACTTTTTTATTTATGAACCGATTGACATGAAATAAACACTAAATGTTAAGTGAAGCTTACTACAATATATTAGTGAAAACCGCATCTAAATCGAATAAGCCGTTTCTGATATTAGCGTGCACAAACACACAGACAAACAGACAAACAGATAAACAGACAAACAGACAAAAAAAATGTAATTACAATTTCGGGTTCGGCATCGATATAATAACAACCCCTGCTACTTTTTTTTTATATATTTCCATTGTACAGACATCACTTTTCTACAATTTTATTATATGTATAGATTAAATGTTAATATGACACATTTGCACACCATATGTAATGGTAGAATGTAATTGGGCCACGATAGTCTTAAGTTCTTGATTTATACCTACATTCTAGCAAATAAATTAATTTGAATTTGAATTTGTGGTGTGAGAACGCGTCTGATGCCGACAATGTAGTTTTTAGCATTTCTCTGCATTTGTGTTTTTCTGAATTTCCGAATTTGGATGAAATTTGGCACACAAAGTTTATAACCTGGATTAACACATTCTCGGTAGTACTTCCCGTGGTATATTTTTCGACTTCCAAGAGGCCAAGCAGCGGAAAAAGGCTAGTTCTTTCATATCTTTATAAATAAGTTAACACGTTGAACGCCAGACAGCAGACACAATAGAAAATCTATTGTTCGCGGTCACCGGTGACCGCGTTGGCAGTCAAAGCCTTAAATATGTTTTGTAACTGCATTTCCTACTCCTATGTTTAATGCCTTTAATTAAGGCTACACTATAAAATCTATACATATAATAAAATTGTAGAAAAGTGGTGTCTGTACAATGGAAATATATGAAAAAAAGTAGCAGGGGTTGTTATTAAATCGATGCCGAACCCGAAATTGTAATTAATTTTTTTTTTGTCTGTTTGTCTGTCTGTCTGTTTGTCTGTGTGTTTGTGCACGCTAATATCAGAAACGGCTTATTTGATTTAGATGCAGTTTTCACTAATATATTGTAATAAGCTTCACTTAACATTTAATGTTTATTTCATGTCAATTGGTTCATAAATAAAAAAGTTATGTCAATTTAAAGAATCACGGCGAACATTTGTTAAGGTATTCTATCAGAGTACGTTCACGCCTCGCACCTGCGCGTCCGTGACTATATAAAGCGCGCTGAGAACCACGCCGCTGCCATAATTCCGATCCAGCCTGTCCCTTGCTGCTCTCTCCCAGCGATGCCCTAAGCCGAGGTCCGTACCCCACAGCGGGTGCCCTTAGCGTGTAGTCGCTTAGTTTTTAAGTTTATATTGTGTAGTTAAGTTTATAAGTGTATTATGCCCTGGCTGGAGGCCTTAATTTATTGAGGCATCCACAGGAAAGCCCGGTTAAGCAGTCGATAACCCCTCAGGTTGAACTATGAGACGACAATTTCAAAAAAAAAGAAAAAACGCGCCGCTGCCATAAGGAATCAGTTATTCGTAGCGAACGCACGTATCCTGGAGAGTATAGGCGGATTCGATTATTGCGATTCACTTGAATACTGACTGTTTGCATATTTCATCTATACATATAATAAAATTGTAGAAAAGTGGTGTCTGTACAATGGAAATATATGAAAAAAAAGTAGCAGAAGTTGTTACTAAATCGATGCCGAACCCGAAATTCTAATTAATTTTTTTTTGTCTGTTTGTCTGTGTCTTTGTGCACGCTAATATCAGAAATAAAAAAAAAAAAAAAAAAAAAAAACGCGCCGCTGCCATAAGGATTCAGTTATTCGTATCGAACGCACGTATCCTGGAGAGTATAGGCGGATTCGATTATTGCGATTCACTTGAATACTGACTGTTCACGCCTCGCACCTGCGCGTCCGTGGCTATATAAAGCGCGCTGAGAGCCGCGCCGCTGCCATAATTCCGATCCAGCCTGTCCCTTGCTGCCCTCTCCCAGCGACGCCCTAAGCCGAGGTCCGTACCCCACAGGGGGTGCCCTTAGCGTGTAGTCGCTTAGTTTTTAAGTTTATATTGTGTAGTTAAGTTTATAAGTGTATTATGCCCTGGCTGGAGGCCTTAATTTATTGAGGCATCCACAGGAAAGCCCGGTTAAGCAGTCGATAACCCCTCAGGTTGAACTATGAGACGAACATTACAAAAAAAAAAAAAAAAACGTGCCGCTGCCATAAGGATTCAGTTATTCGTAGCGAACGCACGTATCCTGGAGAGTATAGGCGGATTCGATTATTGCGATTCACTTGAATACTGACTGTTTGCATATTTCATTTATTAATATTTTAAGGTTTGTAAGTTAGGTTCTTGAGGCATCCACAGGAAAGCCCGGTTAAGCAGTCGATAACCCCTCAGGTTGAACTATGAGACGAACATTTCAAAAAAAAAAAAAAAAAAACGTGCCGCTGCCATAAGGATTCAGTTATTCGTAGCGAACGCACGTATCCTGGAGAGTATAGGCGGATTCGATTATTGCGATTCACTTGAATACTGACTGTTTGCATATTTCATTTATTAATATTTTAAGGTTTGTAAGTTAGGTTCTTTTTCTTAATTTTCTTTAAAATATATATTTAAAATTTTGTAAATAAATATTGTAAGTATTTGGTATAGGTTAGGCGGTTCTTTCCTTGATTTTTGGGTATTTACTTATCTTAATTTGTATTTAGGGTTTGTATATAAATATTATAAGTATTTGGTATACCTAGGTTAGGCATTTCTTTTCTTGATTTTCTTTATTAAGG
Source organism: Mesoligia furuncula (assembly GCA_916614155.1). Classification (NCBI taxonomy): domain Eukaryota; kingdom Metazoa; phylum Arthropoda; class Insecta; order Lepidoptera; family Noctuidae; genus Mesoligia; species Mesoligia furuncula. The sequence goes on along the minus strand of OU744791.1, from coordinate 3,054,972 downwards.
ATAAGTTCATTAGCTCAGGTTAGTAATTAATTTTTCTAGCAATTCTTTTGTTTTATAAAGTTAGTACGTTTGGTTTACACGTCTTAACACTTATTACTTAAACTGTGATAATTTTAGACTGTATAATAATCTGTAAATATTTATAATTTAATTGTTTACGATAGTACGTGTTTATTAAATAACTGTGTGTTAAGTAGTAAGTACTATTTTATTGTAAGAATGCCTCGAAGAAGAACCAACCTCTCCCAGTGTAGCAGAAATGCTAAAAGGATGAGATTGGTACAACCACAGGAATCTGAGGAAGGTCGTGAGGCAAGGCTCTCTGCAACTTGGGAACATCAGGCTAGGCTTCGTGCTACAGAAACTTCGACTCAGCGAAAATCTCTACTGAGTTCAAATCCTTCTCGAATGATGACAACTCGAAATAGGGAAAACGGCCCGGGGAACAACGAAAGGCACGTTTATCTCTCGATCGCGAAGCTCACGCGCTATCGCGTGAGTCTGAGACTTTTGCTGACAGGGAAACCCGCCTGAGCTCCCAGAGAGTACGGACAACAAATGCTCGATCCCAGGAGACACAGGACGAACGGGAAATACGTCTCACTGCTGATAGTGAAGCTCATGCACTATCGCGTTAGTCTGAGACTTTCACTGATAGGGGAATTCGTCTGAGTTCTCAGAGGGTTCGGACAGCAAAAGCTCGGTCTCAGGAAACACAGGAAGAACGAGAAATACGTCTCACTGCCGATCGTGAAGCTCAAGCACTATCGCGTGAGTCTGAGACTTTCACTGATAGGGAAATTCGCCTGAGTTCTCAGAGGGTTCGGACAGCAAATGCCCGGTCTGTAGACGGTATATGTAATTCAAAATATGCTGCCCGAAAAGTCACTATTCAACGCGGACGAAGTCGCGGGCACAGCTAGTGTAATAATAATAATATATGTGTATTTTAACATGTATTTTTGGTGTATGTTTTGTTGGTTGTCCTTAAATAAAATAAATTATAAAACACTCTCTCTGCCTGTATAATCCTTGTGCGCTTATAAAATTATTTGTATTTAGTAAGTTATAGTTTATAGTACCTAGATATAAAAGTCCAAAACGAGCTGCGTACATTTACTACAATACATATTTACTGATTATTGTTTTTTCAATCACATAATGCGTTTAATGTCCCTTTAGGCATCTACAAATTTTGTTTTATTTTCATTCGCAAACAGTGCATAAGTTTATTTCACAATAGCTGTCAGACCAACACACTCACTCGCGAGTTACACATCTAGGCTATCCCCCTCCATCCCCACCCCTTCAGGGCAGGCGTGCTAATATGATATGTTATTCAGATAAATCTGAACCTATCTTACTTCGGAACCTAAAAAAACATTAACTCCATCTAGAATCCACCCGATGCAGTTCAAACTTCTCTCACACTTCAGCCACAGCAGTCTTTTGCTGGACAAAGGCATGCCCTAAAAGGCAGGAAGCACCAACGTTGAAAGCTTAAGCGGATTAGCAACCGAAGAGCCACATCTTATCCAAAATGTGTGGAAGCGAGAACGCACTTAGGCACGGCCCGCAGTCTTTTGCTGGACAAAGGCATGCCCTAAAAGAGAGGAAGCACCAACGTTTAAAGCTCAAGCGGGTTTACAACCGAAGAGCCACATCTAATCCAAAATGTGTCGAAGCGAGAACGCACTTAAGCACGGCCATATAGTGCACAGACTTTAATATAATATAGACGACCGTTTTAAAGTCAAATAGGCACATTAAAGGCACTTTTGAACGTCAAAAATTACAATAAAATTTAATTGATTCTAGTCGCCCATTCCAACAGGTAGTGTTCGTATGGAGAAGAATGGGCAAGAAACTCTACCGTTATTCTTTTAAAATGTTTTACAAGGTTTTGTATACATAGTATAATTATATGTGAAGACGATGCACCTAGAATAAAATTAGTCTACCACAAAAAGTAAAAAGAATTTAGATCTTGTATCAGTCATTTGGCTGCATGCATACGTAGTTTCGACAACTGTTTAGATTCTGTTTTGAAATAATCATTATGTTGCATGCAGTTACATAGAAGTTATTAAACATCATGAAGAAACAAACGATTTTATTTATTACTAGCTTCTGCCCGCGATTTTGTCCGAGTGGAATTTCTTGTTCCCCCGATCAACTCTGTCGCATCGCATCACTTCGCGAAATCACTTTGTTTTCGCTTAGCGTTCTTTCGATTTTTTTTCGGTTTGCTCGGCTCCTAAGCACAGATTACTAAATAGTTACTACGTAACAGATACTTCACTCAGTAGAAAATTTCCAATACCTACTGCTATAATAGCCTACTCCGTCGCGTCAGCAACCGCTGCATGCTAAAATGAGCCTAAATGCTCAAGCGAACAGTTGTGATTGAACGATTAAAATTGAACAAACTTCGCGCTCCGCTTGCGAAAACCTCACTAAATGTGGTCCGCAAACGGCCCGAGACCGCTTGGCCGGGCGGTAGGTAATTATAGCACGCAAGTACATGGAGTGACGGAGGCCTGTCCTAAGGGTCTTGGCGTGACGTTAAATAGCCTATAGATTTCCTCAACAATTGAGCTATCATAATTATGCAAAATATATATTTTTAATACGACTCGTAGCTCCATAGATTAGCGCGTTCAAACAAACAAACAAACAAACTCTTCAGCTTTACACTCAAACTCAAAGCATTTATTTCAATTAAACCTTGTACAGGCACTTTTGAATTGTCAATTGCACATAAATAGTCTGTCAGAGTCAGAAAGTTGAAGCTAGTTGCCCATTCCAAAACGTAGATCTCTATTGAGAAGAACGGGCAAGAAACTCCATGGACAGACTCTATTATTAGTATAAGATATACATAAATATAGATGTCGATTTGTTTTCTGAGCGTCGACGTCGCGGCAGTGATTCTTCGTTTCGCTTCCGTTTCGCCTTCGCTGCAGTATGCTCAAGTTTTAAGAGTAGTAGTATGCAATAAATTGTTAAGACAAGCATTCAAATCCTTTTCAAAACACTTGCATTATTTGCGTATAGCTTAGAACGTCTTCATCTTATCAATTCCGCATGCCACAATTGCGTATTGCGTAACACGTGAATAGTATAACGTCCATATTGGCACGCCGCCACGCTGTCGACTATTCCGGGCGTCGACCTCCTTACGTGCGTTCAAAACAATGGGGTTTTATAACAATTGTGACATAATATCTCTTCAAACCGGGTAAAAATAGGCCAGCCTATTTTGAACAAAAACTTAAGGTTTTATGGAGTTGACGAAACAGCTTGCTAAAGAAATTTATTAATAACTTACGGGCCTACAAACCTCTATTGTTTCGGTTGGCGATTCTCTTCACCATGAACTAAAGCACGGCACCCGGCAGTACATATGACCACAACCTACCATATGCCCGCAGCTTCACCCTCGTGGAGATCGGAGATTATCCCACAAGAACTTACTACCGGAATATATTTCTGTCATTTTCATTCAATTCGGTTCAGACCGTTTAGGCGTGAAAAGGACAAAGAGAGTTACTTTCGCATTTATAATATTAGAATGGGTTGAGCTTTGGAAAGAGAACGACGCTATACAAAACCGAACTTTGTTTAAAACTCGATTCGCAATCTTACTGTAAATGTTTTGCTATCTTTCTCAAATCAGTACAGCAAGAATGAGACCAAAGATACAAAACTGACAAACTGACAAATTAATTTACATTTTAAACCTCAGCGTGTTTACAGGCGGATTATTTTGAGTTGCCGCCTGAACTTGTTATGAAGTTTTAATTCAACCGATTTGATAGCTTTAATTTATAAAGGGTGGCAATATCTTTGGTTTGGTGGATGTCTTACAAAATAGGAATAAATTTTCTCAATATTATTCATACCAGCGATTTAGACTACTCAAAATCGCAAATTACTAAACAGAGGCCCACGCCTCTGTTTAGTAATTTGTAAATTTTTGAGATACAGGAACTGCAAGTCATATTTAGCACAGAATAAAAGACACAATACACCAAACATCATAATAGTCGTACATTAGATAAAAAAATTTAAGATAAAAATAAAAAGTGCCATGTCCGATGTTAGAAATTAGCAGGAAAGTGTGTCTCACGGCTGCGCCAAAAAGGCCCAGTTCAGCAAAAATAGTAGGCCGCTGTTTAGTACCTAATTTGTCAATTTTTGGGATACAGGAACTGCAAGTCATATTTAGCACGAACTAAAAGACACACAATACACCAGATAGTCAGATAATAGTCGTACATCAGATAAACACAAAGATAAAGATAAAAAGTACAAATTCTGATGTAAGAAATTAGCAGGAAAGTGTGCCTCACGGCTGCGAAAAAAAGGCCCAGTTCAGCAAAAATGCCAGACTACTAGTGCCTGACGCTGGTTTTCAACTGGACTTGTAAAAGAACAAAATTAAAGTACTTATTAGGTATTGCGTGTAAGTCAATACAAGCATTATGAAACTTTATGTATTATGTTATGTTATCTTATGTTCTTAAGTAATCCAATAAATCAGACGAACACTCGTAAACGTTACACTTGAATGCTGAAATCATTGATCAACAATATGATCATCATCATCCTAGCCTAGCCTTATTCCAACTTGATTGGGGTCAGCTTCCAGTCTAACCGGATGCAGCTGAATGTATCAAATTTGACACAATAATATTGTGTTAACCGACTTCAAATATAAGTTGACAAGGACCATTATTACTGTAAGTATCACTGGCATTTCTTCGCTATAAAACAAAATAACTCCAAAACAACTATACCAAAACTTGTATCAACTTCTATTCAAAACTAATATAATCCGACAAAAAACATAGGTGAAATCTAACTCAATCTTTCCCATACATACTTATTTCGAAATCCGTTCGTCCGTTTGATCTCCTACGATGCTAATAACGTTTCTTTTGATGTTGTATTCGGAATCGTGGCCGCCATTTTGGCATTAATACAGCTGTTAATATCATGGTTAATCGTCTTGAAACGTTCCCGTAACATGAATTATGTATGTATCTTTGTCACGAATGGACTGTGAAAACGCTGGACTATTTAGAAATGAATATTTCTTTCGAGTACACTATAAAAGCTTTAGTTGAAAGATTTATAGATAGAGTGTTGGTGTTTATGTTCTTGCTGAGTTCAAATTGTTTCCATGTGGTTTGGTGAGAGATGTAGCATTATGTTAGCTTGTGGAGAAAGTTGTAAGAGAGTAATATTCTCTAACTGTTGATTTCAGTGTAGCCTTAAGGCTCCTTCAAACAGGCGCGACACTCGATAAAATCGCGCGCGACACAAAGGCACCGCAAGTCGCGCAACGAGCGGTGCCTTTGTGTCACGCGCGATTATACACATATCGCGTGTCGCGCCTGTTTGTAGGAGCCTTTAATCAATAGGTTAGCTTTTATTATTGTGGGATTAGTATCTTTTCAGAAATATTTGACTTTCTTAGATTAAGGTTGTATCACTAACACTAGTTATATGTTATTAGACTACTAGCAAATTGGATCCTAGATAACTTAAATAAACGTTTTTTTTTTTTTTTTTTGTTATTATTGTCAAAAAAAGGGGGTGAGAGGTCCGTGGCTAAATAATAACAGCCACACAGGTCGATCGATCAGGTTATGCTACGCTTGCTTCGGTTGGTCTGTGGATGGGTGACCATCTTTACATATCGAGACCCCTCCGTGCCTCGGAAAGCACGTTAAGCCGTTGGTCCTGGATGTCATTCGAGGATCTTTGACAATCGTTACGGGTAGTCAGAAGCCCGGAAGTCCGACAACCAGTCTTTACCAAGGCGTATCGTATTCCCCAGTAACTGGGTTGTGGAGGTCAGATAGTCAGTCGCTCCATGTAAAATTCTGGTATTCAGCTACATCCGGTTAGACTGGAAGCCGACCCCAACATAGCTGGAAAAGGCTAGGCAGATGACGATTTTGTCAATAAAAGGACAAGAAGATTGTATAAAATTAAGCCTAGCACCGTGTCCGTCTGTCAAGACCCTTTTTCTCAGGAACGCGTAGAGTTATCAAGTTGAAATTAATATGAAATACTCAGGGCTGCAATCCTTTGAAGCAGTGAAAAATTCAAACTTTTAAGTCAACGCAATCAAAAGATACGGGCGTTTATGTTCCTTTTATGCCGCATGATTTGACACTCGCATGGGAATCAAAAGCCACAGGGTACTTCCCGTTTACCTAGAATCATGAAATTTGGCAAGAAACAATGACATGTAGCACAAGTAAAGAAAAAATCCGAAAACCGTAAATTTGTAGTCACATACTACGGAACCATCGGTGCGCGAGTCCAACTCGCACTTAACCGTTTTTTTTTTCACAATAACCCTGCCTGCGGCATATCTACCTTTTTACAACTTAATTTATTGAACAAAAATTTGGTAAGAACCGCAGTCGATTTCATCGTTATTATTCATTCCTTTGATAAATTATTCTGTTTATTATTCTTCCTTTTATCGCATATTCGAGCGTTTTCCTTTCCATTGAACTTAATTAACGTTTCAGATCATTTTGCGTTATCGTAAAAATTATTTATCATCGTTTTGGAACGTTTACATTGTTCGGGAATTTTAGGAGTTATTTTCTCATGTTGTAAAAAAAATAATGTTCTACAATGATGTTTAGTTGCGCGTTTTTTTAATCCGTTAATAATTATAAAATTCATTAATAAGTAATAAAATGGCAGGAATATGTGTATGTTTATGGATCCCAGACGGCAGAAAACAATTTTGCGGCCAGCTCATCCCGCCATCTCTTTCTGGGCTTACCCAGAAAGAGATGGCGGGATGAGCTGGACTCCTTCTTAAAGGATTGGCCCACAATCACAGTCGACCGGGAAAGTAGGCCTTTAGGCGCGTTCCCACTATGTCGTGACGGTTAATTTATCGTGGGACAACTTCGTCTGTTATATCGTTGTCTGTGATATCGCCTGTTATTGTCACTGTCATCATCATCATCATTTCAGCCGAAGGACGTCCACTGCTGGACATAGGCCTCCCCCAAAAGGGGGGGGGGGTTTGCCATAATCGCCACGCTTGGCAGGCGGGTTGGCGATCGCAGTATAGTATTGTGGTGGAATGCATAGAGAACGCTGCTGCCCATTCTCCGGTACGACCCTTAGTCGCCTTTTAAGACACCCACAGGAAGTATGTGGTGGTGCTATTCTTTAAGTCCGTCACCACACAGACACATAATGACACACACAGATGCATAATTGTCACTGTGTCGTCGAAATATTTTATCGTTGAACGACTGTCGTATCTAGCTGTTCCCGGCACGGAACGTTCACGGCAGTCGCCTTGTTGTTTGCACATTAGTCGCCTCCACGTGCTTTTGAAGATCAGTAGTGTGTATGTGTGATACGAGTGTGTGTGATACTTGGCTACGATACATAGAGGCAATAACGACACCTGATTTGTCTTTACGAAGAGTCGTGACGTTTTTTTATCGTTTTGCGACTGTCGTGCTAGCCATTCTCATTGACTTGACAATCTGTCGTCACTGCAAAAAAAGTCGTGGACGACAGTTCATCGTGTAGTCGTATATGTGAACACCTCCATTTATATACACAAGTCACGACGCGACGCTTTAAACGACACGATAATCTGTCGTCACGACATAGTGGGAACGGGGCCTTAGCCTTGCAATGGTACAATACAGGCATATAATAATAATAAGTAAAACGGACACGGCACGCGTAGTGTAAAATGAAAATGTAATTACGAATAATAAGTAATAACTGTAGGCAGGCAATAATATGTCTAAAACTAATAATGCATTATGCCCCACAGTGCTATTTGTCAATTTTAATCCCTGATACACATCAATGCATAATTTCATGCCATGTTTAAATTATGGAAATTGTTGTCTATTTGGGATTTAACGTGTTTAAACTAGTAAGTTCTATGGCTGAAAGAGGACTAGCGTATCCCAGTGTGTGCGTAGTCAAAAACGATTGCTACAATCACCAAGCTTGAGGTGATTGTGCACAATAAACCGCATGCTGGAATAATCCGTCTTTTCGATGTTTATGGAAAGCCCAAATAAAAACCGGCCAAATGCGTGTCGGGCCACGCACAGTGTAGGGTTCCCGTAGTAGCCCGTTATTACACTATAGTACAGTCAACCGCAAAAGTAGATGATCAAAATCAGAAATTCAATACTAATTAACTGAATTCCCGTCAGAACTTTGTGGCGTCAAGTGATTTCTGTGTGGCGTTGATGTGGCGTTGAGTGGTTTGAATCACTTCGACGCCACACAGTTCTGACGCGAACTCCGTTCATTAGTATTGAATTTCTGATTTTGATCATCTACTTTTGCTGTTGACTGTACGATTCTGTTGTTCTTTATTCTGAATATAATGAAACGCCCTACTGGAACAAAAATTTGCACTTTAAAGTTTAATATTTCGTAAATGGAGTCTTAAATCGAAAAATAATTTTAGCAACCCCGAAGTCATTCTAGAAGACCTATTCAACGATAAAAAATATTCATCCCCACTTCAAATGTAGGGGAGCTACCCTAAAAAAAATATTTAAATTAATTTGTTACTAAAATTAATTACTAAAATTAATTTGTCTGCGTAATTGATATACACATTCCTACAAAATTACAGCTTTCTAGTACTAACGGTCTCTTAGCAAAACCTCGGACAGACAGATAGACAGACGGACATGAGGAAACTATAAGGGTACCTTGTAGGAACTACGGAACCCTAAAAATGGCTTACTACTTTTCGTCCAGCTTCACTGAATGTAGGTAATTACGAATTTATGAAGGTATATTATCCCCTTTCCTTACGAAAACAAAGTTCCTAATTTTCTCACTCATCTCGAGTTAGTCGAGTTTGCGAATAAACTCTGTTACGGAGCTAAAAATAGTATCTGTTACAATATTACATCGAACAGATAAATATAGCTGAGAGTCCGACACGACTGAGTTCCTCAATACAAGGCTAATGGAAGTTCAATGTAGTTAATTTTTAATGTTCAAAAGTGGCTTTTATGTGTCTATCACACTAATATTATAAAGGCGAAAGTTTGTGAGTGTGTGTGTGTGTGTGTTTATATGTTTGTTACTTCTTCACGCTCAAACGGCTAGACCAATTTTGATAAAATTTGTATGGAAGTAGCTGACACCCTGGATTAACATATAGGTTACTTTAATCCCGATATTCCCACGGGATCGACATTTACGCGAGTGAAACCGCGGGGCTAGGCTAGTTTGAAATAAATGCTTTGACTTTGCTTCTTATTTCTTTTGAAGTAACTATTTCCTGGGTCTACCAAAAGTATCTTCCTAAATATTGGGATGAATAAGTAAGTAGGTGGATACAGCTTTTTAGGAGTAGTTCGTTTTCTGATTAAGTTACTAGTTCTCTACAGTATTCCGAACGGATATCAAAGGTACGGGCTACCTTTTTAGATACCTAGATACATAATAAATATCGATTGACGATTTGCGAAGGGATGGGTTCGGTTCGCAAAATAAGAAAGCTGTTTGCAGATATGTGAGATTTGTGTCAGTAAAACGATGGATATAGAAGAAAATTTTGTCTGAGACCATGTTCTTAATACAACGTAGGCTGTGTGATGAGTTAAGGATTCCACATTCTCTTCCACCTTTGTATTTAGCAAAGAATCAGTTTGTTTTGTGAAACATATAATTAACTAGGTACGAGACTACGCAAATAATATCCCACAGTACCAGAATATGGACTGATGCACGGTTAATCATTTCAGCCGAAAGACGTCCACTGCTGGACTTAGGCCTCCCCCAAGACCTCCACTTCGACCGGTTCTGTGTTTCTCGCATCCAACGGGTTCCTGCGGCCTTCCAACGCTACGTCTTCCGGTATGCGGTCGCCACTCAAGACCCTTTCGGCCCCATCTGTTCTGCGATCAATGTGCCCTGCCCACTGCCACTTAAGTTTGGCAATTCTTCGGGCTATGTCGGTTACCTTGGTTCTCCTGCGGATCTCCTCATTCCTGATTCGATCACGCAGGGAAACTCCAAGCATAGCCCTCTCCGTTACCCTTTGGGTGACTTTTAGCCTTCTTATAAGGCCCATTGTGAGCAACACATGCGATGCACGGTATTGGCAGTAAAATAAAATAGAATATAACTTACTATCTCAGGTAAGCTGTAAAAGTTGTCCTGCTGGTAACGGTCAAAGCGGTTCTCCTGAAACAATTTCAGACTAGTTTTAGTATCATTCTGCATCAAGCTAATATGGTTTTATGAAAAGAGACTCTCATAATCAAAATTTAGGTAAGAGGGTTTACAGGTATTACATGAAATTAAATATTACTACTAGTACAGAAATGCGTACTACTTTCCCCATATAAAAGAAATTTATGCACGTTAAATAACATATAGATCGCACTTTATATAAAGATCAGGGGGCCTAAAAAGGCCACTTTGGCAGAATCATAAAAGGATAACATTATGAATCATAATATGGCGAAGACAATCTGTGTTTTTTTTCCGCTGCACTACGGATTGGATTTGGAATGGATTGATTGGTATTTTAGCACAGACAAAAAAAAAACGGAAAAATCCTTCACCAATGGGATTTGATACGATTAACTTAACAGTTAACTATTCAATAAGATTTGTAGTGTTATCCTTTTATGATTCTGCCAAAGTGACCTTTTTAGGCCCCCTGGTATGTGGTGGACATTGCCTAGCATCTAATGTCACATTGAAACATAAACCACTGGTTTTCATTCCACAGACTTGAATTTTCAAACCTTCAGTGCTTTGCGACGATATTACTCAAACTCAAACTCAAAGCATTTATTTCAATTAAACCTTGTACAGGCACTTTTGAATTGTCAAAATTAAATAGTCTGTCAGTTAGTCAGAAAGTTGAAGCTAGTTGCCCATTCCAAAACATAGATCTCTATGGAGAAGAACGGGCAAGAAACTCCATGGACACTCTTTTAAATCAAGTTATTACAAAATCCTGGGTACATTATTCTTGTTGCTTCTATATGTGAGAACAATGTAAAAAGAAAAAGACAAATGAAGAAACAATTCAAAATATAAGATTAAAAATAAGCCTTGGCAGTTAAGAGATGACCAGTCTCAACCGACGGCACCCGTTCACGAACATGACGCGTGGATCAGCACCATCCAGCTCAACCATTTTGTAGGGAACCGAATAATCCAACACACACTACGAGTACTATAGGTATAATATTGCTTCCTTTTATTGCTACTGTCTAGGTAACTATCAGGACCTAATACCTACCAGGTACCTAATGTAGCGGTAAAAAGAGAAACCATTGACTCTACGCTCACTTTAAAATACAGTCCGAATATTAAAGGTATCAGAAACGATATACAACATTATTTTTAGTATACATGCAAATTTCAAATTTTTATTTTTAGTGTATATATGCAAAACCCGAAACACGTGTCTAGTATTTTTATGTAAAGAATCTATGTACAAAATTTCAAAACTGTATCATGAAAAATCACAAAGTTATAAGCTTGGTTTGTCCGTACAAAAATATGCTCACCCGCGCCGCTCGCGCCGTATAATACTACTAGGTACCTAACCGTTCGGCGCGGAGATTGGATAACCTACTTAGTGTCGCTCGGTGTCCAACTTTTAACCTTCTTTAAATATTTTTTGGACAAAATATAACATGGAGTATAAATGATTGGAATCGATTCAGTTACTTATTCTGAACAAACTATTTTCAGGTTTCTAACGTTGTATAAAAATGTAGAAAATACAAAACTCGCAAAAAAAGTTGTCACATAAGTACGACGGGTTTTATAGATTAGAAGGAAACTAAGAAATACTTTAGGTGTGTGTACCTTAAATTATATTTTAAAACTAATAGGGTTACGCATCGAGTTAAAATGCGGTTGCATCCGGATCTCACTACTTACACGAAACTAAAATAAACCCGCGTTAAATAGGTAAGATGCCAACTGTATTCTGAGTTTATATTTTCTTAAAGAAATTACGAAGTTTAAAAACTTCGTAATTTCTTTAAAAAAATATAAACTTAACAGAATGGAAGCAATGTTTTGAACAATAGGATTGTTATTTTAAAATAGAGTAACTAAGACTAGAAGAAAAAAACTATTAATTATCTGCCATATCTTGTCCAAAGGTTTCCCGGTATCCTTGTCAGGAACTTTCTAAACATTAGGTCTGTGCTGAAGTGGTCGATCAAATCTGCTCGTTGTCTATAGCAGCTCAGCTGGTTGGGGGGGTGGACCGAAAATTTGGCTTGCAAAATCCTCGGATGAAACCAGATCACAAGAAAAAGGAATTCACGGTTTTGTCTGTCACCGGGAGTCAACGACTCGCCGATTTTGTAGAGCGCGATTCAGAGATTCGCAAACACTTCACATACACTATGGAGTTAATGCCAAAATTGGTACATATAAATACATACATACATAAATTTTATCGTAGAGATTTGAAAAATAATATAAATCAACACGTCGACTATGACAAATTTTCAACAAATGACTCAAGCTTCTAAGAAAAAATCCCTTATGACACGAGACAGTTCCTTAATAATAAAAAAATAAATCGTCTTCAAATATAAATTAACTCAAAATTATGAAATAACTTTAATTTCCGAAGCCGGTGTCTTGGTATCTGTATTTTAGTTTTAGTTTTTTTACCGACTTCAAAAAAAAGGAGGTTATTTGCCGACTGTCATACTGAACTTCGAAGTTCAAAATACCGATAAACTTTTAGTTTTAAGTAAAAACTAGAATATTTGTTTGTAATAAGTCGGTAATAGTTTTGTTGTAAATATTGCACTAGAATTTGAACAAGGTTTTGAGATGTTTCCCTTTGATACTACACCCGTAGCTCGTATCAATAAGCCAGGCCGTCACACTTACACGTATAAGTCCATATCTTGAAAATTACTGAATCGATTTTGATGAAACTTGCACTGTCCCCTAAGTTGAAGTAAATGTAAGCCAATAAAAAAATGGTCACGATCCGATTAATAGTTGCGGAGAATTGCGTGGACAAACATACATACAAACATCTATCCTCGTATATTTGTTTGGAAGCCCTAATAGATTGTCATATGTGAACATAATACAGTTTCAATACATACTTGTAGAATTGACAACCTCCTTCTTTTTGAAGTCGGTAAAAAATCGAAAATAAAATTTCTTGTCAAAGTACCAAAGATGAGGTTAAATATATTCTTAATAAAGAAGGATGAATATCGAAAAATTAACATGCAGTATTTACTAATACTGCACTATTTAATAACTAGGTACGGAGCGGAGGTGGTCAATGTCTGCGGCCGGTAATCCCTGTCTAATACCGTCGGCGCAACCTGGATGCCCGATTACTAGATCATAATATTATGTGACAGGCTTATTAATTTATGATCCTAACCGCTAGGCAACGCATGTCGCCGCAACACGGTACTAAGGGATACGTAACGCCTCCAATATGTGGGGTTAGGTAATACAATGCTCCGTGTTATTTGCTGCAAAGAATAGCGGCCATCTTGGCTTAGATAAATTTTACGTGAATTAAAAAATAGACAAAATCTCTATCAAATATACTCAATAATAACATGTCGTTTACTTTGAAAATTCCTACTAATATTATAAATGTGAAAGTTTTTGAAGATGTTTGGATGTTTGTTACTCAATCACGCGTAAACCATTGAACAGATTTGGATGAAAATTGGCACATAGATAGACCATTTCCTGCATTAACACATAAAGTACTTTTTATCCCGATATTCCCGCGGGATCGAAACTTACGCGGGTAAAACCGCGGGGCGCTGCCAGTATTAAAATTATTTATGAGACCAAGCTAATTCCAAAAAGTACAAATATTTCCGACACAAAAAAAAAATGCTGCAAAAACTCTGGGTCAGGGTCTCTTTTAATACTTTTTGATCTATTCCGTCAGGCACAGTAAAAGTTAACATAGTGTTGAGAAGCAATCTAGCAAAAGCCGTAGGCTTCAGCTCCCGGCTTCGGTATCTAGACTTCATCAAACAACTTCAAACGCTGTTGATGTAACCGGCTTTGACATAGCTTGAAAAGCCTGATGAATAGAATGTTTGCTTTGAATGTTTTATGTGTGTAGTGGAAAATAGTACGGATATTTTGGCAAAGCGTAGATAACTACGCGTGGAAGTGTTTGCTTGGATGCACGGACCAAAGAGTTATGTAAGCGGTTAAGGACGCGTTTACGAAATGACGCGCTTCAATTTTAGGTATTAAGTCTTACTACTACACGTGCACGGCTCACACACACAGCGACATGCGCGAAGCGGTGAAATTATGAGTAAACTGACACGACTTGATACTTGAGCCTAATTTTATTTTATTTTTGCCATGTATTTTTTTTAAGTTTACGGTGATTTGTTTTCAAACAGTTTGTAGGTAATGTGAAGTGTTCATATAAGTAGAATGCTATTTACTTAATTTCACTGGACAGTGATTAATCAAGTACAAGTTGCCAAAGTACCTATGTATTAACAATTTGCGGACGAGCTTATTGAAAACAAATATAAAACAGGCTTGTTTTATTCGGTTTATTTCGTATTTTATATAATAAATTTGCTATGGTATCAAATGCAAGTAGGTTCTCGAAAACTGGAAAGAAAATACGTGTATTTGGCACACACCCTACAAGGTAAACAGTACAAATGCTACAATATTCATAACGCTAATATTATAAAGGCGAAAGTTTGTGAGTGTGTGTGTATGTTTATATGTTTGTTCTTCACGCTCAAACGGCTTCACCAATTTTGATAAAATTTTGTATAGAGGTAGCTGACACATATAGGCTACTTTTTATCCGATATTCCCACGGGATCGAAACTAAAAACAACGCAAAATTTTTCATGATGGGTGTCAATTTCGTGGTTTTCGAGGGTGCTGAAACCGATGGTTGGGTCAAAATAAAAATCCAAGATGGCGGATGTGAAAATTTTT
The DNA here is from genome assembly GCA_916614155.1 of Mesoligia furuncula. Classification (NCBI taxonomy): domain Eukaryota; kingdom Metazoa; phylum Arthropoda; class Insecta; order Lepidoptera; family Noctuidae; genus Mesoligia; species Mesoligia furuncula. Next base: position 3,039,966 of record OU744791.1, on the reverse strand, counting down.
ATAATTTTTCATGATGGGTGTCAATTTCGTGGTTTTCGAGGGTGCTGAAACCGATGGTTGGATTTTTATTTTGACCCCACCATCGGTTTTAGCACCCTCGAAAACCACGAAATTGACACCCATCATGAAAAATTTTAACATTTTTCACATCCGCCATCTTGGATTTTCATTTTGACCCCACCGTCGGTTTCAGCACCCTCGAAAACCACGAAATTGACACCCATCATGAAAAATTGTAACATTTTTCACATCCGCCATCTTGGATTTTCATTTTGACCCCACCGTCGGTTTCAGCACCCTCGAAAACCACGAAATTGACACCCATCATGAAAAATTGTAACATTTTTCACATCCGCCATCTTGTATTTTCATTTTGACATCAGCCATCTTGGATTTTTATTTTGACCCCACCATCGGTTTCAGCACCCTTGAAAACCACGAAATTGACACCAATCATGAAAAATTGTAACATTTTTCACATCCGCCATCTTGGATTTTTATTTTGACCCCACCATCGGTTTCAGCACCCTCGAAAACCACGAAATTGACACCCATCATGAAAAATTGTAACATTTTTCACATCCGCCATCTTGGATTTTTATTTTGACCCCACCATCGGTTTCAGCACCCTCGAAAACCACGAAATTGACACCCATCATGAAAAATTGTAACATTTTTCACATCGGCCATCTTGGATTTTTCTTTTGACCCCACCATCGGTTTCAGCACCCTCGAAAACCACGAAATTGACACCCATCATGAAAAATTGTAACATTTTTCACATCCGCCATCTTGGATTTTCATTTTGACCCCACCGTCGGTTTCAGCACCCTCGAAAACCACGAAATTGACACCCATCATGAAAAATCGTAACATTTTTCACATCCGCCATCTTGGATTTTTATTTTGACCCAACCATCGGTTTCAGCACCCTCGAAAACCACGAAATTGACACCCATCATGAAAAATTGTAACATTTGTCACATCCGCCATCTTGGATTTTTATTTTGACCCCACCCTCGGTTTCAGCACCCTCGAAAACCACGAAATTGACACCCATCATGAAAAATTGTAACATTTTTCACATCCGCCATCTTGGATTCTCATTTGGACCTCACCATCGGTTTCAGCACTCTCGAAAACCACGAAATTGACACCCATCATGAAATATTGTAAGTCTTCAGGGGATCAGACCGGAATAACTCCTCAGCTCGGCTGTAAGTTCCAGTAGCAGTCTTCGAAGTACACCTGCTGTGCAGGTCACTCCTTTAGTCATTATAAAGGCATTTAAGCAACTTAAGATCAAAATTACCGAAGATCTGTGGGGCATGTCCACTAAAGTTTGTCAATCCTTTATTGAGACAATTGCACCCTATTTAGCTTTAATATTTAATTTGTGTGTAGATCAAGGGGTTTTCCCGGATTTAATGAAGTTCAGTAAAGTTATTCCACTTTTCAAATCTGGGGACAGCAAAGACACTAATAATTATAGACCCGTATCGGTTTTGCCGGTTTTTAGCAAGGTGTTCGAAAAAGTAATGTTAAATCAAATGCTCAATCATTTTAATCGTAATAACATCTTACACGATCAACAGTATGGTTTCACCAAAGGACGTTGTACAACCGACGCCGGTGTCACCTTATTAAAACACATCTTTAACGCATGGGAAGAGGCACAAGATGCTATAGGCATTTTTTGTGACCTATCCAAGGCATTTGATTGCGTGAATTATGAAACACTGCTCTTGAAACTTGAGCATTACGGACTAGGTAAACTTGCTCTTAGCTTAATAGAATCATATTTAAATGATAGATTTCAGCAAGTTCAAATTAACGGTGTAAATTCATCGGGCTTAAAAGTCAAAATGGGAGTACCGCAGGGCTCAATATTGGGGCCATTCCTATTTTTAGTATATATAAATGATTTACCTCATTTACTGAAAAACCAACCACAAATGGTGTTATTTGCTGATGACACATCACTGATTTTTAAAGTAAGCAGACGTGCACAGGAGCTTGACGACGTAAATAACGCTATGCATGTGGTCCATAATTGGTTTACTGTGAATAATTTGGTATTAAATGAGAAAAAAACTAAATGCATTAGATTCGCTTTACCGAATGTTAGAAGTAATGAATGTCATGTTGTATTGAATAGGGAGACACTTGAATTCGTCGAAAATACGGTCTTTCTGGGGATCGCGCTTGACTCAAAGCTACAGTGGGGTCCGCACTTAACATCACTTGCAGGGCGGCTCAGTTCGGCCGCTTACGCTGTTTGGAAAATTCGCCAATTAACAGACGTGGATACCGCGAGACTGGTCTATTTTAGTTACTTTCATAGCATCATGTCTTACGGTATTTTGTTGTGGGGACGGGCTGCAGATATTGATTCTATCTTCATTCTGCAAAAGAGGGCTGTTAGAGCCATCTACAAGCTCAGCAGACGCGATTCTCTACGAGAACTGTTTAAAGAAATTAACATCATGACGGTTCCTTGTCAATATATATATGAAAACATTATGTACGTTCGAAAAAATCTACATCTTTTTAGTAAGATAAGTGACAGGCATAATTTTAACACTAGAAATAGGGACAAATTAGATCAACCGCGTTTCAGATTGTCTAAAGTAAAAACTTCTTTTATGGGTTACTGTGTAAAATGTTATAATAAAATACCATTCGATATTCTTCAATTAAATGAGAAGAAATTTAAAACATGCATTAAACGCACACTATGTAGACAAGCATATTACAAGTTGGATGATTATATCGTAGATAAAAATGCTTGGCTTAATGCTGGTCCTGCTCCACAGGCACTTGGGCTCACTACTTAAAATTTCAATATTTGGAAGAGGTGCTTCCCTTTTTCTTTTTCAATTTTTCTGACATTACGAACATAACTTTTTTATTTTGTTCAATCCAGTTTTAATTGTTGAATACTGCAATATTTGATACCTCTTCCTGTTTGGTAGTAAATTATATTAACATCTTAAATAAATTGCAAACTATAGTTTTGCATAATTTAGAAGCATTTTTTTTTTTAATTTTGTAAATGTAAGAACCATGTTTCCGTTTATTATGATTTTTTTTTTGTTGTTGACTTGAAAGAGCATGGCAGTTGAGAGCGTGTCATGCTCACTTAAATGTCTCACCGATGGTGGCGCGTGTGTTGGATTATTCGGTTCCCTACAAAATGGTTGAGCTGGATGGTGCTGATCCACGCGTCATGTTCGTGAACGGGTGCCGTCGGTTGAGACTGGTCATCTCTTAACTGCCAAGGCTTATTTTTAATCTTATATTTTGAATTGTTTCTTCATTTGTCTTTTTTTTTACATTGTTCTCACATATAGAAGCAACAAGAATAATGTACCCAGGATTTTGTAATAACTTGATTTAAAAGAGTGTCCATGGAGTTTCTTGCCCGTTCTTCTCCATAGAGATCTACGTTTTGGAATGGGCAACTAGCTTCAACTTTCTGACTAACTGACAGACTATTTAATTTTGACAATTCAAAAGTGCCTGTACAAGGTTTAATTGAAATAAATGCTTTGAGTTTGAGTTTGAGTTTGAGTTTGACTCCAGCAAGTCCGAAACGAAATAATTATGAATTTATAAACCCTACTTACTTCTAGAAAAATTATAAGACTGTGAATCAAATCTTTCCTTGGGTAATAGGTACATACAGAATGCGTGAAGTATCAAGTTTTGTGTGTCAAATATTTTGTATCCGTACAGCGATCTTCTTTTAGCACAAGCTGCTGCTTACAACCGACACAGAGTCCACTCACAACGGCGGCCGAGCGCAAACTAATATTTCATTACAAATTTTTGTGCAATAAACCGAGACAGTGACCAGTAAAATAACCCTTATTTCAATCCAATAAGATTCACGTATTACAGCTAAATATGTGAAAAAATAGACTCCGATTTTTATTTTTTTCTGAGCTTATTTTTAACATTTTGATAGTTCTTTTGGCTACCTTTTTGAGTTGAACATGTCTGCTTACATAAAATATTTTAAAATAAATATGTTTATGTTATTAAATAGAAGAAAAATGATCCCAAAGACAGCACGATATAGTCGATTTTGTGTGAAGAGGCAACGGAAATTATTTTTTACTATATTATAAACCAACATTTTCGAATAAAAAATGGCTACCATTTGGAGATGAAAGAGTAATCTATCTGTGGTAATTATTAGTTACATTTGGTTTCGTCTCATTTTGCCGCAAAATGCACCGAAAAACGGCTTATTTTTGTCAGATTCGTAAAGGCGTCCTTAACTGAAAAAGATCTATGTGAGGTGTGGCTAACTGCATGTACTTTTGTGTTACTTGTTTTGGAACGAATTTCTTTAACGCGGCTAGCGGTAGGAGTAAACTGGGAGAAAGCATCACGTAATGAGACAGCGATATGCCCCCTCCATGCGAATTTGTCTCTCCCAGACAGACATAGAGAGAGAGAGAGAGTCTTCATGGTTTTTGAGGGAACCAAAGCGGGTAGTGAGGTCAAAATGAAAATCCAAGATGGGGACAACTTTATGAGAGGTTCTAAAAACTTGTACTAGATGGATCTGTGTTGAAACGCGTATTAAATTCAGTTCCTATCTCTTTCCGTCTTTTTCTATAATATACGAGGGTGTTTGCTTGCGAGAATCGTGTAAGGGACTTCGTTCCTGATGGGGGTCCCTGACCGCACACGTTTTTTATTTAAAAAAAATATTTGAGGCTATAAAGTCCACATAATAATGTTAACCTTTCTTATATCATAACTTCTTGCAAGAATGTCATATATTATAACTTTCATTATGTAAAATATTAAGAACGTTAATATTCTGTCCGCCCCATAATTCAAAACTAGCTTGAACATACCAACGTATATACAGGTAGTTCTTTCTAAAATTCAGCGCAGAATACGCGAAGGCGTTTTAGTTATGGCTGCCCAGGGACTTTCGTGTGGGATTACTAGTTTACACGATTAGGTACCTACAGCTGCGCAGGTACATCTAATATTTATAAAGTTCAAAATAGAGCAATTTTCGGAGGCTAATATTACAGTAATTGGGGTCAATTTGTAGGGTTTGGATAAATATTGGAGTCCAAGGTAGAACGAAGACTGTGTGTTAATTGCTGGGCGAATTTTTAGGGTGAAAACTCAAACCATTTATTTCAATTAAACCATTTACGGGCACTTTTGAATTGCCAAGAAGTCGGTGAGTCAGAAAATATGAAGCTAGTTGCCCATTCCAAGAAGAACGGGCGAGAAACTCCATGGACACTCTTTTAAATGGTATTTTTACAAAAATATTACTTACATTATTAATGTTGAATTTACAATTATATATAAGAATGATGTAAAAAAGAAGTACGCGTTAAAAGCGTCCAGAGTACAGCAAATAGTAAGAAAACAACAATTCAAAAATAAAATAATTAAAAATAAGCCGAGGCAGCTACGTGAGGCAGCTAAGTGAATATCTGAAACTGCAAGCCCCATATTAAAAAAAGTTGATTCAGATCTAAGTCCTACCAAATGTTGATGACATTGCAATTGGCTGACCAATTTGTTGACGACTAGATGACCACTGAGTACTGAAAATAAATTATCGAATTAAAATTAACGATCGATATATTTTGTGTGTGTTATCAAAATCTGCCATCTGCAGTCATCATCAAATTGTATATGGAAATTAAATTATTCATAGTAGGTATCAGGAAATAATGTTCATGAAGGCTTTCTAGATTATTAAAAACCGGGCAAGAACGAGTCGGACTCGCGCACTGAGGGTTCCGTACCATCATATGTTTTTAAATTTTCATCGGCGAGGCCTATATTCGTCAGAGAATTTTAACACTGTGTACTGCGGTGTAGAATATTGAAGTTTTATGTCAGCGCCATCTCTTGACCGATAGTGGAACTAATGTAACTTTTGTTGATGATTTCTGAAAAAGGGTGCTATTTAGAGACTTCGTTTTATTTTTCCTGTAATCTTTACATAAACTTCCATCAAATAGAATAATTTCAAATTTTTCTCTTTGCAAACTTCGGAGATAAGGGGGAACGGTATTTTTTTTTACATTTTTTATCAAAAATCGAAAATTGCGGTCTAAAAAAAAAAAATGTTTGAGAATGTGCAAACTGCGCTCTTTTATATGATACCCCACATGCCCTAGTAGCCCCACTTAGAATTTTACAGACCCTCTTCAGTCCCTGTTGCAAAAAATATACATATATTTTTATTTCTTTCTTATTTGCAAAATAGTTGGGCAAACGTCATCTGAAACTATTCCAAATTTCAAGTTGATAGCATTAGTAGTTCTTGAGATATCCAGCTGTGACAGACAGACAGACAGACAGACTTAGTCTCACCATAAGGGTTCCGTTTTCACCATTGTGGCACGGAACTCTAAAAATTACCCTGAATAAATACATGATAACGAACACACAAAAACATTTCGAGCAATATTTTTAACAAAAATATTTTATTCCACGCTTGGTTATGCCTTGATTTTTTGTTTCCTTCCTTTGCCGACCCCTGACCTAATAATTTAGTTATCACGAACGCGGAAGTGAGGCAAAGGTCGCAGCATATTCAGCCTAGTCGAAGAGCTCGCCTCCCTACATAATGTATTCCTGACTCACGACATAGTCTCTACGAAAAGCGAAATATAAGCCGGGTTATACATATATTACGTCTTTCACCTTATCTCAAATCGTGCAAGAATGAAAACTCCTGTACTTGATGCATTCCAGTTAGTCAGTAAATGGTCTTGCTCAGTAAATGAACAGTCAACAAAATAGATATAAGAGGTATGCAGGATCGTCGGATATAGTTGAACTTTATTAGGAAACCGATGGATGTTGTCGACTGAAATTTAATTTGATAAATTAGCCGTTCGTTTTCTATTAATAAAATAAAATTTTAATCGAGAACATCCATCGGTTCCTTACTAAACTTCAACTATATCCGACGATCCTGCATACTTATCTCTTTTGTTGACTGTACATGTAAAGAGGGGAATGTGATATAACGAGGTCTTCCGAGGGTGCGAGCAGAGTAACAGCCGCAAGGGAGCTACGCTTGGCGCGGCTGGCCCGTAGATGGGTAACTATCTTTACATACCAAAACCCCTCCGTGCCCCCGAAAGCACTTTAAGCCGTTTGGTCCCGGCTGACATTCGTGTATTTTGACGGTCGTTACGGGTCATCAGAAGCCCGAAAGTCTGACAACCAGTCTGGAGGTCAGAAAGGCAGTCGCTTCAATTTAAAATACTAGTATTCAGCTGAATCCGGTTAGACTGTAACCCGACTCCAACATAGTTAGGAAAAGGCTAGACAGATGATCTGACCAGGGTGCGACATGTAATTTTACAGAAGTGACAAAAACTATTAAAAGCAAAAGCAAAAGATGTTTTGTTCTTAAATATTGCATTGGCAATTTTTTTAAGTAAGATTACGGATTTGTATCTAGAATTGGATTACAAGCAGCTTTTCCCCAACATCAAAGAGAGTCATAAAAGTCGTAACGTGTGAACCAGCCTTAACCCAACGAAAAAACATTTAAATGTCATGGGTACTGTGAGAGAAACGAATGGCGCTGCAGAGTGGGGAATAGAAAAGTCCCGTATTTTAGAGATAAAATCTCGAGTGAGATATTTACGGTAGAAACTGTGTGTTATGATTTTATTATGGGTTTACTCAGGAAAGTGAGGAAGTACAATACGGAAGTTCCATAAATGGCAATATGGAAGCTTGTAAATAGGCATTGTATCATGTGAGGCTTAAAACAAAGAAAAGTTTTAGAAGTAAGAAGAGCAGCTAATAAATACCACTGCACTTAAGACACATTTTCCTTTTGTGGAAATATAGAACAGTATCCTACCGTTAAAGATAGTTTCCTTATACGCTCAAGGATGAAGTCTTCAACGATAACGAGTTTCCCAACAAGACTGACGCAGTAAAACTAACAACCACTTGATCGCTACTTGACGGTCAAGTTCTTGGGCTTTCCCAGTCAAAGTGTAAAGGGAAACAAAACATTTTTCCATTACTTTTGTAAGTAGCAAAATTGCCACAAAGCTCCCTCATAGTAAATACAAACAGATTTTTATTTTTCGCCCCTATCACTGTAATCCCTGGAACACTGCCCTTTAGCTTTTCTTTTTTAAGGAAAATTGTTTACAGAATATAATGCTGTAAGTAGAAACTGTAAATCTGTTTATGTAAATTTTATTTTGAGTTATTATTTGAAATAAGCTTCCTAAGAAGAAATAACGTTATATTATATTCACAAAGAATAATTATGAGCATGATACTCTTTTGAATCGAATATATACGTTCTTTGTGGTTACTTATTTAAACGGCGACCGACCAGCTAACCCATTCCTTCTGAATTTTGAAATAGATTTTTATTTT